>OY720634.1:40102634-40765415 GCA_963169105.1 Ceriagrion tenellum
GTAACATTGAAGAAAGAAATTGAGCTCTCTTGGGTTAACAAATAAGTTTTTTCCTCCAAGTATCTAAGTGATTGAAATAGGCCCTCTATCTTTGCCATGTCAGGGACTCACATTTTGTATACTTTAAGGCTGATTAAATGAAGGTCTTCACCTGTGCCATGAATTACAATGATAAAATATGAAGAAACTTCCAAGATGAAAAAATCCACTGAGACAGAAGGGAACCACAAGGGAGAGAAGGAAATCTTGGGCTTGCTGAGCCTATCTACTTGACCTCCATGCTACACAGGCTTCTTAATTCTCATGATGATTATGACAGTATTGAAGGGAACTAGGAGTTATGCTATTTCTGCCCATCAATTATGGTGCTTGTAAGGGAGAAGTACCTGTGAAGATGAAACCTATTTCATTTCTATGCTGATGGGCTAAATATTTAAAGGTTTAAGGTTTTCCCGGCGAATAATATTTTTAAAATCTTCTCGGGTTTGGCACCGGGTAAGGCTTTTAAAGACCGATGTTACAATGAGTAACAGTCTCAGCCCTGATGACGATGAGGGAGTTACTCATCAAAACGTCGGCCTTTAAAAGCCTTACCTGGTGTCAAAGTCCAGAAGATTTTACAAATATTTGAAGGTGTTTACCCCTGACAGCAAGCCAAAGGTTCATGGTTGGATTCCAGATGGAGTTTTTCACATGGCTATGTCTCCTAACTGAGCTGATGTTGGGTTTACATTAATTGGATGTTATAGCATAATTTTCACATTGCCATTTTTGAGATTTGAGCACTTATTTTATGGGAAGCCACCAAAATTTACATCTATGTTTACATACTATCCTGCAAGCCACTGCATAAGTGTGTGACTGGGGGTATTAGAACAGCAGCTGCTTTAAGGAGATGACTCTAGGAAGGGGAAGTGGTGAAGTGCATTAGTCAGTGTATTGAGTGGAGTTCAGTTTTCTAGGGAGCATGTTCTCTTATTGTGGGTAGAAAGAATTAATTTTTGTACCAATGTGTTCAGCAATGTATCTTTCATATTTTATAACTTCTATTGGACCTAGAGATGTAGTGTGGCATCAAAATGATATTCTCTTCTTTACCCTGATACTCTCCTGTTCTGGATTAATCAAGCAAATAGAGCCAAGCAAGTAGTGTCCAAGTCTCATCCAAGCTCTCTACCTTATACTTCTAAAAGCTGGGGAAAACTATATGTTCACTCATAGCAGTTTAAACTAAGTGCTCAGCTTTCCTCTGCATTTAACAGCTTGGGTTAAAGGTTTCTGTCCAGTGTCCAGAATGTTTGCAGCATATTTGAGGTGTGGCCTGACCAGAATGAATAAGCACCTCTCTTTAACTTTTTCATTGGAGAGCCTCATTATGTATATGCATGATTAAACCTGTGCTGCTTATGTTTAGAATGTCTGTTCCTGACAATAGGTCTAAATTTAAGGAAATTCCAAGGTACTTGCATTTAATTGATGAATTTATGTTTACTCCACTCACAGTGTGAATATGACACTAGTGGGCTGACTTCCACTGGAGGTGTTGTGTAGTGTATTTACTAAGATTTAGTTCAAGCCCCAATTCCGAGTACCATGAATTAAAGTTGTTAAGGTCTGATGATAGAACTTATAATTTGGTATCTTTTGTGATACAAGACTGTATCTTCTGTAAATAATCTAAGTTTACTGGTTGAGAACTTAAGTCAATTATGTCAATAATGAATGAAAGGGGGCTGTTCAGACTCTAACCATATCCGTGCGAATACCATTAATATATATTTTTGCTTGCGATCACTTAGAGAGTCACATATACAGTTTACCATATTGTGATATATCCTGCATGATTGTAATTTGATAAGTTTTTGTTAGGAACCTTGTGGAATACTTTTTTGAAATCAAGTGATATCGCATCAAATTGCTTTATCGATTCACCTCATTTTAGGATGTAATGCTGAACTTTTATAGAATATACCCCTTCACATGTTATGGATGCAGTTTGATTGCCCAGTAAAGTCATAATGTTACTGACAACTATGTGTTTGCGTGAGGGTTGTAAATGATATAGACTTCTAATTTCTAAAAAGATACGGCTAGTTGAGGCATTCCTAGTGATGTGTGGCTATTCATCAGCCTAATTAACAAACCATGTGACTCACATTCCCTACTTTTACAAGAGAAGCAAAAAATGATTATTTTGACATGATAGGAAGTTTATCACCACTTCTATTAAAAAATACAACCTTTCTTTCGTTTTATTTCCATCTCAACTATAGAAGGTTTGATGGATCTGTTCAGGGATGATAAACCTATACTATTTGCATATAAACCCAATATTGTACTTTTTGGACTTATGTTGGACTTTGGTTCGCTAATTAGGCTGACACATTGTCTCCTTGCATTTGAGAAGATAACATTTTCTAGGAGCCTACCAAATCAGACTTGTTCAACTCTTTATCAATTCATATCTCATCCTGTACTTAGTCTTCATGGTTCTGCGTTCATTCAAATAGTGTCATGCATGTTAAAAGAAACCTTCTGTGAGTATCTTTAATCCTAGTTTAGTTTTGTGGAATGGCTTTCATTCAACTTTAAGAGGATAGTACTTACTCGTGGTTTACTCTTGTCCACCATGCGAATCCCTTGGTCGGAGACCTCTAGTACACAAGAATGTGGTCTTCTTTGGTATGCTGCTTCTCCAGTCTGCTCACCTTTCTTGTTCAAGCCACTACTAACAATCTTGTTAACAGCTTGCCGTAAAACTCGGTTGCCTTTATGAGCCAGTGCTTCAACACTTCCAAGGTATCCAAGTAAATACCTTTCACGGCGAACCTACAGGAAATAAGAGGGCATTGTTAAATTTTGTGTTGGTTCTAGAATTGACCATTATAATATACTATTCTGACAATATTATTTATAGGTAATTATTCTGTATGTTTGCATCCATAAATATGAGCCTTGTTTTCTTTTTCTACGTGGCAGTAATGCAGTGTGTGGAGAGTAAAAACTATGAATATGAAAAAGTAATCATGGATGAAATCATTAATCCATAGCTTTGGAGTAATCCTAACATTAGATGTTTGAAGGGGAAATGTAGTAGTTGTTTATTTTTATTTTCTATGATTAGTGAGACATAATTAAGGAGCAGACAATGGCAAAAATCAGCCTTTAAGGAGTATTTTATGACAGAATAGAGTATTAATTAGAATTTTGAAAAGCAGAAATGATGGCAATAAAAATTACATGCCCTACTTTATTTAAGAGTTGATAGAGATCATGAAACGGCCTAGTACTGTTCACCATGATGATCGTTTCTACCCTCCCACTCCTGGAAATGCCTCCTAGGCAGACAAAATGACACATTGGATCCAGACCAATAGCGAGAAAGATAAAGGAGGCTGTGGGACATTATGACACAACAGTCACCTCAACTGACAAGAAAAAAGTGAAGCATTTCCAGTGGTCACAACACACATGTATAAGGCAGTGATAATAACTGCCACACTCACTTCCCTTCCTGAAGAGGCTTGCTGCAATGTGATAGAAACTTAGAGCAAAATATGAGCTTCCTATACTGCAAAACTCATTGTCACATTTGCATCAATGTGTTTGGCTGTTAATCTACCTTCACAGGTATTTTTAGCTCACCAAGCCTAATGCGTACCTGTACGTTTGATGTGTAATAAAATGTGCGCATCAGGTATTATGTATGAATGTGGCTATGTGGTGTGGTTAGTAAAGGTAGGTGTGGTGTAAATTAACAATATTTGGTTTATGAATTATCTTTTCAGTATTTTTTGTAATTCTTTAAGATCATCTAACCTGATTAAAATTCTCTTACTCAATGGATCTTGGGTAAAGGCCCCATATTTTCTCATTTTTGTGGACAGTTCATGATTCTGACTGTGAATGTGGAATATCTATTACTTCATTCTATGGCTCATAAGACTTTTCTTGAACTAGCTTTCAAAAATTAGTTTGTGTCTTATGAATCATGAGTAAAGCTACCCCTTCATCCCATTTTGTATTACAGTTGGAGGTGCCCATCTCTCTACTTTTACGGCAAACCGCTCATTGGCAATGAGTTTAAGGGGCACACTCCGTGATTCATTTATTTTAGAGATCCCACCATGAAAAACTTTTACACAACTGCTAGTTATGAAAGTTGGATTGTATTATTTTTTCCTGTAAAATCCAACCACACAATTAGTGTTTCTAATGAGCCAAGAAATGTTAAATAACCTACATGTTATACGAGAGTTATGAGTGGATCATACCCCTCTATCTACCCATACAAAATGTGTCCCAAGACATCTGAACTGACCCACCAGAGTAATTTAGACTCTATCACCCCTTCCTCTCTCTTTATCTACTATTGTCTCTCCACTCATCCCATATGCTCATCACTAAATTTCATGCTGCAGACATGCTTGGAACTTACCATTCTGAAACTGATGAACACTCAATGTTCAAAAATTGTTGCATGTACGTCATTCATCATGAGCCAATGTAAACAATGTTTCTTCTAATCATTATACCATCCATATTTTAATCAGAAATATTCACTTTTTGGTTTACATATCAAGAATATATTGAATCACTGATTATAAAATCTGGCCTTCATCATCAAATTTATTCTCATGATTTAGCGTAACAGAGCAAGCAAGCCATGGGTATGGGAGGATGATTTATAACAAATGCTACTTAGGCTCTCTTCCTACCTGAGTAAATTCCTAGACATTATAACAATTCAAAAGCATCTCTTACTGAATACAAGTTAAAGTTTCAAGCTTTACGTAGTGCAGCTGCCTTGCATGAAATTATGTCCCGCTTTGTGCATTACACAACATGATTTGGACATCTATAATGTCAGTATGAGCATTGGCATCATAGTTGTGAAAACCATGGTCAGAGAGAATAAAAACGTCAGGAATGTAATGAGTGAGAAATCATTTAATCTCAAAATGGATTGAGGTTTCTTGTTCTGCGACACAAATTTTCACTATTATCTTTGCCTTACTTGCTCTGTTACTCTAAATCAAGTGATAATATTTGTTGATGAAGGCCAGTTTTTATAATCTATGGTTAAATATTTTCTTAGTATGTAAACCAAAGTTTATATGTTCTCCTATATGCTCCCATCTACTAATTGAGTCTGATGTAATGCAAAACACCTAAATTCTCACTGAGCAGCGCATTATCAAGGTTATCCAAGGCTATGTTATCTATCATTTAGAATTAACCAGACACCATTAAATCTGGCCCAAGAGGCTCATGTGCAAATGTATAGAATACCTTAGGAGCTGATGGGTCAAAGTCGGCATACTCCACATCCACAACGTGGGCTGAAGGAAATATTCCTTTCCTTCCTGCCCTAAGGTTGATGCCTATTAAAAAGAAATCCAAGACAATTTTTAGCCCATAAACCTGGACAAGCCTCGATACCATACAAACCCATGGCAAATGCAAGCTTAACTAATTTGATGTCATTTTATGTTTTGCTCATTGTTCAAGATTTGCTGCTTAATGACATTTGTGATTCTGAAATCAATTATGATTGAGGTCATTCCATGCAGCACAATCTTAATTCAGCCCTCACAAGAATAATTCTTTGAAGAACCTAATTTTTGGTCCATGAAAACCATTCTAAAATGAAGTTAGTGGGATTAACAATTCATTCAGGGATTCAAAATTGGAATAAATTAGAGGGATAATCCCACAAAAATGTTATCTCTCTTTTCCAGAGTATTACAGGTCTTCCCTTGGAAGGAGTGGTGAATGTATGCACTTTAGTTTTTATAATGATAATAAACCATTCAACAAGCTGAATCATATTGGACAAGGCTACTTTCACTTAACTATATTTAATCTCATGTTATTAGAGTCTCAAGGCTTTGACTAATTTCTCCCATACCTTCACACCACAGGTCCTCTGCTTCTTTCTGCACATATATTGGATCCCCAATTTCAACTTCTATTTCATCATGATGCCTGGGAACAAATTTGTGCAGTCCTCTATGAGTTGGCTCCAGCAATTTAAGACGTGACTGTGGAATGACTCCTCCTCCTGAGAGAAGTCTTTGGCTGTCATTATTCATTCCAAGACTAAATCCAGCATCTGTGCTTCCTACCGACAAGCAAGATGATGTTGGCGATATTGGAGGAGAAACTGCAAATAAAAAGCAAGAAATTTTATATGAATGGTTTGTGATATGACAATGGACAACATTTTTTCATTATTAAAAATTAATGCTAATGTGTCATAGATTTTTTAGAGGTCTGCGCTGGAATGGATTGCAGTTGTGTTTGCCTTTGTGAAAGGAAGGTGTATTCTCAAAGGATAGCTCATGTCACTTTTATATATCCTCTAAAATTCTTGATATTTTCTTCCCTCTTTCATGCAGATGTTTTTAATGACACTTGTCTTCCTTGTACAATACCCTGTGGTAATTAGAGGATGTATGCATTCACTCTTATTAATGGACAGAACCTTCCCATTATTCCCTTCTACACATTCTAGCTCCACTGGATGTCTTCAGTTTCTATTAAGCCTCCTTATTGAACCAGCCTGCTTCCTTTTTCTTCATCTAAATGCTTCATTAAACTTATAATTTGTCTCATTTTCTCCATGCTTCTTATTCTTGTCTTGGAAGTATTGAATATTTTTAAAACCTTCTCCCTTTGCATCAGCTTTATTTTTTCTTAAAAATGACATTTTATATAGGAAAGACTTCATCCCTTTTACTGCCAGCAAAGCCCTAGTAGTGTGTGAAAAGGCTGCCAACCCCATTTTCGTGTAGTTTGTAGAGGTATGCATGTTTATTAGATCTGTGAATACCAATGTACGTGTTAGTTTATTGTATTAATATTGACTTACTGGGGCTAAGATGAAAGAGTGAGAATTGAATGGTAAAATTCACTGTATTTATACTGCATTTTGAAAGAAACTAACATGAATGAATTAACAGCAAATATACAAATTTGTTCATGATTTCTACATACAATTATGGTATGCATCTTTAATAACATATACATATAAGTGTTGGAGATAAACCACTCCCTGTCAAACACCCTTGACGTGGCTTGTAGGGTAATATCAAGATGTAGGTGTTATACCAAAGTACCTGAGCCCTTTCACTGCTTTAATTTCAAATCAATCAACTTTTTATGATTAATAGAAAATTGCCCTGAGCAGTTTTATTTTCAAAACACTTTATTTATTATATTTTATTCATAAGGAATATTCATGAAGAGTCCCCTACCTATTTCTTTCGAATTTGGCTGAATGGTAGTATATTGTGATACAACCACATTTACAAAATTTTCTGTGCCTCAATACCCTATAAACAGAGATATCTGCCTCCAAAATTCTATTAGCACCTATCCCATCTAGTCGTCTGCTCGCACTCTTGGTGAGAGTTACCTTGCTACAGTTCATTCACGTTAACCTGGCCGATGACAACTCGCGAGAGGGGAAATGTGCGGAGGAGAGGGGGAAAATTGGAGGGGTATCTGCTCACCATATGCCATGCGCAGTAAGCGATTTTGGTTTGGACTAGTCCAAGTCCTTACACTTTGGCCCATCAAGGGGTAGGGTTTTCAAGCCATCCTGCCAAATTTGAACAAAATCAGTGTGGGACTCTGTGAGTTTTCATGGTGAGTAAAATAAAGTAAATGTGTGTTACGTGCATAACACTGTTCAGGGCAATTTTTCCTCTACGATATAATGTGATAGATTGGATTTCAAAGCTGTGAAAGGGCTCATGTGCATTTGTGTAACATCTACAATTACATATTACCCTGCAAGCCAATGCAAGAATGTTTGGGAGAGGGTGAGTTATCATCCGAACTTATGTACCTATATGTTATATATTAAGAGACATGCCATCATTTATGAAGAAATTATGAACAATTATTTCTTGTACATGGTGATTATACAAGTTGCTTGAGTAGTTGGAGTAAGATACTGGCTTGAATAAATGCATGAGAGGACATATTCCTATGAGCATGCAACATAGTATATTGAAAACATTATACAGTACATATTTGACCTGGGAGCAGAGATTTTCATTCATTCCCACATGTAACTGCCCACTTGATTTTTTATGCTTAAGTTCAGGAAAAACATGCACCTGGTGCACTGTAAATACAATAATTTCTTTTTGCGAAAGAATGGGCACTACTAATTTTCTGATTGAGTACAATATATCCTGGGCTATACTTTAATGGCTAGAGATCAGGGAAATTTGGAATATTTACATTTATGGTGACGACCCTGAGTGAGTTAGTTGCATTTAAAGATTTTACCCTGCTTGATGATGATTGGGGGTGATTATTTTTGTGCTTCAATCATGCCATATAAAAGGAATTTCATTGGTTATTCAATCCTAAGATTGGCTGACTGCAGCCCTCCACCCTTCCCTATCTAATACTAGTGCCCTTACCTCCTGGTGTCTCTTCCTAAGTCATTTCCTCTTAATTTGGTCCATGAACTTATTTCTGGGTCTCCCTCTAGGGACTTTTCCCTCTATTTTGCCTTCAATTGTGTTATTCACAAACTTATTGCGCCTCAGGGTGTGTCCAATTCATCTTGCTCTTCTTTTCAGTAGTGTTCCATTTGGTCTTTTCCTCTTCTGTACACTTCATTATTTCTTATTTTGTCTGTCCATTTTATCTTCAGCATCCTCCTCCAGCACCAGGTTTTGAAAGTTTATAGTCTTTTCTGGTCAGCTTTTCCAATGGTCCATGCTTCCGATCCATAGAGAGCCACACTCCACACGAACGTTTTCACATATTCCTTCCTGGTTTTTAGTCCTATCTTCTTTGAGTACCCACAGCTAATGTCTTCTTTCCTTGAATGCCTTCTTAGCTTGGGCAATTCTCTGCTTGATGTCCATGGCACTTCTTCCATCCCATGTGATGGTACTTCCGAGATAGGTGAAGGAATCGACTTGCTCTAATTTCTCTCCTCTTAGGATGACCTCTATATTCAGCTTCTCTCTTCTGCCTACTAGGATTTTAGTCTTTGTCTTTTTTATTTCCTTGTTGTATTCTTGGAGAACTTGGTCCATTACATTTAGTGACCTTTGAAGATTGTTGCAATTTCCAGCTATGACTGCCTTATCATCTGCAAAGTGGAACATGTTCATTTCTTCTCCATTTATCTTTCTCCCACTCAGTCCAATTTCTAGTGCTTCTTTTATGGCCTCTTCCAAGTACATGTAGAACAGTGCTGGTTAGGGGTTGCATCCTTGTCTTACTCCTTTGTTAATATTAGCTTCTATCTGACTACCGCCAATTATTAGGATTGAGACAACTTGCTTCCTGTGTAGTTGTTAGATTATTCTTCTGTCATTGTTATCCATTTCAAGTTTTCCCATCAGCCTGAATATCTTGTTCCACTCAACATTGTTGAAGGCTTTTCCAGGTCCATGAATGCAACATATAATTGCTTGTTCACATGTACTGTCATTTCTACCATTACTCTCAGGTTAGAATATGACCTCCATGGTACCCCTGTTCTTCTTAAATCCAAACTGGTTTTCCAAGAGGTTGCTTTTAATATTCCTTTCAATTCTTCAGCTTATTATTCGTGTGAGTATTTTTGATGCATGTGGTGCTAGACTCAAGGTTCGATGCTTTTTACTTCTCTCAGTCCTTGCCTTCTTTGGTATCGCAATCATTACGCTCCTCTGAAAGTGCTCTGCTTTGGTAGCTATTTTTGATTATCTCATACAGGTTATCCTTAGCTTTACTTCCAAGCACTTTGATGACAAAAGGAACGTTGGTGACAAAATAAGGATTTACAATTATTGTTGAAATTATGATTCTACTTTGAATTCCCTCTACCTGGCAGTCTTCTGATGATATATTGTGAAGCAAAATTTAGATCTTATATGTTGATACACCCTGTGTGAGCAATACTTCTTCTATCTCATCTTAGTAATAATATGCTAACAGACTTAGTGTAAATCTACACATACAGGAGAACCCTTATTACTTTGTTCTAAGCTTTACATGACGGAAAATTCTATTCTACACAATAGTTTACAGAAGAAGAATGAGCAAGAGTGGGCCAGAGAATGATGGAACACTGGCAAAAGAGAAAGGAAAAGAAATTGTTAAAATTATGAAAGTTGCACAATTGTAGCCCGTAGATGGCTGGAACGAAAATAAAAAAAGTTTTTCCAGGGGTATATGAGGTGAATGCTATAATTGTAATGAAACATTGTAATGCTTGAAAAATTTACTCACAGCTCTCCATCCCAACTCTAGCTCTTGGAGATATGATGCCATCACCTGGGCAACTCAGAAATTGTGTCTGGAATATCATTCCTGGTGGTGAGTTGGACCGGAGGCCATCTGGAGAATGTGCAGTCGAATTTCCCGAGTCCTCTCCCATTGCAAAGCAACTCCGAGAAAGTTCAGACTCTGGTGAGCTATCATCATCTGGCATTAACAGAATGAAAATCATTTAAATTATTTAAGACTCACATTGCTCTCTCCATTGTGATTGTGTAGTTAAAAGTTGACCTGTGAGTATCCTTTAGAAATTGGCAAAAAAATTTAACAGAGATACCTTTTATTAATATTACTGCTTTGCAGGAAAAATTATAAAATGCAGTGTCAATCTTAATTTCATTGCAATGTTGGGGGCATGAGTCCATAATTTGCATTCATTATCACTTACAGTATTTCCTTATCATTTTGTTGCAATGGGCTAATTACATTACTGTTAGACATCAAATGAGATTAATTATGGATGTGGTGTGCATAAAGTACTCTGTTTAAAACATTTATAACCGCAACATTTTGGCAATGTAAAGCCTATTATCATGTTATTAATGCTTCAGTAAATTTCAGTAAAAAATGTATATGCAATTTACATAATTGTAAAGGATAAGTGGTCTTAAAAAGTTGATGAAAGTAGGAAAAAATTAGGAAAGAGTTTATAGTGAAAATTGTATGGCTTCTGAAGTGGCCTGACACAGTTTATGATAAAAAGTAGCATAATGAAAACTGTGAGAAAGTAAAATTCTCAGAGGTTGAAACCTGTTGAAGCTGGAAATATTGGCCATAAAAAGGAATTGAGATTCACAATTTGGTGAAAGTAGGATTGATTTTCAAGATTAAGAATGAGAGGTTTGAAAAGAACTAGAGTTCTGGATTTGATCTCTCCCTAATAAAAGATGATAATAATTTGATAATGGGCAGTTTCTTCAAATAGCTTTTTCTGATAGAGTGCATTTTTGCTATGATAATAATAATTAATTTAATCTTGTGTCAACAAATACATATTGAGTGGGACAAGTAAAAAACATACAACATAGACAAACAAATGTAGACAATGTAAACAATATTGAATAAAGTAATGTAATAATGTATTATTTGAGAGAAAATTTAAGGCATAGTCAGGCAAATGATCCTTGGGATATAATGGCAAACTATGACATTGTGATAAAGTTCTTGTAAATTATACTTTTAAAATTATTTTCAAAATATTATGATAATGGTATGCTTTTTCTCTCCTGGAACCAAAACATAAACTCATTTTTCTGTAAATTTGATGATATGAGTTCAGAATTACCTAATGTATGTCTTTTTTATCAATCTATACATCATTCAGACCAGATCTGCATAAGCAGGAGATATAGTTAGGTTTTAACTTAGACAATTTTTTTTCTGCAAGTAGGCTGGAGTTTACAGATGAAAGGACTATTTATAAAATGTAGGTTTTTTTGGTGACAAAATCTGAATAAGCACCTCTTAAACACATGGACCATCAGCATGATGAACTTACACATCTTTTTTTTGAATAATGTTATTATAAAGCAACGGAAATGATGAATGGATGGCTAATTTGAAGTTTGAACACATAATGGATGAAATCCAATGGAAAAATAGCTCATGATTTTTAATATAAGACATTTCTGAGGATTTAGATAAATTTTGCTGCAATCAGCCTTAGGTTTCTATTCCTTATGATGGCAAAACTGCATAATATGTGCCAACAATAAGCTTTGTGCATTAGGCCTCTTTTCAAATCACCCATTGTGTACCAATTGTCATAACAATTAAATAACTGAAACAGTGCAGTAGATCAATACTCACCCCTTAGATACATGCTGGAAGAGCTGCTCTTGAAGTAAGCAGGTCCTTGCAATGACCCTTGGGAATGGTAGCCTGTCATCATCACCATATCATAGTGACTAGAATGTGATGACCCCATCCCTGTGAGGTTTTTGAATGAGCTGGAGTAAGCCATTCCTCCTACTGCTCCTCCAAGTGCTTCCCCTAATTCTTCAGCCAATGAAAGCCCTCCACTGGTACATCCTCTATTCCAAGCTGTTCATGATATCCATGATATTATGATGAGCATATAAATTTCAGAAATGGAAAATGAGTTAATGATTGTCTCAATATTGAAACTGATTAGTTTATATAGCTCTTACTTATCCAATTGCCCTCCTATCTTTTTGGTGGAGCTACAAGTCATCACTGACTTCAGTGGGATGTATTTTCTTTGTTTTTTATGGGGATTGATTGATGTTCTTCATTAAAGAACAAAATGCCTAAGGCGCTTTAAAAATCTTGTTATGGCAACTTCATTATATTTAAAGGGGTGGAATCCTCATATGATGAAGTCCTCTGGTTCATTGCAAAACTGCACTTAAAATATGGATGGTGGCTAAAGACCCATGTTTGAAACTAAAAATCAGACCTGTATAAGTCATCCATATGTAAACTCCTTAAGTCAGCCTCTATAAGGGCACCTTATTTCAATGCTAATGGATTTCAGGACCAGGGAAAAGTCTATTAGGGAGGAGGAATGGAAGTGATAAGGTGAATAGAGGAAAGAGGCCAAGAGAATACATGATTTCCCTTCCTCCTGCTCTTTTGAAATAAATAAGAAGTAAGTTAAAAAAGAAAAGTGAGTCCAGTTTGTCTTTCAGCTTGGTATTCTCTAGGATATTGGAGGATGACTTATAAAAGTGACCATTAGGTTCAAACCCTATTGATGCCTAAGATTGAAACATATTTGCTGACACCCAGTGGATGTCAGTGTTGTTACATATTTAGGTGGTGGGCTTGTGACTCCTGATTCCATATATCCTTTTGAAAACAACATAAAATTATGTCTTAAACCACTAAAAATAACATTTACCATTAGTACTTAAGGCCTATACACTTCATGCTTTGAACTTACTCCCCTTGTAGTCTCCTTGTCTTTTCTAGGGAAATTGATCAAACTTCTCCATGAAGGAGTTCATCGATGCATGTAATACTAGATTCTCAGCATTTGACTACCTTAAGTGAAGAGAAAACATATCATGCTTACCATATTCTCTACCTTTTTGCCTCATGCTTACTTGCCCTCTCTTTACACTTTCGTAACACCATTATTCGATCCATCTCTCACATAACTTACCTACATAACATCTCAAGTCATTACTTAGTCCCATATTTATCATCCAAGTGGCTTTATATAGACAAAATTTTATTTTTAAAGGTACCACGATGATAACTCCACTCTGGAGTGAAGAGTTATTAGCTATCTGTGGCGAAGTAAGCTGGTTTTCGCATTCTTACTTTTCATTTTTCACCTGTCACTACTGAGTTAGGAAAACTGCTAAATTGAAAGGCTGAATTTATAGTAGTACTTCCTTTTCAAGCACTATAAACTGTTTATTTCATTATTTTATTGGGCACCACCTGTTATCTACTGAATTCACTCATAACCCTGATGTATAGACCATGAACTTAAGATTCTGAGAGCATATGATAACAGCTAATGTTCTCACATGCTCAAAACTTTTTTGAATTACATTTTAGGCTACAATTATGACTGTTAATTCCTACTCATTCCCTTGTTTAGATTGAAGTGGTTGTAGGAAATATTGCTCATGCATTACTTTGTGAGTTAATAGATGCTGATGTCAAATAATTAAAAGCTATTAATAGCATAGGTATCTGCCTTTTCTACCATTGTGAAACAATAAAATGACTGAGGAAAATTCAATACCATTGCCATTTCCTGATTCAGAGAAGAAATGAGATGGATTAATCAAAATTCTTATCATGGAGGAACAACGAGCCATAAATGATACTATATTAATTTGACCTTTATTGATGTTTAATTCATTTGACATGTCACTCTTCACGCCATATTTAGAGTGACCTTCTTTAATCCATTAGGTAGAAAGTAAAATGTGTCATTGAAGATTAATTGCATTGTGGCTTGTCTGTAGTTGATGAAATAAAGGATTTGTTGTATGATCTCAATTTGTCTCCCTATAACATTAAGTTATAACCCACAGAATTGCAAAAATTATGCAGAATAATCAGGTAAGCAGATTTTGGAGGATTGTTCTTGTTTAACATATATTCATGAAGGAATGCCGTCCTCATACGATGACTTTACATTTTACTAAGCTCGTGTTACTTCCTATGCAGCACAACATTGTTTGAAGAATCCTTAATGACTGTTCATAATGCCTAGGCTGCAGTTGAACATTCCCTCTCTGTTCACTTTGACATTAACACCTGTATCACTTCAATACCATTAATATCTTATCCCTCTGGTAAAATAAAAAATAAGGACCAAGGAGATGCGGTGATATTGAGAGCACCTAATGTATTGGCCATTAATGGTTGTATCATAAAAGAAAGAAAGAGAAAGAAGACTGTTGTAGCAGGCTCCTTGGAAGGAGGTTGATTTTTCAAAAATGGGTTCAAGTAACTAGCATATTCAATGAAGCACAGTTTTCCTCTTGCTCTTAGGCAACGTTATAAATTTTTGGATGTTCATCTAGCTTGAAGTTATGTTGTGAAGTGTTTATGACTCTACTTTAGCTAGTTGCAAATGTTGTGAGATGCTGAGTGATTTTAGATTATTTATGATGAAAGAATAACTAGATATGGGACAATGGCTTCAAGGTTCAATTCATCCTTACCCTTTGCCAATGTTTTTATCTCCTCACTTTAATAATATTTATTTTCCAAGAGCTCTTGTTATCTACCTCTTCTCTTATTTAGACTGATTCTTACAGTTAAGTTTTATTATTTCTGGACACTATTCAGCAAATGCACAAAGGCACTATGGAAGAAATACTGAAGACAATTTATGACGATAAAAAATATGCACCCTTTCACATGAAGGAGTGATACGACATCAATAAGGAGAAATTGTTCATATTTACTATGAATAGATTTGTCTTGGAATTATGTATAAATGAAACAATGCAAATTTTGGTCTACTAATTTGAATATTATATGATTGGCTGTATGCATTTGGTTGATGAGTAAGTTTGAAGTGTTTTTTGGTGGTGATAAAAGTTTTTATTTGAGGTGAATATGTAGAAATTAATCGATGGTACATTCTCCACCATTATCTATTACTATCTCCAAACATTGGGGTTATTTCTTGATTCTACATCCATGGGCATACCCAGGATTTATGCAGGGGTGTTGGGAAGGGGAAGAAGGGGGACAGGTCACCCATCTGTAGCTGTAGATATGGGGGAGAAGGACCTCATCCTGTCCGAAACAGATTTGGTATGAAATGTCTCGTCCCCTTGGATACACCCATGTCTACATCTGAAGAAATATGCCAGTTTGGAGTTGAACAAGTTGTCAATCCAAGTTTGATAATAAAAAAAAATGCTACAAGCCTTTGCATCAATCAAACATAAAAGGTGTCTGAGGAAATGGATGACTGGGAGTCCAAAGGTAGAGCATCCTGAGCGGAACCCAAATCATCCTCATATATACCATAACATTTATTTGAAGTTTTCCAGTTATTACTACTATTTGAGTTTTTTTCTCTGCAAAACTAAACGAAACACTTGTTGGGAACCTGAGTATCGAGTCCCCAGCAACTGTGACAAAGCGGGCCAAGCAGATAAAAAATAATTTTTCCAGGAGTATATCATCCTATTGTTACAGGTGAAAAATATGTTACATACAATGGTATTTTGATCAAACTTTGTTACTTTTTGATATTTTTTACGAAGCCTAAATTTTCCACTTGATACAGTTTTGATGTTTCTCTAAGATTGTTGATGATGCCGTTAAGATGATTTGGTAAAAATTACAGCATGAAAATCTGAGTATCCAAGGAAGTTTTTAACTAGCTTTTGTAAAAAATGTTATGTGATTTTTCTCTAAAAATAACTTTTAAGTATTTAGGTAAGTTTGGCTTTCCAAAAATAAACATTTCCCAATTTTTTTGACACGATGGTGAGGCATACAAAAATACCTAAATGTTTTTGAATCAGATAGAAGCAACATGCAGCTAATTTGAAAGAAAATCAGGGGTCTATCATGCATATTTTTGTCACTGTTGGCAAGAATATCTTGGAACTTGTTGTTTGGCAAAAAAATCAGAATTGTTTTAATTTGAAAACAATGAAAAATCATATATCATGAATGGGGGTGATTTAGTTTCCTGTCAGGGTGCACTTCCTCTGGACTTCCATTTATCCATATTTCCTGAGACCTGTACTAACCAATTAACACACAGTACCTTTACGGTAGACTCCCATTCCCAAGCTTGGACATGGTCAGAGCCATATAATTTTCTTAGATGCTGCAAACCTCTTGACTGTCTGATCAATGCTTGGGTGAGGCATAATTGCAACCATTTGTACACGTTCTTCTGATTGATTACCATAACATTCTCTGAGAGCTGATAAACATTCTCTGAACATTTTACAAATGTTTGTGTGCTGCATGGGTTGGTAGAATGCTTATCTTTCAAAGCCTCCTAAGTAAAGTAGGTAGTGTAGTCTTGTGAAGAAATTTATGTAGGGGCCTATTTCTGTGCTACTTTTATTGGATCCAAAACTCCTGATAGTATTTTTTTAATATCTTAATAAACTCATTCCATGTAGGTCACAACCTAATGGTTAACCCTCAAAAACACCCACATCAACTCAGAATTGTTTTTTTTGAAAGATTTTTAGAAGTTAAATAAGACAAATGTCATTATAGATAATTTGGCAGAGAGTTTTGTCATCCATCTTTGGAATTGGAATCTTTTTAAAGTTTCAATTTAACTAATGGAGTGTAGTGGTTGTAGAGCATCTTCTCGTTATTCTTTTGTTAAACATATAAGAATAATATTCCTAATTGCAGGTAAAGCTACAAATCAGTCAGACGCATTGAGTTTCAATTGTTCTCAGTATGATACTGATTTTAATGGTAATGTCAGAATTTTGGGAAGGCATTCAGAGTATTCAAAATCTTGATTAATTTCCATCAGCGTCTTATGAGATGTGTAATTAATGAAGAAATAGTCAGGACTAATACTTTCATTCATCAATTTTAGGTATATTTTCAAAAGTTAAATTTCAGGTATTTGATATCGAACTGATCCTCTACTTCTTGCTCAGAAGTGTCTTCAGTGATTACAGACAGTAATGGATTCAAAATTAAATAGAAAGATGGTGAGTAATTTCATTTGTGATGGCAAGGGAATGTATGAAAGACATAACTTGACATGGATGAGATTAAAAAATGTATTAGGGTAAATGTATAGGTTACATTTAATGCTAAGTGCCTACATAACAGTTGGCATTTCTTGTTATTGCATGCAGAATGTTTTCTTAGTACCTAGCAGAATTTTCAGGAAACAAGAGGTGGCAGAGGGGAGGAAAAACTCACCATCAATGGTACTTCACCATCCTGATGTCAAACCTACCAACTTGCCATTTGGCATTTTTATGTGTTATCGATAGACTCTGGTAATTCCAAAGATGATACAAAATAGCATGGATGCTCCTAGTTGATTCTCTTGCTGATACCATTAACTGCTTATGCTGATTATTCTTGAATACATGTTCAATTCTATCAATGCCAGCAAATGTATTTTAAAGGAATAATTAATCTTATTCATTTAATTGCGCAGCTGGGCTCAAAAGAGTGAGGCCCAGTAGAAACTCAAGAATTGGTCTAAAATATTTTCGAAAAGTGTTGAATGTGATTTAGGAACATCTGAAATGTGAGCTACTGGTAAAGTTTATATTAACCGGCAGATGCCATTCATATCATAGCTTAAAGAAAATCTTTGTTCAGTGGAAAAATTTTCTAACATCAAATATATCAGCCTTTTAAATTTGAATTTTAATACAATCCTTAAGTGTCCTGGAGAAAAATACAGGTGAAATGATGTGAAATAATGATGGAAGTACCTTGTATCAGCTTGTGAATTCTTGGAAGTTATGCATTTCTACTTGTGGTCCCATGTGGATAGGCAACATTCCACACAAGATGTAAAGCAAGTTACCTCTTTCAGGATAATCACTGGGTCGGTGAGGTCTAAGTGAGCTAATATATATTCGATTACTAGGTGAACTGAAGGGAAAAGTTTGTCCTAGGTTGCTTGTATCACCTATTTTTCCCAATGGTGCATTACTAACTCACAATAGGAAAAAAATCCATAGGGATGCTATAAGATGTTTTTCAGCAGCTTATGTGAAACCCTTGAATTACAGAAAGTCTGATTCCCATGTGGATCAAAGCTCTCATATGACTGTTTCTCAGACTTAATGGCATTGAATACTTCCAAAATATTTGTAACATCTTGAAAATGCCTTCCAAAAAGATTTAAGAAGCAAAACACACCATAGACACATTCACACACACTCAAGACATTTAATACACATTAGAATGGTTGCTAATCATACATCTTCAAAATATCTTAGTAAGACATACCTTAAGGTCCGAATGGGACCCTTCTTTAAATATTGAAATAACTTTGTATAAAAGTGAAAAATAAATTATCTTAATCAGGAGGAAGTATATTAGTATGTTTAATGCAATGCAATCAGTTTTCAGATCTAATAAATGAATAAGATATTTTTTAGACATATTGTAAATATTTAATAGCACTGATGGAGGTTTTTATGGATGTGATTATAAAGGTTCATTTGTCACAAGTGTAAGAACAAGCATTGACATTTTTCAATAAAGGGAAAGAAATGCCATAAAGTGAGTGACTTCACCTTTTTTCGTCTTTGGTATCTCTGGGAGTTTCCTCCGCCTTCTCTCCCCAGGTGCTGTTGGTCCTGGTGGCCTTTGGGTCGGCGCCTCCACTGCTGTTGCCACAACCACAGAGTTCCCGAGGTCACTCCTCCAGAGTAGAGGTTGGGCACAATTGTTGGTTGGCGTCTGAGTGCTAGGAGATTCCTGGTCCATCTGCATCACCGTGGTTGTGGAAATGGCCGAGTGTGAAGATGAGGATGAAGAGGTAATTGCCGATGCCAACCCCGTCTCTGTATCAGGTGCAGTTTCACTGTCCTCAAGGCTCTTTCCAGCACCGTATAAACTGGGATAGTCAACTGCCATATCAATTTTCCCCTCGTCCATGCTTCCTATTGCTGAGTCAATTGACATTTCACCCGAGGGCTGGTTAATGTCCTTCCTCAGTTCACCTTTCATTCCCATGGAGAATGTCTCTATATTACACAAGTTTTCAATGATTTGCTGATCATTGTTATTGTTGTTCTGCCCATTGTTATTTTGACCATTGTTATTGTTGCTGTTGTTGTCGTTTATTGTCTTAAATTCCACGGAGGCGGAATCCATGGCTTGGTTGTCCCTTTCGCCTTCTTCTTCGTCGTCAATGTACACATCATGCACTAGCCTAGAATAACAAAATATGATTCATCATTAACCATTATATTCACTAGGCAAGCGAGTGTTGAAATTAACAAGCGCGCACGATAGTTTCATGCATAAATATATCATTCACAAACAAAGTGTTTCATATTACTTTTTTTGGGTCATGCTTTCTATACATATGTTCAGTGGTTAAATTTTCCCAGATTTCACTTCTCTGTTGTTGCACCAAGTAATGCTTGATTCTTGTTCAAATTCTCCTTCCCACGGATCAAATGACCGATTGAGTGTATCCCATTCATTCCATTGCAAGAAAATCCCATATGGTGTCAAATCAAGGCAACGGAGCTCTGTCACTAGTCAGATCCAGTCAGAATTAATTTCTGTTATGCGTTCGAGAAGTATATGTTCTTTTTTTTTTAAATCGGCATTTTCCACTCGGGAATGATTCAGAACGTGATCTCAAGTGTGGGAGGTGGATAAAATTCCTAGCTTTTCCTGAGCCCGGTTTGACGTGGTCGATTCGGGTCAAGACTCGATCGAGTGTACGCAGTGCGCGTGACATGCGTCTGGCTCCTTCTCAATGAATGCAGTGCCCGAGAGACGTCAGGACCGACCCAAATTTTTACATCCGCGGCGGGATTGGGCTATCAATAAAACCTCAAGGGGCCCGTCATTTGGTTGGTGAAAACTGAAATCGGTTCGGACTCATCAAATCGCTCCTTCTTCCCAACTCACCATCGGGATGAATTGCACAAGTTCCTTACGCAGCCCTCGCGGAATGCGTAAGCGCTGACCTGATTCTATTTTTATCCAGCTCCCTCCCGACCTACCTCCGACAGTCTTCTGGCTCTATCGAGTATAAAAGTCGAGGCAGCGCGTAGTGAGATCCATTGATCAATCACGCTGTCTTTTTTTAGGGTAACACTTCGAGACAGGACGCGGTGCAGATCGTAACGATCGGCTCGTTCCGTGGTATTTCGCTCCATGCAACACGTCCATTCATTTCTTTTTAAGGCTTTTTCACCCACCCCGTTGAAGCAGAAGCAAAAGGGCTTCTCTCAACTGTCCACCCTCGACTGTCAGGTGCGAGTTTCCGATCACCCGCCAACCCCGATCGTCCAGAAACGTCAGGGAACAGCTGGACACGTAAAGCGGGGAAGAAAATAGTGTGTCTTTAGGGGTGGGCTTACTGTAGGCTATTGTCTTCGTTCTATGACTTCCCTCTTTGATTAGCGTGGTGTAGTTGGCGCATGGAAGTAATGGGTATACCTGTACTGAAAAGAGGAGGTCCTCAGAGAAAATGCTGGGACAAATCAGCGTAAGCATTGCCCATGTAATCATGCGATTGAAAAGAAGTTTGCGTCGCAATGAATATATGGAAGATGCGCACGTAAGGTCATGCTGATATAATATATGCACCGAATATATTTTCAGATAAAAATAGGAAAAGAGAGAGAAAAACTTTAAGAATAAAAGACAAAAAAAGAGAAAAAAATGAGCAAAAACACACAGAAAAGAGCATAGTTTTTTAATAGAAAATGATGGCATATGATTAAGAAAAAGTTTGCCCCGATTCTCCCAAACTTAACAAATTTCGTGTCAAAAGGTGATAATGATTAAAAATATCCATAGTAGACAGGGTGGTGTCTACCATGGATATTTTATTTATCGCAAGGAATTTTCCTTATTGGCTGACACCTCACTTGGAGTGTCATGGAAAGAGAGTGATATAATCTATGCTAAAGTGATAGTATATGAACGACGTATGATATTTAAAAGACTGTAGGAATGATAGAAACTAAAAAAAGAAGATAATTGACTATCCCCTTCCTTCTCGCGAAATCCTTTCAGAATCCAACCGCTAATCAATGATGATGACAAAGCAATGATAGATTATGTAAATCCCGCACTACGTTCAAACACAATATCTTGCATTGCACCAAAAAGTTTTCATTTAGTTTTTTTTTGTTTTTGCTTAAATTTTGCCGTACCGTTTGGAATTCGCGTTATCGAGTGTTGTGGCCAGCCCGACTTCGTGCTCCGTTCTCCGCTCGTTTTGGTTCCAGGTAACGTTCCTCCACGGCGCGTATTCGTTGGCACCGTAGCCCGGGGGCTCGCGGCCCCCGTTGCTGCTCGCCATAACCCTCCTACCGCCACCGCCGCCGCCGCCGCAGCCTTGGTGCTCGGCAGGGATGCAGTACCTGGGGGGGTATGGGGACCCCAAGGACCCAGCGGCCCACACCGGTGCCATTCGCGCCGTCCCCGAATACGGGAAAACCCGACTCCGGGGAAACGGCACTGCACACGTTCCCTCTTTAGTTGTCCTCCTCCCCCCCTTTTTCAGGTCACCCCGTCCCCCTCACACACAGCCCTAGGATTCACCCCCGGAAAACACCAAAAACCTTTTTAAAGATACAGTCCAGCACACACTCTTTTGATGCCCTTCATTCAGGTGATCTCTGCCCGAAAAGTGTTGGTCAATTCCTCACACACTCTTTCACACACAAGGACAACGACAGACAGGAGGAAGGGTTTTTCCGTTCTTCGAAATGGGGGGATTAGGAGGGGGGAATGGGGGAAAGGGGACGACAGGGTACGGAATGTTAAACACTATGAGGAGACTGAGCGGCGGGTTGCGCTTACGTGTAGCTGTGGGCCGGTGCTTTGATGTGCTGGGGCAGCCTGTCGAAGAATCTCCGAAATTCCTCGAACTCCGTGTCCGCCATGTTGGTACCGGCGGCGGGGGAGAGAGGCAGGGTGGGGAGTCCGGGAGGAGGGGGACCCTGCTCCCCTACAGCCCTCCTCATTTCCCCATCCCCCGGCCGCAGGCTTGCCAACCGGGAGCCATCCGCTCACCGTCAGGGGTTTCGGAGAAGGCGAAGATGATTTGGTGGTGGTGTTGTGTCGCTTGACGAAGATCCCAAAATGACGACACTCACATCAGCGCGTGGACACGGCGATCGCACGACCGCTTCGAAAGCGATCCGAGGGAGAAAAACCTCTGCGGGCAGTTAAATGCGTTGTGTCGCGCTTGCTCCTTCACTCAATCCGAGCGCACTCTCTCGTTGCAGGTGTCACACTTTATCGACTGGGTGCGTCACTGCGACCCATCGAACGTGAACCCGATACGGAAATATCGGTCGAAATCCCACCTGGTGGCGGTGACTTTCGCGAACCTAATCCGTCAGCGCACGTCTCTCTCCCTCGGTTTGTGCTTTTTTCCTTATTTTTAAACGAGTTTCGTCCCGCGAGGGTGGCGGCCCTTGACGTTACCACCACCCCACTATCCTTTAAAAAGTTCCCTCTTTCCCTTGCGTCCTCCTCCCCGCCCCCCCTTCTCCCACCCTTATTTCTGCCCTTCACTCACACCCTACTCTGCTTGAGGACGAGGAGAGGGGGTGGTTATCCCTCTCCTCCTTACGCTTCTCCTCCGCCTCTCTTCGGAAGAAGAGGGAAAGAAGGAGAAGAAGAAAAGGAGGCGGGAATAAGGAGGTGCGCTCTTTCCCTACGACAACGCCCCTTCGAGCCACGACTACTGTGGCGGGGGCGGTGTTTCTCCTCCTCCTGTCTCCTACCCCTATTTCTTTCCCCCATACCCCCAACTGTACTTTCCCTCCCCTCCGTGACCCCTTCTTGTTTTCTCCCCTCCTATCTATCCCCCTCTATTCCTCCCCCCGCCCAACAACACCCCGACCCGAATCCTAGCTGCTGCAGTCCCCTTCCTTTTCCACCCCCTACGTTCCTAAACGTGGCAGAGGCAGGGCTCCTCCGTATACCACCACCATTACCGCTCCCCTCCATCCCTCCTTCGCCCTCTTCCCCCAGCCTCGAGCCTTATTGATTCGCTCCCCGCTTAGCTCGCCACCCTCCTGCCTCTCTGTCCCTGCCACCCTAAAAAAAACCCCTTCCCCACCGTCTCCCCCCTTTTACCTTACCCTACTACTCTCCCACCCCGTTCCCCTCGTACGTGTGTGCATGTATATATGTATATATATATGATGTGCACGTATATAAGGAGCGTGCCCTTTATTTCTAGCTCTCACTCCACACATCCTTTCCCCCCCTTCCCGTAACCCCTTGCAGAAAAAACTCTGCCCCCATACCCTTCCCTTACCTCCCTCTTCATTTCCTTTTTTAAAACATTTATTATTACTCCCTCTTAATTTTATTGTCGTTGTTTTCCCGTAGACATCGTTTTTCTACTAATTTTTTTCGCATGCGTATGCATGGGTCCCCCTTTTTGAACGTTTTTTTTACGCCTCTTTATGGTTGTTATTTTTCTTTGCTTGTTGTCATGTTTTATTTTAATGTTTACGTATGCGCATGCATGGATCTTTTTTCCTCCTGTGACACCGTTACCTTTGTCGCATTGTTAGATTTTCGCTGGATATATTCTTTTATATTTTACCTTTTTTAACATTTATTTTTGCACTCCCCTTATGATTATCGTTATCCTTTGCTCATTACCTTTGTTGTCATAGTGCTTATTTTTTCACACACACGCTGCATGGATATATTTTTCTCTTCTTGTGACACCGTTACCTTTGTCCCGTCGGTATGTTTTCGCAGGATTTTCATTTACGTCATTTCTTTACGCTCACCTCTCCCCTTTCCTTCAGCCTCATTTTCTCTTTTCTAGAGCATTTATTTTGATGACTCTATTCGTAATTATGCTTCGCTCTTTGCCATATATTTTCTACTGCCTGTTATTTCAATTATTCTATTATTTTTATTATCATCTGCCCACTACCATCGTTTTCTACTTTTTCATGAGTGCGCATGCATGGATCTATTTTTATTTTTGTGACTCCATTGCTTTTGGCGCGCTAGTAGGTTTTCGCAGTATTTTATGTATTTTTTCTTTCAGTTTCGCCTCCCCCTTGTCCGTTTGGGCGTTCTCCAGTTCTGCAGTGCGTCTTTTTTTTTAATTGCGCACATTTGCAAACCGCTAAATCCCCTTGTCTCCTCCCTCTCTTCGTTTTAATGCTTACGCGTGCACATCGACTTATACTCCCGCTGCGCATACGTCGCGATAACGGGGGATGAAAAAGGAGGTGGTGGTGTGAAAGATGTGACAACAATAAGCGCCGCATCCCTGGGATAAAAGCAACGGACGCGGGCGTGAAAATACGTATTTTCGGTTTTGACGTTAGTTGGCGGCGGCGTCGGAGCGGTCATTTCCCGGGAGCTGCGAGGGAATTCGCCCGGAAAAAAGTTAGAAGGTCCGCCCGCCCTCGAGGTTTTTGACCGTCACCTTTTTATACACACACAAACATACACACACACACTCCTTACTTTATTTCAACCTCGTGATTCAAAGGGGAAACACGAGCTTCGGTCATCGGGTGACTATTTTCAGTCCTTCTCGTGGGCTTCACTCTCACGAGCGGAAAGCCGAGCCGACAAAGGGACGGTGTCGTCGTCATAACACGTCACCGCCTATCCCTTCATAATACGGGATAAATATATAGGTACACGGATATATACGGCCCTGTGTGCGCATTTCTTCTCTCTTTTTCTCTATCTCCCACGCTAGCTTATCCTTCTCCAACGTCATCTCCTTCGTGCCTCACCCTTTTACCGACTTTTCCTCTTCAATTAAGAAAAATGAAGTGGAAGAAAAAGGGAGGAGGTAAAGGGGCACTATATAATGTTTGTTGATTGTTTGTTTGGGCGATCGTCAGCCTTTGTGCCATTGAAACAGTTATTGCCTCTACTGAATTAACCTTTGACTAATTGACTAATTACTCCAATGTATATGGGCTTTGTTTGGGGTGGCATGAGGCTTCAAGGAGAATTTACAAATGGAAGTTGACTTCCATGGAATTGGCGATTGTGGACATGTTTCGATGTGTATCGTTACTTGAACGCCTTCGTTCCGCTAAAGATTTACTTTCAGTTTTTTTTCCCAAAAATGAATGATGAAAGTAAGCTATGAATATGGCATTGACGAAATCGCCTAGTTTCTACAATTTATGTGTTTGAGTTGTGTTTATTCGGGTTTTTCCGCGTTGGTTCATTTTTATGGACAACAGTTTCACTTGCATTACAGCTAGTGTCGTCAGGTCCTCAATACGCCTATCCTGAATCCTGGTTCGACGCGTGCTGTAACGCAAGCGAAACTTGTGACCATAAAAGTGAATCAACGTGGGAAAAACCCGAATTAACGGAACTCATCAAATCACCGCGGAAGCCTCCGTACCTATTAATGTGTTTGTACATCGAGCTCTTCGGGGTCCACTGGCGTTCCCGGAGTTTGTGAATTTGTAAATTAAATTATATTAAATATTCACATGTTACAAAAAATTGCACAATTGTTTGTTTTTTTTTGCAAATTTGCAAAATTGCAAAAAAAAAGTATTTGGTATCTTTTCTTCGATACTATGTCGAAAGTTGTACCTTTGAGTATTCTGTTTAGACTAACGTAATTACCAGGTAAAAATCAATTTTTAATTAATTAATTAATAGGTTTGCACACGTCACATGAAGTCCTCACGTGGAAAATTAATGTGTGGTTTATTGTCTTGATCTCTCATCGCAGTCATGTGATTCGGATTTTGCCGGATGCGAAGCGATGTTATTCAAGAATCAAAATGCAACTTCGTAGCTGGATGAAAGTGCATTTTCCGTGGAAGTGCGGTTCGTGGTTGATAGTGTCCCAATTCCTTCCCTGCGACTGTAGCCTTAGAAGTCGCTTAAAAGTGATACTCGATGTGTAAGCACGCATTTCTATGGCAGTGGAGGTCGATAGCGGAGATAATCTACCGCACTTCTCACAGAAAATTGACTAGTTTCTATTCTGCCTGCGACTAGCGTTTCGATTCTGTGATGGTATCGCAAAATATTTGGCGAAATAACATAACGACGAGTGGGGATTAAAATTTGAATAGGGAGAAAATTTACCGGATTAGGACTTATTCTTGCGTGTCAATATTTGTTATTACCTAGAATTGTTTTTGACTATAGAGATCGTTTAAAGTAGGAACAATAACCGTTAAAGTACTGTATTATAAGACAAAAAACAACCTTCGTACATTATGTGCTTTATGGATAAATATTTAATGTATATTATATACAATTATTAGATTCCACGACTGTGACTGGAAATCGAACGGTTCGAAGGCATTTATTGACAGTCGAAATTAAGATACCTCTACCGCCACGGCAGTCCGTGCTTACACATCGACGAGCTGCTTTCCCGTGACTTCTTAGGCTACGGTCATAGATGAAACTTTCACGATTAAGGCCGCATTGCGATGACAATTGTTTGAAATTTGAAACGTACGTATTTTTATCATTTAATGTGTCCAAAGAGTGTCCTGTTTGTGTGAAAATTGTCCTTTAGGGTTCCCCATCAAAACCAAAGCAATTTGATGTGACGTGAATACCAAGGCTCGTCGGGGGCATCCGGTAAAAAGACTGGGTGTCCACAACAGGCACCTTGTGGACAGTTGCATGTAGAGTTGGTGATGATAAACGGGATTATTTTGATTTTGGAGGAAGGGTGGTGAGAGACCCTGGAGGTCAGTTCTCGAAAGGACGTGATAATTAACGCATGCATAAATAGCAGATCATTGTACAGTTTCGTTGAATTTTCGCATGCTACTCCGCCGATTGGTTTTTTCCGTGCAGTCATTACCACTCACGGACAGGATATGGTGAAACAATAATGCTGACTCAACGTAAACATGTGATAACATTGTTATTTATGCTTGTGATAATTTGTTGTCGAGGCTTTCTTGAATTGACCACTGAAGCTACGAAGGGCACTAACGCATTCTAAGATATTAGTCTCATCCGGATCTTGGACTGAGTGTTGCATTTACAGTTCTCACCACAAAAT
Source organism: Ceriagrion tenellum (assembly GCA_963169105.1). Classification (NCBI taxonomy): domain Eukaryota; kingdom Metazoa; phylum Arthropoda; class Insecta; order Odonata; family Coenagrionidae; genus Ceriagrion; species Ceriagrion tenellum. The sequence continues at coordinate 40,130,098 of OY720634.1, forward strand.
AGGAGGTGAGAGAGGGGGGCGGGTAGGGAGGGTTTAGAACATAAGGTAGATGGAGAGGGCGCTCGCTATCGCTTGCTTGAGAATCGAAACGCGCCCAGTGTAACTTGACTGAACAGGAGACATTTACCAGCCGTGGATGCGTGTAAAATATATCCGTTGTACGCTGTTGATTGGCCACACCGTGAGTTACGATGTAGGAAAGAATAACTTGAGGGAGGAAAAGTTGTTAGTATGGAATGGGGAAGAGAGGAGGCCTGCAATTAACCTAACTCACAATGGAAATCCTGTTGGTAATGATGACAACAGCGCCATATCTGCATTCGGGTCGTGCATAAACTACGTTACCAACTTAGGGGAGATGGGATCGCCTATAAACCTACGGCGGATAACAAGGGGGGGAAGGGATTCAATCAAAGTAACGTAGCTGTTACAATGCAGCCTTCTTAAGAGTCTTCCAATCAAATAACTATAATCCATGATATTGGTTCATGGAGGGATAAGGGAGCATTGTTTCTTGAGGACCGTTAGAGATTCTAGTTTTTTTTTTAAACTTCATGTCATTTATGGTTGATTTTTAGAATTTAAAAATGGATATTACTTATTCTAATTGAGATTAGATTGTTCTATTTTATCTAGTTCGGCTACTTTATTTGACTCATTTAAATCTATCCCTACAAATAAACTCACTCAATAATTGAGAAATTTTTTTGAATTGAAAGTTTCATTTGTAGAGACAAAGTTGCGTGTCGGAGGGGGGAGGGGTTGGGGGAAATACTAAGGTTGTCAACGAAGGGGAGAGGGGGTAAAAAAAATCACCGAAAACGGTAACGTAGTTTATGTATGACCCCAAATGACGTTACAACTTATTCGCGGAGTGAGAGGTGAGAAGGATATGAGTAGATAGTAATGGAGAGTAGTTTTACAAAGATGGAAAAAGTTGGCTTCCGGAAATGGAGGTCAAAAGTGTACGGGGATGGGAGAAACCATTGACGTTGATTATTGTAGAAAAAAGCTGGATTAAAAAAATCGCTTAGTATAACGCATTGCATTAGTCGCATTTGCCTTGAAGTTGCAGGTACAAGCAGCTTCAAAATTCAATTGTCACAGTATTGCTAAGGCTGTGCTATGCACACATTTTATGTGTCAAGTTACACTGTAGATTTAGTATTATTGAAGAAAATATGAATCAAATTCATCGCATTGCGTCGTATATATCAACTTTCGTCGTAATACGTTACAGTATCGCATATAGAATAGCCCGGGCGATCAGTACCAGCATTCTGATATACCCGACGTGTGGAATTCAATTATTGCAATGCCGAGAACCTAGTCCTCATCATGGGATACTCCTCATTGACGTGCTGGTATGGGCTCTTATGGTGATCCTTTTCCTGTGTAAATCTCCATAGGACCGGAAGTGCGATGATGAAAATATTGTTCTAAACATCAATATTGTGCTAAACAGAATACTAAATGCGTATCTATAAGTCTAAGAATATGCAAATATTATTTCCCTTAGTTACTTATTGAGAAAAATAGAGCCTAGTGACAGTTCATAGAATTTGGGTACATTTAGCGTAAAAAGAAATAACTTTTTACTCTTCCTCTATAGTCACATATAATGTATCGATTTCAACGCCTAAGCATTATTTGCATGCTAACATTAAATGTTACCATGTCATTGTCAACGTAACCTCAAAAGTGACTCATAGACGTTGGAAGCGATTAGTAATAATCAGCTTACGGCGAAAAGTACAAAGTGATTTATTTTCACAATGTCAACTCACTTAAATTTAGCGCGGTTTTGGAATAGTTCGCTTCGTGGCGTGGCTAAGGGTGAGCACACGGATATTAAATTTGGCCATAGAGTTCTGCATGAGGTGCACGTTGCTAGCTAAATGTGGAACGCACTATAGCGGCGTTGCGGCTTCTTGTGCATTATCTTGCGACTTCCTTGAGGAGCGTGAGGTCAGGGAGATTTGGATGGAATGGAGTGGGGAGGAGGGCCGGGAAGAAAGAAAGGACATGGCTTCTGAAAGCGAGGAGTGGGAAGCGGTAGGGGATACGGAGGGGATGGGTAGAGAGTCGGGAAAGGCCGCTTAGTGTCTATGCGCGACAAACTCCCCTCGTCTTTCTCTCTTCCCCCTCCCGCCGCCAACCCCACTGTCCGCCCCCGCCGAAAAGCCCCCGGTCGCCGCCGTCGCCTCCGCCTTCACTACAATTCCCTCCTCTCCTGCCTCTTCCTTCCTCTCCTCGCGTCGGTCGGCCTCCTTCTCGGTCAGACCCAGAAATGGGCCGAAGAGAGGAGGAGGACGAGGAGGAGGAGGAGGTGGCGGGAGGGCGCGAGAGAAGAATAAAGAAAGCGGGAGGGCGGGGAGGAGGACTCGCTGTGAAGAGTATTCGATCGACAACCGACCACGCGCGCCGTTTCCCCCTTCGCTCCTTTTCTCCCCTCTCTTTCTCCCGTGGAACTCTTTACTACCTTTCTTCTCCTCCTCCTCATCCTTCTCTACTCTCTCTCGCGGTGGTGTAGAGCCCGTTTCCTACTTCCATCTCCACCCCCTCTCAATCCTCCCGGAGCGATCCCTCGCGAGTCGTGTTCCTCTCCGGGACCGCAGAATATTAATTCGTCGGTCCGCGCGATGTTGAATGAGAGCGGGATACGAATGGGAGGAGTGAATGTAAATGCGTGGAGGGATACATCGACAGACCCTCGGCTCTGCGGGGAATCGTACCTCGCGGATGTGTTCGGTTGAGCCGCGCGGTGCGTTCTGCTCTTCCCGCCGAGCCCGAGGGCATGTTTTTTGCGGAACTTTTCGTCCGTGCCTGGCTTCTAGATTGCTTGTGTTGACCGTAGGCTGGATTCGTATCTTAGTCTGGGTGGAATACTTCTCTAGTGCGGATTTTTGCCTTTCATATTCCTCCTCAGCGGGTGAGTCTCGCTTAAGTTGCTGTCGCGATCAGTTCTCCAGCTCTTATGAAAATGGATGGGAGACGTTTTGAGAGGTGATGGCACGCAGAAGAGAGCTATGGAGGGGAAGTCGCTGGGCAATTACGAAAGAGAGAAGAAGACGACGGGGATTTTGCATGACATAAAGAGAGGCCGTGGGTGGAAGAAACTTGATTGGAGGAGACATTTAATGGTAGGCAGGGAATTCACTGGGAAATAAAAAGATCACCCTGAAAAGGGGAAGTTAAGGAAGGGACTCGTCCTACGAAAATGGATGGGATACCCAATGGCGAACATTTTGTATAGGGATGTGTAGAAAAACAGATGAGGAAGTACGCAAATGTGCGAAATTAACATATAAAAAATTATTCGCTAGGATTGCAACTCGGACCCTGGTCCACAAATCCACACAAAGTACTTCAACCAGTAAAGGTACAACAAGCTCATTGCAATTACAGCCCTTAGGCGCTTTTTCGGGAAATTTGGGTGTGTACCTCCGTCCAGGTGCTATTATTATGGATTATTTCTGTCTGAGTATTTCTTCACCTGACAACTGTCGCTGCCCATCCCGTGGTACATTCTTGAAGGAAGAGCTTGATATGGTAGGAGGGGAATAGAAATCGATGTCAGAAATTCCAAGGGTACAGTATAAATGGATGGAGCAATCACTCGTAGGTAAATAAATTTTGAACCTGAAGATAGGAGGAAGATTTTGGCAAATTTATGCAGAGAAAATTTAATAGAAAAGTTTGACTATTTGAAGAGAGGAAAAAGATACAGGGTTAAATAAGAGATTTTTTATTGGAAGCAGTGAAGGAAAATTTAGAGAATACACCCCGCATTTGGTGGAAATAATAGACTGCACTGTTCAAAGACCATTTTTCTCCGGGCGGATAATCAATCATAACTCTTCAATATCACCTTTTATTTTTAACTTTCCATGAAGTATGGGGAAATGAGGAACTCTTTGAAAATTCGTTAGTGGAATCTGGTGAAAATAAAATTGCCTATATTAATTTTATGGTCGAAAGAGTTTGAACCTTGATTTCCATTTATTTCATATTAAACGAGAGAGGCGAAAGATAATTGAAATCGTATTGTGATTTATGTATTTTTGGGCAGATGTAATCGCAAATATGCCACACTAATAAATAGATTCGACAGTTAGAACGAGGATCCTGGTCGATAGGCCAGATGAGATACAAATACGAAAGCTGGGAGGATTTTTAGTGTGGAGAACGTAAGAGAAAACATACCAGAAGGGATACCAAGGATGACGATCGTTTAACGTCCTCATTTATATTTAGCTTTCCTCGAGGACCGAGGATGTGGGGTCTCCGCAAAAGACCATGACGGGAAGGAGTTAAAATACAAATTTGTCATTTATTTTCTGATATAAAGTTGCTTATAAACTGGATAAGTTCAGGCGTGACTTCGTGGATATTAATCATGATGCAAAGAGAACTTTTGGTTTTTTTTCCACAGTTTATTTTCTAGGGTACAACTAATTTCAACGCTAAGGCGTCATATTCAGGTACCTTAAGATCTTGAGGTTCCCTAAAATGACGTCATTGCGTTGAAACTAGTTGTACCATAGAAAATAAGTGGTGAAAAAATAGTAACTCTTCTCTTTGCATCATGAAGTTACTCGAAAATTAATTTCAATTTGACAAGAAGTTACATAGAGGGCTAAATTTAATTGAAATTGTGTTTTCACAAATAAATCAATTTATTGAAAAGATGTGTCCATGAAGATAACATATTTAAAGAACGAAGACCCTGAGGGATCGGGGTGATATTGAGGGTGTATTACTTTGAATTCATCCTCAAGGCCCAGATTCGGATCCTGGGAATGGCGGCGGAAATTTTCTGTTGAGTTGGAATGCGGTGAGCGTTTCAACTGCAGAATTATGTCAGTCAAACTGCATACCTCATACGCTTTTTTCTAGAAGGTGGTGGCTAATACTGACGCTGGGTTTCACTCCGCTCTGCCTTCCGTACCCGATTAATCTTTGTTTAACCAACTTACACGCGTATCTATGGCCTCTGGTTTTCTATCACCTCCCAAAATAATCAATAGGATCCTGGACGTTAGGCAAGAAGATGTACAAGAGTGGTTGCCGGGAAGATAGATTTCCAGGGGATAAAACTCCATAAAATTAGGACAATTTACTATGATAAGCGATGTGGATCTTTTTTCTTCTTTCGCGCGGGAAATGTTTTATAGGTATTTGCTCTGATAAAACATGTAGCGTCTCCAATATTGGCACCAAGAAAATTGGCTTTCCCCTCTTCCTTGAAATATTTGTCGTAATTTGTGATCCTTATGCGCGTATTTTAGAAGAGATCTGCACTGCGATGTTCTTTCGAGTGAAAGTCATGTTATAAGACCTATAACTTTTCTTGAATAGACTGATTTAGTTGAGTGGACGAAATTCGTCGAGCCGGAAGAGAAATTATAAGAATCCAATGGTATATCATTTGTGATAATTAATATTCATGAAAATGATAAAACTTATGCTAATGGATTTACGCTTTAATAGCTATTGAGATAAACGTAAAAATGAAATATTATGTTATAGCCTCTGATTCAGCCGCAAGATAATGGGTTCTCGATGAGATTTTTATCATTTGAAAAATTTTGGTCGTTCTGAGAACTGTTTTACACAACCGTCTCTCTCTCTCTTTCCTAAAATAAACACTGATCAAGCCATTTTTTTCAATCTACAAATCAATATTATGAATTATGAGGAACCTTTTTTCGAGTTATTCTCTGTGCCTCCTCTTTGGTCACAAATATAGGTGTACGGAATAACTTCATTTTAGTGACAATTATCTACTGAGCTGCGTGCCATGGCTTAAGTTTTAACAAAATTAGACTATTGTCATTTTTTCATCGTTTGAATGATATTTCCTAAAATCTTCCGTAAACTATCTCATTTGAGTATTTCATAGCCAGCTGATTGATGTTTGAGACCTGCCGTGAAATTAACACTAGAACGACGAACCTAGCCATTTTGGCAATTTTTGTAATTCTTTCCACCGCTGTGCCCATAAATGTGTTTTTAAAACTTTGCTTCCTTGACATTTTGCTCATTTTATAGATCTTTACTTTTGTGAAGTCACAAGTTTAACTTGCGTATATTTTAACAAATTATTAGGAATTTTCCTATAACGACGAGCGAAGCCATTTTGGCTCAAATATATTTACTGTCGACGCAATGTGTTTCAGCCATAATATTGTTTAGTGTGATAACAATAAGAAACAAAAATGACAAAAAAACAATAAAACAGGTTAATCAAAAATTTATTGCCTACTGTTACCTTGTTGCAAATAAAAAACTGACCCATTTAAGATGTTATTTCACGTGACGGAGACAAAACTGTTCGCTTTTTCCGGCAATATTGAAAAATAATAGGTGCTCATAAATAGGTAAAAAAACAAGTATATTTTGTAATATTTACTAAAATAAAAACATTTTAAATAGTCGAGCAAAACATATCCTCTTTTGTGATTTCGTTTCGTAACCATGAATACCTCGCGAGATTCGAAATTCTCAAAACAGCCCTAATAGGCTAAGTCTGCACTTCTTGTCAGTACCCAAGTCCCGTCGTTCTAGTGTTAAATGATTTGTTGAAGTGGAAGTTCTGTATGTACTTGTGATATTATCTGATTATTCAAAATTGAGTGTATTTAGCTTTCGAAACCCGGCGAACGATGATCATCTTGTCATAATGTCTATGATTATCTATGATGTCACCTTGATTAGAAATTTGTTTAAGAAATAATTCACCTATCCAGGAATCTAAATTCTCCTTTCCACTTTACGGTGATGAGATGATATTGGTGTCACCGTTTGGTTTTCCTCATGTTCTAAATAAAAGATGTTGACCTCTCATTCCAACCTTACTGGTGAAATAGTGTTTAGGCGTGCATTCTAAGCATAACGTAGGAGTTTATCTGGAAAAGATAGGAGTAAAACATCCCGAAACAAATTTTGTCTGTTCCATGATAAATTAGTCAGTCCTTAATGGCCTTCAAATTAATTCGCACAAACATTTAAAATTGCTTAATTTTTAATTTCGCCCCATTTCATTTCGTTTAAGTATATTGTCGTTATTTTGTGGCATTGTCATAATTCTTTCAATATTTTGGCATAACTCACCGCAAGTTCATGACTGGAATCTTTTGTTAATTTTTGTGAGTAGGGATGATGTTGTAATACAGATGATTTCGACATAACGCGTCCGTATTTGTTGATCAATAAAGTTTGAGAATGGATTGAGGTTCTATAAATGTCAAGATTTGGATTATTTAGTTTTACCTTATTGAGTAAAGTCTTTCTCTTTCTTTTTCGTTTCAAATATTGACGCAAAAATGAAGAAGTTTTCCCTAATAGCAAAAAAATCCGTATTTACTACTCGTTAAATGTACTTTTATTATTTCGTCGATTCATTAATGTTTGGACGGTCACCTTTTTCGCTTTCTTCACTCGTGACACTTAATCATGTCTTTTTGTCATATACATATCGAGTTTTATGGTAATTTTAAATGTATTTTCTTATCATTTAGTTAGTTAGTTGGCTAGTATCTAGGAATATGATTAATCTTTCTTCACGTAGTGCTTGTCGCCATGTTGCGCTCGAACCGTGAAACATTTTCTCAACGCGTCTTAGCATTGTTGCGAATACGTTGAAAGCCGTTTCCCGAAGTAGCCGTGTTACTCGACGTCAATGGGACTTTTTGCAAAAATGTGCTGTTAGTTTGTCTCTAGGTTTCAAACCATGTATAGAGTAGTGGAAAGTTTTTTAATGAGCAGGTGGCGGAAACAAATTATTCATATGGTCTCCTCGTGCGTCATTCTCCATTTTTCTAAAAGCCTTCCCTTCTGCATTAGCCGTATTTTCACCGAGTAATTCCCGACTGCGGGAATACTCGAGTCCAAGTGCACACAGCTATGCGCATAATTTTCTTAAAGACGCCCATTTTCATTTTCACCGTCCCCTCCGCCACGTCTTCTGTTTTTATCTTCTCATATTTCTGTGCAAACAAGATGACTGCCAATACCAGTGAGATTCAACTCTTTTAGAAAGTATTTGCGGAAAATAGACATGCAGACATCTACATCTGCATACTACCTACCGAGCCGCCGCATGGAAAAGTGGCAGGTGGTTTCAGAATATCAGCCATGTAAAATATGTAAGGGATAAGGTTTTGGGAGGTGAAACGGTGTCGAGTATTATGTGAATGTAATTAGTGGAGCTAAGTTTTTATTGTGGTTGGTTATTGTGTGCGGAGTTTTTACCTATCTGTTCAGGTTCGTTTTTACCTATCTGAACGAGTACCTATCTTTTCGGCAATGTATTCCTCTTATTATATCGCTTCTGTCAGATCTAGAGATGTAGTGAGGCGTCATGATAATATTTTGTGTGTCACTGTGAGACACACCGGTTCTAAATTCCTCAAGCAAACTAAGCATAGCGTGTAGCCTCCAAGTCTCTATGGGCTCCCATATTAATTCCTCTAAAAGTTGTGTGACACTATATGTATACTCGCTCGTATCAGCTTTTAACGAATCGTGTTGTCTTTCTTTGTATTTTATTAATGTTTTTTTATTGAATCTTTATGACCAGGGTTCAAACACTCACGGCGTATTCGAGGTATGGCCTAACTAGAGCGCAGTAGCATCTCTATTTTACTTTTTCATTGATGTTTTAACTCGAGCAGAAGAAAACGGCATCACTTGTGGTGAATTACATTTTTAGAGAAGACCCTAGTATTATTTTCTATATGTCAGGACTAGCTTGGAAGGCGTTCTTGTTTTGCAACATATTCATATCCTTTTTCCACGGTTTATTTTGTTTTATGCTAATCGATCGTGGTTTCATTTAATAAGCAGTATCCACAATTTCTATCACTCACGAAACTGAAGGTTTGTATGAAGAATAACCAGATTCGGGCTTTCTTGACGGTGTACATTAAAAGACTGGTGGCAGTATTCCCTCATTAACCGTATATTTCTCCCATTTTTGGCCTCATATTATGCCATATGCTGATCGTACTAACTTTTAAAGGAAAGTAATTGCAAGAGACACTCACTGTCGACTGAAGTCATCATTTTTCTCCGCTTTATTCCTCCACTTTAAGGCCAATTTTCCCCTTTCCCAAAATTTGACATTATGTTGTTTTATTTTTCCTTTTTATTTCTTGGCTGTTACCGGTGTGGGTTAGATGACGAGCCGGCTAGAGATAGCAAATTTTTTTAGCCGTGTAAGTTGCAGCCCTACGTTGTAGACTTATTTAATTATACATCTTCATTTATTTTTAATGTATCAAATTTGTAATAAAATTGACCATAATGGAATTTGAAATGATTTCCTTGAGAGAATCCCTTGAATACAGAATTACGAAGTGTCCTGTAACGTCCCACATAGGCAAAATAAAAAAAATAGACTGCTCGTTTAAGGAGTTCGCGGAAAAATAACAATGTGATATAATGCGAGGAATAATTTTTGGAGAAAATTTCAGCGCAGGAAATAATGCTTTGTAAAATTACTTATGCATTAGACTAATTATTTTCAGTTAGTTTGCTATGGTTTCAATTATAGGTTATCAATTTGCCAATTTATTTAAATTGGTAGTGAAGCATCGAATCTATCGTTTGAAGCACGATTGATCCGGTGTGTAATTGAGGGCATAGCTAGAAATTTTCAGTCGCATTCCGAGAGAACAAATATACCCAATTAGAGATAGAATTGCAATGTGCTACGATATCATCAAAGTCACTTCACTTGCCATGACTGTACATTTTTAAAGGTGATTGGTTCTTCATGGACAATGGTATCTTTTATTTATTTATCGACTAGCCTTCAATAGTTGGCATTTTATGCGAGAATTTCTGATTATACTAATGTGAGGAATATCAATGACCCATCGTGAACTCAAATAGTGGGTCTGTTGATGTTTGACCCGCTCAATGGAAGTCATTAGAGATGAAAATCAGGTTTTCGATTTTTATTATCAAATTCCGATGTTTAATAAACCGTTACTATATTTACCAATCGATCTCAGATCGATCTGAACTTGGACCAATATGAAAGTTCCAAGCAAGTCGACTCAGATCACCTTGTTCACCATCACGGACTGAAAATATCGATAGTGATCCATCGAATCTCTAAGTTGAAGCACGTGGGTAAACCCGGTGGGTAAACAAGTGGAGAGATAGACATTTTCAGTCTCATTCCGAGTGAACTAAAGTACTCAATTAGAGATAGAATCGCAATGTGCTGCGACATCATTGAAGTCTTTTCACTCGCCATGACTGCACTCTTATTAAAAATGGTTACTACACACGCCTTGAATAATAACGGTTATATTTTGTTTCTCTATGACGACCAAAAGATTAACGTGGAGCGCCAAAGACCCACTGATTCAGATCGATCTCTGAAATCTCAGACTGGCTGAGAAAGCGGGCCGAGTCAGTCCGCTTCTCAGATCGATCCCATATCCCGTTGCGTAGGTATGCCATACCAAGCTTATCTGGTCAGATCGTTCTGAGATTATTAAACACTTTATTATGCGTGCATAAAAACTATGTTTATACCCTGTCCATCGCGCTCGCTCACACTTAAACGTAGAACGTAGAATAGCATTCCATCCTGTCCGGAGGCATTATGTGTGGAACGAACGGTAACATGCCTACGTTAATCGACGGGTGATTTATTTTCTTCGACGTACGCCGAGCATATGTGTGCTAGGCGCTAAATGCAACTGAACATCAAGACTTTTATCTCAGAGCAAGCGGAAGTATCCGAATCACCTGCGCCGATATGATGTGCTAAGAAACGCTCACCATGATTAAATATGAATATATTTTTTGCAGATTTTAAAAAGCCTGGAAATATTAGAGAACTCAAAATTATTTTTAAACTCCCACAGTAATTACTTTGAGCGCTTCGTTCATGAACTACACTGCATGGCGCGGTCCGGTCCCAAAATCCTTTTTAAGCCATGATAGTCGTATTTCTTTCATTTTCCAGCGATCCTTTTTCGCAGTCGCTCGATGTCTCAGGTCATTTGCCCCTCATGTAAATGAGAAGCGGAGAGGCGTGGAGAGAAGATGGGAAATGGAGGGAAACTTGGCGTTTTTGGTGACCTAGTTCTAACGAGTGTCACACCGCATGATTATGTCGACGAAAAACCGAGCGGAAAATGAAACCACAGCAGGGCACCGCTTAAGCATCACGGCTGCGAGTCGCCGCTAGGATTGTAGTTGATTCGTGCGGTAACGGATTCCTGTCTCCTGACGGTGGACGATCATTAATTACCCGCATCACTGAGCTGTGTCAAATTGGAGCGGTGACAAGCAGCTTGACTGCGGTTCCACTGACGGCACTCGGATAATTTCTGTCTGTTTAGCTCAACTGACAGAGGGGCGTTCATGTTTCCCCGCTAATGAACGAATCGCGCTACCAGAAAACTCACGTGTTTTATCTAGTACGCTTTGTCATTTATGTTTCGCCAAAATTCCATGACGTTCATTGATAGTGATTTATTGTTATAACATAGATTCATAAATCATTACTTTTTCATTGTTTCCCCCGAATGAAAATATTGTTTATGTCATATGAATGTGTAAAATTTGATCTGTTGAAAAATTGCTTCCCTGAATTGGAATTCAAACCGAAAAAATACGTTGTGTTATAGGAAGAATCTAGTTGGTTTTTCTAAAAAAAATTTATTTCGCTGATTGACATGATCAGCGCATAATGTAGCAAAACTCTCGACCGTATTCAAGATTCATTGAATTGTTATTGTTTCAGCAGCTGCATCATAAGCTGTGTATTAGTACGGTTTGGTGTTTTTTAAAATTGTTACTGTAGACTTATCGTGTGGAATGTATCATTCCATGGATTGGAAGCATGGACCATTGGAAAAGCTGACAAGAAAAGACTGGAAGTTTTCGAAACCTGGTGCTGGAGGAGGGTACTGAAAATAAAACGGACGGACATAATAAGTAATGATGAAGTGTACAGAAGAGTAGAAGAGGAAAGGACCACATAGGAAACCATGCAGAAAAGTAGAACCAGATGGATTAGACACACCCCGAGACAAAATGAGTTTGTGGAGAACATAACTGAAGGTAAAATAGAGGGAAAAGTCCCCAGAGGAAGACCCAGGAATAAGTTCATGGACCAAATGAAGGGAAAAGTACATAGGAAGAGATAAGAGGAGGTAAGGGGACTAGCATTGGATAGGGAAGGGTAGAGGGCTGCAGTCAACCAATCTTAGGATTGAACAACCAATGATGACTGTAAACTTTTGCACGTATATCTCTACTGGCTTTAGAAAAATATCTGAAAAGCATAACCGCATCGTATCCTCTCTTATGCTCAGCATTTTTCCGGAAAAAATCTCTCCAGCTCCTCATACTTTACATTTATTATCGTTATACATAAATGTTCGTGCTTTTCCACTGAGTTTCCAACGGTAATGTAGCATTCAGCATTCCACCTTGTACCATTTTCATCCTCCGTTTTTCTCCATACGAAAGTAATGGGCCCGGGAAAAAGTCGAGCACTCTGAGTTCATTCTGAAATTACAGTTTGTCTATTTAAATGCGGAAGAGAAAGGTGGAAATGGATATGCGGAATATTACAGACGGGAAAGGGGAAGTTATGGGAAAAGGTTTTGGTTTATTTTTTTTTCATTCAGAGAGGGGTGAAATGGAGCCTCCTCCTTTCCTCATCCTTCCTTCCTTTCCTCCTACAGCCTCACCACCCTGAGGCTGTAGGAGGAATGGCACCATATTGCCGTCCTTGCGCCCTTCACTTTCTCAACCGAGATGCGAAACATTGTACTTCGTGCCCTCTTTTGGAGGGGGCAGCTTTGAACGAACTTTCAATGTTCCCTCATCTCATGCCCGTGTGCAGTATTTAGTGCGCCTTCGTGAGCGAGGTTCGTTTATCGTCTGCGTTGGGAACGTTGAAAGAGGCCGTTAATTCTGCCATAATGCCTAAAACCAGGATTATTGTTTTTTTTGTCTTTCATCACTTCCCGGATTTTACGGCTCAGGTAATGATTTGGCCCTTGTTCCTAGCGAACCGTTCCCGAAATAACGTAAAATTTTGCGCTGGAGAAGTTCTAATAAATATCCTGCTTAACTCTCTGTCTTTCGCTCTAGCCGTTGTTGCGCAGTACTTTTACTTTTAAAATTATTAGATACGTTACACTCCCTATGATGTGCTCCTCCTATTTCCATAAGTCAAGAATATTTGGAATTGGTTTGGATTAATTATGAGAATCGTCTCAATCGTGTCATTGTTAACGTGGGTATTTTTTGAAACTGAGGATGTGCTCATGAGATCAAAGAGAGGAAATTTGCTTTAACAATTCAGTGGAAATGAATGCTCACCATGCAATTAAAATGGATCAAATTAGCGTAAATAAATGAAAAGTGCTTTTGATAAAAGGTGCGAATTATCTTGATTGTGATGTCGTTAACGTAGGTACTTTGTTTGATAGAGGTTGTTCCCAAGAGACTTAACTGAGGAAACTTTCCTTTGATAATACAGTGAAAATTTATTTACCATGCAAAGAGGATGCATTAAATTAACTTTAGTGGATCATTTTTCCTGGGCCGTAAACACGGAATCAATCACGGTCAAATTTTTTTTTTACTTTTGCTGAAAAGTATAGGGCGAGGGTAATTAAACTCAATTTAGACTAGATTTCAAATGAATAAAGTAAGCTAGGTGCTTTCATTTAACACCTGCTCCCATAATCTCAGTCACCATCATATGTGGCCGAAGAGACCGTGAATGAGAAATTATTTTCTGCTAAATGTGCGCTTGATATTCCTTTTTTCAACTCCTTTTCCTTTGGTGTTGACTTTTTTCCTTAAAATTCCTTTGGCGTTGAGTTTTGAAGTTATTCTAACATCATTCAGTTTCCGAATATGCTGTAATTATTGGAATGAAAGGTCTTATAAGCAAGTATGTGATTGATGTTGACTAATTTTGTATTTTTCTGTTTTCCGCTCAGGCTAGTTCAGTGAAATAGTACAAATTTACTCTTGTAAGGGAAAAAGAACATCGCAAATAAATCATGGTGAATTTTCAGAGCGAATGTCTTCCTATAATGAAACAATTTGGAAAAATTATTCCTTTGATTTATACTGATTACATGCAGTAAATGGCATTTACTGAGTATATTCTCCCGTTCAACTTAATTAATGTGCATTTAATATATGCTAAAATTAGAATGGTTTACATTTCATAGACTAGACTATTCTAATTATGTTTTATGTCGGGGAACGAGGTTACTGCTTTGCATCATCTCCAGTAACTTTTTAATTAGAATGACTAAAATGTCCTAGTTTCCTCGGTAGAATGTGAAGGAAAACAACAAAGTAAATGAAATATAATAATTAAGTTCCCCTGATTAATGCATTCAACAATACATCATACTTATTTTTGGAGTCGCATATTTTATGCAATTCCAACAGTTCTCGTCTCTCGTTCTAGTATATTACTCCACATTAATTTTTATTCTACACCTCCAACTTTGTAGCTTTAAGTTTCGAAGCTTATGCAAAACAAACCACTCATTACCGGTCACGGATGAAAATTATCTGGTATTTAAGAGGTTGCGGTGGAACGGGTGTAAAAAATATTAATTAAAACGAATGAGCTAAATTTCATGGCTAAATCTGTACCAATAAAAATGATGCACATCCATTTATCATGACGTTTAATCAATTGGCCATTCCCTGCGTAAGCTTCATTATTCAAAGCTTGGTGGAATCAAAAGGTCGAGAAAGTAGCTATAACTTTACAATGAGGAAACTGATCAAAAAAAGTTTTAAGTGTTCATGATGCTAAGCAGTGGCAGGGTAGTGGTACTTTCACGGTTATGGCGACTTCTAAAATTCGTTCGGCTGACCGTACAATGTTTCTCGGTTTCCATATTTATCTCTCGAAAAGAAAAATTTGAAGCATCCCGTTTTTATGAGGTTTTTTCCTCTCTTTAAATGGACAAGTTGAACTACAAGGTTGATCACTCTGAAGTATTCTGGATGTTAACTTGCCAGCTTGTTAATCCGAAGGTCTCGTCGAAGAATCTCATTTCGGGAGTGGATGTCGTCCTAAGTTTTAGGTCTTAGCCACATTCAATCCAAGTGTATTTCTTCCGCTCGCAAATTTACCAACCGTAGTTTTTGCACTTCGTCATTATCGAAATAATATTTTAATTTAGGCGAGTCTATTTGACATTATTATGAACAAAGTTGAGAGAAGGGATACCGAGAGGACAAGAAACAAGGAAGAGTAAGGGGTGGAAGGGTAAGAGGCTGCTAGTAGTCACATGTAAACAACAAATTGGTAGAAAGTGCTTTTGATTCAAATTGAATATTAATGATAATCAGAAAGTGTGACGCCAAAGTCTTAGATTTCCGGCCATTGGTTAGAGGTGAGGCTTAGCAATGGGAGCAACTTTTAGCCAAAATTAACTTACATCGTAAAATGTTCATAAGTCTATTTGCGTACTGTCTAGCGTATTTAGTACTTTCCTTAAGAAATATTTTTTTAGGCTGAGATTTGAGGAGACTACAGGAAAACCTGGCTGAGGAGTTCCGGATTCTCAGGCCTTGGAAATTTCTCTCGGGCTACCTCCTCCACTCATAATTAACAGTAGTGAATGGAAAGAGGTTATTTAAGAGGAAAAGTGAATATTTATCGCCAGCCTATTTCTTAATTGCTGTGTCGCAGCTATTCACCCGGAAAGGTATTATCGCCGCGCTAGAGATACGGATTTGGTGTCGTGGGACTTTCATTAAAAGTTTCCATCTTCGGCGCAAGTTTTTTGCTCTTGAAAGGAGATCTTTTGTGTGTATATGTGGGAGGAGTGGTAATAATGGGAGAATTATTAAATCCTGAGCGAGATCATTTACTCCTAGTCAACTGATGGTGCACAAATTTATATTGCGCAAAGAGGTCGGGATGATTGATCGACGGGAAAGAATCGAATTATTGCATCAGTTCCATAAATATGCGAGCCGTATATTTTCCACTCGGAACGTCGAGATGTATGCATGTGAATATTTATGTCTCCTGTCAAGGACGCAGGGTGAACAGAAATATCACCGGCGTAAAAATGCCAGTCCGACGGATTGGGAGAATATACTCATGGAAAGTTTATGGATTTGTAGCGTAGCACATCCATTCTTCGATGTGATTGAAAAGGGCAAGTGGGTCATATTGTCTGAGCCCTGAAAGTGACGATATTTCGTATGTATTTTTATGGGAAAGTGGAGTCATAAAAATCAATGATTCCGGATTGACTGACGACCGTATGAAATTGATTTCTGTGAAACTGCAAAAAACCTGATTTCCTCTTAACGCTCGATAATTTTGTTGGTGACGAACCTCTGTGCTTAGTGGACTACTGTATCCCGACCCTGAAAACGTTGATTTGTACTGGCATTTAGGGCGGACATAATTCTCATGGAACGGCAGTATCATAACAAAATCGACGCTTCCTCATCAAGGGACCCCCTATTAATCATACGAAAAATTGATTTTTTCAGTACGCTATTTTTTCACCTTGAAAGCACATGGAAGTTGAAGTAGAGAGTGTAGTGATATCTCGAATCACGAGATAGTATTACATTATAAAGGATTTTAGATGCGTTGCAAGTGAATAATATCACTTGCAACGCTCACCGCACGATACATTATATCGAATGGTATCGTATATCACATGGCATGAGAATACATTGCAAATCGAAATACGTACATTTTCGTCAAATGGTGAGTTTACTCATGGAAGTTGACTTCTATGGAACTAGCGAGTGTAGCGATATCTCGAATCATATCGTCACTTGCAGCGCATGGTTCTGCTTACACATAGCTTCCGGCTTTTTCCAAACAAATAGATGACGGAAGTAAACAATGAATATGGTAATTATGGGAATCACCTAACTTTGACAGTGATGGCGTTTGTATACAGCTGATTGAGCCCTAAAGGCATTCATGGGTTTAATAAATTCGTATTAATTACATGAATTGTGCATTTATCCATCGTATCAAGTATGAGAATTGAGACAATAATTATAATTATCAAATTAGAGATAAGTCATAAAGCTTACATTAGGGATTCTTTAGCATTTAAATATTTTCAAGTATCAATAAATAGTTACATGTGCAACAATGATTCCTCCTCCGACAAAGTTATTCATTGATTCATTGTTTACATTTTTAATCTCCGTTTGCTCGGTTTGCCGTTAATGTGACCAAGATTCCACCGGATGCGATGCGATTATATCGCTGAATCGATATGCTACTTGCAGGAAAAATAGAGACCAGACTATTTTGCTTGCAAGTAGCAACCGCGGTCGATTACCACCACTATCGACCCCTACTGCCATGGAAGTGCGTGCTTACACATCGAAGTGTCGCTTGTGAGCGACTCAAGGCTTCTGTCATGGAAGTAACTTTTATTTGTAAACCCGCCTTAACGATCGAAGCGTTGCTGTATGGATCGTTTAGTCTTGAGCCGATGACTGTTGACTAAAACTGGCGCGGCATTCAGTAGGAGTATGGGAGCCAGTTTCGATACCGCTCCGGGAACCTGAATTTTCGGTAGGGAGAAGTTGTGGCACCCCTCTCCTCGTGCAGGTCAGGGGTGTTGACTCGATACGGTGATAGGGTAAGAACACATTTGCCATGCCAGTGGTGTGTCAAAAATGATTCCTGATTGAATGACGACCGCATGGAACCAGCGAAAAATTGATTTCCTTTCAACTAGCCCGATGTTTTTTCAGCTTTGATCGAAACTGTATGCTATGTGGGTTGTTAGATCTGGAGTTGGCGATCATCGAATTGAACTGTGTTCAGGAAGAACATACGGTCAAAACTTCTCTAAATGGAAGCCTCCGACATGTGAACTCCTCTGACGTGTGGACACCTCTAACTTACAGCTGTTGTTCTCGACTAGGGCTGAGTTGTATACCGCTTTGCTTGATCGAACCTCTCACGTATAGATATCGAACTTTTGAACATGGACTTCTTTTTGATGTATTATTTTTCCAAAACGGGCTTATCTTGGTTAGATTTCTTTGAAATTGAACGGTTTCTTAAACGAATTTGCAGTATATTGCAGTAGAATTATCGTATGGTGTCAATTTTTAATATTTAAATCTGTTGTTTGTTACATTTACTCGAAAAATTTTGAGAAGTCGTATATTTCTTCCAGATTTTATTTTATCACCTTTATGTGTGAGAGAGAAATTATTTATCAATGTGATTTTGAAACTCCAACTCAAGGGAACCTCTTGAGATTGATTATTAAGGACCTCTGCTTCTGTATGTAAAAGGTTTTACTGCGTTTTTTTTCTTCATGAGAATGCGGCGTCACGGCGACGCTACTTCATCACCTGACTGCCTAATTTATTTCTCCGACAGAGTGATTTTTCTGAATGCGCGATTTTTTTCAAACGGAAATCGGGGATATACGGTATGAACCGTTTAATTTGAGCTGGCGTTTGTTGACACGAGCTGGCATGCCAGAAGGAGGACGTATCCATTTTAGATCCTGCTTCGGGTGCCAGGGTTATCGTACGGAAGGAATTGTGGCACCTCTTTCTTCCCGAACCGTTCAGAAGTATAGAATCGATTCGGCATTAAAATGAGAACATACTATTCATATGAATGCGGGGTCATGATGAATAATACTTGTTGTTTGACTGACGACCGAGTCAAACCTACGAATAACCGATTTCCTTTCAAACGGCTCGATGTTTTATTTTGGCAACGATCGAACCTGTATGCGTTGAGGATTGTTGAATCTGGAGTTGTTGATCGTCAACCCGAACAGATAACCAGGAAAGTCATGGCTATTTATAGGCTTAAAGGGGAGGCGACGTCACCAAAGCGTCGCTTTGTAATGGGCGAACTACTTATTTTAGTCATGTGAATTTTTTTCTGCGATTTTTTCACTTAAGATCAGAATCGAAGCGGGTATGGATTGTTCCATCGTTTGCTTTGATCGACGGCTGGAACCGGTGGCATTCAGGAAAATCCAGTTTCAACCTCCCTTCGAATGTCAAGGTTTCCGGTCGGGAGGAATTATTACACTTCTCTCTTCGAACCGTGGTGCCGACTCGATCCGGTATTCAAGGTAGAACGTATTTTATAATGCAAATCTGGTGTCATAACAAAAACAACGCTCCATGATTGAGTGACGACTTTATTGAGCCGGCGAAAAATGATTTATTTTATACTCTCTTGCTAATCATAGTCAATGATAATTGGAGAAATTTTGTACTGGTCGTTGAAAAAAGATTGACCGTATTTATAAAAAATGATTACAGCATGCCTGACTGAAAAGTGCTTCTGAATTGTGAATGGTTATTTATGCCCTGATACCTAATAGGTACTTCCAAGCCTTGTTAATTGCTTTGCTCTTGATGAATCCCACGCACATTCCATGCACTATTTACTGTGTTCAGCGTCTCTTGAAGGACGAATAAAATTACTATTACTACAAAATCTTGTAATCTGAGTAGAGAGTGTTTACTTTAACTGGCTTTCAATTACTGATTTTTTGACAGAAGGAGCGTTAAGTACATAAAGTTCCTCCTTATATGGCTGGTGGCCTTATTAAGCCTGCGTACAATTCTTCACGTGCTCGATTTTTTATGCTTCAGTTGAAACGGTACCATATCAATCCTTTAATCTCGAACGGGCAGGCTACTCGAACGTTCACGGTCCACGAAAAACATATTTATAATGAGAATGCGGCATCATAGCAAAAACGAGATCGCCCGATTGAGAGAGCGAGCATAATTAAACTTTTGGAAAAAATATTTTTATTATTATATTATATATTATCCAGCAATAATTTTTTACAGGCCGATCGAATCGATGCGGTGTGGATGGTTGAGTCTTCTGGAGTCGGAGAGAGGTGACTCGAGCCGGCATTCAAGAGGAACGGACGCGTCCAGTTCCGATCCCGATGCGAGTGTGCGGGGGTTTTTCAAGCGCGAGGAGAAATGGCTGACGCTTCGCTCCTCTGCGACGCAGTTTCTCTTCCCCGACCGGAAGGGGGAAGATGGAGGGGGGGGGGACATATACCTCATACCCACACCATCCGTTCTCTCTCTCTCTCTCCCTTTAACAGACACCCGGGGACCGCGCACCCCCGCGTTTACCTCCACACTACACCCGCCTCCTACCCCCGAACCCTCAGCATCTCTCCTTCTTCTTCATCTTCTCCTAACGCCGCTACCTTCCAACGAAATCCCTTGTCTCCCTACCCAGCCCACATCCTCCCCTCTCACCTTGAAATGTTTACCCTCACACTCCGCACTAGCGTCACCTACCTACTTGCCCCGTTTCCACGCTTAATTAGAAGAGAATACACTTGCACATAAAGGCCGAAATGGAGTGTTTTTTTTGACGGGGAGTGAAAGCGTGAGAAGGGGCGGAGTAGGGAAGGAAGGGATGGAGAGAGAAAGAAGAAAGGGGTCAAGATGGTCCGGCATCTCCCCCTTTAATTCGCAGGAACGTCGCAGTTCAATCCGCATTCCCCTTAAACACGTGTTTAAGTCCGTCAGTCATCTCTCTCTCTCTCGCTCAAGTCCCGTGACGTTGCGCCTCCGTGTCCGCCTATCCCTTCTATCCGTCTTCCATCGCGCAGGTGCGTGGAACGAGGGCCGTTATCCCATCTCATTATGGAGTATGGTGAATGCGCAGCCACGCGGGAGCACATGGGCATTCGGAGAGATCCCGGGAGAATTTTTTGGCAATGATCCGGAAGCCATAAATAGGGTATTCACGTTTTTTTAAGGGACACCATTCAGAAGGCCGTAACGTGACTTTCTTGTGATGCGCTCGTATAATTTTACCTTATTGCTTTTATCCTAAGTGGTCATGCAAAAAATTGCGTTTTACATGAAGCTTGTATTTTATTTTTTGTCATGTAAATAGGGTTTGGTTTTGCGGGGCGTGACCTGTGTTGTAGAAGGTTCTGGAACAACCTTGACTCTACTGCAACTTGAAAGAGCCGTGTGAGTTGACCGAAAAATAGAAACTGAAATTTGTCCTCTATTGTAATAATATTTGTGCAAAAAATTCAATTCGTGAAAAAAACTTGTATTAGGAAAGTGCCTTAAAAAACAAGTACTACAAACGAACAGAAAGTGTAAGACTGCTGATAGATGGACTAGGTTGGAAGTTGCTGCAGACTCAGTGGCCACACGTTTGGCTTATATTACTGGAAAATTTCAGATCAGGCGAGTTTCTGGGCGCAATATTTATTGCCCCGTCTCGGTATCAGCCCACAATCTCCAAGTGGGCTATCTAAATGTAGGATAAAGAAAGATAACAGGAAAACGGTGAGGGCATCAGTTGAAGAGAAAGCTTGAAAACGATAAGGAAATGTGCAACTTTCAAGTATCTACAATTAAACTTGAAACCTCATTTTATTGCTTTAATATTAATGTGACGAAGACAACCCCAGGTGGACCTTTCTTTACTCACCTTGGGCTTGGCCTTCGTATTCCAAGCACCCCTATTCTTGTCTCGCTCTCATTCCTTCAATGGGACTTTCAGTGCCCTCTCCACTGTATGTCGTCTTCCTTGGTTGAGGCTCTGGACCTTAAAATCTCTCACCATTTTGGCGTGTCATTTATTAAAACTGTGAGAAATGGAAATGGTTTCGATTACAGTCAAATGAAACTCTCGTCACTGTAGGAGGAGGAGGCAAAATACCTCAAACTCATATTTTGGAAATCGTCATTATTATTTAATCAAAACTATTTTTCAGCAAATATTTTTCAGTATTCCATGCAAAAGCTAGAACGTCGACGATGAAGTACGTAGATTTAAAATTTTAGGGTGCGTCGTGTCGGAAGCTCGTTATAAATTTGCGCTGCTCACAGCTTAGCACTTATAAAGAATATAAATATGCTCATAGTACGGATTTAGCCAAATTTTCATCGTAAAATACTAAAGAAATTAAAATATTTTTTATGGCTCAGTTAATTTCAGTAGGATTATTTACTCTGTTAATGCGATCTCATTCATTGCCTAACATGTGGTTTAATTTTTCCCCATTTCCTAGATAATCGCGTGGTTGCGGGTTTAGGTCACATAATGTCAGGAGGTGTCTAACGTTGAGAGGATAGTAACTCTAATCACAGCATGACGATGGAGTTATTGCTGCCTTGTTCATGGTAATGGCCAATGCTAAAATAGTGGAGAGAAAATAAACTTTCTCTCACCTGTATCCGTTTATGTCAAATCATATTAAAACAGTGCAAATAAATTAATGTGTTTCAAAAGAATTATTAATTCTTATAATATTAGTATTTGCATTAAAGTGGTATAAGGAATTAAAAATAATTTCTAGAACTTTATTTTTTGTGTATTCATCAAACAGAATGTCAACGAACATTCATTTTAACGGCTGACCTAAATACGAACATATCTAAACACGTGTGAGAGTACGAACTTGCCTTCCGGTCTATATTTACATAGAGCATTGAAACCGATTCATTTGGATTCTCCCTTCGACCTGGGCTGGAAGAGGTGGATGGGCGTCGAGTATTCGTATGCCGCGACGATTATGTGTACGCCGGAGGCAGGAACGGTCGCTTTGTTTCCACGTTGGTGCAACTTCGAGGGAGTACTCTCACGTCCAAACATGGCCGAGGTTTTTTTCCCCATCTGTCTTTGAATTGGGCATTGCTGTCAGGAGTGACTTGTGGCTGTCGCGGGGTGCTTTTGTCAACCCTTTGCTGTTAAGCCCTTTATCCTCGAAAGCGCGCACTCCACTGTGATGCTGTACATGTCAGCTACCGCGTCCTATCTAAAATCCTTGACTTCAGTTGTATTTCAAATACATGATCGAGGAAAGCTTCAAGCGGTGTCTACATTTTGTGAAATACTCACCGAGAAAGAATTCAAACTAGTAGGTAAAATACGTTGAAATTGAAAGGAGAAAAAAGGTCCAGGCGGTTTTTTCACATGGCAAATACTTACCGTATTTTACTGTGGGAAAGCGCGCCTGGGCATTAGTCTCACCTATTTTGTTTAAATATTTAAAAGAATATATGCACAAAAAGAAATAACTTACACAAAAATTATACTTTAAATTCTCGCTTGTGACTTGTGTACAGCAATTTTCAAGCTTTAATCCTTGAAGTCATGATCGATTTTTCCATTCCGTTCAATATTTTTTTGATACAAACTACTGCTAATATGGTTTTGGATGCGGTTTATGACACAAGTCGTAATTATTGTTCAGGAAAACAATTCCGTTGAGATAATGGTGCTACTAGCCTTTTACATTGTACGTTGTCGACACCAAGACCCATGTCTACAGCTAAATGAACAGCCAGAGAATATTATCTTTTCCCTGGCGCTACCCTTTAGGCTTGCTTTTTTTATTTTTTTATTTTTTTTGCTGATTACTTGAGATGCTGTTGTGACGATTCAACATAGAGATCCGAGAATCAAGAAAAAAATATTTTGATACTTACTCAAGCAGATATCAGTTAAAAACGATTGTAGATCAAATGTAACTTTTTTACCGGTAGTGAATAAGTTTCATAATCATTTAATCGCTCTATGCACACAATTAATATTGCCTTAAATGGCCTGACAGGGTAGAATGGTAACTGTTTGAGAGGATGATGATGTAATTAAGAAATGGTGTAGTATGATAGCAAATACTAATAATACCCTAACGATGCTTTTCGTCTGGATAAGACATCGCTTAGTTTTCCCTAAGTATAGGTAACAATATACCTACTAACTTGATTTTGAATTAAGTTTTTCGACGGAACTGTGATAAACACTATTTTTACCCGAATCTCGTGCCCGGATCGTTGCTATCATAACATAATACACATTGATAAACTCACGCGTCATATAAAATAAGACAGGAAATTAATATTTTTTCTCAGCTTTGACTCTGGAATACTTCAAATTAATGATTTCTTTTGTTTGACAGGTCACATTTTCGGTCTACTGACCAAAACGGACTGTCAATAAGGATCTAGAGATTAGTTAATAAAATGCTATGTAACTGTGCTATGTAATCTTACACCCCCGCAGTTAATAAGAGAAATATTTCATGCCTAAGCTTGAGAAACTTACGCTTTTGGGACATAAAGACGTTGATTGAGGGCGTTTGCGCCGAAAATTATCTTGTTTTAAGGACTAGCCTCCAGGAATACCACCTCTTGATGATGAACTTGATTATTCTATCAAATTACTGTTACAATTAAGTTAGCTATCAAGCTAATCTTTTATCACTCAAGGATGTATATTATCTCTCGTATCTGCGGTATAATAAACCCGTCTTCGTGCCCAGAGATTTGCTGCCGAGAACAGTGTCCTTTAGAAAAAGGAAACTTGATTCTTTTCATTCCGATTTGATTCGAAACTAAGGGGTTTTGAATGAAAAATTCGTCGAGGAGTTGCAAAATAACGTATCTTGATGTTGCTGCTTCCGTTCCCAGTGGTGTATTTTTAATAATATAACAGTACATTTACTGTTCTGGATGGCTATTTGGTATAGCATTCTGGAAAAGGTGGCGGTGGTGTCGGACCCTACATTCATCATCGTCTCCATTCATCTGTGCTGGCGACTTCCTCTTCCAGCTATGAAAGACGCCCGGAGTTCATCGCACTTAAAGTCCATGGTATAAATTTCTCCAAACTTCTTCTATTCATTGTTTATTGACCTCCAAATGTTGGATCCCTTATTGATATTGAACATGTTTACACGACATTCAGTCCAAATTTAAAAAATATTGTAATTGTTGGCGACTTTAATGCTGATATGTTACGGGATAGCTACTCTTCTTCCTTCTTCAAGAATTTTATTTACAGCTATAATCTTCATCTTGTCTCTGCGCAACCAACCCTTCATACTGGAAACAGTCATTCTCTTCTAGATCTCTGTATCGTCGATTCCCCTTGTAAAGTCTCATAATTTTCTCAATCCCCGGTACCCTTTCTTTCCGCACATGACAAAATTGCAATTTCCTACAAATTCAATGCCCCTTGTCCACTTTCACCTCAAATTGTCTATCATGATCTGAAAAACTTTGACGCAGTCATATTTCAGGAGGACTTGTTTTCTAGCGAATGGCAAAACTTTTCAGGATCTGCCTCCGTTGATTCCAAACTGGAATACTTCAATTCTAACTTTTTGGACTGTTTAAATCGTCATGCCCCTTGGCGGACCTGTAAACCTCGACGATTCTCAGCCCCATGGATAACAAATGACCTTAAACAAAAACTGAAGGAAAGAGATAAATCACGAAGGATCTTTATTCGTACAAAAAGCCCTGCTGCCTACACTGAGTTTATTGCATTACGCAATCAAGTAAAACGCTCCGTCACAGAAGCCAAGAGAAAATACTACGTAGCCACCTTCTCCAACTTGACTCTGCCAAACCAGATTTGGAAAGAACTGAGGAACCTTGGCCTTGTGTATCGACCTGATAACAAACCTACGTATGAATTCTCACTAAACGAATTAAATAAACACTTTTCTCATACTGCTACCTCAGAGGAAAATACCTCCGAAAACACATTTACTATCTCTAATGTACTACTACTTGTACCCTATAAAGAAAATAGTTTTTCTTTCCAATATGTTACATCTGAAGCTCTACAAAGAACATTATCGATCTCTACAACTAATTCTGTTGGGATTCATGGCATCTCAGCTAAATTTATAAAGGCTTCTTTAACGGCAACTCTCCCTCAAATTCTTGATATCTTTAACTTATCCTTAATGTCAGCTGAATTTCCGACGATTTGAAAATCATCTCTAATCACGTCGATTAAAAAGGTAAAAAAACCTTTCACTCCTCGGGATTACCGCCCAATCTCTAATCTGTGTGCCCTCTCAAAGTGCCTTGAAGGAATTGTCTCCCAACTGGTCACCGAATACCTAAACCGAAATAACTTAAATGACCCTTACCAATCTGGCTTTCGGAAATATTTCTCCACGCAGTCAGCGCTACTACAAGTCACGGATGACATACGTCATGCAATTGACCAACAAATGATCACTATCCTTGTCCTATTTGACTTTACAAATGCTTTCGGTCTTGTGAATCTTGCCCTACTTCTCCAGAAGATGAAAAACCTCAATTTTTCCTGCTTCATACTAAACTGGTTTTACTCATATTTAAACGGGCGAAAACAAGCAGTCAAGGACGCTATTGTTAATACATTGCATTGGACTAATGTTCACTGTGGAGTACCTCAGGGCTCAGTTCTTGGCCCTCTTTTATTTTCTCTCTATATCCTTGACCTCCCGAACTGTATTGAGTACTGTAAATACATGCTGTATGCTGACGACTTGCAGATTTACTATCATTGTCATAAAAATGAGTTGAATGATGCAATCACCAAAGTAAATCATGATGTTTAAGCCATCAGCTCATGGGCTGTCAATAACAATTTTGTGCTAAACTGCAACAAAACAAAATCAATTGTACTTGGTACCTCAAATTTACTCATAAATGTGGATGTAAATGCTATACCAAAGATAACAGTTGGTGACACCGAAATATCATACTCAAATTGTGTTAAAAACCTGGGTGTCACGATGATGTGTAACTTGTCTCGGCAGAATCATGTGCTAGCCATATGCAATAAGGTTAATATGATCCTCTACCAGCTTAAAACAAAAAAAAAAACCTTTTACCAATTCACACTCGTAAGCATCTAGTATCTGCACTCATTATCCCGCACATCAATCATTTCTGTCTGGTTTATCAAGATCTAACTGAAGAGCATAATGCAAAGCTCCAATGCCTATTAAATATATGCGTAAGGTTTATTTTCAACATAAATAAAGATGATCATATTTCCCCTTATTATACCCGTCTTGCATGGTTGAAGGCAAAAACCAAGAGAAAATACTTGTTTGGTACATGCCTGTATTCTCTTTTCAAAAATGAACAATCCCGTTATCTGAAGCAATTTTTGTCTGTTACAAATAATAAGTCAAACATATCGACTAGAATGGCTCCTGATTTTCTTATCACCCCCCAGCATAGAACGACCACTTGTCAAAAATCTTTTTCTGTTGTCGGAGCACGATTATGGAACAGTGTTCCAAAGGATGTAAAAGATTCTGTCTATTTGCCTGTATTTAAGCAAAGATTTTTTCGTTATATACAAGCCCTTGAAAGAGTGTAACCTCTGTTGTTGTTTTTTTTCTTTTCTGTTCTATTATTATTTTTAATACAAAATGTATCCTCCCATCCCTATTAATTTTTGTCGTTTTTAAGAATTATGATCTCTATGTATTGTATTAACCCTGTATGTTCTTAATGGACAATCTTAAAGTCCAAGAACAATAAATCATATTATCATTATTACATTACATTCAAATTATTCTTTTTTATTAATTCTGACGTTTTGGTGAGGTGGTATTTTAAAATAAATTTACATTTCTTTGTGTATTTAGAGCTATGAAATATACGTCCTGGAATGAAAGTATTTCATATGGTGACTCCATTGTCCCTTACTGCTTTACGCGCTGAAAATGGCCATTTTCAACCCTCGGGCGCCATTGAGGGCGTGATAACAGTTTTGGCGGAGCTGCCATCGCCTTATCTTGATTTCCATGAAGTTTATGGGGGACCTATTTAGATAATATATACGCAGGAATTAAGACGAACTGGGGCGTTTATGAACTCGGTGGGTGTATCGTGGCGTAAAATGCCGACTGTTCATAAACATCCTTTGTTGAGTGTTTGTTCCATCCATACTTTTGGCCTTCGTAGATTTCCTGGGTGTTTTGAACGCCCCATTTTGCCGCACGGTCAATTTACGCTTGGCATCCCCATGGTGTACGGTTAATGGGTTACTTAACGCTATTGGCCGTAACTCAACACCCTATATTGGATATTTCTTGGCACACCACTTCCGACCGCGCGCTCCGTTAGTGCTCATCTCCGTTCAAGAACCTAACTCGCCCTTTTACCCTTGCCACCCTCTGCCTTGCTTGCTCGAAGTGAACTCATATTTGTTCAACCATGCCCGTCGGAAGAGTAACTTCTTCTCGGCCACGATATATCGAAGACATTTAATAGGTGTCTGAAGTGAGAAAAAATAACGCGCTCAAACAAAAGCATATGGAAAAGAAACTTTGGGGTGTTGTAATAAATTCCGCAGCATGAATTCAGCTCCGCCAGCCTTTATTTGCTGATCAATTATTTTTTTTGCCTTAAAAGTTAGATGTTTGAAATCCCCTTTGTGGCTGGAAAGGGGTTAAAATATTTTTATATATTAATAGAAAACTTCAACGCTTATACAATTTATTTTATTCTAAAGGAAAGGTTAACCGAAATGTGATGAATTTCAAATGAGGCAGTCATCGAATAAAAACGCCTTTTGCCAATGAATATATGAATTTTTTCGTATATTTTTCATACATGTGATGTGATATGAAATTATAGTTGATTCTCTAAAATAACTCGTGACCTAACTTTTTGTAAAATATATGTGTTTTGATTTATCCTTTCAGCTTTGTTAATATACTTAATTTCCTTTTATGATTTAAGCACCAAGTTACAGGAAACCAGTTTAGGAAGAATAAAAATTGGGGTTTTTACCCGAATAAATTAATTTCAAAGTCCAAAATTACCCCAAAGACCATATAAATTGGTGTAGCAATGTCTAAGACTCACCGTAACTCGATATTCATCGCCCAACCCAGGATCTTAGATCCTGGAAAAATAATCCTCAGGAGAACCAAAGAAGTGCCTAGCTTACTGTAATTTGTACGTGTGTTGTTATGCATTGTATTATTTAATCGAAAGAGAAAAGATGCCTTTTAATCCTGAATTGAGATTTGAAAATATAACAAACCTGAAAATCTGATTAATATTTTTGTTATCGGAATTCTTTCAATGATACTGGTTTAGTCTCCGTTACTATTACAAGGCGCCATGGCAGGATTCTCTTCGCGACTTATTAGGCATTTGAATGATAAAGGTCATTGAAAAACGTAACGTGATGGAAAAATAAAGGCTGGAAGGCGAGGATGAGCGTGGCATCGGAGAAGTACTCATTTTAAAGGCATCATTCATGGATCGTTCAATCCCAAGATTGGTTGATTTCAACCCTTCATAATTCTTCATCTAATGCCAGTTCCCTCTCTCCCTGGTAATTCTTATGTACTTTCTTTTTTTAATTGATTTTAAATTAATCATTTAGCCAATCTCTTGGGGCGTTTCCCTCTATTTTCTTTCAATTATATTCCAAACAAACTCTTTGCGTCTCAAGCTGCGCTTAATCCGTCTGATTCTTCTGTTCTTTAAAGTGTTCCATGTCATTCTTTCCTCTTCCACTATCCTGTATACTTCTTCACATCTTCTCATACCCGTACTGTGATCTTCAGTTTTAAAGCTTATTTGTTGGTATTTAGGAAATCAACGCACACATAAGATAATTTGTTTTTTTAGAGGATTTGTGATCTGGTTGACAGGAGAAGGGTGTATTGGACGAGGGGTAAAGAGATAACCCGCGTCACCTCTAGCCTTCCTTTATGGATGCTATGCTTGAATCGATCGATGCGGAGTGTTGTGCTTGAGTTCCTCTCCGCGTAGTCTCTAAGAAGGAATTAGGATTCCAATGACAAAATCTCTGCCACCGACGGTATTTGAACATTGGGTATAAATCCAGCATTTCAGCCACCTCCACAACCCAGTCCCCATCTAATAGCATTTAGATGTATAATTATTTTAAAATTCTGACATAGGATTAATATTTTTCTAAAATATAAATATTGATAATATGGCTCTACTAAATCTATATGACTATATGCTTTTTAATTTAAATATTGGGTTTGGCGTATTGAGGGCAAAATATGGGAGGAAGCTCTAAATGGTGCTGCAGTTGGCTTCTGAGTTTGAGATAGGTGCCGAATAAAAATGTAACTCATTAACTGATATGAATATTCATAATCTCATTTTAACATTCACGAGTTTAAATTCTTATCAGTGACTTCAGAATTAACTGTTAAAAATATAACACTGAGATTTCTCTATCAGGTCTATTTTGACTCCCGCTGCTGTAAACCTACCGTCTTATGTGAATGATAACGCTTGTCTATCAGGATAAACTTATGATCCCCTTTGCCGTGACAGTCAAAATCGATTTCAAACTATATCCTTGAATGAATGAAACACGAATGACCCATGTAAAAGCCGTTTTAGACGCGAGTGGTAATTGCACCTGGTTTCTCGTGGGCAGGGAGTTGGGTTGCCGCCCGAAGCGATGGTGAAGTGTCGATAAGGGAACATGGGTAATTTCCCTCGGGTACCGAGTTCATGAAGGTGCGGCGATGTGAAATTAGCTTGCGCTGGGGAGCGCAAAATTACGCTCCAGCTGTGAGGAGGGTACTCGCAACCCTCCCTGGTGGGCCGATGGGTTCCAGATTTGAATCCCCTCTGGGTGGCCTCGAGCCTCCTTGGGTCGTATCCAGAATTTGAGATTATTTTAAGTACGATTATTGTGTGGAAAAATATCAGGGTGTTCTGCATAAGTATCGGACCCCGAGTGTATGGTTACGTGTTCTACTCGCCGTTAGGGTCGTTTAATTTTGTGAACCATTATTACTTTTATGGCTCCATCACCTGTGGAAATTGTGCGATGTACCGAAATGTGAAATCGTTTCACGGCTCTTTAAAAAGCTTTAAATCCTTCTAAATCAGCACAGAATGTATATTGAAGGATTTTGAGTGAGAATATTACAATACACTTAAATACTACTGAGTGTTATATAACGAAAGGAAGGAAAATGAAATGGCAAGTAAAAAGTTATTTGTTCTATGTGGCATCTTCTATGGCAGGGGTGCCCAACTTTTCTGTATATAAGACCTACTTTTTATCTTAAAAGTGTGTCGCGATCGACTTATTGTCATAGGCGTAGTCTAAGGGGGAAGAAGGGGTGGCAAATGCATACTATGTTTATACACTGTGTTTCAGCATAAGGTGCATTCTAGCGAGGTATGGGTAGATAAGTAAAATATATGTTCAAAACCATTTTTTATTTTTAAATCACTTATTAAGTTTTCGAGATATAGGCTCCTGAAGAAAATAAATTTCCAGACCCAACTTTTGATAACAGCATTCCGTACATGCGGTACCTAAAAAATTCCGATTTTCCGACAGTTTTTCAAGATAGATTTTTACTAACATAAAATGCAATTTAATTTTTTTATCAACTGCAATGTATAAGTTGTTGTAATATTTGTTCGTAAATATAAAAAAGTTGTTATAAAAAAGCACAGTATGGCTGATAATTTGATTACAATATTTCACTTTCTCGTTTTTTTTGGGCCAAGAAAATTTATCATGAGAGAATAATATGACTTACTTTTTGCTAACTTATCAATAGCTCGCTAAGTACACCTCGTACTGAAATATAGATATACAGCTTATCTACCTACGTAAAAAAAATCAGCAATAATTATTTAAAGGGCCAAAAAACTCACGTCCAGGGGAATTAAAAGAACATGGATAATTATTAACAATATTTATTAATTCAAAGTAGCCACAGATAAATACAGATTTAGAATTTACTTTGTTCCCTTAACATTAATGGGAAGACTTAGTTTGCATGTCTCTAACCAAGGAATCATAATCAGGTGTATATCCTGACAAAGATAATAATAATGAGTCTTCTGTATGGGAATCAGTCAGGACAGAACGTTGTTTAGTCTTCGTTAGCTTCGAGTATGAAAATGCCGATTCGCAAAGGTATGTAGATCCGAAACAAGAATAGATATATTCGCTACATTTGGTGACATTGGGATATTTTTCTCGGTTGACATAATTCCAAAAATCTTCTTCAGATTTTCTGGCTTGTAAGTTTAAGTCAGTTTGTAAAACTATAATTTCATTTTCTAATGCCTTTTCATCCATATGAAATATGTCTGAAATTTTTTGGCTAATGCGTTTCACACTTAAATCGTTTTTAAAAGGAAAAGATATAAATTCCACCATTTCTTTAATTTTTTCAAAATCCTGGAATCTTACCTCAAAATCTTCAATTACTTTTTGGATTTCCGCCACGTATTTGTCGATCTTATACTTAATATTTTTATGTTTTTGTAGGTTATCCGCCATATTTGGAAAATGATTCAGATTATTTTGTTGCAGATCTTCTATTAGCAAAATAATTTTTTTTAATGCGTCTATGCAGCTGATCATATCAATTACTGTTTTATTTTTACCTTGTAATTCTAAATTTAAATGACTTAATATTGAAGTAAAATCGGTAAGAAATGCCAAGTCACTAAGCCAAGTTTCATCATTTAAATTTTCACAGTTTCCATCTTGTTCGTGAAGAAAATCTATAATTTCAGGCAATAAATCACGAAATCGCTGCAGAAATTTACCTCTTCTCAGCCATCTGACATCGGTATGTAGTAATAATTCAGGTTGGCCTTCATCGAGCTGTAGTTGGAAGAGACGCCGTTTGAGGGAACTTCCTCGAATTGAATAAACAATTATAAATGCTATGTCCATTACCTCTTTTGTGTTTAGTCTCTTACTAGCTAACACTTGCTGGTGAATTATGCAGTGATAGCTCAAAAAGGCTGGGAATTCATCTTCAGTTCGACATAGGGCTATAAATCCATTTTTACAACCTATCATTGCAGCTGCGCCATCCGTTGTTATTGAGACTAATTTGAAAAGTGGTACTTTCAAATCATAGAGCAAATTTTTAAAGGCTTTGAATATGTCGACACCTCTAGTCCTTTCCTTCAAAGAAATCATACCCAACAATTCTTCTTTAGATGTAAAATCCTTAAAAATCATACGAACGAAAACAAGTAATTGTGCTGCATCACTTATATCTGTCGATTCATCACACTGAATGGAAAAACAAGAACATCTATTAGTATCATTAATTAACTGCTATTTTACATTCCCACTCTTCATTTCAATTCGTCGCACCACTGTGTTTCGAGACAATTGTAGATCTTGAATTGCAGCAACAATTTCACTCTTGTTCTTAAAATCGTTAAAAAGTGAATCTGACATTTCCAAACATATTTCCTTTACAAATTCACCGTCGGAAAATGGCTTGCATTTTTTTGCTAAGAGATAGCTTACTTTGAATGATGCAGTAGTTACTGCTTGTGACTTCAACCTTGGCTTTTTAAAAACGCTTTGTTGATTTGTTAATCGAGTTTTAAGATCCCTAACTTTATGTTTTCTCAGTTCAGAATTTGGTGGATAATCTGTTTGATACTTGTTATGTAAAGCTAAAAAATGTCTCTCCAGATTACCCTTCTTAGCAATGACTACCGAGGTAAGGCATATTATACAACAGCATTTATCATTCACCATTGTAAAAAAGTAATCGAGCTCCCATTCTTCATTGAAGTGATAAGTTTTAGATTTCTTCGGTTTACTACTCATGTTCATGGGTATACTAGAATGCAAAGAAATATGACAATTTAAAGAATAAATATTGAATTAAATATTTTCCTAGAAAATTCAAAAACTCGTGAACTGCGGCAATTATCTCCGTTACATTGAGAGAAATAATAACAATCCTGCATACTAAAATCGGGGAAAACAATACAAGTATATTAAAATCTAATATAGATATATTCGAATTTACAAGAAGTATGTTAAAGTTACAATATATTTATTACGGTTTACAATACTGACCTCTTACTTTAGATAGAGCTACTGTTATTCCTAATATATTTGTAATACTGTCCCTTATTTTTCTCCCAGCGTAATGACCGCAGTTTAGAGATCTGTTGCCGAGAATGCTCACTTATCAAGTAAATAGATAGGTAAGAAAAGCAATTTAATTTAAAACAAAGAAAATGTACTTACATTTTAAACAGAAGAAAAATTGAAATCCAACGTGGTCACCGAGGATAAATAATATTGCTTAATAATGACACAGTTAATACAAAAGAAAAAAAGCTACCGTATGGCACTACCAAATATTCAAGCTGACTGACTGTGTTCTTCGATGAGTCGAGTTGTAACTGTTGCGTTCGCGCGTTGTGTTCGGTGACAATGTAACACATAAGTCAAAATGTATTGTGCTGGGTGAGCGGAGATAACAGTGTCTGGCTGTCAGAATTCTAGGTATTCATGAACTTGGCAAGTTCCCAGAATACATTCAACTATTACTACAAAGTTTTGTCTTCTAAAATCGCTTCAAAGTCACGGGAGTACACGGAATTCTACCCCAGACATTGCGAGAGATCGAAGATCGACCAAAATTGGCCTCGCGATCGACCGGTCGATCGCGATCGACTTGTTGGCCACCCCTGTTCTATGGCATCATAAATGGACAATGGGGATTGATAAGCATTATGTAGCCGGTTGATAATATTTCTGTGGTACCAAAAAAACTAAGAACCAAAGTACAATTGTGATTGCAATTCGAAAGTATTCTTAGAGTAGAAACTCGCTATTTAATTTTAATTAGAATTTCTGTGGTATCACCAATGAGAGAATACGAAATGTAATGAGCGTCTCTAAGACAATAGTCAATGACATTATGAAAAACAGATTGTGTGGTAAGGCTTCATTCAATATATGAAGAACGAGAGATTACCAAAGTAAATTTTAACATGGAATCCACAGGGTATAAAAAAGAGAGTAAGACCCAGATTAAGTTCATGAGAATAGATAGAAAAGTAAATAGCGAAAAGTAGTGATCAGAAGGCCTGTGGATGAATAGAGAGCAACTTTGGTTATACATTGGATGACGTAGAACGTTAAAAACAGATTCATGGTAACAGGCAGTGACTGGTAAATGGCTGTTGTAACTAAGTGCGTTGTATAGGCGATGGATGGAATTCGTCCAAATGTCTATCCCCTTAATTTGCCAGGATATAGATTATTATGGAATTTTAGTCACTTTGTGAACTGGCTCTAATTTATGTAATAAGACTATTGACTGTTAATGATGTTTTTAAAGGTGACTTATGGTAGGCTGTAAAATTGTGTTAATTTTAATCGATCCTGAAATGTTATTGAAATTTGCATTCAGGCGTTGGAGATATTCTCAACAAGAGAGAATTTTGTTATAACTACTGACTTCTTTTCGGGGACTTGTTTATTGTGTTACCATAGATCCGTGTTTCCCAAATTTTTCGAATTTGGTTCCAAAAAATTTTCTTAGACGCCCGCAAACCTCAAGCTTTCATAGCCTACGTGGGAAAATCAGCATGATCATAAAAATTAAGACGAAAATTTACTGAACTTTAATGTCAATTTCAAATCCTATGGTTAGTCTATTCATCCAAGGACGTGGATGTATATGTTTTCATTCGGTCAGTAGTCTACCTCACCGCCTCCCTGCTGTTCCCAAGTTTATTTTTACCCTCCCATAGATTAAAACACCGTCCCTCAGAGGGCAGTAGCGCCGAATTTGGGAACTATTGACATTAATTGATGTAAGTATTAAAATAACCGAGACTATCTCAATGATTCGTCTGCGTACTACTGTATTATACTTAACTATTTGGCTAAATTTTAATGAGCTGTGATCTTTGTGATGGATAATGATGTCATTTGATTCATTTATCTATTTGGTCTCTTTTATGAAAAAAGCCCACTTTAATGAACAAAAAAAATTTATATATTATAGAATGATTTGAATGATTTTTGCAATCTAGCTAGTCGTAATGTTTTTTGTTACTACTTGAAACGTGTTTAACAGCGTTGCGATGGCTAACAGCTAACTTCCGTGGGAGGGTTTTGCTTGAAACTTCGATAGCGGGAAGGATGCCTCGGGCCACCCTCTTATTAATGAGTTTCAGGGGTCGAGTCTCTCACTTTGAAACCATCCCGAAGAGAGCACCCGCGCTTTAACTCATTATCAAGTACAAAGTTCTTGAGACTCCTTGATAGCGGTGAAAATTTTAAAGCCATATAAACCTTTATGAGTTAATAATTTACCATTAAACTATAATTAATATTCATGATAACTTTGGAGTTTTTTTCTATCAATTTAAGATAATGTCTCGCCTACGAATGTGTCCAGCGTTTTTATAAGAATTCTGCACGCATCTCTTCGCGTGTGATGTAGACTTTTGCGCATTTGGAACATGAAACTATTCTAAATGTAGTGTTTAATTTTTTGTTTGTTGATTTCTTTTTCTATTTTCTATTATAGACTTGATTTGTGACTCTATGAAAATTATGTTAGTGGTGCAGTTTTAAATCCTTTCATGAATTTGTTCTAGTCAAGAGGCTAAGGATTTATTTTATAGTATTTGCTTTAATATGGACTTTTTAGGTGAATTGTTGATAATCGCAAAGTACATACTAATTCCGGTGTTCTTAGATGCCTAAAATGACTTTAATTCATACGCGGCTTCAAAATTATCTAAATTAAAATTTATTTCTTTGTGGTATAATTCATCACGGAGAAGGTAATTTGGAATTGACTTAGAAACACAGTTTTCACGCTATGTGAATTTCGATGGTGACTTTTTAATAATATGTTCAATTTCATTAATGTATGTTCCAGCAAGTGTCGGTGGTACTTATTGCACATTATTTTGGGATTTATTACGTCAAATAAACAATCATAACGTTGAAGATGAGAACAAATAATGAATGTTTATTCTAAGGGAATTGACGGAGGATATAGACCGTCTCACAGGTGAATTGCTCGGTCTAAACTATATTAAGTTAAATGCCGGGAAAAAGTTTGAGTGACACCGTCGAGTCGAGTTGGTCGTAAAGGTGGAAACTAAAGGGCTTTACTGGTATAGGAAAAGAGTTTTTTAAAGTAGGCTCTCTTAAGAGCTGTCATCCTGTTTTTCTTTTTGCGGATGACATGTTCACCACTTTTCCAGAAAAGTGAATTACCGTCGTGACATTTATATATTCCCCTTTGTCGACACGACTACGTTAAAGCATTTTATGTCAACTGAAAATGCTTTTAGAAATCTAACCTTTTCACTGGAATGAAGAAAATTTAATTAAAACGCTTTTCGGAGACGTTTCAGTTTCCTTTTTTCAAATTTTGAGGCAGTTGTCCGTTGTAATTCAAGCTCATTTCATCCCGTAGCATGTTATTGGTTCTGCTGTTCATTTGGTACTTAGATGTTGAACCGATTTGTGTTACTGATTGGCTATAGTTAAATGAGAGTGGAAGCCAAATGTAATGATATTTTAAATTACTGGCTAAATCAAATTTGATGAATGAATTATTGTTATCAATTTGAAATCTTAACTACCGAACCATTCTCGTGAACGGAATTCATAATCGTGTCCCGCTGTGAAATCGCAGTCGGGTATCTTCATTAGATGGATCGACCGGAAGCGTTTTCTATCTCATTTTCGTCCAAAATTAGTTACATTACCGGGGAGATGTTCATTTTAAACCCCTCGGCTCCAGTTAATGCTGTTCCATTTATATTTCTCATTTCCAGTGGATTTCGTTTCGATGTAAAATGGCCTCTCACATCTCCCTTGATTTTCCGAATCCCAAGTTTGTTATCCCAATATCCATAACAACTTGCCCTTCCAAAATTTCCATCTAGTTAAAACATCGAGTCTTTGTGGAATCCTCTTTAAGCTTAAAGATTAATTGTTTGCACCGAAATATAGTGTTGTTGGTATTACGAATTTTAAATTTTTTAAATTCTATATTGATCTAGAAAGTCCAGACCAATGGCGTTGGGTGATGAAAAGAGACGGGAAGAAGTCATAAACGTCATCGTCATAGGTTTTTATCATGAAATAGTAGGTTTTTGCCAAAAATTCATGATGTGCAACTTTGCGGAATAAACATCATAAAATGGTAGTAATCACTTCAGGCTTAGCTACGTGGAACCTCTCCATATCGGAAAATAAAAATTACACTTATAATGGTCCAATAAATTGATTTATTTCTTACGACCCGGGTTACATCACGTTGTGACATCTTCAGGTAAAATGATCATTTTTACCTCCGTATATATACAGAAATCCAGGTACTTAGGTGTTAGAGGGGAAGCGAGGGGGAATGCACAAGAGTTGGAGTGTGGGGTTGTGGGTAGGAGGCAGAGGGGTAGAGGTGGGGGAGAAAAGAACAGCGTTAGACTGGGTAGGAATTATCCAGCGTTGATGGGTCTTCGAGCAGCGGTTAAGAGAGAAATGAGGGAAGGATTAGTAGGGAATCCGAGTAAATATTCCTCTGTATTTATTAAGTATAGGATACTATCTTTAGAACCACTTACCCTATAGTAGCTATACTAATAATAATATTAGTTTACATTTTACAGTAAAATGAACGCCATACTATTAGCTAAAGCGTCATGAATTGACCGAATTGCAAAAAATAGACGTCATGAAACAGGAAAATAAAAGTCGTTAAAGTCATAGAATAAAGGTCATGAAATGGAAGAATAAAGGTCATAAGCGTCTCTAGTGGTGAATTATCTGGCAAGAAAAAGCAATCATTGGTCTCCTTAACGCTCGCGTTCACGTTATCGTTATTTTTCAATGACGCTGAAAAGAGGGACAGCATGACCGTCATTCTACTAGTTAGGTCAGGCGCTTAAAAAGTATTTTTTGATGAGATGCAATCTTAGGATAGTATCTCTAACCATAGTGGCTTGCGTTTTATATAACGGTAGCGACAACACGAAAATAGGAACTGTGATCTCACCACAGGCCAGATCATTATTACGAGCCCGCAATTTTGTATTGTCTAACTTTGAATTATTTGTAGTAATTGAAGTACTGTATCCTTAGATGCCATAATTTGATGTCTCCAATATTTAAGAAGAATATTAAACATATTTACCCCTTAGAACATTTAAAATTTTAGAGTTAAAGAACATTTCTAAAGTTAATCAAGGGATACCACGTTAAATGCATACAGAAAGAATTCTCAAATGCTTTCTATTCTTAAATACTATCAATTCCATCAAAATTGTCTGAATCCATTATACAAATGCAATATTGTGTTTTGGACTTCATATAGAAAAGGAACAAAATTCAATTATTGATTCAACAGAATCAACAGATTCAACATTTATTGGAAGGATGAGAGTTTTGATTTGAGTTACTGGAGACCGGGCATAATAATTCACTGTGCTTGGGAGATAATTGAATTGAACTTGGTATTGAGAAGCTTGATCCTTCCGAATGATAGATTGAGCTTAGAGGTACCTTTCGTGATGGCTTGTGCTGGATTTCATTGAACGTAGGATTCAAAAATGACTCAGTTTTCTTCCACTGATTTATTTTCTTGGTACTACATGTTTCAACACAACGGTGTCATCATCAGGTACAAATTCACAAAACTTTTCAAGAGGTATGCTGTTCAATGCTGTTCCTCTTTACCTTCCTTCTTCCTGCGAATGGAGTTCCTTCTTCACCCATATACGTTGTGCTGCCTGGAATGTATGTCTGCCGGCTGATGATATGCTGTTGGTCTTTACGTTGAAGTAATTAGGAATAACTCCCAAGGCGAGTAATCTACTGTTGAAATAGATGTTAAAAGACGCCATTCTGGATTTGATGGTCAAGGTGCGGTACAGTTTGGCCTTTTTCGCTATACTTGCGTGCTTAATACGTTCCATGGTTTGAAGCTCAACTGTGTGGAAGTTTATTTTCATAACTGAAGAAATCATTATATTTTTACTATAGTTGAGCCTCAAACCATGGAACGCATGTAGGGTTAGTCAATTCTGGATTCTCGCTGAGATAATATCATTCTATTTTTCAGATACATCAGGCTTAGGCTCCTGACGAATTAGCTACTAGCCAAAGTAAATTAGTCTTGAGGTGGCTTGCAGGGAAATATGTAGATACATTTAGATGTAAATGTATCATCTGTTTATGCATTTTTGGTGTGGTATTATACCATATGGAATTGGATTGGAAATCCCAAGTTGAGCCGATATTCCTCATAGCAGATATTTTGTCTTATGGACACTGTTAGCCTATTTTGGAGCAAATATTATGCGCTCACATTTTCAAAGCGTCATATAGTTTGAGGCTCGAAATTTACTTCCATTTGGAGGAAATCAATTTTCAGTTATTTTTTCCACATTTTATTTGCAAAAAATAAATCACAATATTTACAATTAGGTATATACAACATTTTTCGCGCTCTTACTATGCCTACTCAATTTCTTCAGTGTTCATAATAAGAATTATTAGTCAACTACTATGAAATCCGCTTCACATAATGGAAAGATCTCAGGAGAAATGAAAATAACTCATAAGGCTATTCACGTGAACGACCGCCGTATTACTTTTCAATTTGAAACCTTTATGGCGTATGAAGTTTTTACGCTGGCAATCGGTAGAATTGCTTTTGTTTGACTGTCTCGCTGTCGTCGGGTTAAATCGTGAGAGACATATCGCGAACAGGGTACTGTAGGGAAAATTCGCGAAATGGATGGCGACATCTATTAACCTCAAGGTCCATGATATTGCCCCTGTGCTCCTGAAATGTAGGTTATTCTGCTTGCGTGGAATTTTGCGATATTACTTGAATCTCCGGTGGAGGATAGACCTACAAAAGGATGAACGGAAGGGTTTAGTTAAAGCGATCAGAATTTGTTGAAAACTATAAGGAGGACTAGTTATAATAACCACATATTCCATGGAGTGTTGTAGAAGTTATGCAAGACTGTACAAGTCATTTAGCAATCACACTCAGAAGACTAAAACATTGGATTTTTGTTCTTCTGATGTTACGATATTGTGAGAGCCTTTTCTGTACTCATCCTTTTTTAAATTATTTAGACATCAAATTCATAAGAGTTATTATTTACAGTGGATATATCCCAAGATATATTTGTTTTTACTAGATTTTGCATGTAATATATAAGGCTTTCCCGGCGAATAATTGGAATGTAGAGACCTTGGATATCCAACCGTGTGGTATTCTTGAGTGGCACGGACGTATCGAAGGCGTAGTCTGCCGTCGTCTTTAGGGTAAAAAACTGAGAACTCTACATTTTGGGTTTTACATTTTTGGATATCCATGGGATCGGAGCATCTAAAGAATTGCAATTGTTGAGAACAATGATGAAATGGATCAAATTGCGCGCGAGCACCAATGGAACAACTGTTATCACTATTACAAAAAGAGGATGGAGATCGGTTGATACATCGGTTTTGGTGTCTTCAATTTGCTCTAATTTATTGGCGAAAGTTCATTAGTGAGGCTCCTAAACACTACAAAAATTAAGATCAGAACTCATCTATATATATATACTAGGGATTTTCAATAATCATTTTTAGCCCGTAGTCAAATAATGATATCATTGCAATTTTTTTATTCATACGGGGGTAATATAGATGCTGAAGATAAAATGGACGCACAAAGTAAAAAATGATGAAGTGAACAGAAGAGTAGAAGAGGAAAGGATCATATGGAACTCGATAGAGAAAGGAAGAGCAAGATGGATTGGACACGTCCTGAGATTTGTACAATCGAAGGCAAAATTGATGGAAAAGTCCCCAGAAGAAGACCCAGGAATAAGTTCATGGACCAAATGAAGAGGAAAGTACATAGGAAGAGATACCAGGAGGTAAGGGAAATGGCATTAGAAAGGGAAGGGCGCATAGCTACAGTCAACCAATTTAGGATTGAAAGACTAATGACTAATATTTAACGATAATATATAACTGGGAAAATATTCTAGGACATTTTTGGAATTAAAATCGAAAATTTTATTCAGTTTCATTGGTAAACATACGGTGATACGATTCTTCTATGCATATTAATTCACCCAAACCGCCCATCTGTTTCGCTGATTTTTATTTCTCCCGACTTTATCTTGGGCTCAAAATTTCCCTCCAGCATTTAATCCAGGATTGTGCGCGAATTTTGGGCGTCGCGTAGGATTGCTCCGGTGCAAACCTTCGGAGGCGCTGTATCCCATCGCCGTGGAATTACCCTGCTGTACCTCCGGCGAGGATAAACCCTTGAGGCCTCGCGAGACTTATAAATGAAACCGTTTCCACTGGGACTTCCACAGTTCGGGAGGAATGGCAGCATCAGAATGTGGAAAGGTATTATGTTGATCGTTCACAACTATGTCTCTTGAATGTTCTACGTCGCACTGCTATGATTTCAACGACGTGTTTCGCATT
Organism: Ceriagrion tenellum; assembly: GCA_963169105.1. Taxonomy (NCBI): domain Eukaryota; kingdom Metazoa; phylum Arthropoda; class Insecta; order Odonata; family Coenagrionidae; genus Ceriagrion; species Ceriagrion tenellum. The sequence goes on from OY720634.1 coordinate 40,172,189, forward strand.
CTTCTTTCGCTCTCCTGCGTATTTCTCTTTGCATTCGACTGACATGTGGTGCTGAAAAACGCGAATGATCATGCGGGTGATCCCTTGAGTTAACAACCAAGGCGGAGGATGGGTTTTTACGGTCTTGGATTTTACGGGTCTGAAAGTTATCCTCTGAGACTCACGTGCAAGAGATTGTCGCTCATGATATTTGCGTAACGGGAAGGCTCAAGGCCCCGCCAATTGAGTAGCCAGAGGCCCCAGGACATTCTCAGAGGAGCGCCAAATTTAAATCTTCCTAAAATCGACAATTAACCGGCAGGAAAACTAATGAGCAAGTGCTAAATGAAGTCCACATAGAAAGAGAACTATTGGAAATGATCAAAACAAGAAAAGTAAAGCTCATCGAAAACTTAATCAGGCACGACAACTTCATACAAAATATTACGGAAGGAAAAATTCTACGCAAAAGGCAGAGAGGACGACCGATAACTTCGTACCTAAAAGTATTGGCGATGGAAATGAGATGTATCTCGTACAATGAAATGAAGACAAAGGCTGAAAAAAGAGACTGTTGGAAGTCGTGGCAGCAACAACAAGGATAACCTTTAGGAGAGAAGAAAAATTTAACAATGGCTTTAATATATTTACAATGCGACAACGCTACTGATAAGGTAGAATTAGTGGCTCTGTATGATTTTTCATGAATTAAGTAGGTTAATTTGGACTTCTCAAGGAAAGCAGCTGGTTTTTTAAAAAATGACATAATTTTCCTGAAAATAAATACTGGAAAGGTAGACTGATAAACAATTTTTTCAGCTGTTTTCAACTAAAGGACAACGTGCCGCAAATAATTTTATGGTCATTTGGAAAAATAAGTTTTGAATGGAAATTATTCAATAAAATAGGGATTACATCGCGAAACATTACTGAGCATGCATTATTTTTACCCATTTGTTTATCCTAGGTTTTCCCGGGGAAAGGGTTTATCATAATCCGTGTGAATCATAAAGATTTAGACGAGGAAGACAAAATGCGGATGGAACACCGAAGAACGACCTTACGCGGACGAGAAGAAGCTTCCACGTAGCTGAAAGAGGAAGAAAAAACTAAGATAAATGGAAAGGAAGAAAAGCGGATAAGCGGTGGATGTGGCAGAGAGATAAAAAAAATGACTGCTGGTAGTTTAAAGGAGAACGAGGATCGTGAGAATGTTAGAAGACAATTGGGTGTTATAAGGACTTGATACATGGCGGAATTTTCGGTGTCGAGGAGGAGAGAAATACGATGTTCACCCTTTTGACATCATCAATCGAGGAATGAATTGCGAAGAAAGTTTAGGGGTGAAAGATGAAATATTTTACGGAAATTGGTACATAGTTGCTGGTTAAATTAAAAAATTTGCCATGATATTATGCAACCAAAGAAGATAGGACTACAAACCAGGAAACAGTATGTGAAAACATTCGAGTGAAGCGTGGCACTCTATGGATCGGAATGAATGGACCACTGGAAAAGCAGACCAGAGCAAACTAGATGCCTTCAAATCCTGGTGCTGGAGGAGGATGCTGGAGCTAAAATGGATGGAAAAAATAAAAACTGATGAAGTGTACAGAAGAGTAGAAGAGGAAAGAACCATATGGAACACGATACAGAAAAGAAGAACCAGATGGATTGGACATTCTCCTAGACACAATGGGTTTGTGCAAATCGTAATCGAAGGTAAAATAGAGGGAAAAGTCCCCAAAGGAAGACCCAGGAATAAGTTGATGGACCAAATAAAGAGGAAAGTACATTAGATGAGATACCAAGAGGTAAGGGAACTAGCATTATATAGGGAAGGGTGGAGGGCTGCAATCAACCAATCTAAGGATTGAACAACCAATGATGATGATTATGCAATCCTACGTCAGATTTTGTTACACCACCCGCACTAAATGAAAGCGTCACGCTTATGCGTATGATGAAGCGGGAGTGAATATCCGAGCCGTGCGGGGACGAGGTTTTTGGTGACTTACTACTATCACCGCCTACTTGCGGAAGTGTCATTCGAATTTATGCAGTTAGCGTAAACATTTTCACGCTTGCGTGCGACGCCGGAAAAATGTTTGTGAGAGGCGAAGTTTCTAGGAGCGCATTTGTATGCATTAGCATTCAGGACGGGAGGTCGAGGTGGACGACTTTCACCCGGGGAAAGGGTTTGGGAGAGGAGAGATGGAGGCGGTCGCTTGCTCTCGCGGCTCACCCTCTTAATTACGCAGCCACACACCACCCTGCCCGCCGCAGTTGTTCTCCTCTCCCCGGTGGCAAAGTCTCCCCGGGAGGCCAATGTTTGCCCTAGGAGACCTTTCTCCCTCCCTCACCCATTCACATAAATCGTTTCATTTTACGCTGGCGAGCCGGAGGAATAGTTGAGCAGACTACGGCTAGCTGCGTGCGAGAAGAGCATCCTGGCAATGATGCTTTTGATGTCCAAAAAAGGCGTGCCCTTCAAAACTCTCGCCTTCCATTTCTAAAAAAATATATCCTTAAATGGACTGAATTTTTTCGTCTATTGCGCAGTTTCAACGCTTGATGTAAGTGGATGACTTTTGTGTGTCGCCAGAAAAGATTTACGATCCTCATACCCCATTAAGTGACAGAATTCTGAGAATGAGTTCGCAGAATCATGGGAAGTACGAGGGAAAACGGCATATATGTAATTTTAAAAGGCTATCCTAAGTGGATTGGTGATTTACCAGATATCTTATCTTAATCCCAAGGTAAGCTTTGCGTCGTTATTGAGCAAATTTCGTTAATCGGAGTGAAAAAGCCGGTTTAAGTACCTATCATCATTGTGCTAAGAAGTGTAATTTCATTTCTTAACTTATCCTCGTGTGATTGGAAAAAGTCGACCTATTTTGGCCCGGAAAATGGTATATTCCTTTTTATTCTACTAGTTTTCCAGCCCGGTGTTTGCGCATATATCGTATTCAGTTTATACTTGAAACCAATGAGTACCTTTTTCTCCTTTTAGCATGACTTCAATAAATTCAACGTCCGTTACTATGTTCAACTTAGCTGAAAATTGAGCATGTTGTTATATAAGCAAAATATTTTAAGAGTGATCTCTGTATGTTCAACTGAGAGTTCTTACGAGCTCCAGTATCCTCTACATTGCGCCCACTGTACTACAAAGTTGATTCGTCGCATTCCGCCATTTTTGTCTTTTTTCGGCCAAACTCGTAATAGACTTGCATTGGGAGCAGTGGTGTTCTTCAATTAAATAGCGAAGCCTCAACACTTGGGAATTAAAACAGGTAGGTATAGTGCGCCAAATTGCAGTTATAGCAGGAGTAAAGGTTTTATAATGTTTGTTTTCCCAAGAAACCTTGAAATAAGTACGAAATGGCTGCAGATATGCCAAAGAGACAAATGGTAACTCACCTAAAATAAATCGCTCTCCGAGTTAATAATTGAACATAATAGACATATTATACATTAAAATATTTAGCCGACTTAAGTTTGTCTTTTTGCTATAAATAATAGGCACAGTAGTGTTTTTTTTCTACATGCGTTAACTTGGTTCTCTTGCATATCATGAGTGATAGATTAACTATTGATAGGTTATTAAGGAAAATTAACACTATATCGGCGTTATATTCTGTTTTCATTCCATACTTATGACATTGGTTGACATATTCAAATTTTGAATTATATGGTTACTGTTGGCCTCATGTTACTCTCTTTTAAGAAGTCTTTTGAGAGAATGCGAAAACAACTACGAATTGGAATTCAGGTAGCCCAAATTTTTCGTCGATATGCTTTCCGTCATCAAAGTCACGTGTATGATGAATTATAATACCACCATGCAATTCATCCGTCGCTTTGGTCGACTATACTAGAACATGAGTACATGGAAATACCCTTTTATTCGATATGATACTTATGGTAATATCCGATTTCCATCGTTCCGATTTTCGTAGCAATTATTGGGAACGTAACCTGTAGAAAAAACGGGGACTGCCTGTATTCAAAACATGAGAAACACCTTTAATTACGGCCCGGGTTTCGATTTACAGTTCTATCTAATGGTAAAAAAGCAAATAAAAGAACTTTCATGTGCATAAAATGTGTTGTGGAGGATGACAAGTGATTAAGGATTATGACGGAAGGTAGGGGCGATGGGGAAACGGAGGAGAGGTTAGTAGAGGTAGAGAATGGTGGGTAATCCTTATTCTACAGAAAGGCGCCATCACGTCACTCTAAGCTAAAAGAAGATTGTAACTGATTGTGAATGCTCAGCTCATGTGAAGCACCAAGCATTCAGTGGGCTTGTTCAGGATGCAACATGAAAGAGTTGCCTAGTGTATAATGCGGTTTTGTCGAGCTTCGAGGGTGAGAGATTTTTTTTCTGATTCAATGGGAAAAATTAACGTGAAGCATCTTGTGGGAAATACTAAAAAATGGCTGAAAAGAGCTCTGCTTGTGGATATTGTGAGATCATTAGACTAGGAAGGAGCTCAGAAGATGAGGAAAACACAAATTTATATCTGAGAAAGAGGGAAAAAATTGGATTCTAGTGTATCAGAAAAAGAGAGAAGAATTGGAAACTAATTCCATTAAACCAATGGCTTAATTTGTTGCCAAGGACTAAGACTTTGGCCTTCTGGCCAATTGGCCTCATTTTTAGCAAATTTAGCACTGTATGTTTAATGATTCAGTATTAGGGCGTTCCTCGCAAAGAAGGCTAAAAATGCTATCAGAGGAAGAAACAAGAAGACTTAATAAAATGAAGGGCTACATGTCTATTCAGAAGTTTATTTGCCTTGCAAACATCTTTCGTAATGAAAATTTGACCATGGAAAGCCAAAGTTTTTTCTAACAACTTTCCTGGTTTCAAATGTTGTGATTCCTGCTGTTTTGGCACCGGCAAAACCTTATATGATTTAAGCCAGAAATATTACACAAAATGAAAAAAATTAAAAAATTCCTTTAATAAAAGTAGCGTGCATAAAATACCCTTGGAATGGTATTAATGGTACGTTGGTCCACAAATTGCTGCAAAACCTCAGGGATATTAATTAAGGCCCAGAATGTATCGGAGAGATCCAAAACTCAGGTGTCCAAATTCTCTTGGAATGGAAGGTTTGAGTACCTACCTAAGGGAACTAATGTGACAACTCAGAAAATATGTTTCAATCCAAGTTATCAATGGCCACCTACTCCAGCCAGGGTCCCACCCTAATATCAGAACTTTCGGACGTTCATACACTACAAAGGTTTAATGCAAAACATTACACCTAAGCTCCATATCGTAGCATCGGCGATATCCCTTCAATTACTCTACCACAGGTGTGTGCATATAGAATATAATATTTTCAGCTTTTATAGAATTTCCTGTGACTCATTGGTGAATAGTAGGAATGCAATAACCTCTACTGCTTAATCCTTTTGTTTGATTGCTTAGTGCATGAGTCCATTCCACTTCTACGAACTCTGAAGAAATTAAGATTATTTTTATTGAGGGTAAATTTTACTTGATGAATGCCAATCATTAGATTCTCTTTAGCTCTTTGAAATATTGCAAAAGCTTTGAATGGTAGTACTCATTATTATATTGGAGCAACGTGGTTAATTTCTAAGTTTTCACGTTACAGGCATTGGGTGGCTAAAGATGAATTTTTAAAAATCCCCAGGAAAATGACTTGAGTTTGGCAAGTGAAATACCTAGGGATTTTAAATAATTCATCTTTATCCACCCTATGCTTATAATGCTGGGAAAAACAAAAAAAAATATTTAGAATAATACAGCTCTCTCTGAAATAACAATCATGATGCTTGGAATACCTTTGTTATAGAAGTTATAAGTCACATATTTGTTTCTTTGGAAAATGAAACTTTTTTTTACATTTATAGAGGAATAGATGTACTACTTTATTCCAAGTTGAGCTCAGATTACTGAAGAAAAGGCATTGTCCTATTTAAATATTGTACTGAATAGTCGCTATTATCCAAATAGATAAATTGGTTACTTTGTTTATAGATCTGTGTTTTCTGAGGCGTTGGGTTCCGGGAATCATACCATTTATTGAGTTCACCATAGCTTCCTGTGCTCATTTGAGCCGTATTGATCCGTTCCACTTGAAGAGTCCAGGAGTCTGAATGGAAATTTCTTTCTCCATCGGAAAATCGACCCGCACAGTATCTTTCTGAGAGTGAGTTTCTTTTGACTTTCGTTTCGCCTTTCTAAAGATTTTTCTCCATTTTCCAAAGGTTTTCATTAGTTCATTTTATCCATACCGTGGCCATATTTCACATCCCCACCCGCCATCCCCGTCGGATTTATACTATTATTTTTTTATTATTTTCAATTTATGGGATCGTGCCGCACACCTTTTTCTTTCGAATGGGTCCCAAATGCGCGCTTGGGAGTGCGTGGCGTTGGAGTTGTTGGATGAGGAGGGCCGTGTTGGTGCATGAGGCGAGATGGGAGGAGCACCACGACGAAAGGATTTCGTTCCTGAACTCATTTATTTTACCGCCCTTGAGTGTTTCATTATTTTTTTCGGGATCGTTTCAGAGAGAGAGAGAGAATGGAATAGATTCTCATAACATGACGCGGTCTTATTCGCAAACGGGCGCGCGCAAAACCTGCTCGAGTCGCCTCTTAATTTATCTCCGCTTGTCATTTTTTTCCCGCGGAACTTTGTGTTCAAGTCGAGGAGACTTGAATTCAATAGCTTTGCTCGTATACCTACCCTCACACGTATTTTTTCTGCTGAAGTAAAACGGATATTTACTTCTTGAAAGGTAAATTTTGCGTTGAAGGTTATATACGTTTCCGATTTCATTAATAATTTCGTGAGATAAAAGTTTTCGAGTAGGGTTGAATACAATCTTATTCAACCCTACTCGAATTGCGCGATCGTCCACTCTGGTATATTATGTTACTGCTGATATAAGATGGATATTTACTTCGTGATAAAATAATTTTGCGCTCAAGGTGGTGTGGAGAGATAAGTTTCCAGTTTCATTAACCAATTCTTAATGATTTTTATAAGAGTTGGGATTGGAAATTGATGTACGCTATACCCTCATATCAGCAGTGTGTTGATGTATAGATTTCGCTTATTTCTCGTAATTAAGAGTGTGTGTTGTCTATATGATAAATCGAGTTATGAGAACCGCAGGAAATATCATTGAAAACCAATGCTCATTTGGAAAATTTGCGGAAAAATCAGTCATAATTCATCAAATTAGATTGCAGGTAGTATTTATTTTTTTAATGCATTATTCTGCTTTGAAGTTTGTCTTGAATTGGTCCCATAATCCTATAAACCTAGATATCATGCAATTATTTTGAGACACAATGTATAAATTGTTAAGCTGGCATGTCATGTTTTTATACTGTCAGTTTTTCTGAGTCAAAGTAACACTTCCTTCGGTGCATACTAGTATTGTATTTTATTTAAAGATTTTAACCTATTACAGCTAATTAGTGGTAAAACTATTTGTGAAATGACACAGATCTGAGAAGAAAAACTGTTGCTGCGCGTATCATGGTTTCACTGTCAATGTGATGAACAAACGCGAACATCAGAAATACACAAGGAGTTGGTCCTGTCCATTCATATTTGCTTGCGCTGCAGTATGACAGGAGGAGTCGACGGGCTTTGTCCCCTTCCCCGTGCTCAACGGCCTTAACTCCGTGGGAATGGTAGCCGTGCGGCGCTGTCCAGTTTGGCAACGCGACATCAATTGATATTATGAGCATTAACAAATTACAACACTTTTTACAGATTACGGATCATAGAAATTTTCAAATAAATTGATTTGCCAATGGCTTTAATTTTTTGATTCTGTGCAAATTGTAGGACCAGATCATGTTTAAACATTTTCGTTCATTAACAACAAAATATGCGTTATAAAAATTTACGCTTTCTATTTTTCGTATCTTTTTTACTTCTTGCACCTCTTGGTGGAAATTCAGTGCTGTAAATCCCGTAGTTTTCCCTGGGCTGAGTTACTAAGTTCATGAAGTTGACACAACTTCTAAATTTAGGGTGCGCGGGGTCGATTATTGCATTATTGTGTCTACATTGTCGATTTTATCATACAATAAAAATATTGCTGAAATTATAATAAATTTATCTTTAAATTGGCATATAATGTATTGCACTAACATTTACATGACCAAGATATACATTTTCAAAGTACAGCAGCACATCATTTTGACACCGACAGTAAAGTTGTTAACTGTTAACATACTGTACTTCTTCAGTGTGATGTAGACTTAAATCTATCTTCATTGGTGTATTTTTGTTTATATTTTTTCCTATTTTGCTATGGACAGAGTTTTAGTGGGCAACTATTTAAGCTCAGTCTCATGCTCCAAATATGGAACCAGTTCATGAAGTTTTTTTCTAATTTTTGTCCTATCATTTGGTGGCGTAGTTATCCTTCTGTACTCTCACAACTGTGCCCATCTTCTGAATTATTTGACTGCTCTTACCTAGCCTACGATGATCAATATACTCCGTTCATAGTTAATGCGCAAAAACTACTTTTAATCAAATTTCCTGATTTTCAAATTCCAGCCTGAAGTTCTGTTTGTTTGATTCACTCGCAAGAGAAAGGCAGAATCAATGATTTAGGATTGGGTATCTGTTTTTGTTTATTTCCTCGCCTTTGGAGATGCTCATCATTGATCCTACCTGCGAGATGAGATTTTCTTCTTTACTATATTTGCTCTCATACTTGATTCCATATCTTGAGAATCTGATTGCTATCATTTTCTTTTTATATACCTTTACCTGCAATTCTCTCATTGATTAATGCATTTGGCGAGGTGTGCAATCCCTTTTCTGACTAACTCATTAATTTTAATCATCCAGGGATGTAATTTAAGATCTTCCATAGCATTTTTGAATCGCTCAATCATTAAATACAACTAGTTTAAGCACCATGATACGCCATGAGTGAATGAAGTTATCTTTCCTCAATCGTACGTGATAGTGTAAACATTTTTACGAGCTTCTTACCATCGCTCACGCAATAAAATTTCTTTTAATTTAATGTGTGAATTTCTATGCTTAATTTTACGAAAAAGCAAGATTGTTTTATCGTGGAAATAACTTCCTGCGTTCCGATCCTATCAGCGGAGGATTTAACGGTGGGTATAACGAGCGGTTGCCTGGGCCGCTTTATCCCACCGGAACGTACAGAATCCCCAGCCAAAACGTAAAAATATTCCTTGTATAATATTTTTCAATTGAACAAATCTAAATTTTCATCGTGTTATCCGTGCACATTTTGCTTGAAGAATTTCAATTGTTGTACTGTGTGATTTTATCCGTGTTATTTAGTATGTGAATTTTACTTTTATTCGTGTTTTTTAATTGATCATACAAATATTCGGAACATAAAACATCGGTTATATTTTTATGACTGCTGGTTTTCATTAAACTCCACGTTTCATTAAAACAACTACAATTTAGTCATTATTATCATGCATCAATGTGTATCTAATAAATATTATTCGCAGATTTACCATAATTCAATAACTTGATTAAATCATTAGTATTTATCACCATTTTTTGTTCAGCCTATGGGATGTAACGAAGTAATGCGATACAATGCCATACGCGTAGGGACTGTAACTATGAATAATACAATGAAGTTATTATGCCATGATATGTCCAATATGATATGGGTCATCAAACTCCAAATTATGCTGCTTTTTCTCATCGTGATTAGTATGTTCGATTTTGTCGTTACTCAGGTATCTGTTTTAGAAAACGATTGAGTTCCGTCTCTTTTCCTTCACCGCGTACTTCAACCAATGAAACCTACTATGTATTTCTAGTCATTATTGTTATCGTATAGCTAAGTCTTTGTTCACTGAGGTTCTGCAATATCCGAGGTACTTATGTCGTGGCTGTGCCAAGCCAATTTAATTCATGCAGACGAACGTCCAAGTCCAGCAATCAGTTAGCTCTCCTAACGCAAAATGCCTAGCACAATTTTATGCCCGCCATGTCAAAAAATGAAATACCGAAGTAGATCGATAAACCGCGACATGCAAGACCGGCTGCGTTCGAGAATTACGATATTTCCGGTGTTTATATCACTTTCATTGTAGTGGGCTTTATGACTGAAATAGGTGTAGTGAGTCATCGATGGCGGATGGCATGTTCAATGAGGTGGTAAGTAATGTGAAAAACAAATATTTATATCACTATAACATTTTTAATATAATTATTTAAAACTTCTCTACTAAGCCATCTCCAGTGAATCAATTCACAGCAAGAAATGAGATACTCTTCTTTGAATGGATAGCTCGATTTCCTTTCTTTAGCTGGCACCTGTGGGGTTGATGCAAAACCAAACAGCGCTTCAAGATTTTACTGTTAAATAACCGTCGTTCTCAAAGTAAAACATATAAAGTGAGATTTAAAAAAATCGCATTACCTTGGATAATCGCGACTTGACTGTGTGCCCTCCAATCCTAAGGCTAGTTGACTTAGTCCTAAGTCCTCTGCTAATTCTTCCATACTAGCGATATTCAAACGTTTTTCTTTGTGTTCCAGTAGGTGGACCACTTCCCTAGGTGAATTAGAGTTTTTCGGGTTCTCATGGCGTAGCAGCATTTTTGTGGACGACCAATTTTCACGCATTCCAGTCGGTGTCATTAGTACCTAATGACACCGCCTGGAATTCCGGCGAAACAGTCGTCCACAAAAATGCTACAACGCAGGGAGAACCCGAAAAACTCTAATTCACAAGAAAACCGCGGAAGCCTTCGTAACACTTCCTTAGGCATTCGTTTTCCCCGTTCAATTGGACCCTTCCTGAAAAGCAATGAAGTAACCACACTTTCTCCTTCGTCCAGCTTTTTCTGTGTACCCTGGAACCATCGACTGCAGCCCCTCCAAAGATGCCCGTGTCCGAAGCTGGTAACCACTCTCTGTGCTTCGATCATCCTCACGGGGCAAACGACTAGTTTACAACAACTTAACTCGGCTTAACTTGGGTTATTCTCACTGCAAAAGCAAGCCAGTGCTCTAAATTTCTAACCGGTAACAACTCACCGCTGCAAAAGTCGATGTTACAACCGATCGATGAAATCTATCGATGTCGTGAGTTTCCAGAGTTGTCGTTAGCTCCCTCGAAACAGCTCAGCTGACGTGTAGATGTAGATAGTGTGTTGAACTATAGAAGAATTAAAATGGAAGGTTATCTATATAAGCGTTTTTGTTTACTAGCTTGATCAAATTCTCCGTAAACATTTTCGCTTTAACGTGCCCAAGGGGCTTCATGAGAAAACCACGTTTTCAATATGGCTGCTCATGGAGATATCGAGTGTAACAATCGATTGCTGCGCGATTCCAATAAGCCTTTACGTCCTATTCTTGAAATCTTTGCAGAGGAAGATGGAATTGTTTCTCTCTTGAATTTGCATTGGTTAAACGTTGTTCTAGTCGCGGCTGAGAACTAAGAATAATAAATGAACCTTCAAAAACGAAGCCGGTTTTCCCCTAAGTGATAGTGGTGGTGCTCTGTTTGCTAGAAAAGTTTATTCCTTCGCAGTACTTGCATTAATGTGTTTTTCTTCTATTCTTGAGCAATGAACTTCAAAGAATGGAATTGGTACCTGTCAAAATTGAAATTTTGACCTTAGAAAGCCTGGAAAAGGCCTGAAATTTCATTGTCTCTGGTCTGAAGCAACCCTGTTCTTTTATCCTAGTAATAACCGGTCTTTAGTATTCAAGGATGCTTTCAGGACTTTTGGTTTATCTGCCAAAGGTTGATATCATCTGCAAAATGGAGGATGATAATTTCTTTGGAAACTCAAGGGTGATGTCACGCATCTTTTTTGCCCGTTATCGCGACGGCTCTACATTAGGCGCAATTTTCCTTTACGGAAAGCCATACTCGCTTATCGCATCTGCGACTTGCTCTCCCGTGCGGGAATTGCGCTTTGGAGTATTTAGCGGGCAAAATTTGAAGAAAGTCGATTACATTTTCTCCAACCTTCGCCATTATTAGAGGAAGAAGTAAAGATAAGGACGGGAGTGCGACCGTTAAGAAGGTCCCAAAAGTTTCGTATTCGGGACATCAGCCTCGGTGCGTTCAGTAAACTATCAGGGAATCGATCTTGCTTCCCTCTTTTGGGATGAGATTTATTTTCTGCTTACTTTGATTTTGTTCCTTGGTGCATTCCATTTTAAAGTTTTAATTAGTTCTCCCTCTTTTTTTTTGTCTAAAAGCAATTTCCTTCCAATCTGTTTTCATCCCTTGACATTTTCCGAGATTTTTTTCAAGCCATTGACACAAATTGGAAAGACTGTGAGAAAAGAAAATAATGGAGGATCTTAATGAAGAAGAGGTACGAGGCTCCGGTGTTTGCATCGTCAGCTGAAAAACATAATTGCTTACGGTGAAGGTCTACTATAACCAACTTACGCGTTTGAGAGAACGATTTTGTAACAATGGATATCATGCCGGAGCCTTCTCATTTAAGCTGTGATGTGAAACGCAACTCCAAAAAATTGACCAAATTATTCTACGGGATTTGTATATCTTCAAGTTTTTTTCATAAGTATAGCAGACATTTGTATATAAAATGAGGAATGGTCTAATTGATATATCTCCTCTCATTTGTCTTTGAATGTAATTGAATGAAGTAAGATTTTAAAAACTGACGGTAAAAAAGTTTTATTTAATTTACTAATTGATTTATTTGATTATTTCAAGGCATGCCACGGCATATTATTACTTAGTTATAACCCTTTCATAGCAACATTTGGGTTTAGGAAAACTTATTTAATGACTCTCTTTGCTATATTAATATTTAGCGTATATGTTTTCTCAGTGCTTAACTTTGAACCTGCTGCCTTTTTAAAATTATCAACTGTTACTCAGCACCTGCGACTCTTTGGCGAATCTTCCCCCCGGTGTTCTTTAAAGCGGAACTCAGGAATGGAAAGCCTGTCTAACACCTTACTCGGATATGCAAGAGTCCTTAAAGATTGTCAAAAATATATGTGTCAGTACAATGATTGAAAAAATATAATATTTATGGTGACTGTTGGGTATAACTTTGTTGTAACCATCAGTGACCAGATTACTTTCTTATAGGTCAATCAAAAAGTTTTATTTGAAGGACATACATTTTGGTTTGCTTTAAAATGCCTTTCCGATTTCTAACGATTTAAACTACACTAATTTGATATCAATTATAATGGCCTAACTAGGTTTGGCATCAATGTGGAGCCATATCATCTCAAGATGGACATGGGAGCATCATTGAAATTTGTAATAAGAATGGCTACAATGGAGGTAAATTTTTGTGATTCGTTTTCGTATTTTCCAGAGTAGTGTGAACAATAAATCATGGCAAAGTATACGAAATAGTGTTAGAAATATTTGTTATGACCGAAGACGACAAACATTTGTGTACCTGCCTCTTTTAAAACTGTAATGCATGAAAGAGTTCTATGGGATGGGCTTGAGATATCATAAGGCGTTCATCGCGTTGAAGAGTTCTTTTCCAACTTTTTTAATCACCAGCCCAGGATTAAGGAGCCACGTGCCATTTTCAAGGTCTTGAATGACACGAGGCTGTGGAAACCCAGGCAAGTAAAATAAAGTTTGAATTAATCTTAAATTTCACCGAGACTTACTCTTATCATCACTGTGAGGAAAGGAAAAGAATTACGTTTGTAAAATATATCGATTTGTTATTAGTTTTTATCCACACACTGAACATTGTTTGTCGGAATCAATGCAGTAAGAAAGTCTTTTATTCTTACGCGAGGCTTATAATAGGTCGCCAAGCTATCAAAATTATGCACTGGTTCTCTTTGGTGAATGGACGCTATCTAGTTAGTTGAGCGATTTTAGCTACAATATGACCGCAAACACGAGGAAACCATTGAATTCAAGGCTGGAGAGAGAGGGTATTCCTTTACATGTCATCGTGGAATTCACTGCACCGATGTTGCTATCTTTTTTTGCTTTATATTTTGATATGTAATAAAATCCTTGATTAGATGGAAGGAAGTCTCCTTACGCAGTAGAAAAATCATGATATCCTATCTCCTCTATTCATATTTCATTCTAGTAATCATCACATCGCTGTATTTAAAATGAGACTGATTTATCAAGTGACGAACAAAATTTTCCCAAATTAAATGCTCCTCAAATAGCCACCAATGAAAGAGATGAATTTCTCTGAAAACTTATCCCTACCGCTAGCTGCTGAGATTCGAACCCTGGCGCTCGGGAAGGGATACCGGTACTCTAACCACCATATCGACCCGGTTTCCAGTTAAATGAGAAGATAGCTCTCGACGGTGAACATTAGGGTAATGATTTGCCTCCAATTGTTTCGCAAAGTCTTCGCATTAGAATTAAAAGCAACGCATCGCTCACGATTTTTTTACCGGCACTTAAAAATTAAGCAAGGGGGCGGATGAGAGAGCAACCAATATTCTCCGGGAGTTGAGCGAATCCGGGTCGACATCTCGGTGTCAAAATGGAGTGAAAGTGAAGGGAGCCGCCAACCACAACCACTTCTTCTTAAGGGTGGTGCTGATGCTTTTCCTTTAAAAAAATAAGATTGTAGAATGTTAGAGGAAAACGGTTGGTGATGTGTCGAAGTGGTGGTGTTATGTCGGCCCCTCCTCCATCACCTTCCGCTTCGCACTTTGCCCTTCTCCGTCCCTTTCCATCAGGATACGCAATCCTTTCCTCAGCGATCCCTTGCCCTCCATCCCCCGCGCAACGGCGAATGAAAACCAACCCTTCCGCGGCCTTTTTTTTTTTTAAAAAACCCTCATCTTCCACACCCTCATTCCCTCCCCCTATTCACATCAACCGAACCCCTCTCTTCTCTCTCCTTACCTCTTTCCAGAGCCCCTACCTCCCGAGGAAAAAAAAGACGAGATTTTTCGGATTCTTAGCCCGGAAAAATGTTGTGTAGGATAGGGTGGGGGTGGATGGCAGGGGGTGTTGCCGATTCCCCCTCCTCTTCCTCAACTTCCTCTCTTCCGACCCCCGTCGAGATCCCTCCTCTCGGCGTACCCTCTGCAATGGGGGGCGCTGAAGGGGGGGGGAGGTCCTCGTTTGATTTGATGCGGCCGTTTCGGGGCGTCTTGGCGAAGGGGTGGGAAGTAAAGGCATTTCGGCGGAAGACGGAGAAGAGAAGAGGAGTTGAGAAAGCGAGAGAGATAGGAAGGATATAAGGGGTCGGTGAGATGGGGGGAGGGGGGGATTCTTAGGGGAGGCGGCGGCGTTGCCACTTTCTCGGTTAACGCCGTCGCAAGATGTCGTGTGTGTTCCCATTTTTTTCTTCTCACGCCCTTCGTGGAGGTATTTCGGAATCCTCGTGTCGACGCCAGTTTAACTTTTGTTTACCCCCTTGCTGGATTCACATATGTACGCACGGGTACGTGGACAGGAAGGAAAAGATGGAGCGAGAGAGATTTTTTTTCCCTGGCTGCCTTGCCAATCTTTAAGCTATCTCTCTGGCGTGAGATTACGTTTGGAAGGGCAAGTACAAGTAGTAACATGTTGTGAGTGTCAGTATTCGAAAGGGATCGATGGTAGTAGAAGGTCGTGTGGAAGGGGAACGAACGGCAACTGAGAAGACGTGCGCCATGAAGGATAAGAAGTTAGGTTGGCATGGCTTGGGATCTCATGGAATAGAGAAAGAGGAAAAAGAAACTCCTTTAAAAGGCATTAGCCTTGGCGAAAGGCACCAGATGGTCTAAAACTTTACGTTCCATTGGGTCGAAGGGGGAATGGCACGAGTGAATTTTATCTGGCGGCTATAGTAGTCGTAAAGCTATCCCTCAGTGCAAGATTCCTTTAAAAGGTTAAAGATATGTAGCGACGTGTTGTGAAAGTCAATATACGCAAAAAAGTGTCAGTAGTAAAAAAAGAGTAGTATACCTCTGAGGTCATTAGGGTTATAAAGGACGGGTAGTTTGGTTTTCATTTCATGGAAAGACGAAGAAAAGATGAAGGATACTATTTGAAGAGATGACATGAACTTCGACAAATTACAATGAAATATAGACGTGTGCGATATCGATAAAGCGTCAAAAGGTCGACTTTTCATTCAGAACGGTCGAAGGAGATGTACCTCTACTGATTTTTTTCCTGTTACTACTCAAATATAGCTCTAAAACTGTCTGAAAATACTCAAGTAGGACAAAGACATGTATTGAGTGAAATAAACTCTGGGTTTTTCATGTTGTCTCGCGAATATGAAATATTTACCTCGGTCCTAGAATACTCGAGTATTACAAAGGCATGAAGTGAGTTTCGGGATAAGAAGTTTCGCAAGAAGAAGGCTATCAGCGGAGGCAACTGATTACTAAGGCCATCCGCGGCCTTAAAGGTAGATTGTGATATTGGTAGGAGTTTTGTATTAGGAAGCGGAGGATGGATCGCAAACCTATCTGGGATGAAAACATTTTGGAGGATATGTGCATTGAGTTTTTAAAAAGTCTTAGGTTCGTGAGATAAGTGGTGGGTTGACGTAATGAGAAATCCAGAAAATATTTTGTTCAATATCAACAAGATCACTCTTGAAATATTCAAACTTATGGAACCCCATCGGAAAAAGAGTTGATTAAAATATTTGATGACGTTCAAGGATATTCGCAAGCATTTATGATATATCCTTCTGAGAAGTAGTTTATGGGTTAATTGGATGAATTTACTTCGGTATTTTGCCGAATTGAAGAAAAAAGTAAAATTAATTCGCATAAAAAGTACAGGTGACCTGAGTGTACCCGTGGCATCCACGAGATAAAGATGCTTCCTTTTTAAATCGATAGTTTTGACCTCTAAGAATAAATGTGTGAGAGATTATGCTACTGATTAGTCTAAATGCTCATTTTTCCCCTTAAATATTTTGTGACCACTTCGTAATAATCACTTTTATTCATCCAAAAGGTGGCTGGTGTCGTTACACCCCTTGCCACAAGACCTTTTGATGCCTTGTGGGTTACACTGTAGATGTCCATGTGGTAGGTTGAAGATAAACTAGGAGTCGGTAATATCATTAACGAAAGGCACCCACGACCGTTCCATCTTTCCAAACTTTACGTTCCTTACCATAGCATTATTGTATCCGAGTAAACGGCTGAAGCAGTATCTCCTGATTGCTACAATTGTATAAATGCTATCATTGAGCAATATTTATCTCTCAGATTCCTTCTATCGAGTAGATACATACTTCAAAGGCTGCTCATGACTTGTATTAAGTTTTGCAAGACGTTAGGAAGAGGTAGTGGTAGATAAAAAGAAGCCCAAAAGCATATTAGGTCTTAAAAAACATAATCAGTGGGTGAACTGTATTGTTTAATTGGGATTTTTATGGAGTATTGGTACTGTACCTTCCTCTCCTCATGGCTCATATAAAATGCCAATCAATTTCGGCATATTTGGTGCATATTCAGCTTTCTTCTAGTATACAATTATTATGGAATCAATATCTCATTGCTTCTAGTTGTATGCACTTGCTCGTGTAACCCATTCCACCTCCTTTTCAAGCCTAGTACAGGTTTTTATTTTCCATTAGCTTGCGAAATAGTATATATGAAGAAATGGCTTCATTTTGGCATGGAAACCGCGTTGGTTTGTTGTCGCGGCAACAGTTTCACTAGCGTTACAGCTGGCGTCTTCAGGTCGAAGAAACTGCTGTCGTAACAATAAACCAATGCAGTTTCCCAAAACTTTAGCCATTACAACTTACACACCGCAGAAGCCTTCTCCCGAACGACGTATGTAGTTAATTTTTCCATGTGTCCCTTGGAGTAATTTTTTATACTTGGGAAGAACTCCCGATGGAACGAATCGTAAACGTCTTCAATCCACCCACCCATTTCCATTTCCCCACGGCACAGGTTTCGAGGCATAGTATTGCATTAAAGACATAAAAATTCTTCAGTAAAGATCTCCATGTGACTTTTACCGTATGACTTTACGACTATGGTTGCAGGTACTTCGTCCATTTTTTGGGGCTTGCATTTCTTTTTCAGTTTTTTATATTATTCATTTATTATTGCATTTCTTTTTTCAAATATTGAAATCTCAAATTTTTACTTGGTATCTCTTCTTAAGGATTACTTTTCAGGGCAGCATTATGTAATAATTAGGCTTTAAGAATCTATTACGAAAAATACTTTCATGTGGGAAAATGTCTTCTATTAATATCTTATCTGACATTAACGGTCTACAATCTTTAAATTTTCTCCTTAATGGTTCTATTCCTTCTTTTTCTCAATTTCCTATAGTCATCATTTCTCAATTCCATTAGTTAAATGTCTTCATTCTTTTTTTTTTCCATAATTTATCCTCCGTCTGGCTATGTAGCCCTTCTCTTAACGTTCCATCCCATTGATGTCTAAGGCAAGCTGTTGCTCCACAGGATGAGTTCTATAACTTTCTCTCTTTTTCTTATGAGCCATTTCCCTCCCTGAATCTGGCCTTCTTATACTTCTGCGTTGAATAAAATGGATCATCACGTTTTTCTGCCACTGCCCCCATTTCTGTTCCTGCGTCATATTTTCTTCGCTGCCGTCGCAATCTAAATCTTTCGGAATGATATCTCTCAGAACTGTAATCATATACAGAGATGGTCTTCTTTTAATTGGGATAATCTCTTATAGCTGTGAAAGAACACTTTTCACGGCTATAAGAGATTATCCCAATTAAAGATGTACTAGAACAAAGGGATGTTTATATTCTTGCATCTTGTCCAATCAAATCATGGATCTCTCAATTAATCATAGATTACTGAGGGACTAATTGCTGTATACTTAACAATGTGTTAACTTTTTTATCTTTTATTTTTCGCTGCTTTCTGAAGTAAACTCATATTAGCTCAGTCAGTTTTATATGTCTTCTACAAACGAATCGAAGTAAGTGAACTAGAAATGCGTGTTTCTTGAATCAAAATGGAGACCTTGGGTTAATTTACGGCTGTAATGGAATAATGAAGGGTAAAGAAGCGCAGCATCGTTGATATTCGATGGACGGATTTTCGGCATCGTAGAGATAATCTGGACAGGAGGTACACTGAATTCTTAAATATTCAACAAAAACCATACCTACATGACTTATTAGACACAAAATCATTCGTTGTAATGTACATTTGAAGATAAGAAGTTTCAACTATTTTCTGTCGGGGATAAGTTATCCTTCCTGAATCCTCAAATCACATTGCTAGAGCATAATCAGTTCACTTCTGCGTAATAAACATGTGATCTTGTTAGAGCATTGTTTAATCTTTTGAATTTATTCCCTGGATGAGTTTTATGGATCGGTATTTGTATGATATTAGAGCTGTCTCTGAAGTTTTCCGTTGTTTTCTGACCCCTCTTGATTGTGCTAATATTAATGCGTGATTTGTACTTTCATGGGAAGCCATCATTTGAATCCATCTGCGATTAGGGCGTTAACGCAAAATTTGCAGAATTCTACGGTGACTGAGGAGATTTGTGTCATCCTTGTAAAAAAAGTTTTCCATGCCTTGTATTAGAGATCCCTTAAGTGTGTCAGGATTTACTATCTTAGGTGCATGGATACTTAACCAACATTTTTCAATTTATAGCGTCTTTGATATGGATTTTCAATAAAGGTGTGAACGTTAATTAGTTATCTAGCTCCTACTGGCAAAATTTAAACTCCCATTTACGCTCAGTTAGCCCTTTATTATGTTATTATCTGTTAAAGATACCTAAAAATAATTGGTAGAATCCAGTGTGAATAGGGAACAACGTTGGTTTCCAAAACTTTCTCACGGTTCGAGATTTCATTGCTAATTAGATTGGAGGATGCAAAATTAATTTTCAGGGTTCAAATTTTATGATTACTAAAGTAGCATTACATTGACTAGTATTTAGTTTTCTGATATAGGATATTTATAAAACCTCAAAATGCAGCAGTATGTAGATACTAATTAGTAGGAAAGAAGAAAGTAATGCGAAGTTTCAGTGGAACGTATTGCATACAAAAAATATGTATCGTGTTGCTCTATGCAACTCTTAACAAGTATGGAAATTTTTACGTATCTGTATTTGAGAGCTTGTGATGGGTATCATCTTCTGCGAAAAATATATTAAATGACCATAGAAGTATAAGTAAGCGAAGGGCATAGTAATAATGGAATTAGTGACCTTTACAATATTCATGTGGAACGTGGCACTCTATGGATCAGAAGCAAAAACCATTGGAAAAGCTGACCAGAAAAGACTAGAAGCCTTCAAAACTTGACGCTGGAGGAGGACGCTGAAGATAAAATGGACTGACAAAATCAGAAATGATGAAGTGTACAGAAGAGTAGAAGAAGAAAGGACCATGTGGGTCTCCATGGAAAAAAGGACAGCAAGAGGGATTTTACACACCCTGAGACACAATGGATTTGTGAAGAACATAATTGAAGGCTAAATAGAGGGAAAAGTTCCCAGAGGAAGACCCAGGAATAATTTCATGGATCAAATAAAGAGGAAAGTACATAGGAAGAGATCCAGGAAGTATGGGAGCTAGCATTAGATAGGGAAGGGTGGAGGGCTGCAGTCAACCAATATTAGGATTGAACAACCAATGAATGAATGACAATTTCTTCTTTTTAATCTTTAAAATCACGGTCACGAGTAGCTTAATTCAAGAGTTGACGAATACTGAGGCTCATATTGAGGAGGATTAATTATTATGATTGTGCCAAAATGGAAGCAGAAGTTGTCTAGAAGAATGAGATGTCGGCTTCTACCCCGAAACTCCGGGGCACAGGTCGAAGAGAAATCCTTTTTGGTCCCTTTGGGTAAACGAAGTCGTTTGATTTCCGATTTTCCAATCCTTCTAGTATAACTGCCGGCGGCATACCTGATTCTGTTGGGTCCTACTTTCCCTTATTAGCGAGTTTCGCGAGCTGCGGGGCTTATTACATGGCCAGCTCTGCCTCAACCAGCTTGCTAGCCGATTTTATCTTCCAAAACTACTTTGAATATTACGTGAAAGTTAGTGCCGGATTTATCGGGATTTCTTGTTGGTATTTTTACGTATCGTTATTGTAGTGAGCGGAGGTATTTTTCACTTCGGAGGTCAATGCTGAAGAAGCCTTTTTGATCCATTGAACAATATTAAAATTTGAATGGCATAAAAAAAATAAAAGCTCTATCAGGGAACTGCGCGCCATAATGGCCATAAAAATGGTGAGTTATAGGAGACAAAAATGTGCATGCATGCTCATTTTTGTGTCTTAAAAGCCTTAGTCTATTGCATAGACAGTTTAACCGACGTGCTCCTAGAGTACACTAGCCCGTAAGCCAAAGGAATTAGACTTAGGGTGAGGTTACGGTTCTTCTTTTGCGTTTTCGTTATTGCCTTTTAAAACGAAAACTCCTCGAGGAAGGAAATGCGCTAAGTCTTAGGCTGGCAGCTTCAAGAGCGCACGCCATCAGTTATATCTAGTGACCTAAAGTTCCGGCCTAAATTTAAAGATTTACGTTCAAGGTTACGCTCCCATGAGTGCAATTGAAAAATAACGAAAAAGCGACTGCGCGCGCTGTGGATTACGGTGGCTCGCCTCGGAACTCTTCCTCAAAACCGTCATAATTTCAACTCGAGGCTCGAAGTTGGTCGATCTTTGCAGCTCTGCAGCTAGCACGTGCATTTATTTAGAGAGGCATACATATTAAAATTTCGGTATTTAGAGATGTAAAATTATAGGGAACACATTTCCTCAAGATCGCCGGAAAGTGTCGCAGTGAAAAGGAAGAAGCTTTGCGCTGGAAAAGCATTTAAAAGAGTAGCGTGAGGAAAATTTCGTTTTAACTGATGCGTTTTCTGGGGAAAAAAGTTTCTGGCATCTTGAAGCGCTGCCCTCAATTCCTTCTTCATATTTTTAGTCTCGCCAGTCTGCCTTTGAAGAAGAAATATTTCGCGAAAGCAAACTTTGCCCTTTCTCACCTCTAAGGTCATTGAGATGTCCTGATTTTTAAATCGATGAAGTTCACAGAAATCGACGGAATTTAAAAAAATGATAGTTTTTAAAACATTTCTAAATAAACCATTAAAATGATTATCAGGGTATGGAATTGATTAGAAATTCGTATAGTTAGCCTAGCAAATAATCAATTTAAATTAAAGTATTTGAACCCCGTGCTATTATTGATGGACCTTTGTTGTCGACATGAATTACATTTGTTAGAATGTGAATTACAATAACTATTGTACCAGCAGTAGCAGTATTATGTTGTCATACCTAAAGAATTGCTAATAGGAATTCATTTTCTAGGTTTATTTGTTTCTTGGTTTTAATTGGCATTATATGTTGAGAAAGTTTGATGTTGGTTAGGTTTTGGTAATTTTCACGCTTTGTATGAGTGATGTCAGAGGAAAATTTCATGATACCGTAAAAAATTTTAAGTTCCCTAAAGAAGATTTGGAAATAATCTGAAATCTCGGAAAATATTAATATATATTTTTGTTTTCTGACCAAAACCTAAAAAAACTAGAAGTTCATGTACCTGATAAATATATGAGAATTATTGGCCACCATTATTCAAGGCGATTTCCATATTGATGCTTGCTTCTAAAGTCCATTAAAAAAACAAAACATTATTGCACTCACTGGTACTTTTTGGTATCATTTTATGCCACAAGTTTTGTATGTTGTATGCGAATGCGCTATTTTTACGGAAAGCACGCTCATCCCTGATACTACTCCTCTGCTGTGATTACCCTCTCTCCTACTCATGTATCGAAGATTCGTCAAGTCGTATCAATGTGCTAATTTTCGAAATACGTCAAATTCTCTCCCCTATGGCCGGAAGTTGTGGCAGATTTACATCGTCTTAGGTGAAAAGTTTTCATTTTGGAGGAAAATACTGACATGAGAGTCGTGATATTTAATTTTGTAAACCTTGTTCTTAAAAAAATGGACCAAGAGCGTGAAGAGGGAATGTGAATGGGATGGTTAAGGTAAGTAAAAAACAAGAGAGAAAAGGGAACGGGTATTGAAGAAATGGATGAGAGCCGTCGCAGCAATCAAAATTTTAATGGAAGAATAAGCGGATAAACAAAAGAAGTCGACCGTGAAAATTGTCGATCAACGAGGCACAAGAGCAGGTATACTTGAAACTGGAAGGAGGAGAGCGAGTATGAAACTATTTATGATTGTCATAAATGTGAAATAGGCTTCCAAGGAAACGTTAATAATAAATAAAGTTACATAAGAGGGCTGAATTGCTTATTTTTCATGCCGGAAACACTGCTTTTGCTATCTTACGGCTTGCATTTTCCTTATATTCATCCTTATCCTGGCCTAGATCTCGTTTTGCTGTTGTTTATGTTATCATACATCAATCCTGACTTATATTTCCATTGAAATCTAATTTTTTCTTTTATTTCAACTGCTTGCCTTTATCTTATTCTTGTGCTATCGATGCGTTCCATGATGAATTCTCTCCCTCGATGAGCGAGAAGTGGTTTTGCGTTTTAAATATCAGATTTTAGTCAGATAATATGGTCGCTTTAAGTTACTACCTCGAATACTCTTAAGCTTTCCTGGCACGAATGTCGTTAGCTGTCTTTAACTTCCTCAAATACCCTACGGGTTCTTTGCCTCGCACCACTTTTCACAATGCTTATCCTCTCCCTCTGTTTTCCCCTTTTTTACCGCCTCCTTCTTCCTTAACTTCTAGTGCCTGAAATGATGTCTATAAAATGGATCTTATTAATATACCTGTTACCGAGTAGATTAGTTTTGTGTGCTTCTTGGAAAATGGCGATGTCGCTTCTCCTCCAATTCGTCAGCGTCAGCAATTCCTATACTACTTCTATTATTTTTCCTTATTAACGGATTTGATCATTTTCTTATACACCAGAAATTTTTTTCTTTATCCACGATTAAAGATTTTTATTTTTTCTTATTGTTTCTTTTTTTTATTCCACCTACGCTTAAAGATAACGAGTAAATGAAACATGTTTAATCATTTACTATGAATTAACAAACAGGTAATTACAAAACCAAGAATTCGTCAATAACCATTGTGATAATTTGGAAAAGGCCAATGTAAACCCTTGAATAGCGTTTGATATCTATTATTAAAATTTATAGACCAGTAAGGAATTATTGAGAAGCACAATTAGTTTGATTGATTGAAATAAAGATTGACGGAGAATAAATCAACATGCTTCGCTTCGCAGACTATATCATAATCACAGCAGGAAAGTGCAATGACCTTAAAGGGTCTCTAAACACAATAGACCAAGTTTTCTCAGAATTCAGCATCAAAATCAACAAGATAAAGACTAAAATCCTATACAGTAGAGGAGAGAAGCGGAATGCAGATTTCACGCTTAGAGGAGAGATATTAGAGCTAGGGAATTTCTTCACCTACCTAGGAGATACATCATTTGGGATGGAAGAAGTACAGCGGACATCAAACGATGAATAACCCAGGCTAAGAAAGCGCTCATGAAAAAAAGTCTGCTCCTGTGTTCAAAGACGATTGGACTTCAAACGAGGAAACAGTACGAGAAAACATTCATGTGGAGCGTGGCATTCTCCGGATCGGAAGTATGGACCATCGAAAAAGTAAACCAGAAAAGACATGAAGCTTTCAAAACCTGGTGCTGGAGGAGGATGCTGAAGACAAAATGGACGGATAAAATAAGACATGAAGAAGTACACAGAAAAATAAAAGAGGGACGGACTAAATGGAACACAGTACAGAAAAGAAGAACTAGATGACTGGGCACACCGTGACACACAATGGGTTTGTGAAGAACATAATTGAAGGAAAAATAGAGAAAAAAGTCCCGTGAGGTAGTCGAAGGGATAAATACTTAGGAAAAATGAAGTAGATAGTGCATGAGAAGAGCTATGAGGAAGTAAGCTTTATAGCATAAGACAGGAAAGATGGAGGGCTGCAGTCAACCGAACTTAGGATTGAACAACCATTTATAATAATGAAGTAATAGTCGGGCGCGATAATTATGAAATTTTAGTTTTCTTTATTTTATGAAAATATTTTTATTAAATTTATAGTTAAAGGTCCGTTGTATAAAAGACATTTGATCATCAAGGGCTTAAACTTGGTCACTTGATATGTACCTAATGATGACGCCTTAACGTTGAAACATGTTGTACAGTAAAATATTATCAGTGGGCATTAGCAGTAGATTTATTCACTTATTTTGACAATCATCCTTTAACTGACCCACTCTGTATAGAATACTTTTCTGCTGTTTCCTGATCATTACTAATGCAAGCCCGCGCTGGATTTCCTTACCTCCCCTGTTTAACACTCTATAGCCTTCGCTCAAGTAGTCCCCGCTATCTTTCCATCTCACTTCATGTAGACTCTTGAAGTCTACACCCACCTTCTCTATTTTTGCTTTATATTCTATTAACCTCCCCTCCCTTCGCATATTCCTAACATTCCACGTGCCTATTCTGATTGTTTAGTTCCTCTTCTGTATCTTCTTTCATCTTCTGTAACTTATCTGAGTTTCGTATGCCTTAATTTCCTGTTGTACCCGTATCTTCCTTTCAATATCTTAATCTGGAACCACGCTATTCTCATTCCTCTCTCGTTTCTTATCTATATCCGAGTGTATAGAGGTAATACTTTCACCAAATTTTTTATTTCTACCACTCTCCAATTTTCCCAAATTCCTTTCGGATCCATCCATAAATTTTCCGTCGTATCTATCCTACATTGTTTCATTTCCTTTTTTTAAGGAAAGCCTCTCACCTGCTCGCATTATAGAGCAACTTTTCCCTCTACCTTATCTTTGCTGCCACTTCCGCGGCGTTTTCTCTGCCGGTTTTTGTTACCGTCTTCGGTATAACTATATCCTCGTTAATTTATCTACCAAACTCCCAAGGTTAGCTTCTGACTTCTATTTCTCTCGCCCTAGTAATTTGACATTGATAGAAGATATACAGTCTATCCAGTTCGTGAAGGAAATACGGGAAGTGCGCCTTTTCTACCGAAAACCTTGGTTTATATTTTTCAGAAAAGTCTGGAAAGTTTTAAATTCTAGGTGGGACCGAATTTTCAGCCCCTTACGTATTGTTACACCAATTATTTTATTTTTAACTTTTTGCGCTCCTATGATACCGTTAGTTAGGCTTTTATGATATTTAAATCATTTTATCCATACAAATTTAACACCTGATTTTGTATGAATATTCTTGGTTCCGTTTTAGGCTTCTCTCATCCGTTTACCGGACCGTTATCCTTGAAATAATATCATGCGTTTATACTGAACAGGCCTAATCTGCGTCATCTCCTGATTGGATAAAGGATGAATGTCTTGCTCAAACCCTGCAAATGTGAGTGAAATAAGCGATAGTTCTCCTCGAAGGAATGGAAGCAGATTAAAAAGTAGGGATTTCAGGAGCATAGTATATTGGAAGAATAAAAAAGTAAGATTGTGGAGACACAAATGGCTTGTAAAAAATATTAATGGATGGTTAAGATATGTCGGAGGGATATGACCCTTTAGACAAGAAAATTTTTACTTGATGTGGAGCGCAAATTGCCTTACAATAAAGTATTAGGGTTCAATGATGGGAACGTTTCACAAAGGAAAGATGACTTTAGGTCTGATACGCAGCGTAAAATTGCGTGGCTTCAAACTCTAGCCTTCAAGAAAAGAAAATGAGCGCAGATTAAAGGCTGTTGAGGAGGCTTATGGGTTTAGAGTAGAATCAAATCAAGGATCGCAAATTCCTCTCACAACATCTCACAAAGAAGTTCCTGGTGCTAGAACATTCACAACCTCCTCCTTGTTAGCGACCGCGATAAAATATTCGTTTGATCCACGAAATATACTATAGTACGAAACTCGGAGATGGACCGAAGATTCAAATTGATTGAAATTTTTGATTCGGTTCGTCGAGGTCCCAATATTTAAAGCAGAAGAAGATATATTTTTAGGTGAATATACTGAACCACACTCACATTCTTCCGTCAATATGATAATAACTGGCCACGACAGAAATTGTTTGGAAATGGTGCTGGTGACGATAGCCATCCGGCTGAAATAAATCCTTAATCCTGATTCAAATCTCACGAGCATGAGCAAAAAACACGAACGTGACGGCAACAAAAACATTTGCATTCTTAAGTCAAGATAAAGGAGAATAATTTATTGAGTTATTATCGCTTTGTAATTTACGATTTTTCTTCCAAAGCCTGGGTCCATGAATAAGAGGGGATCGATATCTGAAAATCTACACGGCGAGAGTATTGTATATCATTTGACTGAGCAGTATTACGGATAGAGAAGTTAGCTTCACACAGGTTTGGGATTCACATCTATGAGGAACTGTAGAAATATCATCACCGAACATACATTGTCCTCTTGAGTTTTAGATAACGGAATGAAAAGTGTAATAAGAATTGGCTTCAACGTTGCATCGAGATCACTACCCTCCTCCCCAGTCTGCATCACATTACCGCAAATGAGTGCTTGAGTCACTCTATTCAACTCTATGAACTTTAAACTTTACAAATTATGCTAGGAATATTTCAAATGTTGGATATATTGTGGTTCCTGTGTAAAGATCATTTCCGACTTATGTGAACGAATTGAGCCGGATAAACGTCGTAGGATCAAACAAAACTGGGGATAACTGTTAACAGATAGTCATAAAGAATGAGAGTAAAGGCAATTTTCCACTCAGATAAATATTCATTCGATCTAGGTTTCGATGTACTGCATAATCATCAGGCTTGTAGTACATTGAAACCTGGGTCAAATAAAAAATTATCTAAGTGGAAAATAGCCTTTAATCTCATTCTTTATAATGGATTCTTTCCACAACATCAAGCCTGATACTTCTCTTTTTGTTAGCAGATAGCCCTAGCTCAGATGTATAATTCCTACGATTCAAATAATCTGCAAAGATTCGTCTTTACTCTCATAATATCAAACAAGCGATTGCGTACCACATCATTTGTATGAATTCACTATGTTTGTGATCCATGCTCGTAAGTAATCCATAAACGACGTTATATTCGAAGAATTGCTTTTCTGTGTATAATGAGCAGTGTTTTCTTTTATGTAAGCTGTAATCATACTCACCCACGGCCAGTCCCCTTTCATATACCTCACTGCTTTACTAAATTCCCCTTCAAATGCATCTAAACTACATGCTTCCTTACTTAGAACCTCACCGCACATCCTTTTAAGAACGTTTGTGTGTTCCGGGATGCGTTTGCGCCCTCAGGAGCGAAGTCTTGCTCCTCACCTTCTCTCTATTTCACTCAGCCCGTAAGGGTTCGTCCCCCAAGACGAGAACAACGCGGGCCCCCTCCCCTCCGCCAGCGGGGGCTCCCTGTTCTGCCGTTCGCAGACTAAGATGTAGGCCCACATTTCACCCTTTAGGGCGGCTCCGACCCCGTTGTTCCCGCATATCGCATCTGCTCCTCTCCGCTGCACACTGGCACCATTCGAAAAAGCTCTCTCAGCCACCCTTCCCAGAATTCCCTGCGCCCACCCCGCCCTCCCTCCTCTTCCCCTTTCGCACCCGTCATGTCTGCTGCCTCTTCCGTTTTTGTTTTTTTTCTTCTCTCTTTTTAATTTTATTTATTTCTCCATATCGATTAGGTTGTGGGTGGGGGGAGGATGGGATGCGGTGGTGGTGGGAGGGGAGGATACTATAAAACACCCGCGAGCATAAAAAGTCCATTCGTTTCCTAAACTCGGGAAGGTTAGATCTCGGCGAGGAGATTAAGGGCGATGGATTGCTGGGGAAGCGGAGAGGAAGCATTAGGTTCAGGCGGGGGACGTGAGGGGGGAGGGAGATGGAAGGGAGAAAGAGGTCTGCGTTCTGGATTTTTTCTTCTCTTTCTCGCTCTTTCCTTCCTTTGCCCTCCTCACTCTTTCGGCTCAGGGGCGTGATAAGAATGCCGAAGCGGTCGGCACTCGGAGGAGTTGCTCTCGAATTAGTCTCCTCCCTCTCTCAACCTCGCCCCGAAGGTCCTGAAAATTCGGCTCGAAAAGTCGGTTTACGGCGTCAGTTCAGCCTCAACTTTTTTCCGTTGACGTTTTTGGCGATTGTAAGAGGACTTTTTTTTCTACTCCTACGTCGATGGCTAATCTCTCCTGGGGAAAATCCCGCGCGAAAAGTTAGGTAATCTTCAGGACGATGATCAGATTTGAAGGGAAAAGGATGATTTCTGTTCAAGTTGTCATCGGTACACCAGTATTCTTGGTCGAAAGAAGTTGACGCACGTGCTCCTCTGCCCATCTTTGACATGAAATTTACTTCTAACATTTGAAGTGATGTCTAAACCTTAAAAATTATAGCTTCTTGAACTTGGAACGGCTAATGGTGTCATACTGGTCCAAACATTTCCTTGGGGTGTCTTGGTGATGTGGGGAAGATTTTATCTGTCGATGGCTAATCTCCTGTGGAAACATTTTGCGCGAAAATTTTTGCAATCTCTAGTCCTCGACTGTAATGCGATTGGATAATAAAGGTTGTTATATATTCAAGTAGTCATCAGTAGTCCAGGAGATAATTTTTGTATGGGTAAAGCTATTTTATTTACACCAATCACAGAAGAGGTTGGGTTTGTGGGATGGGAGAAATGAAATTTATGGTAAATCCGTTCTGATAAATACTACAGCTTAGCTGCTGGGGTGTGTATATCATTTTAAATATATATATGTTCTTTTCACTTTCTGCACATTAAAATATTGATCTGTACAGCTACAGCGAACAGAGCTGGGTGAGTAAGTTTATTTCTTTATTCTCCCTTTCGATCTTTATGTAACGAATCTTGTGTTTTCAAAAACATTGCCGCATTCTAATTGGTCGGTTCATGGCGTCAGTTTGGCCTCAACAGTCATCCCTTGATCTTTTGGTGATAATGTGAGTATTTTTTCTTCGATTTCCAATCGTTTGAGGGTCAATTTCTGCATGTATAACTGTAATTTCGAGTTCTTGAGAGTAATCGGACTTGAAAATGGAGGATTTTAGTTAAGTGGACTATGGGCATCACAGGCAAGCTTGTTAGGAAGGAGATAATTTGTGAGAACTTGCGGTGGGTATTTGTTGCTATCTTTACGATACGCTCTCCTTCAGGCATTTGAAGCGGACTCTTTTAGAGAAGTCACCCTGAGAGGAGAGGAATTAGAGCAAGTGGATTCCTTCACCTATCTCGGAAGTACCATCACGTGGGACAGAGGAAGTACTATGGACACCAAGCGGAGAATTGCCCAAGCTAGTTCATGGGAAAATGACAACTGCTGTGCTACAAGAAGTTAGGACTAAAATCCAGGAAGCAATATGTGAAAACGTTTGTGCGGGGTGTTGCACTCTATGGATCTAATGGATACTTTACATACGCATCAAGCCATTCCCTTTCGGATTGAGCAAAGTCAATCAACTTAGACCAATTAGGCATAGAAAAATGGCTCTCTATAAATAAATTCCCATTACAATTCCCTATCCTTAAAAACCCTTTTTCACTTTTCTTACACTCATACATTGCTTCCCACACGTTCTCCTGCTATTAAGTCTCCTAATCTTTCTCATCTTTGTAGTCTCTTTCTCCACATTCACCCATGACTTTCGTGGTCTACCATTTGTTTTCAAGCCATTCTATCTACTATCAAACATACTTACCTGTTTCGTTATTCGATTCTCATCCATCTTCTCAACATAGTTAAACCCATTAAATCTATTAAAGCTCACCCATTAAATATACAGATTTAATTAATAGAGCATGCAACCTACGTTCTTTCATCATTCACTCTAGCGGCATTGGTCGTCCAATCCTATGATTGGTTGACTGCAGACCTCCACTCTTCCCTATCTAATGCTAGTTCCCTTACCTCCTGGTATCTCTTACTATGTAATTTACTCTTATTTTGGTCCATGAGCTTATTTGGTCTTCCTCTGGGCCTCTTCCCTCTATTTTACCTTTGGTTACACTCCAAGCATTGACAAATCGAAAATCATACAACTTCGTTTACCAAAGGGACCAAAACGGATTTCTCTTCGACCTGTGCTCCGGAGTTTTGGGGTAGAAGCCGACATCTCATTCTGCTAGACAACTTCTGCTTCCATTTTGGCACAATCATAATAATTAATCCTCCTCAATATGAGCCTCAGTATTCGTCAACTCTTGAATGAAGCTACTCGTGACCGTGATTTTAAAGATTAATAAGAAGAAATTGTCATTCATTCATTGGTTGTTCAATCCTAAGATTGGTTGACTGCAGCCCTCCACCCTTCCCTATCTAATGCTAGCTCCCATACTTCCTGGATCTCTTCCTATGAACTTTCCTCTTTATTTGATCCATGAAATTATTCCTGGGTCTTCCTCTGGGAACTTTTCCCTCTATTTTGCCTTCAATTATGTTTTTCACAAATCCATTGTGTCTCAGGGTGTGTCAAATCCCTCTTGCTGTCCTTTTTTCCATGGAGACCCACATGGTCCTTTCCTCTTCTACTCTTCTGCACACTTCATCATTTCTTATTTTGTCCGTCCATTTTATCTTCAGCATCCTCCTCCAGCGTCAAGTTTTGAAGGCTTCTAGTCTTTTCTGGTCAGCTTTTTTAATGGTCTATTCTTCCGATTCATAGAGTTCCACGATCCTCACGAACGTTTTCAATATTGCTTCCTGGTTTTTAGTCCTATCTTCTTGTAGCACAGCAGTTGTCATTTTCCCATGCACTAGCTTGGGCAATTCTCCGCTTGATGTCCGTGGTACTTTCTCTGTCCCACATGATGGTACTTCCGAGGTAGGTGAAGGAATCCACTTGCTCTAATTCCTCTCCTCTGTGTGACTTCTACATTCAGATTCTCTCCTTTGCAAACTAGAATTTTAGTCTTCGTCTTATTTGCTTTCATATTGTATTCTTGCAAAATTTGGTCCATCACGTTAAGTGACCTTTGAAGATCGTCGCGATTTCCAGCCGTGACTGCGATATCATCTGCGAAGTGGAGCGCGTTTATTTCTTCTCCGTTTAGCTTTATTCCGCTCAATCCAATTTCTTGTTCTTCTCTAATGAACTCCTACAAGTAAAACAGTTTTTGTGAGAGGTTACATCCTTGTCTTACTCATTTGTTAATTTTAGCTTCTGTCTGACTTTCGTCTCTCATCTGCATGGTGACTCTAGCTTAACCTCAATAAAGAATCATCCTTTTTAGTATTGCCAAAAGTTCTCAGGTACCTCATTCCCATTTCATTTAGCCTACTCTTAAGCATATCCTGATATACCCAGGTTTGGCTGCCATATAATAACGCAAGGAGGAAAACACTTTTTTACTCGGCGATTATTTTCTCACACAAATTGTCCTCGCGATATGCTCTACATACGACATT
Source organism: Ceriagrion tenellum (assembly GCA_963169105.1). Classification (NCBI taxonomy): domain Eukaryota; kingdom Metazoa; phylum Arthropoda; class Insecta; order Odonata; family Coenagrionidae; genus Ceriagrion; species Ceriagrion tenellum. The sequence goes on from OY720634.1 coordinate 40,204,529, forward strand.
CGTTCTGGCTTTCACTAGTTATTAGTTATCGTCAATTTTATCCTTGGGCCAGGTAGATGTGAGTATAAGGGAGAGTCCATTTATTTCATATGAACAGCACATTTTCAGTGAAATTTCAAAGCCTTTGCAGAGTTTGCATCGTTTCAAAAATTGAGATAGAACGAAATTACCCATGGGTGTAGGCAATATATTATATTTTATTCATAGTTTTACCTTTGGCGTATGTTTTTTATGTTTGTTGTTATGACTGACATCTGATACAGGGTATGGAGGACAATTTTAAGTTTTTAAAACTCTGTTGATTATACAGGCAGGTGCATGTGAACATTATTCTGCATTCCCACACAATCTACGTTATTAGGCTATAGTGGAGGAGGCAGCCCCAATAATTCTCATGGCCCCTATATCTTAAAATCCGATTTTTGATCTTGACGATTAAAACCTATCCTTGACTCTGAGAAAGAAACAACATCTCCTCCCTTGGATAGTTAATCACTACTCGTTACTTTTCTGCTACTCAATACTAAATCCTTACTCTTTATGACGATTCAGAAAAAGCTCGCCAAATTAAGTTGAATAAATTTTTGTTGAAGCCCCTGTCATATTTGGTGACACATTTAAATAGCTGGCTTGCATTCGTTATGTGTTTATTATGTTATCTCTTGCGCATTCCAATTAAACTTCATGCAAAAATAACTCGCTTCAATTATCAACATTTGTACGATTGGTGACAAGAAACGTAATTATCAGGAATTATATACGTTTTCTTATTGTTACAAGAGGTTCCTGCTGTATAATTTTCAATGACTGACTCTTTATGGCCAATGTTGAACAGTAAATGTTATGCAGTGAATCGTAAAACCCGAAATTGTTTTATGGAATATTCCACATAATTACGTTCGTGGTATTTGGATGACTTTCCAAATTATCTCAAAACTTTTATGTGGAAATTAGTCGTTCAGAGTGAGAATTTGATGGAGCAAATATTTCTTACAATTTCGAGGATGACCGCGAAAATTCACTCATGTCTCTTTATGTACTTTGCTCAGTGCATTGCTAAAGCTTTTTGCCTGACTGGTAATATTTTTAGCGTATTAATTCAGATTTATCAGCAAATGCTCATAATATTTTAAATGAAAAGGGGTCTTACATTTTCAGCTTGCTTAAAGCACTTTCCGGTTTTCAGTTTGCTTGAAAAACGACTCGTTGTTTTTGGCTTGCCATCAAAATTTACGATGACAGATGATATGTTTGTGAGGACGAGCCAATTTTAATGAAAAGAGGTAAATAGTTACGCAGAGATTACGAAAAAACAAACTTTTTTATTTATAGGTATAATTTTTTTGCCGCAATGGTAGCATTTTAATCCATATTTCACCCCGGCGAAAAGCGAGCGTAAAAAAACAACCCGTGCCTTTCAGAGTACCTCCCAGCATTTTGCATCTCCCTCGGGGAAAACTGCTTTGCCAATTTTTAAGGGGGAAAAAAAAACCTCTCCATTGCCGCGACTGTACGTTTTACGTATATCCTCATTGGACGGAATCGAGTCATCGCGTTTTCATTTCCCCGAAAAATGAGCAGACTTCCTCTCGTTAGATGAGGATCATTTTTTTTTAAATACAGTCATTTTAGGGAAGGGACAGGTGGGAAATTGGGTGAGAGAGGCAGGGTATGATTAAGGAAAAGGGGGAAAAATGGTTCCCGTTCGTGTGTAGGCTTTGGGTGGAGGTTGGACCCGCCGAAAGGCGTGAGGGAATCGAAGAGATCTCCAACCCAGGGTGTCTCTCGTAGTCTTGATAATTCGGTTAGGAATGTGATCGACGATAATTACCCCCATCTCTTTCTCCCGCCCCCTTCGGAGGGTAAAATGGGTTGTAGGGCGGAGTGGAGGGAGCATCTGAGGGCGGGAAATAGAGGGGGAGAGAGGGTGAGAGAGAGGGAGAGAGAGAGAGAGAGGGAGAGAGAGAGAGAGAGAGGGGGGGGGGGTAACGGGGCCTGTAAGAGACGCCCGAAATATGGTCTCGAAAATAGCTACTCGATTATTTGCGTATCCTTGCCCCCTTCTCTCTTCTATGACTCATTACTCATCGCCCCATATCCCCTCCGCTCAAGTCTCCATCCTTTTCTAAGGGGGACGGAGGAAAATCTGGAGCCAATCGCCCCCTCGTTATTAATTAATAATCACCCCTCTGTGCTGATTGTACCATTACATAAATTCTGTTGCGCTGGGACATTATTTGTATCCAGTCGTCGCCCGTTAAAATTACCCCGACCTGGGGGCTTAACTTTAGAGGCGTCGTTTCTGAAACGCATTTGAAAAGATTATCGTGCCAAAGCGGTTAAAATGGAATTCCTTATATCCCTTGGGACTTTTAATTTTTCTGCCTGTCTAATGCAATAGTTCAATTCAATACAATTCGTACACATCAACCTTCTTACAAGATGTCCGCTCCGCTAACAATCCACCTTATTTTTTGTTTATATCACTACGACAATCAATCCAAAATGATCAAAACATGTTAACAAAAAAACTATAAAAACAAACTTAAAGTCACCTCTATAAAAGATAATAAATAAATGCATAAAAGTGATCAGTTATATCCAGTCATACAATTGACTGGCGTCAATATTTTTGTCACTCTTTCGCGTGAAACTTGAACAGATTTCTATAATCCTATCTTCTTAATCTGTGGCGGCTCAAATTTCTGCATCTGCATCAGTTTGGTCATCTTTATCTCCCAAATGCAAGTTGGAATTGTGTTAACATTAACTAGTCTATAAACTTGGTACTTGACTCCAAATAAGTTGAAGGGCGGAAAATGGGTTTCAGTTAGAGAATTGTGGTTGTGTTGATAATATTTGGTTTGAACCTTATCTAAAGCTACCCTGAAAAGTTCCCCGACCTGATGGCTTTACCTTAAAGGCCTCGTATCTCTGAACATGCTCGGCTCGATTGTGTTTAATAATTCCTGTTACCCCGGAAAATTGAATGATATAATAGTTCCGATGTACATAGGGAAGTTTGAGATGCCCGGAAGTGTAGAAAAATTAGTTAATTCAGTATTCCGGGAAAAGTATTCAGTAAAATAATAATCGAAATAGTGAGGAAAATTACTCTCAAATGAATCTAGGGTGTTCACTGTACATAGTGAATTTATGGCTGGGAGTGGATGTAGCGATCAAGAGTTCGCACTTCAGCAAGTGCTGAAGTTACGTTAGGACGTCCGTAAGACAGTAAATTGTGTGTATAGACAAGGCATATGACCGGTTGAATAGAGATAAGCTGCGGATGGTTTTGAAGGACTATGAAGTTAATGAGCAGTTATTTACTGTTGTGAAGGCGATGAACAATAATATTAAGGCATTTGCTAGTATTAATGAGATCATGAGTGAATGGTTTGAAATTAAACAGGTCGTAAAGCATGAATACCTTATGTCACCCTGACTATTCAATGTTTTTTATAGATAAACTAGCGGACCCGACAGACGTCCTGCCCAAACGCTGGCTTGACAGCTATTAGCGGGTTCAGCAAACGTTTTTTCGATATTCGAATTTTCGATAAACTATATAATAAGTGACATTTGACATTGAGTTTGACATTTCAATCTTTTCCTTTTGTCAAAACAACGCCAAGCTACGACGCAAGTGCGACGACTTGCGCATGTATGATGCATACGTCAAATAACACAGAATTCTACATCAGCGCCACCTATAGTACAGACTCATAACTATAAATTATTCTCAGATAGTCAATTATTCATGAACTTCTCAGAAGGTTTTAACGGTCAATTATTCATAAACTTATGATTTTTTCCTTTTAAAAATATTGGGTGAGAGGGTGGGGGGTGAAATTTTGGGATTATGGTACCAACACCATCTACCACCTCGAGAGGGCGACGGGCTTCTCGATTTTGACCACCGACGATCGCGCGACCGGGAACGATGACCTGGTGAAACCGACAGCTCCGCGACAAACAGACGCCCCGCGTCTTGACAAGCCCTCGATGGCTAGGCACAGCTTATCATCCGTCGATATGCTGATGGAGCTGGGCGTTTTCTTCACGTAAGCGTTGAAGCTCATCGTCGCGCGACAAAACCATTTTCACCGAATGTTGACTATTTATTCTCCTTGTCGGGGTCACCAATGTGGAGATTGATAAGTGAGGAGATCTCCACGTTTATCAAATCAATTTATTAGAGCCTTAATCAATGTCCACTACAATCCCAGTTCTCTGACTTAGTTGCATAAACATCAACAAACAGAAAGGCCTCCTTGGCAGCAATATAGATGATGATGGCACCATTTACGGTCGCCACAAAAACGTCGTCAAAAATTTCCTAGAACCCGATTGCAGTGCCACCTACCGGGTCCAATTGTAAATCTAAACCATCCAGGGACCCACTCAAACATACACAAAAAATTTCATCAAAGTCGGTCCAGCCGTATAGGAGTTCAGTGACATACACACGTACAGTAGAATTATGTATATATATAAAGATATGAGGGATCATGTAGTATAAACGTCGGTGTATTCGTGGAAGCTATAAAGGTGTGAGTCCTTGTATACGTAGATGATGCAATGTAGCTTTCTGAGATCCAACTGGAGTTACAGGGTCTCCGGGATAAATTCTTCGAAGCAGTAAGGAAAATGTGTATATTCAGGCCTTCCGCAAATACGGCGGTGAAATACGATGAAATTTACCGTGAGAAAAAAACGACCTGGACCGGAAATTGAGCCACAGACCTTTGGCTTTCCGGGTCAATACTCAGACCACTACGCAACCCAGGCTATCTAACCTAATGTAACATCTGGTTCATACGTATTCATCTAAATTGCCATGAGGATTAGGAAGCCTGGGGAGCTTAGTGGTGTGCACATTGGCTCGGAAAACCAAAGCTCCGTAGTTCAACACCAGGTTCAGGCTGATTTTTTCTCAATTCAATTTCAGTTTAAGGAGAATGTATTTAAAGATAATACTTTGATGACTAGAGGAGTAGTTTTTGATTGGGTGAGTGATGAGAATAATTGTGATAATGATTGTACATCATGGAGTAATTGAACCAGAAGACTTTTTTGCGTCTTTTCCGAATGGTTGCAAAAGATGAAATGACAGATGAATAGGTTTTAAGGCGAGTGATTGCCTGTCATAAAGTCGTAGTTAGTACGTGAAACATATCTTCGAATGAGTGTTTGTCAGGGGGAGCGAAAATCACAGTAAACAAAGGAGGTATCCGTCTGACAAATATATGGTTACGAAATCTGGGAATGTCAAGATGAGCATAAAAGTAGCTTAAATGCATTGGGAATGTAGTAACTGAGAAGTGTTTGTGTGAAAAGTAGGTTGCATAGTGGGGAATTTTAATGGGGAAAGAATTAATTCACCGGACGAATCCCCAGGCATATATGTCATTGCATTTAATCTCGTGGAATAGCCCGCCGGAAAAATAAAGGATTGGTTCCGAACCATTTGGGAAAAGCTTAGAGACAGGGTACTGGGTGAGTATAGTTCAAAACTCGGTCACAATTTGGTTGACTGTGTAATGAACCAATGTACCCGGTTTTTGCTTTTTGGCATTAGCCACCCGAATTGATAAAAGCAGTTCCGAGCCTCTCTTGCCGATGTTTGTACCTGTGCTCGTTTGCCAGTAGTCATTCGAGACCCCCTTAAACTTAAGATTGGATAGGGTAAGGAATGAGTGAACGATGCAATAATGTGGGTTGGATGCTCTAGTAAATGGCATCTGTGATAGGAGTGTACTTCGTTGGTTCGGCCATGTGTAGAGGATGGAGGATAGTCGAATAGCGAAACAGATAAGTGTAGGGGAAGAGGTAGACAGCGAAAGTCCTGGGTGAATGTGGTGAAAGAGGATCTAATGAGAATGGATACCAGGAGTCTGAAGAATAAGATAACCGAGGGTAGGAGAAGAGAAAGAAGTTTGTCAGGATAGGGCAGTAGGGAGGAAATTATTTTATAAAGGAATCAATTTTCTAGGGCTTAGGGCAAAGGCTAAATTTGTTTACTTTGTCTGTCCTGAAAGGGTATGGTGTAATAGTTACGTCTGTATGTTTCACTTTGAAGTTATGCAAGTGTATGAGGTTGCTCACATTCATCTCTCGGATGAAAGTTGGAACTATTCAATGTAATGAGACTGTTTACTTTGTCAATAGTGCCAAGGTCAAAGTAAGTTCAAGAATGGAAATACGGCTTCAGTAGAAGCAATGGGATTGCGAGAAGAATGTTTGGCCCTTATAATCAGGATACCAAGTATACGCCAAGCGTCTGCAAATGTAGTGAATGGACAGGCTATTTCGCTTGTATAAACATTACCAAATATTATTTAAGTAATTGTCGTGGATTTTCTAAAACAGATGGGTAATTCTTACATTTTTATTCAGATTTTCCGTAAGCGCAAGTGAAACTAGGCATTCCTTTCCTAGTGCTGTTAGTTGCGAGTGCGCTCAGAGTTAATAACAAATATAATGTCATATTAATTTGTTCGATGCATTATAATAGAAAGGCAAGTATGAGAGTTAACGGGGTTCTGCGTGTTTGGTTTGCAATAAAACAGGGCGTAAAGTAAGGATGCGTAATGTCTCCATGGCTGTTTAATGTATTTATCGATAAATGTGTTAGAGATGCATGTAGTGAAAACGACGGTGTTCTGATTGGAAATATAAACGTGCAAGTTCTACTATATGCGGATGATGCTGTTTTGGTCTCAGAGATCCAATAGGGATCGCAGAAGCTCCTAGATAAGTTATGTGAATCAATAGAGAGAGTGAAATTGAGGGTAAATGCGTGCAAGACGAAAGTAGTAGTTTTTGATGAGGAGATTGGGGAGAATAACTGTATATTGAGGGCGAATGGTGAAGTAATTGAACAAGTGGATGATTTTGTGTACTTAGGTAAGATGTTTGCGAAAGATGGAAAAATAGATGAGGAGATAAAGAGACGTGCGAATGCTAGAAGGAAAGTGGTAGGTAGCATGTGGAACATATCAAGGTATGAGTGCCTGTCTAAGGAAGCAAACATTGCCGTGTACAATAGTGTACTTCTTCCCACTTTGCTATGTGGTAGTGAAACATGGGTATGTCAGGATAGACATAAGAGTAGACTAAACGCCGTGGGTATGAGTTATTTGAGGAGTGTTTGCGGCAAAAGTAGGATGGATAGGGTCAGGAATGAGTGGGTAATGAATGAGTGTGGGTTAGATGCTCAAGTAATGGACATATATGAAAGGAGTGTGCTTCGATGGTTTGACCATGTTGAGAGAATGGATGTGAGTCGAATAATGAAGCAGGTATATAAGAGTGAAATGAATGGTGCGAGAGGTAAAGGTAGACCGAGAAAGTTGTGGTTGAATGTAGTTGAGGAATTTCTTAGGAGGAGGAATATTAGGAGTCTTAAAAACAGGAGGTCGTGTATGAAAGTGAATGGGGGTAAATGAGGCAAAAGAGGTTTTCAAGGATAGGTCAGTACGGAGAAAATTATTGAAGCAGAGTTAGGTGTACAAATGTGTATTTATGAGTGAAATTTAGTGACTCTGCCCACTCCGGAAGGCAACGGCGTGATTGGTATGTATGCATGATTTTTTCAGCTGCTGAGAATCTTAACATTTTGTTCAAGTGCCAGTCGTTGAATTTGATGTATTCATCCATAATTTCTTAATTTAAAACATATTTGTGTCTAACCTAATTAATTTTTTAATTTAACCAAAAAAATTAATAAAATACAAAGAAAAGTGGCACGATTCGTTATAAACTGCTACGAGCAAACATATAGTGTCACACAATTTTTTGAGCCATTAAAGTGGGAGCCCCTAGAGACTCGGAGGCTACACGATAGGCCTAGCTTGCTTGAGAAATTCAGAACTGGTGTGTTTCAGAGCGACCCAGAGAATATTATCATGACGCCTCACTACATCTCTCTGTCTGAAAGAAGCGATTAAATGAAAAATATACATAGTCGAACAGATAGGTAAAAAAAACTCGTGATTTCCGCACACAATAAGTGATCACAATAAAAACTGAGTTCCACGAAATACTCTCTCATAGTACACGTCACCATTTCACCACCAAAAACCTTACATCTTACATCTTTACACGGCTAGTGTCTTAACACCCCCTGCTACACGCCCATTCGGTGGCTTGCACTAGAGTATGTATATGTAGATTCTTAAGTCTGAGGCTTCTTTTATTAAACGTGATCTCTTCTCGAGATTTAGGGACCTATATCTGAGGAAAATCTCATTTTTTTCCACCTTATCTCTCAATCCCGCTCGAACACTCATATTCGGCAAAAAATATGCTCAAAAATTTCTCACTTTGCCCGGAGATCCGAGATAAGAAATCAGCCATCGGCATGAGATGCTTTTTTGCCTCCATCACAGGTTCGCAACCCTTTTGAAGCAATTTGTATGATGTAGATGACAGTTCAAAAGAGAAAGTGGCACCTTCCCTGATTTATAGTGTGCATTACCTTAATGTTCATTTAAATATTTGACTTTTTACTCATGTCTGTCTTTTTCGTATCATACCGCCGTTTTTGTCGACCGCTTAATTAAAGGCGAGACTTTGATTATCTCTGGCATTTAGGGTGTGATGTGGAGGAAATAGACGTAGATAGACACAACTATGGAGTAGAGGTAAGTTCGAGGTACATCTAGAAAATAGGTTACGTTTGACAGGTCAAAGATAACAAGAACATATTCAGGAAAATTATTTATTGTTAAAAAAATTTAGACCTTTTTTTGGAGAACTATTTTTTTACACGAAACCTACTATTTTGTAGGCATTTTTCACAACGCGGCGCCAAATTTTGTATTCTCTCTTTATAAAAAGATGCCGCCACTGATGTCAACCAAGTAACAACATGCTTCAAATATTGCACTTTAACAAATGATGTGGTACGAAGTCACTGGCACGGGTGCATATACACCAGGGTTGAAATTCGCTATGAAAAAATCATTTGACTTGACCGGGATTCGAACCCGGATCCAGATTTAAGAAACCCCCCCCTCGAAATTCGCCTCGAAGGAAGATGGTGGTGTAACCGGCTAACACACCTGACCGGCAACTGGGAGATTAGGGTTCGAAACCCGGGCAAGTCAATTAATTTTTTCATAGCGAATTTCAACCCTGGTAACAACATGCTCTTTGATCTCGTCGTCATTGTTGAACATCTTGCCACCAATACTCGTTCTCAAGTGCAAAAAGAGCTGGAAGTCACTATGAGCGAGGTCCGGGCTGTATGGAGAGTGGTTGAACTGTGCCCAACCAAAGTTTTGTGAAAGTTGTTGCGTCACCTGCGGATTGCGAGGCAGGGCATGGTTATAAATCAAAACAATACCGCTGGTGAACACCCCTCGGCGGCACGATGTTCAATTTTAGTCGCAATTTCAAACAAGCACCACAAAGCGTACTCACCAATCAGCTGAATCATAATGGCCTAAACTCTTTCACCTTAGGTTATTTTAAGTACCGCGCATGCGCGAATTGCGATCGTAGCACTGCGGTGGCAAGACATACGAACGGAACTTATTTTATGGATTTACAGCTATAGCCCAATTTTATATTTATCGAGAAGGTAAATTATTTATGTATTCGGAGAGATATTTCTGGTGGTTGCATCGTAGAGAGCTGAGAAGCCAAAGCGTTAAACGAAATACATAGTTACTAGCGATCCTGGCTGAAACCAGTAAATATACCTCGAAGAGATCTAGGATCGATAAGTCAGTAGGATCACAATTTATTTTACAATTCGGCAAAAAGTCGTAACTGGTTGAACTCACGATTATGTGGTATCACAAAGTGTAATGTCGGTTATTTTTGGGAATTATGTTTGAAGATCAAGCCATTATTCCACACGTAAGTGGATCACTCGTTTCTTATACCCATCATAAAATATCTCCTCTTTTCCCAGCGGTAACTTCATTTCATCCGAAAGATCGGGTTTCTATAGCTATCGGAAAAAAATGAAATCTTATTTCCAGTAATGTTTCGCTTTCTGCTGAAGTTTCACCCTTTTTTCCAGTGGTTACTTGGATGAATAGAATGGGCTCTTCCTTTCTTAAGTCTTAGTGTTGATCTTCTCTCTAAATAAACTTCATTTCCTCTCTTCTGGTGGCTTTATTTAATCTCCTCTACTCCGAATCTTGCAGTTTTAGAGTCAAAGGAGAGCTTTGGCTCCTAAAGTATTCCATCCCTCTGAGAATTTTTCTCATACTTCTTTAATTTCGATGGCGGGCATTTTTTGGAATCATATATCGCATTTTCGCCCCATCTTGGCGGCTATTTTGAGAAACATGAAATGTTATTGCATGATTTTATTTATTTTAGAACTGTAAAAACAACCAGAATTACGGAAATTGATAAAATATAAGTGAAATAGAGCAGTTGTAAGTTGCGATTAAATCCCTATCTTTATAGCCCTCCTTTGGGTCGATTTTTTCGGTGTTTTCCCCGATAGTTGCGTAAGAGGATTCTATGATGTTTTGGTCTCTTCCAATTAGAGATATAATTATTCATTTAAGCGATACCTTTTACCCATTTGAGTATCTGTCAGATTATTTATCGCACCTGGGTGACGAGGTGTGGGCTAACCAGAGCTGCCCCGCTCAGCTTAGGCCACACCTCAAATTTGCCGCGAGCATTTGGTACCCTGGTCATAAAACTTTAGCAAAAATATTAATATAACACAAATAAAATCTGCACACTTCGTTATAAACTGCTACGAGCAAACATATAGTGTTTCTCAACTTTCAGAGGGATTAAGGTGGGAGCCTATGGAGACTCGGAGGCTACACGATAGGCTTAGTTTGCTTGAGAAATTCAGAACTCGTGTGTTTCAGAGCGACACAGAGAATATTATCATGACGTCACACTTAATCTCTCGGTCTGTCAGAAGCAATCAAATGAGAGCAATACATTGTCGAACAGATGGGTACAAAAACTCGTTCATTCCGCGCGCAATAAGCAACCGCAATAAAAAATGAGGTCCACTAAATACTTTCCCATAATTCACGTCCCCATTTCACCTCCCAAAACCTTACATCTATACACGGCCGATGTCCTAACATCCCCATGCGGCAGCTCACTGGATATGTATGTAGATGTAGCTAAGTTATATCTTAATTTTTTCCGATATAAATCATTACATTGATACATTTTTACGAATATTTCATAAAATCTACTTAAATCTCATTGGCTTAGTCGGACCGAGTACATAAAGAACACATCTGCTTGTACTGTTCCACTCTTTGTGGTAAGGTCTCGTCCGATGTTAGCATTTTTGAAAGTTGTGCTTATTCAAGTATTATTCCACTCTTACTAGATATTTTCACGTCACATAAATTTTACTTTTTTATAAATATGAAAGTGACTCATGAAAGTCACTCATGTGAAAATCGTTGGTACCGTTAGAGGCGTTTAATAAAATGTGAGACTATACGAAGTGGTGTTTTTAATATACGTTTCGGAGCTGTCAAAAATACGAATTGAATTAGCATTGCAATATTATTTAATGGAATCTTTACATGCTTGAACACACTGTGATGAATAAAGAAACGTAAGGGGAGACCCCCAACTTCCATTCCTCTAGAATGGATTCCTCGCTTCGACGCAAAAAAATAAATAGTAATAATTTGACCCTTCCATTTCCCGTTGGCCAAAAAAATAAAAGATATGGCGGTGAAAGTGTGCCGGTCAGGTCGTACATTTTCCGCCTTGTCATCGTGCCGGCTCGCCCTTTCCTCTCTCCTCCTCCTCCTCCTCCCAAGTGTTTACTTCCCGAGTGCATTTGGGCGTTCCTCTTAACGTCCGCCCCAGAGAAAAGCGAACGAAAGTTACGAGAGGCGGAGGAATATGGAGAGCTTTTTATTTTGGAGTTCCCATTTCGAGACGCGGTTGTATTATGTGCGCTCCCTTTTTTCTCCGCGCGCTACACCCCCCTTCCTCGTCCCTCCTCCCCGTCTGTGCCCTCTCGGCCGGATTCCGTCTTCTTTCTTCTCCTCTGCTTCTCCTTCTCCCGAGCTTCATACCAAACTTCCATCCCCCATTATTTTTCCTTCACGTCACCTTCGGGCTGAGTGTGCCACATGGCGATGTATCCTCTGCGATATTCCCTAGATGACGATCCACTTGTAATATTGATAGTTTGAGATATGCAATCCGATATTGCATTGCTGTGTGATGCTACGTTTAGGCGGGTTTACACATGGATGTCACTTCCATGACAGTAGTATTGCAAGTCGATTACAATTGATTCTTCCCTGTGTAAGACTGGACCTCCATGGGTGCTTTCGATTTTCGGCTATAGCTGGCGATAGACGGTGATAGCCACGCCGCGGTGCTTTCGATTTAGCGGAATAGCCGTCTATCGCCGGCCTTCGGCGATTTATCGGCGAAAGCCAGCGATCGGCGAAAGCACCCCATTGAAGTGGTTATAATCGACCGCGGTTGCTACTTGCAAGGAAAATTGATTGATTTATATTTTGCCTGCTATTACATGTTGATTTTGCGATGAAATTGCATCTGATCTGGTGGAATCTTGGTCACATGACGGCAAACGGAGAATTAAAATATAAACAACGAATATCTTATTGTTAGTAGGAGGAGGACTCATTGTTGCTTATGTAAATATTTATTGATACTTGAAAATATTTTAAATGCTAAAGAGCCCCTGAGGAACTTACGCTTTATGATATACCTCTTATTTGATATTTATAATAGTTGTTATTATTTTCGTACTTGATACGATGTAATAATGCACAATAAATGTAATTTATACAAATTTAACGAATCTACAACTGCCCATGAGACTCAAACAGCTGTATACAAACGCCAATACTGTCAAATTTAGATGATTTTCGTAATTACCATATTCATTGCTTACTTCCAATATTAATTTGTTTGGGAAAAGCCGGAATTAATATGTGCAAAGAACAATGCGCTGCAGGTGGCGATACGATTCGAGATATCAATACACTCGCTACTTCCATAGCAGTCAACTTCCATGTGTAAATCCAACTTTTGACGAAAATGTACGTAATTCGATTTGCAATGTATTCTTATATCGTGCGATATACGATACCATTTGATATAATGTATCGTGTGGTGAGCGTTGCAAGTAATATTATTCAATGTAATGATATCTCGTGCGATACTTTACAGCTGTGTGTTATCAGCGTAACCTTAATGTAATGCGGTGAGCGATGGGTTCAGTGATTGAATACGGCTTATATTAAGAAAAGCGTTAAAGAAAGAAATAATTATGTCGATGATGCGATTTGTCACCAATGGTACCTACCTTATTTTACTCCACACTCAATGTCTGTCATTTATCCGTCACAATTTCTCTGACAAAAATGATGAATGATGAATAGGAAACCGAGGACAAATCATCTTGAAGGAAAACGTAAATGATATCTTTAAAATGATCTACGTTAGAAATTATGGACACAAAGTCACTGTGGCGCATTACCCAGGTGTAAATTGCAACAAGTGAATTAATTTTACTCTCAGATAATTTGGCTCACATGTGATTGAATGAGCAAGGGAGATGTGATATGGAGACCACACTATAATGAGGGGACATTCTGCCGGAAGAACAGACCAACATCTACTGACACAAACTTGGAATTAAGGAACCTTTTCATAAAATCATACGTGTGAATTCTGATCTAGAATGGATAAAAATCTTGGATAGTATAAAGGAGAGTGGAAGCGATCTAAATGTGATGTAATGGAAGATTGATGAAGATGAAGTGGGTAGAGAATATCACCAATGAAATGGAATGTAAAACGAACGTACCTACGGCCGTGAAACAATGAAAAGAATGAGAAAACCAGAGGCCATGTACTTGTTAAACACTATTTTTTGGGGAGGTAAGTAAAAATAGAGTAAACAGCATAAATAAAAAGGAATAACATAAACTCAATCACGCAGCTCTGTTGGGAAACAGTGACCCTTTGAATCGCAATTACACACACAGACACACTCAGGGTTTGCAAGGATTTCTTCTATGGCCTTTTGTTTTCTCATTCTCTCCATCACAAATGAAGCTATTTGAAGACATGGAATGAAAGGAACTTGACGAAAACTAATAACTGAAAATTTAGGGGACACGTATCGAGACAAATTGCCCTCCAGAGAACAATAATGAACGTAACTCGGAATGGAAAGTATTAATCGATCTTCTATACCAGCAGGAGTCGTTAGCAGGGATTGTTTTCTTATAGCCGATAGGGATACAGTATCAACCACGGTGCGCACTTCTTCGGAAAAGAGGCTGGTTTTCTTTTTGTCTTGAAATAGCATTTTGACTCTTCTATAATACCACAAAGGATCATGTTCACATGGCTGCAAGCGGCGATTGGAATTCGATAAAAATCAATTGCTGAATGAGGACTCATTGATAGAAGTTGTAAAAGGAATCGATATCCGCAAATGGACTATTTTATTAACTGCTATGTATATTGTTTAGATACGTCCTTCTTTGTTTGCTGGTAATTTGAAAGTAACGTGTTAGCAGAACGACGCTCCATTCAAACCGATACCTGTTTCCATCGCGCTTGATTCGAGTCTACGACAGTATTAAATTTCCATTCGTAAAACCGCCTCTAGCGAACTTTATTACGCAGTTCAAAATTGGAATCTGAATATAGCGCGACCCAAAGTCACTCCCTCCCGCGTAGAAACTCATCTGTTTCCCTCTCTCCGCCCGCTCTCAATGTCTTTCCTCCCTCCATCACGAATTCGATCCTTCTGCGAGAGAGTCTCTTGTGGGATATGGGCCTCCGTCCACCCCTCTCCCGCTCCCTCCCCCTCATCCAGCCAGCTCTGGAGCCAGCAATCCCTCCTCTTTTTGTAGTCCCTTCTCATCCTTTCCTTCTTCCATACCATCTTTATACATATATTTGCCTGTGTATATATATGCCTTTTGCGTCCGCGAGAGAAAGAATCCTCCCGGAATTCCAAATGCAGATTCCTTGTCCGTCAACAATGCAGCGGGGAGAGGGAAGGGGGTGTGTTTGAGCGGATTTGATTCCTGTGGACCGGGATGAAAGAGAGAAAGGAAGAGTAGGGGACCGAAGAGAAATAGGAAGAAAAGAAAGGCTTAGAGTGGCGAGCGGGAGGCATTGTTCGAATAGTAGAGTGCCCTGAAAATGGCCCTGGCCACGGAGTGTTCATAGATGGTCTATATATTTTAAAAATTTTAATTTAAGGCGGTTCTACCGCACTATGTGAGTCAAATCAAATACAAATTTTCACGTCTTTGTTTACTCATTTTAAAAACCCTGCTCTTGGCGAGTAAGTGCAAATGTGTTTCCTATTCAAAACTTAAGACGCAAAATGTGCCAATTTATCCGTGAGATAAATTGGCACATTTTGCACCGAGGTAGAATATATATAATTTAGCGACCAATATTAGGTTTTGGATAAGATTATAAAAGTACTGAGGGATAATCTAAAGTAAAAATATGTCTCACATTGCATGGAGAGAGAAATTTGACGGTGAAATTACCTATCATATTCAATACTATGCCCAATAACTTTTTAAAAATCTAGCTAAAATAAGTGAAGTAAAAACAGAAATTAAAAAATGACCCATTGAATGTTAAATAATATGGACTTAAAGGTTATGTTCCAAATCAAGATGAGATCAAAATAGAAATCTGCTGAAAATCTACATAAATAGCTTTGCAGGACCGATACTGGACTAAAAAAATAATTATATTTTTAAAGAGCACACTTCTGCTATAGGAGCCGACTGGGGCGAAATTTCTACAGAATATCAGAATTTTGACTTAAATTGTCTTATAAACTGGTTAATAACCTACAAAAGATGGTGGTAAGATGACTATATTTTATTTTTACTGGACTTCTAGGAGATGTTTTCTTCTCATTGACAGTTTTTCGCAAAAATAGGGAATCGATAATATGAAAAAAAAAGTTTCCCCCCGTGTATTTCCGGTTCTCCCACTGATCACCATGTAATTAATTTCAAGTTTTAGTTGCGAGAAAAGTAGCGTAAAAGGTAGCATTTTGTTGTTAATGTCAAATTGAGGATAGACTTTTCTAAAAGTAGCCAGGATACAAATAAAATGGCATGTGGTTTTACGGAGGAACCACTTGTAGTGGGGCTAATTTGCTAATATTTTTTTGGTAGTTATGTTTACTCACGGGAGAAGTATATACAGAGAAACCCTTTGTAACGACCACTCCTATCAATCGATTTCCCCTCTCAACGACCATTTTTCAGCGGAACCGTCCGTGGTCGATTAATTTAGGTTTTACAGTATGTGTATATCAAATTAATATGCATTAAAATTTCCCCGGGGCAACTAAAATATGCGGAAATGAACACCGATTATATAGGTTTTTTAACAGAACCGTCGCTTCGAGAGTTTTCCATGTTTTTCAAATTAGCCGCCCGTTCATTTGCATCATATGAACTCCTAGAAACTGAACCCCTGTCGAACGACCACCCTTTTTAGCGACCATTTTTCAGCGGAACTGCCAGTGGTCGCATAATACAGGTTTCACTGTATTGCCATCTTTAATGCTACGCTGATGTCATATGATCATGTACTAAAATTAAATCGAGTTTTGAAGTACAATATTAATAAATTTGGAAAGATACAAGAATAAGACAGAGGAGGTTCTCGGAAGAATAGACTCCCCCATATCTTTGAATAGAATAACCTAACCAGCTACCATCCCTCTTGTGCTCAATTCTTGAAATCGTGCGATAATTTCCGCGCGCAAAAATTTTCGCGAGGTGTATGTCGCTTGCGACACAACTTTTGTATTCTCTAACGCTATGCGACATGAAACCCTCGATACTTAGAGTATACGGCTTAGCTCCGACGTTGACATGCCTATCCTTGCTCCTATTGGCTAACAAAAGTATAGCGGGCCAATAATCGCCAAGCCGCTTCAGGAGCAATTTCAAGTACCCCTCTAGACTGTATTGATCACTATTTTTTTACTGCAGAACGTTGTGCTCATTTGTAGAGAGGTTGAGGAAATGAAAACCTGCGATTCAAGCAAATATCTGTGAATATAAGTTTAAGGTATTTTCTTCACTTTAATTTTCATTTTTAATAACTTTTTTGTAATTCGATTTCATTTTTCCCACCATTTTATTCGCTTCGACTTTAATTTATCTGCAAAGGTGGAGACTCCACAAAAAAGAGCAATGTATATTACGGAGGAGCGGCAGAGAGGGTCATCTCTTTCTCGAAAAGCGCGTCCTCTTACAGCTGCGTGAATTTCAGCTTTTTTCAAGGGCTTGTACCCCAAATAACTGAACCAAGCCGTACAAAAAAGTGCCATTTTCCCAAAAATAAACAAGTTTGTCGCATGCGTTCGGAGGTGTCGCATGCCACGTACCCACTCGACACTGTGTAAGCGATTATTGTCGCATGCAAACGATGTGTGACCACTCGAGAATACCGATGCACCGTTGACATGCGGTAATCTGTTATTTTCGCATGCGACAATCATCACAGCGTTTCGAGAATTGAGCCCCTGGTCTTCAAATCATTGCACGAGAATTCCTCTCACTTTCCTCATGTTGACCAAAAGCATTTTTTTCTTACGAAATGTTCAACTAGGGATCCAGTTTCTGAAATGGCAATGGATTTTGCTGCAATAAAAATATGGTCGCTTGCGATTCATCTCAATCGGAAGTGACTTCATCTAAGCACTCTGTTGAATTTTACTTGCTCAACACTGGTGGCGCATGTAATCTCCAGGCTGTTTCTAACTGTTCTCTTTTAATCAATCTTCTTTTTGATTGACCAACTTAGTGACGCGAATTTATAGGTGAACGAGAGGTACGCTTCTTATGTGACTAACATTCTTTAGATCTACCGTCTTAGGTTACGTAATTAAGTTAAATTCTCATGAAAGTTTTTATCTTAAGTTTAACTAGACCAGATTTAAGGGGACAAGGATGAAAAGGGAGGAGTTTGCGGGAAAAGTAGGTAAGGTTTGAGAGGTGGCGGACCCAAGAGGGAACTTAATCGTAAAGGAGGGAGGTATATCGGGAAAGGGGGAAAAAGGAGGTTTGCCTTGTAAGGCTTCCACCTTGAAGAACGAAAATGGACGATTTTTCCTTGGCAACCCGTCTTTGGCAAGGTTTTCCTGGATCGGAACCTAAAGAAGCGGAAATAATTGCTCGACCACCCGAGTGCTGTGATTTCCACTCGACTGCTTTCTGATTACCGGATTTTCTTCATAGACGGCCGATACGAAGTAGGTACTAACCACGCAGGGCAATCTTATGGAAGAAGAAATTGTGGTTTAAGTGATAGGACAGGGTCAATTATAAAATTCGTTCGAAAAAATGCTCACGGTGATTTTTTGAGCCGGGGAAATTACGACCGATGGTTTTCTGCCGAAGTATTATTTTTATCCAATAAGAACTCGGAAAAGTGCTTTATGTCAGCATAGATATATATGACACTTAGTCAGGAATGAGAGCCCGGACTACTTCCTAGTCCTCAATTCGTTAAGATTAAGCTACTATGGTGTTCTTTCCCCTGTATTTTTCAGTGAATTAAAAAGAAACTGGATGCACTTACGTGGCATATTGCTCAGAGTTCAAATATTTAGTCCAATTTGTTCACTTTGTGTAAGTACCCTATTGCATAAAACAGTATTCCAGCACTTATTTCAAAGCCAATCTAGTAAGTTGTACAGCCCTTGAAAAATATCGAGGTTGGTGAGCAGTGGATGACTTTTGGACTGGAGTATTCTATTTTATAGAAAAAATTGTCGTTTGGGATAAATGGTTTGTAGCTGAGTGCATATCTTAGTTAATGATCAATATTAAGTTTGCGACTTCCACAATTTATTTAAAAGTTACCCGGCTGTAAAGCCTTCGTCAGGTCTGAAGTTATGTCATTATTGAGCTGAGGACATTTAGGCACTAAAATTGAAGAAATAGGCAGCCTAAATTGGCACTAAAAATTTAAAAATAGCCACTTAAAATAGGCGCTTAAAATATTTTTTTCACTTCGGACGATTCTATTGGCCCTGGAATCCCAATAGAACAAGCCTGTAATCAGGTTTTCCAGGGAGCAGATAAACAGAATTTGACATACATCTACGCCATATGTGGTGAAATACCCACCCAGGTGGGACTCGAACACGTAATTCCAAGTTTAGCAGGCGAAGACTTCACCCCGCCGCCACCGTGGCCGGATAGAAACATAATGCGGCTTATTGCCGCAAAGAAGCATCTGAAATTTTAAGCTTGGGCTGAAATACACTATTACTTTTCGGTAAAACTGATGGAGAGGAAAGAGGATAAAACTCCAAATTAAATTAGGTTATAAATTAAAGAGACATAAAATTCAAAAGGTTTACTTATTTGAAATTAACTACAATTTACAGCAACATATTTCTCTAAATGTTCTCCTATAAACTGATGCCAAAAGTGTCAGGATATTTCCATAGTATGAAAATGAACTCTCAACCTCACACGAGGTGATAGGGCAATACTTAAATGATGAAAGGTCTTCTGCTGACATCTTTGGTCCTAGAGCAACCGAAATCCCTGATAAAATGTCTGCAACTTTCTGGATATCTTCCCAACCTCGGTTCCATTGCTTAACTTTCCCTTTTGTAGATGCGGAAATAAAAATTCGGGACAGTAAGTGATTATTGCAATTTAAGACCTTTACATCGGCAATATAAGCATAAAAAGGCATAAAGCGATTACTTGGCATTTAAATGCAGTAATAATTTGATTTTATTTGTTATAAATTGCCCCTAATGGATTTCTCGCTTCATAAAATTTATTTCCCTAATAAGAAAAATTAAAACTTTTTGGTAATATATCTCAGCAACAATAACAGTTCTAATGGACTCTTCTTTAGTATTAGAGCCATATAATTTCCTCATAAAATGTCTTCAACCTTACTATCGTATTTCCATCCAGGGTTTTTCTGTTGATTCTGAGCAATGGATTTTTCCACATCAATTGGTATATCAAAAAGGCCACCCTTCACAGTTAACATTTTCTCTGTAGCTGTTTCAAGGAGTAGTTCTCTTGCCTCCAGTGATTACATGATTGATGGTTGCAGCTTCGGATTCGAGAATGCAGTTTGATTCTTCATCATTTAGATATTCTGTTGCCTACAGGAAACCTACTCATGCACCATGATGGCTTAATTTTCTTATAGACAGAATTGACACGTAGTATAAAAGATGAGCAAAATTGGTTACAATAAAGTACCTTTAAGTGGGTGAAAAAGTCGTTCGAACTGATGTATCGGAGGCGCACATTATTCCTGTCAAATACCTCACGTAGTTTACTAATTTTATCTGCAGAGTATAATGCAGTATTTAGCCATGTTCTCCATAATATCAGTAATGGCTGTGAAGGTAGAGCAACTTCGGGCAGCATCTCTTTAAACTCAGCAATACTGAGTTGTGCCTTCAAAAAAAAGTTTTTGGCAATTGGAACCATCGAATGTACGCATCACGTAAAATTACCATAGTTGTTTTTCTACTTTATATAATAATACTTAGGATGATTTTTCTTTATGCATGTTTATTGACATTATTTCAACCTTGATAGATTAAAAAAGAAACTGAAGCAACAAACTAGCTCCGCACTAAAGAATTTGGTGACGTTGAGAAGAACATTGATTTTTTTAGGCTTTTAAATGGGCAATATCAGCAGAAAAAGGCATAAATAGGTAAAATAGGCATTTTTAGACATTTACAAATTGCCTTAATTTCGCCGTAAATGATTCTAAATGAACTTATAACTTCATAAAATTGGTTTCCTGAGTAAAAGAAAAAAAAACATAAAATTGGTTTCCTGAGTAAATTTTAAGCAATGTCCTCAGCTTAGTCATTATATAATTTATGAAGGTTATGACGTCCTTCCACCAAGTGAAAGCTTCCCTTTGCGATATCATCTTAGTTAACTTCCGATTACCTTGTATAAAGTGCGCCTAACATTCTTCGTGGTAAAACATCCTTTCATCGGTAGTGTTTTTTACTTCCACTCTTCACCTTCCCATCTGTTCTTTTTAACTACCTCTTTCATGAGGCTTGGTCTTCCGTAATATAGGCTTTGCGCATAAGTTTCGATCAGCTTTTCTGAGTGCTACGTTTTTACTTCGCTATATCCATGAAATATCGTCAGAGAATGCCAAATTATTGACTTTGTTGAATCATCTACCGATGTATTCACTTCTAAAATATTATCAGCCATGTGTGAAAAGTGAAAAAATTAATTGAAATGCCCTGAGATACGAACGTAAATCCCTGGATGTTGTGTAAAGCCAAGGAAGATGATTTTTAAAAAGTTAAATGCACCCCTAAGATCCTCCTCAGTGAGTGACTCCAATCAAGCATCATTGCAGCTATCTCTGCGCAAGTTTTAATTGTGAGTGTTATTCAAACTTCCGCTTAGCCGAGTACAAACTTTTGCTCAGCCCTCGCGAGATCATTATGACTATTCTATGCGATAGATAGTCACAAAGTTTACTCATAAAAGGCTTGATGCTCGTGATAGGAAGTCGTCTTATTACAACCTGTTTTTCAAACTTAAGGGCGATTGCTATGATACGTAGTGAGCAAAAAGGACGGCAATTTGTAATGAATGCCGAAATACACTTCGAACCTTTCGCTGAGTTTTGCAGTCGTGGCAATACACGGTTGAAGGGAAACTAACTAATTGCCGGACATGTAGTTGCTTGGAAATGGTTACAGCTGTCGAAAACACGGCCTTTCTCTATGAAACTTGATCTGTGTGAGTTCTGCTGCTGTGCTAAATTGATTGAAAAAATGCGTGTAACTTTAATCGCACTCGCATTCTTCTTGCTGTCTACTGCTCTGACATTCTCCCGCGGTTCCGCCCCGGCGGTAAAAGTTTTTTGCTGTCATCGGCATTCGCGGAACAACGGCGCAGAAATGATTTATACGCTGGATGCCTCTAGGAAGTCTCGCCGGGAATTCGATAACCCCTCCATTATTATCATTCTCCTTTGGGGCCTTGCCAACGGCAAATAAAACCTTCTGCGAGCTAAATATTGGACTCTTGACTTATCTGTTGTGAATAGTAAGCTTGAAGAAATAAAGAAAAATAAGCCTTTTTCTTTGGTGTTTTTCCTGTAATGCTTCTTCTTTTATATTGAGCCAACATTATGGGACTGGAAGACGCAAAAGAGTGACCGCAGAAGAATTTGATGGTAACATATATTATGCCTTCAATAATTTTTTGAGGAAATAGTCGTTGCATTTTTCATGGACAATCCGTTTGTAACCATAATGCAGCTTCCCTAGCCTCGTAAAATGGCATAGTTCCAAAAACCAAAGGCAGAGATAACTTATTTATAACAGAAAATAATGGTAAGAATTTATATTTAAGGTAATTTATATACAAGGTTAGAAAATCATGCATCTGGCAATGCGTTCGATAATATACCTTGTGTTTTGATACCATCTTGAACCTTCGTGGTTCGCTACCACCATGCATTAATACTTGGTGCCATATGTCTGGTGTCCTAATACCCTCTGCCTCGCCCATGGAGCAGCTAATAGAGTAGTATGCAGATGTAGATATTATAAAAGACATTTGTGACCATTATGGCTATAGAGGCCATTTAGTTTGACAAATATTTTCATTACAAATAAATTGAAAGTTATTTGAGGAAACCATGGCCGGGAATAAAAAACATGTGGAAAATGTTGACAAAATATTAATAAATTTTTGCGATGTGTACGTGTACAGTGAAACCTCGTTGAACGAACATGGTTCATTCCAGAATCATACTCGTATCGTGAAATACTCTTTAAGGGAATGTGTTTTCCCATACAAATTAATATAAAATTCGACAATGCATTCCATGCCGAAAGACTACTCAAATAATTTATGCATAACGTTTATTCAAAGAAAATTATACATAAATTGTTAAGAAACATAGTTTATCTTCCTCTTTTGTTCTATTTCGGAATGAACAAACCTGGAATGACAATTCGATTTGTAGAAAACAAAAACAATCGAGATAATTTATTTACTATTTATGATACCAACCTAATTCTATTTTACTAGAAAGCTGTCTGGAGACATGTCGTATGTTTTTGACGACGCTTATGAATTAGGTGGAAATGTGACAAAACATTATCATTAAATGAATTAGTAGCGCGCGTAGCCACTACCTTATTAGGGCGATGCTTCTCAATGCAAGTTTCTCATGCTTTCAGCATTTCTCTTATTGCGCCAGAGGATTGTTGGTTTGCTGTTACCTCCCCCTCCTCCTCGGACAAACTCTCCTCCACAACTTCTTGCTGTGAAACACAATGCAACTCCATAAGCTCTTCGGTGGCCAGCTCTTTCTACAAGCTCATCGATATCTTTATTATCCACCTACAGTCCCATTATCTTGACCAAAGACACAATCTCGTTGACTACCGGCTCCACAGGTACTGTCTCAAACCCCTCAAATTCACATTCGACTGCGCTCTCCGGCCATAGATTCTTCCAAGCAAAAGTGAGTGTTCTCTTGGTAACCCCTTCCCGCGCGTTTTCGATTTTCGATATCATCTTGAGGCAGACAACGATGAGGGAGTGGTATTTCCAAAACTCTCTGAAAGTGAGATTGGTCTCTTCAGTCACCTCAAAACAACGCTCGAAGAGCGCTTTAGTGTAGAGCTTCTAAAAGTTAGAAATAGGCTGCTAGTCCATAGGCTGTAGTAACGGAGTGGTGTTGGGAAGCAGAAACTGGATCTTGATGAATTTAAACTCTTCAAGGAGGTCATCTTGTAGTCCTGGAGGAGGGGCAGGAGCGTTGTCCATATCAAGCAGGATTTGGAGGGGTAGATTTATCTCAAGCAAATATTTTTTTCGCAGAAGGACCAAACACTTCATTGATCCAATCAGTAAAAAGGTCACGTGTTACCCAAGCCTTGTTGTTGGATCTCCACATCCCATTTATCCTGCTCTTCTGGACTTCACACTTCTTGAAGGCTCGTGGAGTTTCTGAAGGTTAAACAAGCAGTGGTTAAATTTTCAAATTGCCGCTTGCATTGACACATAATATCAGCATGAGACGGTCTTTCATTGGCTTGTAGCCGGGTAATGCATTCTCCTCTGCTGTTATATACGTTTGCTTCGGCATCTTTTTCCAGAAGAGACCCGTTTCTTCATAATTGAAAACCTGTTGAGGCTGCAGGATGGTGGAAGAGATAAATAGGCGTGAGGTGGCAGGCAGAATATTTTTAGTAGTAATTTGGAGGATTGGCCAATTGATCCGTGGCTCAAACATTGAAAAACTAACAGGTTGGACTTAGTGAGGATATCACTACAGCCATAAAAGTATTCACCAATTTTGTATGCACCTTACACGCCCCTTGGGTATTTGGTAACGCTATTGTTTGGGGTGCCAAGACTAAGATATTTATCGCATGATTAATATATAGTCAATGGGAACATTATCCAACTTATCCTTTTTCAATAGCGTGTTTTTGATAGATCATTTTTTGTTGTAATTGTAGTTGTGAGAACCTGGCTTCAGTTCGTTTCACGAGTCAGAAAACATTTATTAATATTGATAAAATGTTTCTGCTTTCTTAGACCAAGGCAAAAACTTGCGCCGATCATGCGCCTTGGGAGCTTGTGGACGTATGAAATGAGAGTAGGGATTTAAGTTCCCTTCTATTGGTGCATGGAAGGAATAATAGCAAATTGCCTTTCTCTGCTTCTTCGTATTACATACCAGCAATGAGGCCCGAAAGGCGCTGCATGAATCGAATGTAGCTGATTTAAGGCTGAGTAAAAAGAGTCGATATCGCCATTTTCCCGAGTCATCATTCATGTCATGTCGATGAAGTTGTGGATTGAATCAGTTATCTATTAATATTTATTTCCTCCTCTCAGTGAATTTTGTCCGGCTGGTCACAAGTGTTCCACTTACAGCTCCAAGTTTTCATTCCTCCAAAATTTCTCTCGGCTCCAAACTTTCCCTCCACTGGTGAATTTAATCCTGAATTGTGAACGCGTTTGGCATTTGACGGCGTGGGGTCATGACGACTCTAACCCTTAGAGATTTCCCGTCACGTCGGTGTGGAACTGCACTGCATTTGAAAAGGGAAAATCCGGGTGGGTCTTCCGGGAATCACAAGGGCATGGCTTTTTCGTTGGATCCTCCTAGCTTTGGGAAAACGGTTGAAGAGGAATGAAAGAATAAGGTTAGTCATTCTTCTCGTCATGTCACATCACATTTTTTTCTAGGCATGTTTGTAATTATACAGGCGACGACTTGGTAAGAAAAAGGATAAAGTATATGATATCGAAGGCAATCAAGTATTGAGCTTCAGTTGGCTCAAAATGTGTATGTCAGGAGAGCGAGAAAGATCAGGCTGCAGGATTTCAGCGTATTTATTAAATTGAAACGGGCAAGAGTAATGAAATCTAAGGACTAAGGAATGAGAAGCGTTTTGTGTCGTATGGAAATACTGGAGTTTTTTATGCTTTGTTTCCGTTAGCGTATGAGGTCCTCTTGAGCAGCTAGGATTTTCATAAGGATTCTATTTCACCATATAAAGTAGCGAAATACGAGAATGGTTCAACTTACTCAAGAAAATAAACTTAATGGCTGAAGGCGTAACTTTGTGGAATGACACAGACATGACGAAAAAGAAAGAATTCTTAGTATTTTCCACACTGAAAACTTTTATTCCTGGCCCAGATTTCGAGATTTCGACCGTCTTGCAATAATTTTCAAAGGTCATTTTCGTCATTACTCAAGAAAATTAATAAATTATGATTTTTATGCATCATAAGAAAACAAAAATAATGAGATTTTTATGGTACAAAGAAAGGTGGCCATAAAAATACGATGGCACGAATTGGAGCAAGCAGGGGTTGTGTGATGGAAGAAAAAGGACATTGTAGCAAAGAAATTGGGAGGAGAACAGCGTGGGTAAAAAAAAGCGTATGGAAAGGAGTTATGACTGGGACATTGGGTAAGGATATTAAGATGAGGCTGGTGAAGAGCTTGATGTGGAATGGAGCGTTGCATGGGACAGAAACGAATGCTCAGAGAAAGAAAGACGAGAATAAGCAGGAGACTCTCGAGATTGGAGTGTGAAGGTTAATGTAGAAGGTGCGTTGAACGGAAATGAGGGCAGACGAGGAAGCGCTTAGTATGGTGAGCGAGGAATGGAAACTTCTGGATGAGATTAGCAAGAGGCAGGGTATGGTTTGGCGTGGGGGGGGGGTGAGTGGGGGCAATGAAAGTCGAAAGGTTGCTGTAGGGTCAGATATAGGGCGGGATGTCAGGTGTGCGGGAATGGGAAAGAAGAAGGAATAGGTTTTTCGGACGGTCAGAGGAAGAGTGAGTCATATACTGAAATGGAAAAAGAAGTATTATAATACTTCGCATTTTAAGGTAATGTTAAAGTCTTTGTTTCACGAAAAAAACTCAAAAAGTACAAAAAACAGCAATGTTATGAACAGAATTATTTTATGAAAATTTATTTGTCGGTCCTGAATGGATCGACTATGCTTTCTCCAGTGCAGAGGGGTGTCATCCAGTTTCCCTCACCGGAGATATATTTTATTGCTCTCCCGGATCAAACTTAAGTTGAAAATTCATATAAAAGCATAAAAATATAAAAAATTAATGCCCTAAACCCAAAATCAAATCAATACCTTTATACCATTGATTTTTATTCATTTTAGGTGGAAAGGAACTGGTTACACACAGGGAGATCCGAGTCACAATCAATAAGTAAGATTTGTTGTCCCGTATTATTGGTAGGAAGGGCCCTGCGTTGGTAAAAATTAAGAGTAATTTTACTCAATTCCATATTAACCTGCTTTACTGGAAGATTACTTAAATGATAACCAAATACACACAAACATATGTCCATACCTATTTCCTTTCAGGGTAGGCTAAGTCAAAGAATTTTGTGATTACCGTTGGCCCTGGAAAACTGGCTTTCTTTTAATAATTTCCTCCTTAATTCTCTATCTTTGCAAAGCTGTTTGTTTTAATTACACTCATACCTTGCTTTATACCCTCTCTCTCATATTCTTAAGCCTGGAACTCCTCATCTTCGGAGCTTATTCCTCCAAATTCACTCACAACTTTCGCGGTCTACCTCTTCCACCCTCACCTCCCACTTTACTCTCAAACACACCTGTTTGGTTATTCCACTCTCATTCAGCCTTTCGACATGGCCAAATCATCGTGGATGGATCCTGTTCCACGCACGTGACGAGGAATATGTTAAGGTTATAACCTGTTGGATAGTAATGGTAACAGCATTAATATGTTGCAAGAAATAAAAATATATTTCAGTGAAAAAAGAGATAGCAAGATTTTATATTCGTTAATAATCCAGACCTTAACGTTTCTTTTGACTTACCCGTGCCTAATACGTTGTTTTAATGCTAAGGCATGACATTGAGGGTATGTGGAACAACATGTTAGTAATCATCACTTTTCAACTTTGGAGAATTTCTTACTCTATACACAATATATTTTGAGCTTAAATGATTTTGTTTACAATATTTTTCTTCTATTGATATTTTACCATGCTTTCAATTTATCAAGAGCTAACCGATTATATTGAAAAATACCTTTATGCCAGTACATTTGAAATTTTGGCATCTATGTCCATCTATAAATTTCAATACTCTCTTTTGGTTTCTATTTTGTGTGTTTAACCTTGAAATATAGTTATAGGATTAAATCATGAATAGTCAGAAATTGCGGGATTAGTAATATCTTGATAAGTATATGGATATTGAAGTTCATAATAGAAATGAGATTCATTTAAGCGCGAGAGAGACTGAAAAAGGAATTTTTGCGGCAATAAGAAAATTAGGTACGACTTGGAGTCGCGGAATAAAGTATAATTTGCTTTTGCGTGTAAGTTTTTTGATTACGTAGGGAGTTCTATTTTTTGAAGACCACGAATTCGCGTAGAATTTTACATTCTTACATAACTTCTTAACCATCCATAGTCACGTGACATTCTATCAATATAGTTAGAATTCACAAGGATTTCCATTAAATAATAGCCTGTAAATGAGTCACCGTTGTACTTCAGTTGATTTTCCAGTAGCTCCATACTCTGTACTGAATCCAGCTTTGTCGTTATGGTATTGGCAACACTGTGCTTTACTTAAGTCTAGAGTTCTTATAACCTAGATATCTCAGCTCACCCGGCCGGTTACTTTTTCCAGGGGCAAAGAAAGAGCGAGGGTGGGGGAGAATGGAGAATGCAGCAGCTCTTTGAGGAGTGGCAAGAGAGAGAGGCAACAATGGATTTAGATGGCGCTGTGTGCTCTGCGATAAGCGCTCCCTACATAAAGGCACCCGACTCGGTGGAGGGAGCTGGACGGCGGCGACTCCTAATGCCCAGTCGAGACGAATGGCGTCTCTCGACTTCTTTAGATCTGGAGAGTGAATATTTTCTTCTTGTAATGCCAGCCGTCGCGCAAAAGATATGGATTTTCTGCCGGGCCCAGAAATTACGAATGGTCAACGGCGATAGAGAAACTCCAATATTTTAATGTAGTAGGTAATGTAGATCACTGCCACTAACTAATTTTTAATTCTGATATATCGTGGGGAACACACAAAACATAGGTGGAACAGCATTGAAGAAAAACTAGTTTCTGTTTAGCGTATAATAGGAAGGTTCTCGGATGAAAAAGTAAAAGAGAGATGCTACTTGGCTCTGGTTAGGCCACACCTCTAGTACGACACGAGTATTCAGGACCCTGTTAATAAATATTTAACCAAAAAAATTGAAACAAATTCAAAGAGAAGCTGCATGCTTCGTTAAAAACTGCTACGAGCGTACATATAGTTTCTCACAACTTTTAGAGGGATTAAGGTGGGAGCCCCTAGAGACTCGGAGGCTACACACTTGACTTAGCTTGCTTGAGAAATTCAGAACTGATGTTTTCCAGTGCGACACGGAGAATAATATCATGATGCCTCACTACATCTCAAGGCTTGAAAGAGGCGAAAAATTTAATGAGATAAATTGCCGAACAGATAGGTACAAAAACTCATTCTTTCCACGCACGATAAGCGACCACAATAAAACATAAGCTCCACTAAATACACGTCACCATTTCACCTCCCAAAACCTTACATCTTTACGCAGCTGGTAACCTAATACCCCTTGCCGCACGCTCATACTGCGGTTTGCAGGGTAGTATGTAGATGTAGAAATTTATGAGAATAATGGATAAGCTCAATTATAAATGATTGACCTCATGATTATGGCTTTGTATTGTATACCTTAAAAAGTATTTCTTCCAATTACTATTTGAAGTTTGCTACAGCAATCTTTTGAAAGTTCTTCGTATTTCTATTTTGATATTGCCGTATATCCGCAAAGGAAGGTAATTGGAGACTTAAGCCATCACTGAGTTTGCATTGAGATTCATTAAAGATAGGCATTTCTGAAGTTTAGGTGACAACTTGCATCTATAAGTCTTTGTAAGAATGAAACTTGTCTAGTTATGGATGTTGTCCTAAGATGTTTCATCTTCCTTTAATTGGAGAAATGAATTGTGATTGGTTATAGTAATTATCCCATTAAGTAAGCTGTTTAATATCCTAAATGCAAGTTTTTGTTCTACTTGGTCATTTCTTGGGAATTGGATTTTCGCTTGAAGGCTGCCCGTATTTGCAGGTAGCATGCAGTCTCTCTCTTATATGGCAGTTTTGAAGTCCAAATGCTGCATAATGGATAAGCTTCTGCTCTGTATTCATACGGAAAAAACAGTAGCGTTTACTCTCGTAGATGCTGACAATTATTAGTGGAGTCATTTTGCGGAGTCACCGTGTATGAATTCTTTTTGCAATTATTAGAAAGGCACTTCAAGGTTTGCAAGTAAAAACCAATTATCTGATTGCAGAATATTGTATACCTTTCGGTACCAAACGCACGCAAAAGTGTTTTGCCCGTCTAATCCGCTCCGCCCGAAAATGTTTCTTCCTGAAAGGAAAAGTTACTATAGCTATACTTTACAGAAAATTTTGACTTTTTAGTTATCTTGTCAAATCAATTACTGCTGTTCGTCCTCGAGTATGTACTAACAATTCGATGGCTATTAGTTACAAAATATGAGGATTTCACTATAAATTGGTATAATTCTACACAAAAGTGAAACGAGTTGTAATTTTTCATGGTTTGTTTAAATATAGAGGAAAGTAGTTTCTATGCAAAAGAACATGGCGTTGATTTAATATTCTATATTACCCGCGCACATATTTGGATTTAAACCCTAGCGTTTCACGCTTTTTACTATGGTGTTACATTAGGGATATTTTATTTTGGTTTGGTTGAGTTTTACTATGGTGTTACATTAGGGATATTTTTATTTTGAGTAATGATAATACCAGTACCTGGGATTCAAGTCTTTTATTTTTAGAGTAGGTTAATAGCGATTCCTAGGTTTAGTTACCGAGGATTATAGTGGGGCACGTAGAAGAGTTTTCATCTGGATTAGAATCTAGACCCTCCGGTATACAGTCAAACTCTGTACGTTCCATAGTTTGAGGGAAAACTATGTGGAAGTTGAATTTCACAAATGAAAAAGTAATTTTGTTTCCTTCCCTAGATTTATTTTCATGGTGAAACATGTTGCACCGTGCAACATCAGGTATCTGATGATGTCACCGCTGTGTCGAAACATGTTGTACGAGGAAAATAAATCTGTGGAAGGGAACAAAGTTACTTTTTCATTTGGAAGTCAAACTCTCTTTCAACATGTTTATTGTGTTTCGTTTATTACACTGTGTATTATCAATTTATGGGAGCTACAAAGCTACAAAGCATGTTTTATGTGAAGTGAATAGAATTCCCCTAATTTTGAATTGTGAACCTCGTAGTCACTTGATTATCTCATAAGAGTATCACACACGTAAACGTAGCAAAAAAATTACTCATTTATTGTAAGAAATGTTTATATACATATAGCTTGGAGATTTTTAATATATATTTGGTATGGAATGGAAAAGATCAATGTGTACCCCCATTTGTACTCGGAATAAAAATTTGCTGTCCTGACTTGGCTATTGGAAATTTTTCCCATGAGGAATAGTCTTGTGCTGATATTCATAGTCGCCAGTGGCCATCGGTTGTACAATGATTAGTGAATTTATTGGTAATTGTCGAAGGTAATGGAGAAAAGTAAAAACAATTGAACTTTATTGGAGCATACTCATGCTAATCACTATGAATCAACCGTATCACATAGGTAGCTGTCGGCCTCGATGGCGACGGGGAGGTCCTCACCTAACCTAAGGGTCGCGGATTCGAATACCGCCTGGGTGGAATTATCTCCACTCAGGGCATGGGTGTTTGTGTTCGATTGTTGTTATTGTTATTTTCCAGATATAAATTGGCCAAATATGCTGTATTGAGGTAGTTAAGCTAAAATGAAATATTATTGATAACGAAAAAATTGATAAATGTCGCTTTTTCAATAACTTATATATATTTAGCATATTTTCGTTTGGATCATAGTTAATTGAACTCCTAGTATCATTTTCTTCTCCTTCAGTGTTCAACCCTAGGGTTGGTTTGCAGCAGTACGCCATTCCTCTCTTCTGTCTGCTTTTCTCTTCATTTCTGTGTATGTGGTGCAACCCATATCATTCACAATCTGCTGCATGAATGACATCCTTGGTCGTCCCCGGTGATTCCTTCCCTCTATAGCTCCTTCTGCTATTGTTAAAACGATGTTGTCGTATCTTAGAATGTGCCCTACGAGTTTGTTTTTTCTTGTTTGGATATGCCTCCATAGGGATCTGGTTTCTTGAACTCTTTTCAGTACCTGTTCATTCGTGACTCTATCTTTCCAGCTGAGCTTCAACATCCTTCTGTAGAGCCACATCTCCAGGGCTTCTAGCCGCCTTCTCTCTTGTTTTCTTTTTGCCCATATTTTGCTCCCGTATAGGGCCGCACTCCAAACAAATTCTTTCATCATCCGTTTCCTTATTTCCAAACTAATGTTCTTGCTGGTGAGTAGGTTCTTTCTAAGATAGAATGCAATTTTGGCCTGATGTATTCTCCTTACAATTTCTTTCTGGCTTCTACCATCTCTTGTTATTCTGCTTCCCAAGTAGGCAAATTCCTCTCTTACTTCTAGCTTCTCTCCTCCAATTCTCATTATTGGGGGTTCATATTGTTCTTCATTACTGCAAACCATCACCTTGGTTTTGCGTTTGTTTATTCTCATGCCATACTGTTTACAGAAAATCCTACCCATTGTGTTGAGCATCCTTTCTAGATCTTCTTTGGTCTCTGTGATCACAGAAATATCATCTGCATAACGCAGCATATCTATCTTCTGTCCATTAATTTTAATCCCCACCTCAGTAGTTTCACGAACTTGGTCTATAGCTTCCTGGATGTAAGCATTGAATATAAGAGGAGTGAGAGCACATCCTTGTCTCACGCCTTTTCTAACTTTTGCTTCTTGCTTTTGATGTATCCTAGTCCTAGTATCAATTTAAATTAAATCAAAACTCCAGTTGTAGAGCTGTATTATGATTACGATTACTTTATAAATACTAGCGCAGGTATAAG
This sequence comes from Ceriagrion tenellum, assembly GCA_963169105.1. Classification (NCBI taxonomy): domain Eukaryota; kingdom Metazoa; phylum Arthropoda; class Insecta; order Odonata; family Coenagrionidae; genus Ceriagrion; species Ceriagrion tenellum. Next base: position 40,237,125 of record OY720634.1, read on the forward strand.
TAAAAGATTTTCACATGCGAGCCAGTATCTTTTTGAACAGTCTTTCCTCCTGCTTTCCACACATTAATCAATTTTGTCCTATCGCGGTCGAGGTAAAACAGTGACGACCAGGAGGAATGTATCTCATTTGTTTTTTTAAATAATTAATTTTCAATTTTTTGTGCATAAGCCTAATGCTTGCTCTCAGAATGATTGAAGAGATAAACAGACGCGAGATCGCTGGGAGAAGGGTAATTTGTTTTATTTCAGTGGCTTGACCAAGTGTGATTGTTTTTCATTGGAGGCGAAAATAGTTGTGTGTGTCGACATTCTCAACATTTTATGATCATATTGAAGTGATAGTGTCAGCATGAAGATTTCACTTCTCCGTTAGGCGGCACCATTATTGATAGTGGATTTTCCCTTATCATCACGAATAATCGGTGCAGGCCCGAACAATTCATTCTTAATATCTTTATCTCGCAAAAGCTGGGTCCCTTTCCATCAACCCTATTGCCGTCCATCCAGAGACCCCTTATCTACTGCTTGTCTATCTAACCTTCTACTACATTGTATCTCATGAAATAGACATCGCTGAATGAAGTGTATTGTTTACTTTCATTATCCGTTGATTGTATCTTACGGCACTGTTTTACTCAATTTATTGTGCCGCGGTGGTTATGGAAATCGATTTAATCAGCAAAGTTTAATGTTAGTAAAAGTTATTGGTAGTAAGAGTGAAATAAACAAGGTGAGATAGTGGTGTATCATGGAATAATATGAATTTTGTGGGCCGACAATTGACTGATGTGGAATAAGTGGCTTGACATGTCTGTTAACGCGTGAAAATAGACAAAGAATAATTGACGAAACAGATAAATGAGCGTAAGTTGAATTATTTGAGAGAGCAGGGTAGGCCATCAAAATGATGGCGGGATGCAATGGAAGTAATTCTTGAGGGAACAGGTGCCAGGAAACTTGGAAACAGCTAAATTTATTGGTAAGGTGTCTAAAAAGATACGTCCGACTGGAAGATACTTGTGTAACATTTCTATAATATAACTAATTATAATTTGTATACATTGTATTTCAAATTTCTTAGAAATCTGTATGTGTGTTACCTACGGTCCCTTCTTCCATTTTCCCCCTCCCCCTGCTCCGCCCCCCTCCCGCCGCCCGGAATTTCCCTACTCAGCCCAACGCTTCCCCCTCCCGCACCCCTTCCTACCAGCCCATTGCCCATAACACCACATTCCAACGCCCTACCCTTCTCACTCCCCTCCCTTCCCCTCCTTCATCTGCACCTGATTTTGGTATATATACGCATGTGCAATAATATTTGTTACCGGAAGATGTCTTTATGTGACGAAACTCGGGTTGTAAACAGTCAATCTATTTAGTGGAACATTACTAAAATATTTTAATTTCCGAAACATTTCGAATTCCCAAGAACAAATAGACTATATTTGACTCGATCAATCTCGTAAGGTAATCCCAGTGTACGCTTATCCGTTTACAGTCTTTCTCCTGAATTTAACACTTGATTTTAGTGTGATGAAATAATTGCTAAATAAGTTGAACTTTTTCACTTTTCATTTGAGTCACTCGAGGATGACGCGGGTACATCTGACTACATTTAGCGGGTGAAGCGTCTACCGGCGCTATCAAGGTGTTAATTAGCGCTCTTAAGTAGGCATTCTGGCAAAGTTACTCCAATCCATCTGAGGCTTGCAGTCGCCCTTTCATTCTGAGAAAAAAGAATGTTCGTGCGTTTTTATCGCCCAAGCAACTTAGCGAAAACACCGAGAGGGATTCTCTACGCTCACACACAAGGGGTCGGAAATGAGATTCCTGTCTTTGAGGAGGAGAGAACAGAGATGGAGCCCTTGTTGTAACCCGGTCTCTCCTCCTTAATCTTTCCGTTAGTACAATTGCCTTGCCCTTTATTCCTCCTCACTGGAGCGAGCTCATTAGTGGAGGGAATAAAAATGAGCTCTGTAGGGCTCCATGGGTCGGGATGTGCAGATACGCGTCGTCAAGGCCCTTGAGTCTCGCATTCTTGTCGCTCATTCTCTCTCTCTCTCTCTCTCTCTCTCTCTGTGTCTTAGTCCTCTTTCTCTCTCTAACAGCGTCGCCTTTTTGATCCCATGCCTCCTCATAAAGTCTCCTAACTAAAACACAGGCAATCAGAATTTGTATACAAAGCCTGCGCCTTACAGAGGCTCACACAAAAGGAGTCCAAAAGCTCACGGGCAGGCCTTTTGCCTCGCTCCATGTAAATGCGGCTCTTCTATCGATCCACTTTATCGAGGGGATTGGTTTGTTGTTGAAGCTTAATTGCTGACTTCCTTTGCTTCTGGCCCGCGTTTGTATCCCAACGGTAGCAGAGATCCTTCAATTGGAATCCCAATTCCCGGTTACGTGCTGATTGGAGAACGATTCTAAAGCTGTGGGACATGGCCATCCATCGGATGGGACCTGAAAATGTAGTGTACGTTCAGATAGGTCAAAGGCGACGATTGCTGTGATTATTTTTGCCGTATTCTTAACGAGTACCATTACGGACAATAGGTATTAAGCGGTGGCGAAAGGTGAATTAAAATGTCTTCTTTTGAGCGGAGATTACTCGAAGTCACTGTTCGTGGTGCAAATCGTGTCTATTTTGACGTACTTGAGTCTAGGAAGGATAAAATCATCCATCGTCCTTAAAAATTGTAGGGGAAGCAAATTTATGCTAGGATTTGTAAGTATAGTTACCGCCTCCTTTTGCCCGTAAGTCATTTCTCTATCTAGGCCTTAGTAAAAACTCCCTACGATTTTTCCTTTTGCTCCAGCTCCAAACGTGTATATTATTTTATTTGCCCGCTTGTTGAGGATTTCAAGCTTTGCGCACAAGGAACTGACTAACTAAGAATATAATGGAGGCACTAGACTATCATTACGTAGAATGGTATTCAAAACGAAAATTCTGGCCCTATGTGTACTTGATGTGACTTTTGGTCACTTGACGCGTTTAGTAAAGAGTAGGCTGGGGCGAAGATCGGATTTCTCTCCTTCTGTAACTAATACATTCCCCAAATGTTTCCTCTGTAGCATATCCACTTTTACTAATTTTGAAACTGATCTCACTTATCGGTCTCCTCCTCTTACTAAACCAACAATTCCATACAGCAATTAACCTTTCGTAGTGTTGAAACTGAGATTTCGGCAAGGAAATAACGTTTTACAAAATAATCATTTATAACAGAGGGAAGATGTTAATGGAAGATGCTCTGGCTATATAGCATCAACTGATTCGGTCTTCCTTTACAAGTGATTACGGCAGAGTGTGGAGCGCCGTCTTGTTGGTAATAACCATCCGAACGACCATGTCATCGGAAAGGTTTTTCCTCTCCCTTTGCGAATCGCTTCTCTCTCTCTCTCCGACGCAAATCGTCAGCTTCTTGTTCCCACATGGCGAAGAGCCCGTGTTCCTCGAGGTAATTGAAAATGCCGCCCTTCGCCCCTCGCGGGGGTTAAATGAAAGCGGCCTCAGGCGCTCAGCAGATCGATCCGAATGCCTCCACATTTTTTCAAATGTCCCTTAGCTCGCTCATTGCCATCGAAAATCAATTTAGCCGTGAGCGAACTTACGTGTTTGGGATAAAAGTATTTCACTCCGGCGTGACTTGATGGGAACGATGCCTTCCCGCAATGACAATATCAGATTTGTAGTTATGTCAGGTAAATTGGAGAGCATTTGTTTGTAAAATGAAAGTGAATTTAATTAAAACTTATTTAATTTGTTTTGTTTCTTTTATTTTTGTTATTTTACTTTTATTTTATTTGGGTAGCTTAATTATTAAACTTTACATTGAAGGGGCATGGATTGTTTCGTCGTACTGATGAAATCCTTAGTTTTGTGTTTTATTTGTTTAATTTTCATGAGTGTTCCACGAGGGTTTGGGATCGGGTAAATGTGGCTACAGTGCACGCATCCCTTTTCCAGGGGCATGGTTCGAATACCGGCTTGGGCGCAAATTTTTTAGGAGAATCTCAATACCTTCCTTCTTAGGTGCTCTATGGAGGAATAATCAAGTGCATAACTCCATCTAACGGATGGGACGTTTGGCCATTGATCCCTTGGAATCTTCGGTAAAGAGTAGGCTATTGTTGATACCCGGTTTCTCTCCACTCCAGTCCCATTGTAACCCTACCCTTAGCAATGCCCCTTTTTTCTGTGTATGAGTAGATTGCTCAAGTTGTTGGTCACCTTCCTATGTAACTAATCAATCAAGCAATGAAAAAAATTTCCAAGGGGGAACATAGAGTCGAAGTATCTTCCGTTGCACATAATGGTGTGGCTGAACGTGACATGCCTAATATCAGCAGTCTATGCAAATCTAGATTGGTTAACCGCTGCCCACCATTCTTCTCTTTTCCATGGTAACTTCTTTACATTCCTATAGTTATTCCTTCTCTTGTCTTTGAATAGCATAACCCCTAGGAATAGAAAGCATAAAGGGATGAGGGGACAAAGTGACCGAGGTTGTCTGCTGAAACCGGGGGTCTTCCCTGGAGTCCTCCAGCACCTCTGCTCGCTCATAAATGCTAGATTTACGCTCACTGGCCTCAAAGTTTCCTCTGAAGAGTACCAATATGTCTTTCTTTGCCTCTTCTTGCCCCATTGGCCTTCCTCTCTTTTATTTTGACCTCTCGTTTGTGGCTCTCAAATCTATTGTGCTACAGGGCGCGCCCTTTTTCTCCATTTTGTAGCTTTCTCCATCCATTTAATCTTCTTCTCCGACACCAGATTCTAATCATGTATGATCCTTTCTAAAAATAAGCTACGCTTAAAACATTATTGCTTAAGCGTACACGGGCCTGTTTTACATTTTGATACTTCTTCTCTCCTCGTATCTTTTTAAGGATGCTTTCTCATTATGAATGCCTTACTTTATTGAGCTAGCCTTCGCTCGATGTCTGTGGTTCAAACACCTTTAAGCTTGTTGTATATCGACTTTTGTCACGCCATTATCTCCAACACAATTGCGGCGTCTATGAAGTTCGTGACATCACTGTAAATAATGCGCATGATTTTTTCTCTGTAAGATAATTTAACTGAACTGAATCTGGCACTCATAAATTTTTAGTGAAATGCGACAATTAGTTTTTTTGCGCCCTTTGCTTTAAGTTCTTGCCCAAATGATTGATGCATCAATAATAAAATTTTATTACGACTGAAGACCAAAAGCGAATCTAATAACCGCTGGTAAAATTTTAATCAGTCCTCATCAACCAGAAGAGACCATGGCATGTTTCGCCATTATATATCAGTTTGGAGAACTGCGTATTGTGACCGCCTTACTAAATGATTTCCTTCCACTCGCTTACCAGCGTCACTTCTATTATAGTGCCGTGATTGTGTTGTTGGTGATATAAAACTTTATTTTAGTGCTTTTTCTCCCTACGGTGATGAGTCATCTTAAACTCATGTCAATTTTTTCTCTCTGGATGAGTTAGATTTTCGTCTATTTTTTAATTGACTGAGAAAGGAGTCGTCATGTGAGGTGAGAACAGGGAGACAAAATGGGGCATTTTCCGTTTTTTCCTATGCATCTATTTCTACCAAGTTATTGGCGGATCGGGGTGCCTAATCTGACCAGGGAATCGTAACGGAGCCTTATCTGGTCAATTTTATGAGAGGAATATGTCAAATAGCCACCGTTTTCATTTGTTGTACTTATAACATACAAATAGCATCGGCTGTTGAACAGTGTTTGATAAATCTGAAAATTCTCACGATCTCTCAGTTGCGATGGTTATTCATTTCTTTTGTGCTTCACGCAGCCTTTTGAATCCGTTGCAGGCCGTTTCACCAGTATGTTCTTGTCGAGACTAACTTTTTCAAGCTATTTAAATGTTTCCTTCGGGGTATAGATTGTCAACCGTCGAGAAAAATAACTCAAGATAAAATTTTGGTGACATTATCTCCTTCAAATCGATTATCAAATCAATTTTTGTTCAAGTCTTCGAAAAGCGTTTCGTCACTGTTGTTTCCGAGAGATTTTTCTACTTTTTCGTATGATTGGTTTTCTTATGTTGAAAAACGTTTAGGGCTGAAAAGGTGAAACAGCGTGAGAACACCCTCTAACTGAAGGCCACATCGTCGGCGTTCGGGGGTCAACTCGACGCCCTTTTTGGATGGCGTGTTGTGTTGAGATCGATATTTTTTGCCTGAAAAAGTCTGGAAAAGCCTCTTATCGCCCACTCGAGTCCTTATCGAGATGCATCTCTGGGATCGATGGATTCTCTGAGCAGCGGCCGGAGCATGCACCGGGGGATTTGAGTATTCGTGACGGTTTTGATGAAGGACGGGGCGGGCAATTTTTTAGTCCAGCATTTCGAACACTCGATGGAGATATTATAGTGGTTAGAATGTTGAGATTGGGAATATTATAAGGTGCAATAAATTGCCGATACTAGTTCTAAAATATGGAACATAAGTGGGAGAGGGAAACTGGAGAGAAAAAATTGGTGTGAAGAAATGCATAGATTAGGTGATAAAGGGTTTCCACTTTTGAATTTATGAGGAAAAAAGTGGCTATGTTACTAGAAAAGACAGCTGAGTAAAGTCTAGAATATGCTTGGAAGTAAGGAAGTATTAAAATATATCTTGAAAAATATTTAATTGAAATATATATATATATACAGAGCCACCTTCAATATGTCAGTAAAGCTTGGATAACTTTAACAGAAGTCTCAAATAAATAAAAATAAAGTGTTATCGAAAAAAATAAGGTAAAATGGGTGAATTTAATCATCATTACGATATGGTGGAATTAATAGTTGTAGATAACACACGCTAAAAGGAAACTCTGCTAAGAAATAGAAGCAAACACGTCGGGCATAATATAGGAAGCCACAGCCTACGGAAAACCATGATTCAAGGAGAAATTACTGGCAAGAAATATTTACGAAATATATTATATTATGCACAGTTTTTTAGTCAAATTTCTGCGTAATGTGTGCGTTTACGTTAATATTTCACCTCAAGTCCTGATAATGAAAAATGACGTTAGTGAATCTTTGGCAAGAGTCATGTAAAAATGTTACATTGTGATATTTTTTATTGGAGGTCAACCTTCCTGAAATAGCCTTTGAAGATAATTTAAGAAAATAAAAAACTGTTCTCTTTTAAGTAAAAGATATCATAATAGAAGCTTAAGCGGTTTTTTTACATTGAAGGAATCAGTTTAGCCTTCAGTGTCTACAGAAATGCCATCCCTCTATGAGGGAATATTTTGGGTTTTTGGTTAGAACGTTATCTAATTTGGTTATATTTTTTAACTTAAAATTCATGATATCTATTATCCTGAGGGGGAGCTACAAAGCGCGCATTCTCTTTCCTTTGGAGACTCTATGAACTTCACAGTGAAAATGAACCTCTGCTCAAGCTAACTCAAATATTACGCATAGCATCGCAGGACTTAGGAAGGTGAAAGATTTGTTTTTCTTTAAGAAATACCGTTATTTACTTTACCAACATAGCTATATTACGAATCAACGAAAAGTGTTGAACAGGAAGAGTATCATTTGATTATTGGATTTTATGTCTTCTAAAGATTACATTGTGTCGTAACAATTGTGACCCTAACTCTGAGACAAGAGAAGTCTAGGCTGGAAGTAGAATTCTAAATCGTGATATATTGGGTTGCCAGAAGGGTAAGTTACCGATGTGTTTACCATTGTTGGAAAATATGCAGTTGATGACCCAGAGGTAAAATTATTGTACACTTATTTATATTCTATGTAGTTTGCCTGCTTTTGAATATATTGCAATTATTGTATAACGCGATAGTAATAATAAAGAAGTAGTATAGCATAGTATTATCTATTAATATCGAAAATGAGAGGAAGTTCCTTTGGTAGGTTTGACCTCTGGTATCGAGGTAGTCGTACCCAAATCCTATTTCTAGTGAATTTTGCTAATGAATTTTTGAATAATTATAAAGATGCTGATTTTATTTCTGACCCTTTAGTGTCCCTAAAAAAGAAAATGTTCGTATTTTTTAATAGAACTTAAACAGTTGTTTTTCTTTTTCCTGATTGATTCATGTATGTATTTATTTATTTTATTGTATTTTTATTATAACACATGTAATTGGGGTTACCTGTATGTGTTAAATAAATTATTATTATTATTATTATTTCTACTAAAGTTGGTCTCACTAGCCATGCCTGGTGGGTCAGAGATGGGTTGTAGGGGGGATTTTATGAATGGATTCTGCGTGGTTCTGGTATTTGCCTTTCTCACCGCCACTAACACGCAAAATATCTCGGAAGAAACGCATTAGTGGCCGAAACGAGTCCAGGCTGCAATGTCCCATCTTTCTGAGTGCGGCACTGCGGGAATATAAAAGGAGAGACCTTCTCTTTATGGTCGCCAGAAAATGTGCGTTTGCCTCCATTACAGAGGCCATCTCGATCGGTTGGTTATTTGTGGAGTCAAGGGACAACTGAGGTCATTGGCATCATTAGGGATAATGTGGTCACGCTGGAAGGAAGGATAATTTGGGAAATGGACGAAGGGCAGAAAGAAACCCAGCGTCGGCATCAGCCTACTCTTAACAAAATACGCCTTATGGCGTGTTTACTTCAAGTGTAAACATTTACATAAACACATTCATCATCCTAGGTTATATTGGAGACGCACAAGTTGTTGCATTTGCTCGATGGATTTATGAAGAGACCTTCACGTGTGAATAGAGAGGGTGGTTTCGAAGAGTTGAGTAAAATGAAGAAAGAACCCTGCCATGTCGGTAGACTTATGTATTGAATAGAGAACGGGGAAACTGCCTGATCACACTTCACCCGTGTCAATGCGGGAAGTGTTCTGTAACGGTAATGCAAGTACAGGTGTATTCTAATCTACATATTACCCGGCAAGCCAACTGAAGTGTGTTTGGCCAGGGGTGGATTATCGCCAACATGCACCATAATGTCCAAGTAGCTTTCACTATCATGCACTACACGATATGAATGCTGCCAATACGTGAGCGGATAAATAATACTCGTTTGCCATCTATACTTCCTAGACAGACGAACGTAATAACTGAGGATCATATGAGCCTTGAATGCTGTACTGTAGTGCATGATTTTCGTTTAAGTTAAAAGATTTGTAGTGATATTTCAGTTTACATCGTTGAGGAGAATTCGAATTGTAACTTTTTTCGAAGTTGATTACTCAAGGGCTGAGTGTCGGTGTGTTGCCTTCAGCTATTCTAGAAATGACACCCATAAGGATAGTTTTCGGATCTTAGCGGTGGCAGAGATTTTTCCTGTAGTATCAAGGTCATCACCTTGGGTACTTCTAGTGTACCACTCCACCTGACGGATTTTTGGTCGAACCATGGATCCTCCGACTCTTTCCGTTAAGGGTATGTTGATTTCATCGCAAGGTTTTCATCCACATTTCCTCCATTGCAAAAATAAATCTCTTGCCTCCTTATGACCCTTTTCACGGATAACCTCTGTTGCCAGTTCTTCCACCGTACACATAACTTTATAAAAGCATGGACGAAAGGACTCGTGTCCGATTCCGTTCTCTGCATATTTGGGCGTCATTACCTACATTCAGTATTTTCGACGGAACACATTTGGAGTAGAGATTCGTGCTCTTTGATGGAAGACATCAAGGGTAAAGGGCTGGAGTTGTGTCTTTCTATTCTGAGAGTTTGGTACGATTCCGAGCAGTTTTTTGGAGGAATCCCTGTGCCTGCTTAAGCTTCATGTGAAGAGCACTTCACTTAGAGTGCTCCGTTCGTCAGATGGGACGTTGAAGTTTGAAACCATCGACTCCTTTTCTTAAGAGTTGGCTAATGCCGACATGAGGGATTTCTCCACTTTCCAAAATTAAGCTCATGTGACCCTCCCCTTAAACTTCTATCCACTTGTCCCCTCTGGCACTAATGGCCTGAGTTGTTGGATACCTCCTCAAATACTCCATTAATGACTGTCAGCATACGGGAGCAATTGGAATCATGGAGAGAAACCGGTGTCAGCCCCTCTAAACACCACCGCTTTAACACGAAATATCCCCGACGAAACGCAGTGAAGGTCTAACCCGCGGCACTGTGGGCTCCTAAAGGGACAATCTCACTTTCCAGTCACCAGAAAAAAGAAGTTTCCTTCCATTTTAAACGCGAGATCTTGACCGAGCCGAACCCGTGTTTATCATTCCCTCTTTTTATACCCTTTTGAACTTAATTTTAGCACGAAACCGAAAAAGACTCGCGCGCTGTCCTTTTTTTATTTCATATCCTTGGCGGTTTAATTAGAGAATGTCCCTCACTACGTTGTTTGTGTCTCTCTATCTCTCACTCTTTCTCGCCCCACCCTTCTCCAAAGGCAGCGTCGGAGCATCTTTTTCCTCTTCCCTTTTCTTCTTCCTTTGCAACCCGAAATGGACGCGAGCCCGGAGGATGCTGTGAAGGCTTCTGCCCCCAAGGGAGTGGGGAGACGTCTGGTCGGTGGGGGAGAGGGTGGCAGAATGAGGAGAAAGGGAAAGGGCACTCTTGCCTTCGTCGAGGCGGACACACGGCCAACCCTTCGCCTCTCCTTCCCCCCTTCATCTTTACCCTTCCCCCATTGCCCTCGAGCCAGCCAACGGGAACGAGATGCCAAGGGTAGATGGATGTATACGGGCCCCATTCATTCGACCACACCACCCCTGGACCGCATCACCTCCTCCCACACAACTGTGCTTCCTCCTTCACCCCATCTCTCCCTCCCCGACGAATTCGCTCATCTTCGGCTCCTGTACCATGATTGCATGGAACCGTGCCCTCTATGGAGGTTGGTTTTGAGCCTGAGAATCGAGATATCGCAGCGAGGATGCGTCTATCCTTCTGTACGAATGCGATTGCGTACGGTGGATGCCAAATTTGGTGTGGATGGAATTTCAGTTATTGGAACCAGGATTTGGTAAAAAGAAACTGAATTCATTCATCGAAATAAAGGAATGAAATATGCAGGATTGGAATTCAGGCGATGTTCACTTACTGAATGTGAGTAGAATTATAGTCCATGTATCTCAGCGATGTTTACATGGAGTTGAGTTGATTTTGCTCGTAATCCATAACTATTAGATATAAAATGCATTTTATACCCTCGAAAATTAATAAATGTCTATGTTCAATTGCAAACGCTTATTCTCCCCTATTCCTTCTAGGTTAAATACAAGTATATGTCATGCCCAGTCTGCGAAGCGTTGCCTCTTCTTTTTTATCTTTTATTCATTCTCCAATAATATTTTATTTATTTATTTGATTCCATCGCGTTAATAGTTGTATTTTATGTAAAATTTGATGTGTTGTTTCATTGTCAGCCCTATACGGACTTAGAAAAGCAGATTGAATGCATAAGACCGATTATAAGAAGGAAAAAACTGGAGTAAGAAGATGAAGGTGATATAGTGTCAGAGTATGTGTTATTATAATTTAAATATGACGTTTATATTATTTTCTTGACACAAATGTATTTTTCCTTTTACGGTGACAACCCTTAATTTTGCCATTGTAGCTGATTTTTCATTAGCATGATAAAAGGAAACACGATAAAAAAATAAATAGGAAACTTGTCCCCGTGTTTGTATTTTGATATGCTTGTGATTCGAGCTTGTCTAGTGAGTGAGAAATACGTCTCTTATATTGCCGCTATATTTGTAAGGACTTGTATATGTGCCGATGGAGCCTAGGCATGGTAACAAGGTAATGGTAAATGCTTGATTTATGCAGAGAAGTCTCGTGGGTGGTCCACCGGATAATGAGCTTCATGATTGCCAAAGCTTCAGAGAGCGACTCGCTCTCCATCTTCAGGACTCTAGAATAAAAACTCTAGTATGTAAAAAAAATGCTTGGCTTATGACTTGTTCAATAGATTTAGGTGTAATTGGGTAAATGGGAGTTTATCACTTTGGGGATTATTCGGAGTAAACTGCATTACTTGCATCCCAATTGAGAGTGTAACTGAGTAAAACAACTGGGATCAACTGTGGATAATTTTTGGATTGGAATTATCATACCCCCGATGTGATTGCGATGCTATGACTTTGTCTCTAAAAATTAGACTTTGTCAGGATTGAGAGTTTTTTATCCTTCTTGAAAAGTAATAAATCTTTTATTCATTGTAAGGGAGGTGCATGGGAAAATATGTCCAATAAACACATTCTGTTATCTATCTTCTATGCTCTTTCTGCTGGAGAGCATAGTCCAAACGATATAACAAAAGTCGCTTCATCCTTCTTTTCCATGGTTCCTTAATTTTTACTCATCGCCGCTTTGATACTTGTTCTTCAGCTTGCCATCTAAGAAATTTTACATCAGAAGTGTTAATGAAGTCGGTCTATTTCAAAGCATTCATGAATTCAATCAATATACGTAAATAAATATTTTACTACTGTTAGTTCTAAATGTGACATTATTTCAAAAATATATATATTATTCAATAAGTGATTGTTTAATAAGTTTCAATTATTTTAGGACTAACAGTTTCACCTGTCTCCTCCAAGAAATGTAACAATATGTGTATGTTTGGGCTAAGAGCATAATTTGTTGTGTGCAAAGTCAAATTGCTTGGTAGGATCAATGGGTCCACCAGCACTGGTCAGCCTTAGAAGCCCTCGACATTTATAGTATATTTAGATATTAGGTTACATTAAAATCATTGCTGGTTTTAACAAGCTGCTGTCGATGTTCTCGGTATATCATTTACGGTGCGTGTCACATCGCCTCTTTTGTGTTCCTGGTTCCACCGTGGACTCAATCTCATCAGTTCATCGTGAGCGTTGTGGCACTGACTTTTGGTTAATTAGACACCATTTTTGGTGATATACTTTTTTGTACCTATACTGGGTCTTTTGGTGAGTGTGGAAATTATTGCTTGGAAATTTTCCTCCAGGGCTAAAGTGGCTGCCTGTCACCGTGGATCCAATCTAGCACCTTTCTTTTTGTTAATAATTTATATTTCTAAATAAAGATCATGCTCGTATCTTAGTTATGAACTCTTTCAAACAATATCACCTTTTCAAATCATATCATTAATATCAAAGTTGTAGTGTCCAAATAGATCACCCTGCAACCGTTATTCGTCCGTTTTCGTTCTCATACCCTATTGTCAGATTGAATGAAAAGATGGATGCCCGCTCTAATATGAACGATATGGTCATAGAGCATTGCCTCTTATCTTCACCATTAATCGTCCTTTACGGATTACTATACTCACCTAAAATGATTGTGATTAATATTGAGCATTCATGTGGAGCCTTTCAGTAGGTTGATGTCGGCTACGCTGAATATGTTCCCCCTGAGAGGAAAATGCCTACGGCTTCTATCTCTTGGTGGAGCCAATCTCACCTGTATAAATAACGAGTAATTAATCATTTGGCTGCTGTGGAGTTTTAAATATTTCAGTTATGTCGTAAATAACGTAAAAAATATTATTTTCTCTCGTGGAATGACTACGGTAGCATTTACCCCATTCGTGTCGCATTTCTACATCTTCTAAATGGATTCGATATGGAAGACGTATTCTGATCGCACCACCGCAGGATATTATGCGCCCAGCCGTGACGTGCATGTTGCAGGAAATGTGTTGGCGTTGTTGCCAATGCAACGAATCTCCCTCTCTGAGATTCAATTTGCATCGCGCCCTGATGCTTGAAGTTCCCTCGTCGTATACCCCACGCTGCTTCGCCCCATCTCCATACCGCCGCCAGCATCACACCCTAAACCATATCCTGCACGATTATGCAGCTTACTTAGTGTTCCGTGAAATGCGCATTGCATAAGCAAGAAGGAAACTATCTCTTAGTTTCACATGCTTTCGCTATTACATATTTCTATTCATAACTATAAGATATTAAGGTAGTTTGTGCGAAACATCATTCCATCGAGAAATCAATGAATTTGATCTCATTTTAAAGAAAAATATCTTACTTTTCCAAAGGTACCAAAATATCAGCCCCTTACCGAAAAACTTTCCGAGATTTTTGAAAAATAATACCAGTCCTTTTACATGGGAAATGGTAGGTTTCACTCTCCAGAGAGACTATTTAAAAATAAGGAATTTGTAACTCTTAGATCTCGTAATAAAATTACCAGTGTGTCTTTTCTATCTATTTTTGAAAATTAATCATATTGTCACCGCAGTATTTTTGTAGAATGTCAAAAACCATTCGTTGTGAAGGAGTTTTAAACGTCCCGCGTGCAAAAATGAGTCAAATCGAATCTTATGTGGGTATTTTAAATTCATTACCTAGAATTTCAGTCATATGCAAGTATATTATTGTACTATTAATAATATAGTACTTAATTCATGCTTCCAACAGCTGCTGAAATTAAAACGATTACTTCGAATATGGTCTCCATTATGACTAGGGAACTAGCTCGCTCAAACTACCTAATGTGCTCACATTGAGCTAAGTTAATTGATGTCGATTTTCAAAATTTCATTTATATAGCACCTTCGGGGTATCTGGAAAAAGTTTGGCAAACTTGAAATCAGGTTGAGGGACTCGAGGTATGATGGATGATGTTATGAATTTCACTGGTGTACTCGTTCCCATGATTCCCAGCGGGTGAGGTTCTTTAATACATCATAACTAAGTGATGCATAGCCTTGATGACGAGAGAAAAGTCTACTTTCGAAACATCGGCCAAAATGAAGAACTTCACCTGGTAGGGAGCCCAAGAAGATTTCACCACACAACCTGTATAATAATTGCAAATTTTGGTAAATGGATAATTCTGAAGAGGAAAAATCATGCGGGGATCTGAAAAATTGTGGAGGGAAACTCGACGACTGCATTAGTTTTCTTCCCACGAATAGTAAAACTTGACCCACAGTTGTACCTCCCATCTGATGCACGAATCATTGTACTTAAAGTATTCACCGTATCGTATGTGACGATGCCAATGATAATCTCCAGTATCGCCCCCATTAAAGCTCGCACCCTTAGAGTGGAAAGTCTGTTTTATAGTCATCACACAATCACCACTGGCCACTAGAGATAGTTTGTTAATAATAATAATTATATAATAAAAATAACATTTCATTTAACACACTTAGTTATACATTATAATCCATTAAAAAGTGTTATTCGTGAAATGAGGCACCCCTGAAGAGACCTGTAGTGGGAGTTGACAACAATTAGTTATGCTGTGTCCAGCAGCATTGTCTATGTTTATTTGCGTAAATAACCATTTTCTTAGACGGCTAAGAAATCTGGTTTAGCTTTGGACAGAAGATATTTCTCTATTATGTTAATCATGCCTATTAGCTTGCCTATTAATATTAATAAATTATTAATAAATAAATACATGATGAATAATAAAAAATAATGGAATTGATGCCCTTGTTTCCTTGAGGCCGCTGGTTCATATGCCCCAAAAGAATGGTTACATATGTCTTACGAGTATAATTAGAATAGAAATGGCGCCATAGCCTTAGCTGCTACCACTAAACAGGGCAATATCAGTTATTGTGTTAATAAATATTCATCACTATTGATTTGATATACTGGCGTAGTAAAGTTCACAATTGATTTGGTATTGTTTTCTTTTGGAGTTTAGGTCGAAAATATACTTAGCTAAACTCAATAGATCATGAAAAGGAATCATTTGGACAGTTCACTTCTTGACTTTTTGACGGTTTCATTATAAAGACGAGACTATGAGGGACTGTATTATGTCAAGTACAGAATACGTACATCCAAAACCGGGAGAGGGTAGGGAAAAAGGCAGAGGATACGGTAAGAGGAGGGAGTGGGATTGGTATTCAAATGAAGGCCAACAAATTATAAATCAGTTGTGAAAGTTACATCAGTATTATAATGAGTTAGTTTGCTACTACAATCTGCAAACGATGTCACCAAATATCTTTGAACATCAAACCTAGACCTGTAAAAATACTCAATATACAGATTGATACTTTGGAGTTAAACAAAATATTACTCTCATCAGCTTTGCCTGTGTACGTCTTGAATTCAGAGCTTTAAGGGTGAGAGTGCTCCCGTTGGCTTAGCGAGCTCTGACGTGAAATCACGCAGTTGTTACGTTAATGTACTAGGAAGAGCGATTCTGTCGTTACCAATCCAGCAGATCTTTCGTGTGATACAATTTGCATTACTCGCTGATGCTTGAAGTTCGAACATTGTGCAGCCCTGTTCTGTTCCTCTCCCTTCAACCCGTCCTTCTGTTCCTCAATCTCCCATACTTCATTTTACCTCTTTCATGACGACGGTTTATACTCTCCAACTCTCATTTTTTCACTCTTTCCTTCCACAATATCCCCTCCCACTTCTCCCCATCCCTTTTCTCCTTTCCCCCACACCCTCCCTCTCCCTCCCCCCAGTGTGCTCATAATTCACCCCGGCCGATCGAAGGCAGTGATTAGAGCCGCCATTCTTCCTTCCCCTCCCTCACGCTTCCCTTCCTCCGCCCTCATAGGAAAGAGGAGAGGAATGGTAGAATGGGTTGGTTTGGTTGCTGTGGTATTTAAATCCCATTCCTTTAGAGTCCGGGTTTGAATCTCAAAAATGTTGGAGCCTTTCAGTTATATCCTGATCCTCGCGTATGAGCATTGTGGAGAGAAATTCAAGTATAGTGCATCTATATAATGCCCTGAAAGCCACCTAAAGATTGTTTTCAAGGGAATAAGTTTTCTCCAGCATTCACCTAACTATATTCTACCAAAGTTAATGAAACTATGACTAACACTGCATTATCAAAAACCTGCAAATACCTATCAGGGGTGAAATTAAACCAAAGTGCTTTGCTCTATTGATAGCCTATCAATGCTGTAGAAACATTGAGTGTTTGAGTATTTTGTAGATTCATAGAGTGGCAAATGGAAAAATAATTATTTACCATGCCTGTCGTATGAGACTTAAAAACTGTACGCCATCTAGTGTCTTTCTCCTTTTGTATACTCATTGTCAACGTTAGGTCACTGTCACCCTTCCATCATTTCCTCAGTTAATCCTCCTTTACTGTCCTTGAGGAAAATCAATCTGTAATGGCGTAGATGTTCTAATCTGTCATTCCCCTCCTCAATCACCAACCATGTGGACGTACGGCTCCAAGACATAGTTTTCACATTTCCCTCAAAGTGTCTCGGCATTGTTACAATAGTAATAATATCGTTAGTGCTCATTACACTTTTTATCACCTGATTCCATCTGGCTTTACACGCACTTAAATGTAACTTTCTATTGGTTACCTCATATGTGTTTCCTTGTGTTTATATTTTTAGACTTACTCAAACTAAGTTTCATTTTCGTTTCACATGACGAACGACCCTGCTGATTGCCGAATATGCTTTATCGTTCCAGATTTCCTTTTGTTTTTAATTCCTGCTCATTCCAATTAATTTTGATGTATTTTGAATCCTTCTTTCCTCTTTGCAGTTTTTGCCAAAAATGTTCCACCCGGCGATGAGATTGGGTTTGTATGTCCTTGTCAAAATTGTCAAGTGCCGCTTCAAGCAAAAAACTTGATCTTTTCTCTAGTCATTTACTTTTAATGTTTGTTGCCGTGGGTTTTTGATACAATCAAAGGTTTTAGGTGTACATTTAATGAATATTTGGTGTATATTTGTCGTAGAAGATGGATTTTTTTGTAAAATTCGATATATTTGGTTCCCACGCTACGGCGTGTCGTGGCAATTTTGTCAAGACATTTTATAGAGTACGATAAATGAAATACATGCAACACTAGATGCACGACTAGAGAGAGCATGAAATGCATACTCGTCAATTCTTTTGAAATTTTCATTTCTCTACCCGCATCATCGATTGTCTGTGCAGATAGTGTTATCGTCGCAGGAATATACGGATGTATCTGTAGTATAAATGAATTATTTGTGCTCCAAACACAGCAAGTACACCATTTACTTTAGTAAACATCCCTTCTTCCTTGTACTAATGGGAAATGAGGACATAAAATTGTTGCACGGGAGAAGGAAAGGGTGTGGATGAAAAGAAAGAAAGAAGGGGTGGAAATTGGGGAATAGGATTGGGGTTTTGGATTAAGTGTCGCCTCTCAGAAATGAAGTCTTTTTATTGACACTTTTTAAATTTTTTAAATTAACTGTAGTTTCAGCGCTGTCAACTTTGGAACGGAATATATTCTTACTCAGGATATTTAAAATACACGGTTTAATGTAATTATTTAATAGAAATTGAAGTTTGAAAATATTTTTCGTTAAGTTTTAAGATACGCAGGAGAGGTCTTTTTTCTTGCAATAGAGCTCATAAAATCGGTAAAAAAGGTCAATCAGCGACCATTTAAAGTCACAACGGCTAATTCAGCGTTGTGGTGGGATAATATGTTCAGTTTGTAGTTGAAATTTAGAGAAGAAAATTTTATTATTACCAAATTATTTTAATATTTTTATTTTTATGTTGCTGTCATATTTGTTACTGCCAAGTTTTATCTGTTTCCAACCGAGGCTCTCAGCTTAAAATTTTTCCTTTATCAAATTTTCAAAGAGATAAAAAGAGAAAGCTCTATCAAAGATATATCATTTCATGCCAAGTGAAGGGTTCGTAGGAGTTTTAAATGCTGGAGCTCTTATAGGCTGGTGGTATTACATACACGGTAAGCAAAACCCCCGTCTTCCACCATAGTGTACATCCCTGCTTCATGGAAGAAGGGGCGCGTGGAGAATTAAGGCTCTCTTGTGAGGGCAAAGGAAGGGATGTGGAAGAAAGGGAGGGGTGAATAGAGGGAAAGAATGGAGGGGGGGAGAGGTGGGTTGGGAAAGGGGTTTATGTGTTGAGAGAGAGAGGGGTTTTAGAGATTCCCCTCTCTTCCCATCCTGACCGTCTTTTCTCCCTTCCCCTCGAGTGATCATTCATCGACAGGCCCCGGTCGTTTTCTTCCCTGACGACCGCCCACCCTTCCCTCCCCGCTCTCTCCACCCCCGCCTGCTCTTTCACCATCCGAGCCAATCTCCGCCTCAGAATCTCTCACTCCTTTCTCATCCACCCTTTTCCATTCTAGTGGGGTAGGAGTGGGGAGGGAGGGATAAACTCACCCTTTTGTCGTTAATCCTCGCCTTTGCCCAAGGAGATCTTCACTGCGTCACGGGTGGGAGTGAGGGTGGGGACGGGGGGGCGGTGCCGAAGGGGGTCCGAATGGGGAC
Organism: Ceriagrion tenellum; assembly: GCA_963169105.1. NCBI lineage: Eukaryota > Metazoa > Arthropoda > Insecta > Odonata > Coenagrionidae > Ceriagrion > Ceriagrion tenellum. The sequence continues at coordinate 40,256,289 of OY720634.1, forward strand.
AGTGTGGGAGAGAAAGGAATGAAACCTTTCTCATTTCCCTTAATACAGGCAAGTCTGCGCCATTCGCCCGTCCACTCTCCCCTTTTGCCTTTTTTTCTATTCATTCGTTCCCACAAAAAGGTTCCCTCCCCTATCGGAATGTACCGCCTTTGAACCCTCCAGTAGTTCCTCATTGTTTCATCCTGGCGGCGGCAGTTCCCGTTTCAAATCTATTACATTACTACATATTATACATTACTGCTACTATTACATTACTAATACAAATCTACATTAATTACGAGCAAATTGAAACTTGTCTTCGGGCATGGAAAAATTGTCGTTACGCTTTCCGTGAAAAATTTGGTGATTTTTCCGACTTTGCGAGTTTAACATGGTACGATTAATGATAGGTAAATTTTTGGATGTGCTCGATAACGACAAAACTGTGATTCAGAGAGATCAAAGGAATGACGTTTTGGTCAAGAAAGAAGCAAATTAATTTCAGTTTTCTCGTTTAAATTCTAGCAATATTGGTGAAATTATGGAATGAATTACTTCAGATAATTGATTTAGAGATAATATATTTAAGAGATGTCACTTCAATCGAGGTCATCAGTAATTGATGGAGTACTCCCTATGTTTTTGCATTAATTTGTACACTTGGTATCTTATCTTGTCGATAAATTACGTTTATGAAGCCTGACAGACTGTTATCACTTTTTTCAGGCGGCACCAATACCGGTTGAAAATGCGATAAATGACTACCTAATGGAAACCTATCGTCGTGAATAAAAAATTATTTAATGGCTAATTCTACAGAATATTCCTTGACCATGTTGACTTAAGGCAAATTATTTGCCAGTATTGTCGAATCTAAATGAAAAGTTACTCCGCAGGATTATTTTTGAGATACGCGAAACGTTTTAATTAAGAAAAAGGAAAATAATTTCAGTTTTTGGTTTTAATTCTTGCAATATTGATGAAATTAAAGAATGAATTACTTCAAAAAATTAAGTTAGAGATACTTAGGATAGGAATAAAATCAGGTTTTGACCCTGTAGTAAAGAAATGACGATATATGCTGGTATCTCATCACTTTGGCGGAGAAATTCTATTTTTGTCGTCTCATTTGTCGGTGACCTATCCCGTTTCCATAAATTGGTCTTAAATTTGATGTTTAAATGAAGCGTTTAGGTGCATGTATACTATTTAACGTATGCTCAAGGATTCATTACTAATCTAATTCTGTTCTTGAAATGCTTAGAATAATTTGATTCTAGAATTTTTCCGAAATTCGAGGAAAATTTCAATACTTACAAGTCACATATTTTCAATGCCTCCTCTTCCGAAGTATGTTATCCGCGTGTTGAAGCAAGCCACTTTCAGTATAAAGCGACCTGCCAGTTGGAAACAACGTTGTATGACTGAGGAGGAATGATTGGTGCAGAGAAAAATGAGCCATAGCAAAAACATATAAAGCTAATCGTGAAATAAATTAAAGTAAGGAATTATGTAAATGTATGCTGCTAACGTACAGTACATATGATGAATACTGCTGAGCATAAGAGTAAGGACCATTTGAAATATAAGTTGATTAAATTAACTTGGTGGACGGGAGCGATACGGAGACGTAAGATATTTGCTCAAAATATCACGAAAGGTAGAATAAATGGAGGCATCCTTGAGGAAAGATTAAAGCCTAAGTGTTCTGGCAAAGTGCAAGTGAGGTGGGAGAATTGCCAGTACGTGATGGAATGAGCTATGAGCAAAGATAAATAGAGGAATGCAGTTTGCCGAGTTTTGGAGTGAATCACTGATGATTATGATGCACGGGGATAGTCGTTGGTTCAATGGAGAATGCACTGAAGAAATGCAGAAAAGTATTTCTTTGGATTTATGACTATATGGTGGTATTAATATAGCTGTTTTCAGTATTCTCGTCTTTTTTTTTTTGTTTTTCATCATTGATTTTTAGTGTTTAGTTTTTCTGACTACAGTTTCTCCCTTTTTCCTGGGGGCATCTTCAGGTCCGTTGGACATTTTGTATTTATTGTTATTATTTATTTTCCGTTGTTATTTCTTTCGTTGCTAGTTCAGTTGACCATTATGTTCATCTGCTGGACATAGATTCAAAATGTGTCTCCATTGGCCGCTCCTCGCTGTGGTCCGACCACTCTATCCCAGGTTGATCAAATTTCAATCGGGAGGATGGATACCCACCTGCCTCAACCTGGGATTTATAATAACTCATCGATGGAAAACATCGTAAAAGTGCGAAATTATAATGTCAGCCCTTTAGCACTGAAGGGAAATCAGGGTTAACAAAGATGGCCAACAGGCTACGCCCACGTTATAACTTCTAGCTTTGGCCATAATTGCAAGCGCCCTCTCCATATGCCTCAACGAGTTTGATAGAACTTAACCGACGGCAATTGAGAAGAAATTACCCTTTTCCTGGTTCAAAAGAGTAAAAACATCTTTAGAAAAAATGGTACGTTTTTGTTTCTCAGAATCCAAAATTTCTCCACAAAATACTGTAAATAAAATTTAAGTTAGGCCTCTATTTGAAATAATTAAGCACTAACTGGTCTCTAGTGCTCAGACCATTGGACTCGTCTTCTTAAATTCATTTCCGCTCTTTTCCTAAGCGCCTAAAATATGATCTGATGTCAGATAATTTTGAGGCATAAATTATAACGTTACAATTTTTAACAGAGTAGGAATTTCTATTGCCATTCTTACAATAAATTAATCAGTAGAAGTTTTTCATGTTAAAATTTTCAGCATTTAAATCATTTTCTTTACTAATTGAATCAATTATAATCAGGCGAAAAATTCATCAAAGTTTGTAGATAATATTTATTTATCAGGACAACCAATGATGATGCGCTGCCTTTAATTACATGCGCCACTGAGTGGCATCATGTTTTACGTTGTGAAGTTCATTAGAAAATACGTTGAAAGTCATGTCATCACAGTCTTTCACGTAATGACACGGGACTACTTATGCGGCTCCTGGCTGTGAAAGGATTTTCCGTCCCTTCTAGAGCTTGAACTGAAAGCGCGATAACAGACTACCGTTGTAAGCCATCCAAGGCTTTTCTTTCGTCCCGAGCTCTCAGTGTCTTTGTCACCTAATGACTCAGGTGGGATGAAAGGAAATCCTCTTGACAATCGAAAGGGTAAGGCATGCTGGGGCCCATGGAATGAATCAATGATGCGTTCGTTTGATCCCCTATTCGACGAGGCACTCGTTAATGGGTTCGGCTGTTAAACACCAGGAATGCCTCAACCATCCATCGGATGAAAATTGCTTTCAGACCACCAATTTAAAATTAGACTCAATCTTTGATTTAAATTTAAGCCAGAATTTTTTTACGGTGAAGTTGTAAATATCTTATGAACCCTAGCATACTGAGGTAGATCAGGTCATAAAAATAAAATAAGGGAAATAGATTGTAGAACAGAAAGGTTTAAAATGTACTTTTCCCCGTGATCGATAAGAGACCCTATTTCCTCACCCACCCACCCCCACCAGACCCACACCTGATTTCAATGGCTGCGTTTAGATTTTGGAGTAGGTTAGTTGACAGGTAGTGTAGCTGATTTATTCATATGCCCCCTAATGTATGTTTCTAAATCTGCCAAGTAGTGCTAACACCATATTTTGTATGTAGCCTGCTTAACTCTTGTGTCACGTTTATATAGTAACATTATAGGTTAATTTAGTAGTTTTTGTGTGGCATTTTGAGCATACCAATAGTGTGGTGCACATTAGTGAAAATAACTTTCTTGACTGTAGTTCATGTTGGTGATAAGTCACACCCTGCCATACACCCTTATGGTGGCTTGCAGGGTGTTAAGTAGATATAGATGAACCATCCTTGCCTTAAGAGTTTACCGTATGGGGTGCAATGTAAGCCGTATCCGGATTTACTTCGTCACAAGGAAGCCAAATAGAAGCTATGCCAAAATAGAAGCCAATAGGGCTATCAAAATTTCTCGATGACTATTGATTCTTGATATTGATTCTAACTATTGATATTAATTTTTAATTTCTGCTGGATGGATTAAAAAAAATCACTCAGGCCTATTTATTACTCCTGTTATACGCTAACCGTCAGATTATGTTACTTTTTCGTCTATGCAGCGTTAGCCATGACGTAGCGTTTCATTCTATATAACTAACTGTCTAACGTTCAACGTCAGCGGTGTTATTGCAAAAGCGCTGTCTTATCATATATCATGCCCAGAAAATATTCGGCCATGTCAATTCAATTTCTCGTAACTAGGTTGCTAACCGACCTAACTCGTCTGTTTATCCCGGGCTGTATTCTATTTGTCTCACGTGACGTAACGGGGAGTTGAGCCCCGGGGAGTCCCGGGGAGTGGTTTGGCTCCATCAATCAGGGAATAACAGTGTATGCTGTTTCTCCGTGACTTCGGTTTCAATCTCGGTTAAGTCTCATGGGTCATAAAACCGGGCTGGCCAGAATCTGTTATCCGCGTAATGCTTCCTACTTCTATCGGTTTGGGGGACATTTTCATATAACACCGTGTGATGAGATGTTTCCCTCAAGAAAAGAGCAAGAATTAAATATGCATAATGTTGTAACCAACTTAAAAATGGCGTAAGAGAGCAATACACTAGTCTCTTCCTTCCCCCACGGCTGAAAAAGATGACGAAAATTGGCAGCTAAATAGATGCTCGATGTATTCTCCCTTATGGCTAGTTGAAGGAACGACACATATGTATTTTACAAATTTGAGGGACCCATATGCCATAGCCCCCATTCAATAAGTGTAGCAGAAACATTTGATAAATTTATTGGTTTCATAACTTATAGCATGAAGTTATGAATTCCATAAGTATCCAAGATGGCGGATGCGCAATGAACCGCTTGGAGACTAAATTACATGATAATAGAGTTGTTTTGAGACACATGACTATTTTGTTTACTCTTACTGACTAATTATTATGTGCATTTACAGCTATTCATAAACTAAACTATCGTAATTTGTATCCGGCGGTAGAAGATTAGATCGAATATTTGAAGCTATTGACTATTAGTAAGTTATATAACTAGTAGATGTGTTCCCGCAACCCGAATATATTTATGAGATCAATAACTCTATGCATCTATTAACTGTTGATTTCATTACTAAATTTTCTTGCAACTGGTCATTAGATGTTCCTTCCTCCATTCGAATGAAATATTTAAGAACCTAATTGACGAATTTAGAGACGAGAAAACTGAGCTGTGCCTGTGTTTGTGTGCCTAGAGGTGATGGTTGCGGTGAGCTTGTGTGCTTGGCAGGCGGGGTAACTGATATCTCCCAAAACCCCTGCGGGAGAGTAAAAAAAGGGGTCTTCGCGAGAAGGACCCTAGGGCTTGCGGCGCCCTATCAACTCCCCTGGGAGGGAAAGATCCCTTAAAATATGATAAATGTAGGTCATAAGTGGTGGACCCCACCAATTTTTTCCTGCGGTTATAGCGACAGCCTCTGTCTGAGCAGAATGCGTAACTCTGGCGTGGAAAAATTTTTAGACGGTTTTCTGCGTTGAGACATCGTGAAGGAGGCCCATGAGCGATTCAATGGCTTACATCAGCATCCCAGGCAGGAAAATATGTCTGAAGATCTCATGTTACGTGAGGAATTTGATAGCGCATTTTAAGCATAATAATTTTTCGAATTCAGGCGGTGTCGAGGGACGCGTGAGTGGAAGTGAACGACTGGGAAGTAAATGACCAATGTTCTCTGTTTTCAAGGAGTGACCAACAAAACTGAGTGGAATTGATGTTTTACTATGTATGTACCTCCCTTCTTCTGCCTTTTTGCTCGTGAGAGTGATATGCGAGTTTAAATGTAGAATCAAATGCACAACACATTGCCGCGGGTGGTACGGCCATTAAGTAGGATTAAGTATTTGTGATCTATACCGTTTTATAGTTATGCCATTTTAATATGACCATCTTCACTTTGAATTGTCGAAACATCAATAAAAATTTCAACTCATTTGATCGTGAAGATTTTTCCAATTCTGTTTTCATCCACCAGTGAATAATAAGATGATTATGAATCGTTCATTTAGCTTACGAATTGAGGCTCAACTCATAATGAGAAAAAAATACATACTTTCCAAAAAGAGAAGTGTTAGGCATAATGTTGTGGAATTTCAACACACCTAAGAACAGAAATAGCAATTATCCTCTTGATAAATAAATTTAATGCGACCATGGTTTCGATGTTTTAATGATGCAACCTGATGATGATGCAGTTTATTGAAGTCATAGTCACATTATATTTATTAATATAGTGGAAAATTGTCATTTCTGTTCTTCATTTCATCCTATCCTCAGTCACATTTTTTTTCATGATTAGCTGTCAATCGTTCGTTTCACCTGACGATGCTGTAAAACACAAAACCAAATATGTATTGCTACTTATACGTAAAAGGGAATGTGAAGGGTGTATTTTTATCGCATTTTGCCCACATCTTTCTTCTCTTGTTTTCGTTGCAGGCCCAAATGTTGTTAGGCAAATTGAGTCATATTGTTATTGTTATCGAAATAACTTTGTTAATATGCTTATAGAGTTTTGTAAAGCCTACTCTTTAGTAGATACGACTTTCATTTATTATTAAAATACTTTAATAATCATAAGGTGATCAATAGGTGAAGGTAGGTTGTATATAGAAGTAAGTATAAACCCTCTCGGCCTTCACATATGCAGGGCACCATTCTTCAGTAACATTTGTTTCTCCATATCAGCGTACGTCCAACTCTCTTTCATCTCGTCCGTAAAATGTATTGTTTCTCTTTCTTCCTCACTTGCCCAACATCCTTCACTCTCTCTTATCCTTAGATGACTCTTTGCCCCTCATTACCTCCTCCAATCACCTACCTTGCTTCTTCATAATTCTATCCCGATTTACCCACCAGACTAAGCTTTCCCTCGTTTTCTATATTCATCATTTCCGGTCACTTCACCTTTTCTTTCATTCTCCAAAGCCACATCTCAAACACCTGCTGCCTATTCTTGTCCTCCTTTCTCATAGTCCATGTTTCTGCCCCACATAACGCAACAATCCAATTTCAGCTCTTGGCCAAACTCTTTTTTGCGTTCTTACCCAAGTTTTCCATTATTAGCTTCCATGTATTTCTTAACACTTCGCCTGCTGCTGCCTTTCACGTGCTCTGCCAGAGTTTATTCTTAATTCGTTTATCTTCCTCCTTTCCAGGTCGGTGTTAACAATTTTCCACATCCTTCTCTTCTTTATTTTCGTAATAATTGGTTCCACGACTCATTGCGTCTTTGTCCTTCTCGTCTCCATTGATAAGTTCTATAAAGTGCAGTTTTGCAATCGCTTTGATATAGTTGGAAAAGTGCAAATTTTATTGCATCGTTCTAGGTGTGAAGGGGTATGGTAATAGCAACAAGTATGACTCAGTGTGTTTTTGTGGTATGATCAAATCTGTAGATATTCGGTGGCCTTTAACATATCAAAGATAAAAATATCATATCAAGGATATCAAAGAAAAAAATAAAATGTGCGTAAAATTTTAAACAAAAAAAATTTATTACGCTATTTTCAAATTCATTAGCCCCTTAAGCAACTTAAGGTGCTAATGAATATGAAAATAGCGTAATAAATTTTTCTGGTTTAAAATTTAATGCGCATTTTATTTTTATCTTTGATATGTTAAAATTCTAATTTTTTTCAGCATAATTGAAATAAGCTCTCTGGCGCAGATATTTGACCTCCTCAGGTTCGAGGAAAAAAACTTTAAAAATAGCAATGTAGCTACTCCAAAATTACGTTCATCATCAACTCGTTAAACCAATAGTAAAACCAGTCCAAATACCTCGTAAAAGTTTCACAAAGCACTAAGCTCGCACACCAAAAACATAAATCAATATCCTTCTCATTTTCTCTATCAATCCTGTCATATTTAAATCCTGCCCCTGCCTTTTGTTGGTTTGCTTGCTTCCGTTAGTACCTATCATTTTCTTTTCCATCAAATCCCTTCAACTTGTCACACCCATTCTTTTCTGATCTTATTTTTTCGCCTCATTCGAATTTTACTCCCTAAAGTTCTCTCCTCCCTTAGCCAATTCCAACACTTCCCATTTGTTTCCTTTTCTCTCCACCTGTATTTTCGATTTCTCATTCTTTCAATCCTAACCTCTCCAAAGTTTCCGAAAGTTCAAGCGGAGCCTTTCCCAAGAGCAAACCTTTCCGTGAGATTTTATTTCTAATGGCAACATTTTATCTGGAAATTTCTTTTGGCCTCTGCCCTGGTTCCGTCGAACCTCCTTGAAGAGAGAGCTCCAAACTTATGAGAAGATATATCGTTTTTCTTTCATTTAGAAAATACCACGTGAGATGGAAGTTAGCTGATCGCTAGATGGCTTGTGAGTGAGAGTTTTGCTTGCAATACGGGTTAAGTTTAATATTGTTTCTGGATATCATGACTCCGGTATCAAAAAGCTGCAGATTTGGTTTTCAGTAATGATCCAAAAACTCTTCATTGGTATGATCATGTCACATGTAGAAGCACAAATAATAATGACAGTATTCCTCTGCAATTCTTATTTGGGAAATGGCAATTGAATACCACTGCCTTGTACCATGTATCCCGTTGACTGTTACAAGGAAATCATGCTGTATTTTTGCTATTTGCGTTGTGTAACCAAAATATGCATGAAAATTGTATAAAACAGTCATAAAAATATTCACCTTTTGCTTTACTGCGTACGCCATCTATGTATGCTTTATGAGTACAAAAAAATCTCTAACGCTGTTAGGTACTCTCAGATTTATAGAAATTATTAATTGCATTTCGCGGATATAAACGTTTTTTTTTCATTTGTCGCATGAAGTTATACATTTTGATCTTATGTCTCGTCTTTAATACTACAAATTAATGTTAGCCTTTCATTTTTCATTTGAACAGAAAAGACCTGAATTCACAAAGTTTCTTTTACGTTCGCTATTCAAAATCAATACTCGGGGTATGGAATTCAATAGCTTCTACTAATAATTCTTCACTGTCGATACCGGTGGAGGCGGCGTCTTCCCCGCCTTCGAGGCTAAGCTATGCCTGACCGGGTTCAGGGCCAACCTTATCTGGGGGATATAAAATATATATTGGAATCCTTTTGTGAATGGCCTCAGTCATTATTTTTTTTTCGATCCTCCTTTCCGCCGCTTGGCAAGTCGCCATATGAACCCCTGTTCTCACCTAAAATCCACCTTCTCTTCTCCTCGTTTCTCTTTCTTTTCTTCTTTCTCCGTCCTGTTCCGATTTCCCCGTTGCCGCGATTGCCCTCTTTTTACTTCCTTTATTCTCCTGTATATTGGAATTGTTTTGGAATTTTTCCATTTGCGATCATTGAATGCTTCCGGTTTGGAGCTCTGTTCATAACATGTTCCAACTGCGGCCCAATATGTTCACGATGACTGGCAGCGGATGAGAACAGCTCATTTCCATTTTACACGCCTGATGTGCTTTACTGTGTGTTCTCTCTTTCTATGTGTTCATTGAATATCCAATGAATCTTACGGAGAGGGAATGTTTACCTGGTCTGATAATAAAACCACCTATAGGAAAAAAACCTAAGATTGTTAAATATGGTACCAACTCCGAGAGTCAATTCTGCCTCTACAATCGAGTAAGGGTGCTCTCTTTGCTGTTCACTGCGGAAAAAAATGTATCATTTTAATAATTTGCAAAGAGTGTCTTTGGTATTGTCTGCCATAGAGCTCCAATATTGACGTGAAGGTAAGGCTTGCGCGTTCATTTGACCATAGAAAATTGGACTGTTTTTGGCCATAGAAATAACATAGATAAGCGTAGATAGACATGTAAAATATTGAATAAAGAAACACGTTAGCAAAATCGGCGTTCACTATTAGGTTGGAAGTCTGAAAGAATCCCTATCGATGGATTTTAAGTAAAGGCTTGAGAAAAGTAATTTTTGTTGCGCAGTGACATCAAAAGCAAAGAATACAGCTTGGATTGTTAGGCTGATAATAAATTGATGTTTTTTATATTAGTGTATAAAAGGGGATGGGGAAAGCTCCATGTATAGAAGGAGAATAAGGGCTGGAGCACCTGCTATTGTTGTTAAAGAAAGGAAGTTGCCATCGGTGATTAGGGATAGTCAGATGAGGAGGATAGGACAAGCAATTAAGAGTTGAGGGCATATTTAAAGCGGTAATTGAAGTTATAATGCTGATAAAAGAAGAAAAAAGGAAGAGGAAAAACATGGAAATATTTGACTAAGAGAGATAGAAAGTCTGATGAATTGAAGGGATACATCATGTGAAAAAGAGATGTATGATGGTGAAAAAGCGTGTGGAAACGGTACATCAAAGTCTACCTTAGATGGTAGAATATCACTCATTATTACTTCTATACTCAACCATCCCCATCATTTCTTCTAAGAATATCAAATCCATGGGTTGCACGTGAAAGACGCTCATTTCATGTTTCTCCCGGGCTTCTGGGGCATTTATCAACTGATCTCTGAAATGTGAAAGGTACATTCCTCCCATACCAATGGCAAGTTGAAAATACATGAAGATTTTATAAATATCTTTTGAAACCTATTATATAGACATGATGTATTCTTAAGGAATATCAAAGATATCTTTATCTCGCTGACAATGATATATGCAAATAATCATTGGCATTAAAAAGTTAAAGGTTTTCGTCTCTACTCTCTGAAATTTCTCTTTGTTAAAATAATGTTTTTTAGTTGTAGGATCAACTTAAAAAATTATTTTTATATTTTATATAAAGTTTATGGCATGATGGAGCAATCCTGCACTTTTATACTTTTCCAGCAGATACTTGTCTCGAGCTCATGGAAAGTTAGATGTTCATTGGAGCTTAATAGGATACTTTGCCTGGTCGCATGTAAGATGTGTTGGTCATATACGAATGGTGTGTCGATCGTGTGTGTCGAGTACATCGTAGGTTTTCTTACATTCTTCCGTAAAATTTATCGGATATGTTTTCCATACCATCAAGGACGGTTCACAATATGCTGGAGAGTTTCTGAACTGCACGTTTTTATTTGGCAGACATTGATTTCATATTTTCATGGACTTTACAAGATATGTAGGGTCGTTTTTATGATATATTACGGCTGCAATCTGGAAGACACTTTCTTTATGTGCTCATGAACCGTGAAAGACGAAGTCTTTTCGTCACGAATGACATTGCTGCGTCGCTTCAGGGACGTTTGAAGGAGCGGTCCACGAGCGTAAGATGAGCGCATGCCGGGGAACAGTTCGATTCTCAGCGGGGCTGCCGGGTCTCCTCCTCCTTCTCTCCTCACCGCGCCACCGAGAGAGTGCGGTGCGGAGCAGCGCTTATTCCACGCACGCAATCGATACGCAGAGAAGACGACCCGCGTCCGCCCGCCAGAGAGTCCTCCGCTCCCTTTTTAGCTTTCACAAATGCACGCGCCGCTCCTGTATTCCCCGAAGGGGGTCGACTCCTTTCTACTTCCCATCCATTCTCTCTCCCTTTCTCTCTCTCCTTCCTTTCGCTCACCTCTCATATATATTCTCTCTCCTTCCCTGCTTCTTCTCTTCCTCTACACATCCGAGAACCCTCTCCCTCTTCCTTCCGTTCGTCTCGTCTCGGTGGCTTAGTCAAAACCTCCCCGGTCGGCTGAGCGTTTCCGCTCACACTGTTCTCTTCCCCTCTGGAAGTTTGGTTATTCAGAGAGGCGCCTTTAAGTGTGAGCAGTGAGGTGGGCAGATTTCTGAGGGAAGGATTATTTTGGGAATGGAGAAATGGTGGAGAGAAACGCGGCGTCGACATTGGTCTACTCCTATTGGAAGGCTTTAATTGGGCCACAGTCTAATTGTCCAATTTGACTGATGGAGTAGCTACTGTCTTTTTGCCTTCAATTTTTTTTTTAAGATTGGGTGATGCTTTTACGCATACCAGTCTCCGTAACAGTTATATGGGGCTCAGTCGAGGACTAATGCCCGCTAAAACTCCACATCCGATCCTCCGTTCATACCCTCCGTGGAACCGCCTTCGGACACTGCTTCGCGGGGTGAGAGTTAGCTACACGCCCGTCTTAAGTATGCGTCTTCCACCACAGGGAGACCTAGCCTCAATTTTGCTACTCTTTAGAGGGTCTTAATGTCTACAACAGCGTTGTTGGCCACTGCACTTTATTTTGTTTGGGAAATAATCATTTGGTAACTACATAATTTCTGGATTCACTCATTGCTGAAGTAACTCCTGGAGCTACTCCCCTTCTTCCTCAAAGCGTGGGCAGCTAAAGATGACATCCTTCTCCTCTTCACTCGCAGCATGGCAAAACGTGTACAACTCTATAATTATTCCAAAGCACCGCTGTTACCCTAGGAGACACCCGTAACTTCTCAGAAACTGGAATTCTGGATGGTCGTGAAGCTGGGCTGAAATGTAGTGGTCCACCTTACCACGCGTCCTCTCAGGCCTCGTTGTAATATCCGGGATGTCTTGACGGATAGGCAGTAAGGTGGGTAGAGAGTTATGATGAATGAAACCCAGCATCGGTATTGGCCTTCTACAATCGAAAGGCAGTAATACGCCTACATTAAAAGTGGTTGGTGTGCGAATAGTGAGTTATTGAGTGCGCATTTGAATGGCTTATCAAATAAGTCGAAAATAATTCTTGGACCTCACTTCACTTAAACACATTCATACATTGGATATAGCCATACACGTTATATAAATGATGCTACCATTAAATTTTAAAATTTTCGTCTCAGTTAAAGCATTGTTATAACTTGGGTTTACGGTGCGGAATTCAAAATTTAAGCGAAAATCGTATGTAAATACATATTTTTTATTCGGTATGATACCTTGATATTTATTAGGAACCATAATAGTTATGTGAAAAAAATAGGAAACAAAATAAAATTTCCTAACTTTATACTGTATTCAAAATATAGTGGAAAGGTAGAAAAACCACAGGACTCACAATTGCAGGAGAGTCACTCGAGAAGATCGAACGTTTCCAATACCTTGGAAGTGTAGTGGAAGAAAATGTAAGACATGATAGAGATATAAATGAAAGGGGCAGGCAAGCAGTAGAATTTCTGAGAAGTGTCAGGAGCTTGGTATGGAGCAAAGATGTCCCGCAAAAGATAGGGCACACTATGTCACCATCATGACGTATGCTAAGAATACATGGGCAATTAAGAGAAAGGATGTGAGTGGATTGCAGGAATGTGAAATGAAATTTTATAGAGCAAGAGCAGGAAAAACCAAAATGGACAGGATAAGGAAAGGAAAAATAAGGGAGATAGTCCCGGAGGAACCGCTGCACGAAAGAATAGAAACATCTTGGCTGAAGTAGTTTGGGCATATGAAGCGGTTAGAAACTGACAAAATGTCGAGGAAGATACACGAAATGGAAATTCAAGGGAAACGGCCTCGGGGAAGACCACGGGATGGATGGCTGAGAGGCGTGAAAGAGAGCGTAGAGAAACGGAAGGAAGATTGGGAAGCATTGAGAGAAGAGAAATGTTGAGAAGATTGAAAAAAGAGGAAAGGCTTGCATGCAACGCAGACCCGGCCAGTGGCCAGCTAGCCAACTGACAATGCCAGCCATACAGCCAGCCAGAATAGGCCAGCTGTAAAGGCGATGATGATAATGATAGTAATATAAAACGTTTATTTTCGCATTTATGAGAAAATCTGTACCTATGTCATTGAATTATTTCGAAATTCATTGCAAGTGCCATAAGTTGACGTGTGAAAATAGCATTACATTGCTATGGAACCTATTCTGTAATATGCTCTTTTTTGTATTTTTCCTACACATATAACTAATGTATATATGTAAATTTTTACGCAAAAATGTATATAAAGTTTCAAGCAAATCTATGTGTAAACGAAATTTATTCCATACACTCAGAGTCGTCCCATTTAACGGTGGTTCTCTTGTAAGTAGAAGATTTACAAAGCAAATCCCGAAGTCATTGTAAAAATAATTAAAAAATTCTATCCTCAGGTTCTCTCCCAGTTTCAGAGTAAAGATCAGAGTTTTTGTGAAAAGTCCTTGACTCTTCCGGAATTCGAATTCAGGTTTCGTCTCCACGCTCCGATGTTAACCTTGTGAAAGTGCTTGACACCTAAATAGGAGACAGAGGAGTTCAGCCTCCACAGCGTGCCTGATATTTTTCCGGCATCTTGGAACTTGCGGGAATCGGGAATGAACTATTATATTTCCATAGAGTAACCGTGAACTTCCTACGTGCCTAAATTTGTTTGATTTTTATATATCATGGATTTAAACAGTTTATCGGGGACTTTTAAATCATAGCAGCACCTGCATGAGGGTGGAGGCTCGTGGTCAGGACGCATGAAGTCTTGCATCCAGACTCCCCAACGAAATGAATAATGACGAGTCAGAGGAACATTCATTAAAGTCGAATGGAATATTAATACCTTTTCGTGCATCACTGGAGTAAGGCTCAACTGGGCCACTTCGATGCTGATAGCCAGCTAAAAATTTAAATTCGTCGTTTCAGGCGTCGTTTGTTGGAATTTGTTGTAGAGATTGAAATTTTCAATTAGAATCAATTTTGCTTAATATCTGTTGTAGAGGAGATTTTCTTAAGATGTGATTAGTTTCATTGTTCTTCATAAATTAATCGAAATATAAAAAAATATTATTAATGCTTAAACCGTAGCATAGAAAAAAATTCCTTATTAAACCTAAATTTGATAATATTCGAGACCTCTGGACTTAACTTATGACTGCTAGCTAGCAATAACCGAAAGGTAACTGAAAATTAAAGTTCTGACTGTAGATTAAATATTCAAAATGATTATGAATTTATTTTGAAAATATAAAATGAAAAATTTATAATTTAAAAATGGAGGATTTTCCCAGCCCTGCCCAACTATACTCTTCTTGGATATGCCCAACTTTATCCTGGATTCAGGAATGGGGAAGTAGAACTGTAGAAATTTGGCTCAGAAACATGATCTTTTTCATGTGATGAGAAATAGTAATTTAGTTGCTCTAATAAAATAATGCCCGAATTACTCTCACCAATTGTTTTCTTGATGACTACTTATGTCCTTCTGGCACATTAGAGCAGCTGGGAACTGGGTAGAAATTTACGGGAACGGCAGTGAAGGTATTCCCGTCCGGAAGCATGGAAAGTCTCCTTCCTTTCCTCGAATGCATCACAAGGAGAGGAAGAAAAGCGTCGGGATTGGCGGTAGAAAAGGGTGCTCGCCCGCGTGTCTCTTCTGCCACATCAGCTTTTCTCCTTTCTCTTTCGCTCGCAATGTTTTCTTTCGTCTTTTATTTTTCACCGTCGCGTATACGTCTTCGTCATTTTTTGCGTCTCGTATTCCGAAGATTGTTGCGCGCGCGCGGGTCTCGTCTCCATATCCGAGGTTCGATCGACGCTGGAGATCCATCAAGTCATTACCGTGAAACAACTCTTTCTCTCTTCCCTTTCGATACTCTTTCATCGGCTTTCTTTCCTTTTTCACCCGATTTCCTGTGTGTTGCCCGATTCGGTCTACTCAATCGTTTGTAATTTTGACATCAATTTCCTGCCGAGGGTACGGTCAAGTCGGCCCAAAAATAGCCGTCATTACAACAACAAGATTTATAAAAGATAAAAGAGAGAGCTCGTACTTTCTAAAGGATAATAGCCGTTTTCCATCCCTCCTCGTATGCTTCCACAGCCCCCCCCACTACGTAAGTTGTCGAAAAATATGAAGAATGGCACCTGAAGCCCTCCACATTTTCCCATTATACTCTCTGACATGTTTATACACATTATTACTCTCTGTTGCCCCCCGCAAACGCACCTGTTTCGAGTTTGTCCCAAGCCCCAAATTTTCAGCCACTTCTTCATAATGGCTTTACTTTTTCCATTCGTACACTTGATTTATTTCCCCGCTTTAGTCAAAATCCGTCCCCAGCACAGCGTTTGAAAAATTTTCCGTTTTTCATTCCGTTTTTCCGGTAGCTTAAGTCTGTAATACAAGTGTGACACCATGGACAAGAGTCTTTGCGTTTTATGTCCTTGAATGAAGCAATATTCCTTTATCGTGGCCGCAACATTTTCATATTTGGTCATATTTTTTTGTAAATAATGAAATAACCGTGATATCTTTTGTCCTCTCAGACTTCAATGTTCTTTTAAAAAAGAGTGTGTACGAAATAGTGTGGTTCCTTTCAATGGTATTGCATTTCCTTGCCGGTGATTGTTTATTTGATGAGTTAAATATTAAAGACGGTAGATTGAAGATTCTTTTGCGATTAAAGCAATAACCCTGGCAAAAATTGTATTATATCCCTTTCGGCTATTCAAGATTTATTCGCGGGTCTGTTGACTACAGGGGACAAAACCTCTGGATCCTTCGATTTCTGTGAGAATGTTAGGTTGTAGTTCTTTCCTCCACACTTCAGTGATCAAATATTACAATAAATCCTGAATCATTCCATCATAGAGTTTTACACCGTTACCTCTCCCATTATTATGACTTTCAACTTATTTTGTGATGATAGAAGATTGTTCTCTTCATAAATGCTGTTTTAATTAAATTGAAAATATTAACTTCGTCGTTGGATCAAAGAATAATGTTAGAGGCATCTTTTGAAATTTTTTTTAGCAACCACCAGTCCAAAATGACTAAAGATTGTGTACCATTTTCCCTGACTAGTTTTCTCTATTTCAAAAGCCCCTTTTAATACAAGACTTTTATCAAGGTTAAATCAATTTTTTTTTAATTTTCACTGACTATTATATTGTATGCAAATTACATTTTCAACTTTTACTCCAAAATATCTCATGCCTCAACTCAATTTTCCTTAGAGTGCTACAAGGATATACAAACGCCTTTAGGAAACCTTCTCAGCAGGCCTTAGAGCGATGAAATGCGAAAAGCATTAGGAATGAACTTCGGTTGAGAATTTAAATGTTTGTCTGACTGATGGTATGATATCAAATCTCACGTATTACATGAAGATTAATCTACTTGAAAATGTCAATGCTCATAGGGCGTACATTTTGAAAATTTCAAAGAATATATATATGGGAGGATCCATTGTTTAAATATCTATCTTGACCCGCTTTTCTAGAGTCTTCTCCCGCTTTCTTTGAATCCTCCGAATTTTCCAGTGAATTCTAAAGCGTCACTTTTTCTCATAAAATGTCATCGGAAAAATTCTCCGCTTAATGGGACGAAGGTAAAGGTTTTCACAGATGAATAGCTATTCAGACGCTTTTGAGAGTTCTTTGAATGTGGAAGTCATCCAACTTATTTGGAAGCGCTTTTGGGGATGGCTGGAGTGGCAGATGTGGAAATTTTGCTTGGAGACTCCTTTGCGATGAATGCATTTGGTTATTCGAGCGATGATTATACTCTCGGTGACTTCTTTTTGCGTTGGAGTGAAAATAAGAAGAGAAAAGTCAAGGTAAGCGATAGATAAAGCTCAGAGAGTGCCTACTTTATACGAAGAGCTGGAGAAACGGGAGAATATTTGTGAAGATTCCTGAATTTTCTGTGAAATAGAATTTTACTGGCTGAATGAAGGTTTATTTCGTATCCATTTAAAACCGTATTCAGGTCCTTTTTTCCAGCAAAATCAAGGCATGGGTGCCAATCATTTTATATCCTTTTAGAAGATTGTCAGTATTCCGAAAAGTGGGAATAGGTGGAAACTCCCCTTTGGCTTGTTGACTTTGAAGATGTAATTCTTCCTGGTTTGTTTTATCCACGTAGGTTCAATATTCTGGGTCGAAATTTTACTGGCTTTTCTGTGGGCTTCTTCAAGTCCGGACTACCTTCCGATTGTCCCAGTGTCTTAATATAATGGACTTTGGGGAAGATATCCTGGAAGATGTTTATCTTCAAGGGCTCTACATCTGTTTGTAAAGCCAATTAAAGATGATCTGAATAGCTCTGTTGGTTTTAAGTTGTTGATCATAGGCGATCTTGATGAAAAAGTAACGATCTCATTACTATTTTCACAACCATTATAAATTTCAAAGCGACAATAAGAATATTATTTTAGGCCACTTCACATTTCTAGGTCCAACAGCAGCAATAAAATAAGAGAGATACCTTGCCAAATACGTAGGTCCAAAAATTCGTTATTTCCACGAACAATATGTGACCGTAATAAAGACTGAGCCCCACTCAAAACACCCCCATAATACACTTCACCATTTCACCTCCCAGAACCTCATCCTTTACATCTTTACACGACTGGTATTTTAACATCCCCTTCCACACGACCATGTGGCGGCTCGCATGTACACAGTAAAAAGTAAATCTGGTTTTAAATGCGATCTGAATTTCAAAGCAGTGTGGTATTACGATGGTGGTCTACATTAACGGCGCAGCTCGCGCGAGAATCACACACCTACGCTGTTTTTCAAGGACTTTACGTTGAAAATCAGCGCGCTTGGTTTGGATATCAGGCAGCGCTGGCGACATCTAGCGGTAAGGATGGCAGCAAGCTGTGTTCACAAAGATGTTTATCGAACGACCCCTCGCAACGCACATACATAGATACACAGATACATAGCAACGCACTTCAATATATAAACTTTGATAAACAAAAGTTATTCAAAATACAACTGAGTCTTACACATCGGAGTTCGTGTGACAGTACCATCATTCGCCATCGTTGCCAATCCGTGACACTACGAGAAAGTTCATCAGCTCCATTATTTTTTATAAAAGTGTTGGTTATAACTAAAAGTGGCTAGTAAGTTCAAGTTTACGTTACGGTGCATCTGCTGACGATATCGGAGTGTGGTTTTAAGTGGGGGCTTCCACGTTGCCCAGTATAAACTTAATGATATGTAAATTGAAAATATTTCGGGCGATGAATTAATCGTGTGAGAATGTGAAAACCTTTGCAAAGTCTACCAGCAGAAGAACACATATTAGTAAGAATCATTGTGTGCGAGAGCGAGAACAGGATGGTGATGAAATTGTTGATTGTGTTGTGGAGGGAATTGTGCGTAATGAAGGAAATGCTTATGTACTAGAAGGTTCAGTGGAACAGGAATAAAAAGACAATTTGTGAACATGACAACTGGCCGAAGCTTAATTTTTCCTAGGACTCCGTGCGCAAAATGTTATTTCTTCAATTGTAAAAAGTGTCATTGACAGTTGTAAAAATCTTGTGAATACTAATTTGACAAAAAACATATATATATATATATATATATATATATATATATATATATATATATATATATATCTCTTCTATCTATGTGAATTTTTTTAGTTGCAAAATACTCTAATACGTGTAGTATCTAAAAATTTGGTAGAATAATTATAGGTAGTGAATATTGTTGAAAAATGATTACTGTCAGAAAATAAGTGTTTCAACATTTATATAAGTTCTTTTTCATTGACGTAAGGTATTCATTTTTGTACATATCTAAACATTTATGAGAATAATCTACCTTTTCCGTTTTGTCTGCAAAGGGAAAATATAATGTACTTACCATCCAAATGCGTTAATCTATATGCAGTTAACTGAGATGAGCTTCTTATGATAGATCTGCCATCCAGAGCCATCTGCTTTGAAAAGTCTCAGGTGAACTTCTGCGAATACTTAATGAGATGTTTTCGGAAAGGGATAATTGGAATAGCTTCACTCGTCTGGGATGCTTTTGCTTGATAATTCACCTTGGTACGAACTCTTCTCAAAGTTTTAGTGCAAAATTGCTCGTTAGGAAAGAGCTGTTCACCGTTTAGCGAAAGCGAACTCATAATAATCCCGTAATAGATCATTTTACGCCTCCACTCATTGTAATAAATTTCATACTGATTAAATACTACAAAGTGAACACTAGCTAAGTTTATTTATTACACTGCCTCTTAAATTACATTATTTTAGTATTGGTGTTGGTGGTGTATCAGTAATGATGACCTAGTGTGATGGTAAAAATTCTTCATCGTCTTATTCTGTTGGCGAAGTTCTTCACTTGTAATATTCTCGGCGCGGCTGCCAGGGTTTGCAGCGAGATGTTGCACAGGTGTTTACATTCACTATAATTGAAACTCTGGTCCGCATTGTATTGATTCAGTATCTATTCATAATCAGTCACCATCCATCAATCCATCAGCCACATTGGCTATGCATTAATTCGCTGTGTAACTGACGGTTCACTCCTTTGACGTGTGTCGTGAGCGCTCTGACAGATATGTTGAATGGAGTTGTCGTCTAATAAAATATGTCAAAAGTGATAGTTTTATTGTAAAGTATCGTGAACACGTAAGTGATTGCATTCCCTAAAATTTTTTTTTCAAGTTAATGTACAATTAACATTGGTGGTACGTGTCTCCACTAGCTATTCGTTAGGTTTCAACGATTGAGTTCAATGTTGCTGTAAGTTTACAAATGGTATCTCGAAGACAGTCCTCATCTAATGAAACTCCTTATGTTCTAAGGAAAGAAAAATATGTGTACTTTTGTCGATAATGCCCTGGCACATTACATTCACTTGCGTGCCTAAATTAACATCTTACTGGTGTACGTGATGTGCGTATGCCATTTATCTCCTATTGCGTAGTACCTCTCATGACTGAATTCGCATACTTATATTTCATACTCTGTGCCCAAGTTGCGTTCCTTCTTATCCTTTGAGATTCAAGTCTTGAAGTGATTGAAACTTTTTATGCATGATGGGCATACATCATTTTGAATGATTTGTCTTGCGGAGCGGAAGCATTTTATTTGCTGTTTTAGTCTTTCCCATGGTAGAATTGTTGACCTATTTCGCCATTTGTGATTCATTTCTGTCATCTACATTCGTTGCGGACGCATTTGAAAAAAATAAAAAAGCACACAATGGGTTGATCCTCGCCAACCAATACTTTACCAGTTGACGTTAGGTATAGCTACTGTTTTGTTGCAGCATAGGTGGGAAACAGAGTGATGGATAGTCAAAGAAATAAGAGCTAAAGATGCTAATTTTTTTGTATATACTGGCACCTTTTAGTTAATATATTCCACTGTGAAAAATGAAACGATAAAGATTCTTCTTTGAATGTTAAAATAGTAATGTAATATAAATTTTCGGCATGTTTTTCGTTCATGTTATTTAAATTTAGATATTAAATTTAAAAAGTCATATGCACCCCATTTTACCGTTATTTTGTTCAAATTTGACAAAAAAGAAATAACTTTTGGTCGCCAAATGATCCTCTCTTTTGAAGCGTCTAAGGCGTTATTTTACAAGATTTGTCGTCGTTTACACAACTATTACCTTGACCACCCTTGATTAACAAAGTCAAATACATGTAAGCCTATCAAAATCTCTTCTATCTCCATTTATCTCCTCGACGTATTTTCCCTAAAAACTATTACAGCGTCCCATTAGGGATCGTTATACCCCTGACCTGCTTCAACCGGGCTACTATCGTTTAGTATTACGCTAAGACTGAGAAATCGGGAATCATCTAGACCCATGGTGGCGATGCTTTATTTAAAAAGTTTTTAATACTTCCATTTTATTCGGTCCCAAGAAACTTGATTATTTATCCTGTGAGTGGAGATTATTTAGTGACAAGGTAAACAGTGAGAATTGAGATGAATGGCGGCTTGAGAAGGAAAAATCTTTAAGGATATAAATAAATCGTCATTTTAGTGATTCTGAGGCCCTATATTCGCAGTCGCGTTATCATAGTATGCTTAAGCAAGATTTAAAAAGTTATTTTTTGGTGGTAATTGCTAGATCTGTTCTAAACGAACTTGAGAATTCAGTTGAAAATTAAGCGAAACGGTGACGACGAGCCTTTTAAGTGGTCTCAGCACCGTGGTACTTCATAATGGCGGTGGCTTCGCCTCCTGCCACCTCAAGACTACTGTTACCTTAGCCCACAGCCCTCAACCCACCATAAGCTGCCTAGAGCACAAATATCAGAAATCGCCCATTGAAGTCCCCAGTACCAACGGTAAATGATAAAAATTTATCTAAATTTCATTTTTCAGTACATAGCATGAAAAATTTCCTGCATCCGGACCGGACCGGAAAGGGTTAATAGGCAGTTGGGATGAATGGAAGTAAGCATTTGGTGGCATTTTTGTACTTCGATTATTAAATTGTATCTATGAATTTCAATAGTTTTCCAACGCATCAACTAAATAAAAATTCAGTATTTTTTTCGAAGTTACGCTTGATCCAATTTTCCGTTAAACGGAGTTCTACCACACACTATAAAATCATGAGAATTTATTTAAAATCATACTTTAATATCCGTCGTGATGAATATGTGATTGTTATTTTTTAACGTTATTTTGGTGAAGTCTATAGTTTCAGCCTTAGCTTTGCAAAACTTTCCTATAATATTCAGAAAGGAGCTAAAAGTTGTAAGCTTTACGTAGAATTTACCAAATGTTTATTTGACAGTTAAATAGAATTGCATTGAAACGAAAAACAATTATTGGACGAATATCGAAAACTTGAAGACACGAATTACTTATGATTCAGTAGAGTGGTGTTGTTCATAATTTCGAGTCTAGAGGTGTAGAAATCCGAGTCGTTCCTAATCTCATGTATAGGATACTCTAAACTCTAAAATACCACCGTCCAAATGCTTTCCTTATTAATGCTGCTTAAGGTTCCTGATTGATCCGTTATGGGCCTTTTATTCTCCCAATAGATGTATGCACATCAGCCTCGACTTCAACAATATTGTCGGTCGTCAAGAGGACGGTTCACCAAAACCTCTCAATTTGAGCAGTTATACAAATGCTTTTTCAAAAAATTTACGAATTAGATCGGAAAACCAAATTTGTATAGAGAATAAGAACCATGGTTGCATTTTATTTCTTTTCTTGAGATCATCTCGCCTTTATGCCGAGCCATGTGTGAAGTATTTATAATTAAATTAGGTAAAAGTAAAAATAATGCAAGCGAGTAAAATCAACTCAATAAGTGAATTTCTTTATTATAATATATTTTGAGGACTGCCATACAGACAGAGAAACTTTGGATTTTATTTATTTTTTATTTTTATTATTTATAAACTATTTTTATATTATTGGAATTATATATTTTTATGTCATTTAGCTTCCAATGATGTGAATTTGCATTTGTTACTGTATTTGTGACTAACTCATTAAGAAAATCGAATTTATTTGAACTTAAAGAAAAAATGAAATATGGATTTTGGGCCTTATTTCGAGAATTTTTATGACTGTAAGAATTTTTTCGTTAGCGGTTTGGGCTGAAATTTAGTGTAAAATGCTATGACTATTTTGACTCACTTTATTGCTGCTTAACTGAGAAAAACCTTTCAGAAAATTAAGTAACTTCCAAATCCGAGAGCTATTCTAACGCTGGTACGAGCATAGTGAATACTGATTACGCTGTTGGGCGAACTTCCGAATAATAACAAGTTGAAGTGAGTGAAATGAAGCAAAATGAGATTTTACATGCAGAAAACCATCTGTTGCAACATATCAGCGACATTTTATTTGACAAGTGTGTTAATAAAATGACTCGCTGATTACGATTAGTGACATAGCTTTACACTCGCAATATGAATTCAGTTAGGCGTGAAACAAAACTTGACAAATGCATTTCGTTTTCAAAGTAATAATTTATTTTTCAATTAGGCCAACTCTTATCCTTACGGCTACGGAAAACTTAACCATTTATTCCGGCATAATTTTTATAAAAAATAGTTTGATAAGCCGGAAGATCGTGCCAGGTTTGATCATAGTTTGGTAGAAACTTCGGATTATTCCATTATATCGTTACTCATTTAGTTCAGTTGTGTAGCTCTAAACTTATTTTAAATGAAACCTAACATTTATAATAATTTTATCGGATAAAAAGAGTGAATACACTCACAATTGTCCAGAGCTTAATAAAATGCGACTGATTCCCTGATGTTTATGATAAGGCGTTGTATCATCCAAGATGAAAATGATGTACTTCTACCCTAATAAGAATTTGAGTTGTAAAATGACATTATTAAACCTAACTTAACCATATTGTAAATGATGGAACAAATTATAATACGAGTTTGAAAGCAAGCTGCTTGTGAACATTCACAAATTAAATATCACTAATTGGTAGTTTAAAATAAATAGTGATGATTTCCGCGTCACTGTACTGGTTTGTATTGTTTCCACCAGTTTACAGAAACGCCAGGTTAATAAAATCATATATACTTTGAATTACTACAAATTAATAAAAATATATTGTCAAATATACCGGTGAACCGATGGCATTGCGTCTATAAAATCGGTCTGGTAAAAGTAGTGCTTAAAAATACTCGTCAGATAAAAACCGGTACTTATTTAGGAAGAGCCTATGCCTACCCAAAGATGCTCAACAAATCCAGCCTACCGGGGAGTGTGACATCATGGTGAAGTCACGCGGGTTGGCTATCATTAAAATTTAAGTTGAAATAACTTGCTTCGCTGGCAAAAAGGGCACGGGAAATTTCATAGTTTTTATTTAGTCATTTAGGAAAATAAATGCAACAAGTACTAACGAAACCAGGCGGTAAGACTTGTGCGTGAATACTTCTTGACAGTTAATGCGATAAAAATTAAGCGCTCCTTATCTGCGAATCATTAAAAAACCAAATTGGAGGGGGTTGGCGTCATTAGGTAATGCCTTTACCGGCGAATTCATATTTTCACGTGGGACGATTGCTTTTACCTTCACCTCCCGAATTTCAATTCCGAGAATGGATGGCCAGCATATCACGTAAATGTTTTGCATTTTTAGAGATCATCAATGTCCCAACTTGCTCTCTTCCCACAAATGAATGGATTTAGAATCAATCCAAAGTACTCTAGCAATCAAGCGGCTAGTCAAAAAATACCCTATATCTCTCGTCAGTCACCCTGCGTGGAAATTCGGGTAAAAGACTAACCTCTTCAGTAAGAATGAGGAAGTCGGGCGCAAGACATAAATGCTCTTGCAAAAGCGCAGTGCATACATCCCTCATTTTCTTTTGCCTGGGACGACCTCAATTTTTCGTATTGATGGAACTTTCTTGACCTGCACTACGCGGTACCATTAAACCATCATTACCTAAGGTCAAACTGGTCGCTAAATGGCGCAGAATTCCGGTTTCGTATTAGTGCTTCCAGAGGAAAATTCCGCATCCCCTAATGAATTTTGGCCATTCAATCGTTCGTTCAAAAGAACTGCTCTCAAATTGTTTTCCTTTCCCTACCCGCGGGCTCTTTTGAACTTTTAATTACCAGGCAAAGAGTCAGAGAGAGAGAGAGAGGGAGAGAAGGCTAAACAAAAATTCTGCCTTAGAGGACTTCGAAGTCATAAGATTCATAAATCCAAAATAACTCGCTCGTTCAACCGTCTAGTAATACTCAAAATCAGGAAAGAACGTTTGAGTACAGCAGAGCTCTCCGATTACATCGTGCTTCGAATGTCGACTTTAATCAGGTATCGCATATAGTCGCATTGCACCGCATGCATCGAATATACCACTTTGTATTGGATATCATACGACATCTAATTTCGAACTTACATCGCTCTGCTTCGTTTTAAAAGGCAATGAAGCATATCGACGATCGTAGATGATCAATGGTGCCAAAATACCGCTTTAAACAGGGAAGTTACTTCTATAGAAGAAGCCTTATAAGTCAGCTGCAAAGAGTACTTCGACATGTTAGCACGTACTTCCATGGTGGGTGGAGTCGAAGGCGGTAGTCATTGACCACGATTTGTACTTTCACGGAAAGAAGACTAGATTCTACTTTGACTACTAAAGGCGGCTAAAAGACTCAATTCTGCGATAAAATAGAAGAACATTCAGTGCAAACTTGGTCACATTGTAGGGGTATTGAGTGAGAGTTACAAGTGAGTGAGTGAGTGAGTGAGTGAGGATTGTAAAGTGAGCGGCGTACTAAGCCGATGGGAGATGTCACGTATGAAAATATTTATTTTTCCTAGAATAATTTTCAATGCTAGAAATTTATCTAAGTATGATTTTTGACTGTTCTAATGTCGAATAATAAGAAGTGTAACAACTCCCTAGCATGTTATGCTATATGAATGCACATAATCTTAACATGATGCTAACAATTTTATTAAATCACGAATGTCAGTGATAATCGAAACAGGTCGATGTATGAAATAACGCAATTATAGCCGAAACTGAGAAATTTTCGAAATTAACATGTCCAATTCTTTTCTTCTATCATTTATTTCATCAGGAAATTCACCATAAGTTCTTTTTGAGTAGAAGAATGCCTTGCTAGTGAACATTGCACATTAACGCATCAATACATCTACAAACGTCAACGTATTAAGCCGCCTAAACAATGGGGTACTGCTACCAAATATAACAAATCACAAACTATGAATCGTAATATATTTCAGTCCCACAACTTAGCATTGTCTTTCAGTTGGATATAATGCTTTTATAGCGCTTATTATTCCCATTGACACATTGAGTCAACGCTACACACCAATACTTTCATCATCGTCATCTTCCGTAAGTAAAGCCTCCTGAACAAAAGCGCCGTACTTTGGGGGATCTCAAATCGCGATCGACCTGTCGTCGTATCGTGCAGCCCCACCATTTGGCATCGTCTTCCAGTTTGTAATGCTATTTGTGTAGCACTTATTATCCCCAGAAAGACCTTACGCCCTTCTCTACCTCGCCTCTGCCTCGAATGATTTCCCACCGGATAGAGCTGCTTCCCTAATAACCGCGTTGAAAACCGTGTCGTCCTCGTCGTTTCCTCTTCCATTGCCACATGTGGTCGTGTTTTGCACCTCCACCTCCTCCCCACGTAACGAGGGAACGTGTCCCCTCAACGTTTTTTCGGATATTGCCGTGGCAGCCGTCAAGCTATCAAACGAGACCTCAGAGTAGACGCCCCTCTTCATGGATTCGATACTTGGAGCATGTTGTGTCATTATGCTCCATGCTCTTTTATCAGTGTGCCCATAAACGGTGCTGGGGTTCTCTGGGTTCAGGAGTGGAGCAATATAGCGAGAAAACAAAATAACATTTAGTCGTTATTCTGGTTCTTTTGTTGCCTACTGCATCTGATTTTCCGAATGTACTGCCTTTTTGTGGAGTATAATTGTCAACTACATGTGAATGGTTTCAAGTTTGACTCCTTGTGATGACTTAAATCACACAATTAAAAATTAATTACGAAAATCCACGAACATAAATTTATCTCAGAATAGAAAATACTTGGAGGAAAGATTAAGAATTGGAAGAATTTCACCTATAGAATTACTACAAATTTGAGACCTGAGTCTTTATATATTTTGGTGAATTTTTCCTTGTTACTCCACCACTTGAGCAATTGTGCAATTTAGCAGAGTGATGACTAAGAATATATAATTTTTATTTGGCCACCCCATGACTATGTTTCAAACTAATCCCAGTGTAATCTTACTTCCCTATTTGCAGAGCCTACTCGTATTTATAGGCTTTAAGATTTTAATGCATTGCTAGCTTTAAATAGCTTTAGCGGCTTTCACCTTGATTTTTACTATACTTAAAATTGTTTTATCATAACTTTTTGAGTTTTATAATGAGCAATTATTTCATAGGGTAACATTTCTGTTTTTTTTTCCTCCAGATTATGATTCAGAACGATTAAACTATTGACCTTCGCGCATGTGGGTGGCCCGATAAGCTGAGCAGTAGAAAGTTTTGACAGAGAACCTCCTTTAGCATTTTAGAGGAATTCAAGTACTCCATGAAAGAGACAGGGTATATTATAGGTAATTTTTCATAAATGCTTCAAGTTGTGTAAATCTAAGACCAGAAATAATAAGAAATTATGCCTTTGCTTGTTGTGGAAATGTTTAATGGACTAAAATTAACTACCATTTCTACTATTCTGAAGCAAGAAGCTGATACGGAACGAAATGTTATCAGCCTTAATGTAAGGAAGCTAAGGCAAAATTACACCGTGTTCTTTTTGTAACTGCGTGAGAAATAACTTCTATGTTTTGTAAGAATTACTAGCACAATAAGCGGGAGAAATTCCGATTAATGGTGAATCGACCAATCCGAGATCAGTGAGGGAACATACCCTAGTAGGAACGCGCTCATAAAAAATCTGAAATTACTAGGAAGTCGCGTATTATGATGTATTTTTAAGTTTAACCTGCAATACTAATGGAGAGGCTTGCAGGAATCCCATTGTAAATCACTGTTGGGGTAGGAAAAAAGATAATCTTAGCCATCCAGGAAATAATTGAAAGACATCTTTCACTCATTCCTCTCCATGAAATGCGAAACATACATGCAATTTCATGATAGTAAAATAATATTCCGAATGGATCTTACCATGTACATTCATCAATTACTTATAAGTAGGAAAATGAAAATACTTTAATAGCATTGTATTTATTGTTATTATATGTTTATCATTGGCCCTAAAACGATCGAATGCCCGGATGAAAAAATTCCCTCCGTTTCCTGCCGGGTAAAGGTGCGGAGCTAGACCGAAGCACAGAGGTCGGAAATCAAATAGAAGCAGGAAAAAAGTTCAAAATGGCTTTTTTGAGATAATGACTCGCAACTTGGTCCTTTTACTCACAAATGATTGCTAATTATGGAATGGTAAGCCATTTACCTTAGACCTTAGCTGTTTTATAGGTATGTACGGAATCTTAAGCATGACCTAATTTCCGAGAAAATGCCCGTTTCCATCTTCCTTCGAAAATTTTAAAAGTTACTTGGATGATAAAAAAGTGGAAGGATTTTTATAAAAATACACTGGAATCTATCAATGTTGTTCTTTGCTTTTACTTTTCATAAATTCCAGAGATTTTTGTCGATATTTGTGTAAACTCGAATTAAGATTCCGCGTCGCGCAGCGAGGCCTGCATACACCAACCTCGTTGGACTGTTGAAGTTGTTTGGACCCAATTTCCTCGAATTTCCCATTTTCAAACTAAACATACAGTCACAGATTACCAAACGTTCTAATCTGGAGACATTGGGTGCTATTATGTTACAAAATGATGGACGCTTACTCAGGGAAAACTACATAAAGTAGGTAATATCTTGGTTTTAAGAAATACGTGCGCCGATATTCTTGATTAGAGTATTTAGTGAACATGATTTAACGTTATTCTGCAAGAATGTCGAAAAATGGTCGTAATGCCTAAAGTAAATTCGAATTCAATTTGAAAAATCTCTATTGCTCATAGCACCACAGAAATCTTTATTCTCAAAAGGGACCAAAAGTTTCCTCGGCATATTCCAGATCCAAAGAAGATTGCTGGGTGAAATACGGAGCAGGAAATGATCTTGGCAGTTGGCGACGAATTACGATTTAGAATATATGCTTCACTTTTATAAATTCAATATATTACCTCATTCAGGAGTCGTGGAAATGTAAGGTAAACATATAGCTTGACATTTACAACCTTACATTTAAGAAATAATGTACATGAAGAGAAAAATTTATAATTTCCTTGAGTTTTCTTCTAATGTACTCTTGATTGTTAGAGTCGAAGCCTTTAATTAATCACATATGACAGACTTTTATACCTTTTTCAAATTCCGGGAAAAGCTTTGAAATACTCGGATAACTACAATGGCCTGGTGCAATATCCTCGAAAACAAGAGGAACCGCTGTTAAGCGAAAAATATCGAAGACTCTACGCTAAAATAAGAATACTTTAATGTCAATTTGCGTATGATTCCATTGCAGATAGAACAGAAATGGATAAATATTCTTGTTTTCGAGTCCTGTATTCAAAATCCGATATTGAGACGGGATAGGTTCATTGTCAGCTCAAGACTGAAATAGGTGTAGTCCCAAAGTTTGAATATATACTCGTTATTTAGGTCGACTTCAACCTTAAGATCGGAATAAGAATTCTTGAGTCCCACGGATAAACGAAGCAAATGAGCCTTTCTATTGACGGTAAAGATAGCCTCACAAACTCGGAGTGTCATCTAACAGAGTTATCAAACTCGTGAGAATTATTCCTTTGACTTATACGCCAAATAAATCACTACAAGAATGAAAACAAAGTGGAAAAGAGATTACTCATATAACAAACTACGACTAACTTTACGCGGAATAAATGCTTCAAACCCCCAAGAAGTTGCCCCGAGGAAAAAATCGGTTGAAAAAATGATTTTTATCAAGCCTTATATTGATTGTCTGCAAATTATCTTTTCCGTAATTACCCATTTTCAAACCATATAACTGTACAACTATCGATTTTTCAACGATTGATGCCCAGCCGTGGTGACGAGGCTCTTTGGCGTGTAGGTACTTATCATTCCACAACAGTCTTCGACCAATTACGTTGGTAAAATTTATTTTGTTTCGAAACAATTGAAAATCATCGATATGATATAATAATCCTATTACACAAGCCATCCATTCCATGATCTTGTGGTTCTCTAACCTAAACTTGCGCTAAATCCGCCGTGCAGTATCTACACGGCGGAGCTTTTCGCCATAAGGATGGCTCTTGGTGGTATTAGGGGCAACTGCGGCGCATACATGGTCTGTAGTTACTCTATGAGTGCGCTGCAGGCCATTTCCGGTTATTCCCCGATGCACCCAATTGTCCAGGAAATTCATAATCATCTTTTATCCCTTTCTAAGAAGGGAATCGTTTTCCGTTTTCTGTGGGTACCTGGGCACGTCGGAATAGCCGGTAACGAGACTCGGCAGCGAAGAAGGCTCTCCAAGACAAACACATTTCGTCAGTATTGGTACCGTGGACAGTGGAAGGAAACCTGGCATTCCCTGACAGAAAATAAGTTGCGCACCATAAAGCTGGTCGTATCAGTGTGGCCCACATCAGTCGGGAGGACAATAGGGCACTGTGCCCTCACTCACTCTTACCTCTTAACCAAAGAGAAGATCCCGCCCTACTGTGAGGATTGCGACTCTCCCATTACTGTGAGACACCTTCTGACGATGTGTGATAGGTACCGTGCTCTGCGCATCTGGCTGAACATCAGGGGAGACCTAGGACACGTCCTAGGAGACGATCCTGATTGTGTCTGTCGGATAATGTTATTTTTAAAAGAGTCTGGGCTTTTGAACTGTTTGTGACCAACCATTATTTGGTGTTTTATCTCACGCCCATTTTAAAGTGAGTTGTGTTGCTTTTATTTGTCTATTTAATTATTTATTTTAAATAACTTGACATGGTGATGTTAGGTTGACGTGGTGCGAATGACCTTAGTCGTCGAAGCACCCTAATCACCCTAATACTACTACCCTAAACTTGCTCGCTGAATCCATGAAATAGAAACACCTTAAAAGCGATCAATAAAATAAAATTCCTCAAAAATCCACCATATGATTTCTATCACTCATCCCAACTGCCTGTTTTGAAAGGTTTAGTCACGTTGACTACCAAAAAAATTCGTTACACTTGATGATTGATCATTCTAATAAATAGATAAGTATGTGTACTAGTTTATGGGCCATGCTTTTATTGGTTTAAGTGAAAGATTAATTTTTGCAATCTACATCTCCGTACTACCCTGCGTGACTTCGCATGGACGTGTGGCAGGGGGTGTTACATAACTCTAAACTGGTGTTGTATGGGGAAACTACCTGGACATGGACTTGGATTTAGATATGTGGTGGTGGACTTAATTTCGAAACATTTATGAGTCTTCTCTAAAATCATTGGAATTTATCATTCTATGGGATCGACGATCTTCAGACAACAACGGAAAAGAGAAAAGTTATCTTACTGTCGTAGCTTTACATCTTGAGTGCACCTCTATCATTTTAGATGCCACACAGAAACATTAATCCACGATGGAAGAATGAAATTACTTTGTTTACTAACGATTGGAGCTAACAAATAATGGAGTTTCTTGATGGATAATTTCCTCCAAGTGAGGCTATAACCGTTTCCTTTATTAACCCATGAATTTAAGTATTCCTGAGAAATATTTCGAAATTGTTGTGAGCATTTTTAGATTGGACCAAACTTTTAGAATATCCTAATTGGGAGGCTTTATAGGTCTAATATTATGGCGATATGCAAACGTAACTTGAAAAAAATTTAATCTTACATATTTCCTGTCGAGTTCTAATGAGAGAAATTCAAAAATGGGCTGAAATCGAAATAAGCTGGCTGAATATCATAAAGGAATTTTTTTTCTAAATGTCAGTTGTAACATCACAATGTCAAAAACCTATTAGTCGGTAAAAGAGGCGATGAATGTCGTTAGTGTAATTTCTTATATCTCGACAATGTATGGAGGCTTAAAGGCCGATAAATGTTGTTGAGGATGCCAATCTTTAGTTTTCTCCGAAAATTAGTGAAATATATCTCACCCGGAACATATTAATACAACCAGGTGAAAAGAGATATCCAAAATCAATTCCACTCGAAGCGTTGGTAGAGGAATTGGCGTTTGTTTCATGCTGTTCAACAACTCGGCAAATTTGGTGGTTTCCGACGATACTTTATGGAATTTACTAAACATTTTTAATGAATAGAGTAGACTTTGTTTCTGAATGAATTCATTGTGGGAAAACAAAGTTTACTCTATTCATTCAACTCGACAAATGTGAATATTCTCTTTTGACCCGACGTAATTTGTTACATTTTTGTAGTAGTAAAACAGCCTGTAGCGGCAACCTTGGCTATAATGAAATCCTAGGAGAGAGGGGAGAGCGAGCCAGTTGAATTTGAGACAGTGCGGGTGACGGTTGTTGTTAACAAGCAATTCGAAAAATTGGGTAAAAAAAGACCCTAAGGTAGTGTATGCGTGGCCAAAAATCACGATAGTAGTTAAGGGTTAAGCGGTTAAGATGACTGGAGCGGTAATCGAGAGTCAGAAATCCAAAATTTAAGCTAAAGTTTATAAAGGTACATATTTTTACTAGGCATAAATCCTTACGATTTATTAGGCGCAATGTTAAGAATATGAAACATAATTTCGTGTGTAGGAGAAGAACTCTACCTAGAGAGTCGAATTATTTCGAAATATATATCGAAAGTCATGTGGTTGCTTGATAAAATAGCATTAAATACAAAGAAACCAAATCGGTAACATGCAATTTTTTCACTTCAATCTATACAAATTGCCAGCAAGTACACTGATTTTAAATAGCATGCATCATATAGACGTTGCCATTAAATAATCCAGAGAAACAGTGAGTTAAAGAGTTTTATCGTAGGTAAACTTTGTAAGTAACGTAAATGTTCTCCTCAATTCATTGTTAATGATAGCTACAGGCATAATGAAACTGTTTGAATGCGCCACTGTCCCATATGAGAACTTGAAATCTAATTGAAGAGACCTCCTTTTTCGATTGATCTGTATCATATTGTTCTCGAAAAAAGTAGCACCTTGCGTACTATGGAAACGGTAATCGCTTGTCCCTTCGGAGGGGAGCACTTCCAAAGGATTTAACTGGATACATAACTTATTGAAAAATGAATTCACTGGTACAGTTTCCGAACAAGATCTTCTCTTTAACTCATACATGAAAAACGAGAAGCCAGTGTAAGTCATTATCATCGTGTTTACTACTTTGCGCCAGAATCATCCCCTTATTCCCTCCAATTTCGTTTCTCTTGGTGTTTATCGATCAAGTATGTGAATGAACTAAATTTTCAATTTCTTCCTGATGAGAATGTGAATGCCTCTTAAATAATGCTAATGTTTTCGTAAAAGTATGAATACTTCTACCATAGTTAAAGTGGCTTGGATAATGCGACATGCAAATGGAAATAACTTACTGACGTATGCTAACCTGGGATTAGAAGATAATTGCAATTCTAAATTAGAAAAAAACAACCCTTCTAATTACATATGACATGTCCCTTGGGACGAAATAGAGCAGATTTCTAGTACCTACTTAGATTTTTCATGTCAACGTCAGTCAAGGCTTTTGAAGCGGCATTCAGATTATAAATTAAACTCTTCATCTATTTTTCTATCCTCTAGATTGTTAATGTATGCTAAATATGGCCTTAATTTTTTTCCCGGAGTAATAAATATGAAAAACGTCTAATGTGGATCATATTTTGTTTTTTTTCGCGTATGTTCTACGCGCTTGGCAATGAATGCTTGAAAACTTCAGATCAAGTAAATTTCTGCATAAAACCGCTGGTACAATGATTAACCCCGCACTATATCTCTAATACTTATAGAAGTCTAATACCTGTAACATGAGACGGGATAAGAGATACTTAAGAATATTGTTAAATCGGGCAAACAGCTTAGGAAAATGTGGCGTTGGTCGCCATATTATTCATGATTTTTCCGCAGTCGATTCCCAGACTTCTTTTTAATAGCACACAACCGTGAGAGTGACTGCGCGCTATTTATGCCTTTTACAAATCACACTTGGGAGGCGTCATATCTCTCCGACCATTAGGAGCATATTTAGGGTGTGAAACTGGTGGAATACAGTTTAATGTTAGAGTATTTTTGTCAAAACCATGAAAGTAATACGTTTCTCCTGCCGTGAGAAAGTGAACCCAAAATTGCTTCTGTAACTGTAACTGTGAGGATCTGACTATAAAAATGAGTCCTTACACGCACGCAACGATAAACCGAGAAGAGACAGATATGTACACTTCACATGGACAGTTCATTACATGAATCAATGAATTTATTTCCAGCGATAAATATGGCTACAAAAAAAAAGGCTTGGTAATTTACTGACCACGTTTTCCAATAGAGTGGTCAGTTTACAATAGAAAATTTTTGTGTTACAAAAACAAGGTCACTAAAGAAAATGAAAATTAGGAAAAACAAATGAGTTCAGTGTTATTTACATCTACATACTACCCCGTGAGCTGTCACGTGGGCGTGTGGCAGGGGGTGTTAGGTCACCATCCGTGTAAAGATGTAAGGTTTTGGGAGGTGAAATGGTGACGTATATTATGGGAGTGTATTTAGTGGAGCTCAGTTTTTATTGTGGTCACTTACTGTGTGCGGGGAGAACGAGTTTTTGTACCTATCTGTTTGGCATTGTATCTCTCTTATTTTGTCGCTTCCGTTAGACCTAGAGATTTAGCGAGGCGTTATGATAATATTTTCTGTGTCGCTCTGCAACACACCAGTTCTGCGTTCCTCAAGCTAAGCCTAGCGTGTAGCCTCCGAATCTATAGAGACTCCCACCTTGGTCCCTCTAAAAGTTGTGAGACACTATATGTACGCTCGTAGCAGTTTTTAACGGAGCGTGCTGCTTTTCTTTGTATTTTATACTTGTATTTACAAAACTCATGCCACTTCCTGCTGAACTTTTTAACTTATCATTATAACGCGTACTATAATTATGCCAAATGTTTGCAAAAATAGATTTGTAAACAATATTTACAAGAATAGCTTTACAAACAATATTTACAAAAATAGATCTATGAAAAACAGTTTTAAATTAATGCCGCCTCATTCATTTTCAGCCCCGATGCCGTTTCCCTGCGAAAGCCTTTCTCTCGATCGATGCAAATTACGAATCGGAGGCGGAACTTTTTGAACGTCTGGCAAGAGATCCGTCCCTGGGGATTCTTCGTAAAAGGGGCTGAGTTCAGAAGCGGAACGAGACCGAGAGCCGCTCTGTCCTTCGAATATTTCCGCGCAGTAGAATATTCATCTTCCTCCGCCTCACAACCCATCCCTGTGGCATCCTGAGTTACAAGACTTCCCCTCCCCTTCGGCTATCTTCGACGGAGGAGACTTAAAGACGACTTTCTGAGAACACTTGCAGTAATACCGCATATTTTCTCTCTTCCCTTTGTGTTTGCGACTCCCCGTCTTCCTCCCCCCCTCCTTCCCCCTCGCCCACATTGCAGCATAATCCCATAAGCTTCAATTTCTGAAGAACCTCAAGTAGGGATTCAATAACTCGAACATATTAGCAAGGAGATTATTGATGCACCGAAGCCCATTCAGAGAAGAGTTGTGCACGAATGGCGAAGCCAGAGAAGTCCGCGGAGAGAAAAAAATAATGAAGTCAACTTTCTCAATACATGCTCGGACGTGGATTGCTATTCTCACTCACAGTCGGTGAAGTCAGTGCCGCTCCCAAAGACCCCACGCGAAGACTTTTTTTCCATGCGGATCACGTCCCATTTTATTTTCCTCAATTATGAAAAAAGGGAGCTTTTTTACGTGCCCCGCAGATAACTCGCGAAAGTGGGACGTGCCGCGTAGTCAGTGCGCGAATATACATACATATATGCATCGGAAATTCCGAGCTTTCGCCGTCGCCATCCGATGAATCGTTTGCAATCACTGCTTCGCCCGAAGGAATGCGTGGACCTCGTTCCGACGATAGTCCTTTCCTGCCTCCCGTTGGGAAGTAAAGTTCGCTCTCTTCATGAATTCAAATTGAATATTGAGC
Organism: Ceriagrion tenellum; assembly: GCA_963169105.1. Taxonomy (NCBI): domain Eukaryota; kingdom Metazoa; phylum Arthropoda; class Insecta; order Odonata; family Coenagrionidae; genus Ceriagrion; species Ceriagrion tenellum. Next base: position 40,292,613 of record OY720634.1, read on the forward strand.
GGATGTTGAAGGTTCGTTGATCTGCTGGACTCGTTTCGAATGGTTCCGGGTCGTCATTGTCGATTTATCCTTCCGATGTTTTTCCTTTTTTTTATCAATTCCGGCTCTCCTAGAAGACAGTTTGCTACAAAAAAATTCATCCCATCATTTTTATCCCAGTTTATTGTCGCGAGCATGAATTGATTTGTAATATACTTCTACTAAAATTAATTTTCACGCAACATAAAAGTCCTGTGAGGAAGAATGAGCTGAGATTATAATTTGAGGACTCAATTATATACTAATATAATTTTGGAACACCGGGTAAGTTTTCTCCAACCAAAATAAATCCAAACAGTTTTGATGTATACTTTTTCCACTTGGCATTTAACTGATTGTGAGGTGTTCATATCAATGCCAAAAGGTAATTCATCCCATTTGCGACATGAGTCATGTCGCAAATAATTACGCTGCCTCTGCAGTTAATTGACGCTGCAGTGCGCTGTAGTGTACCACCTAGATTTCTAATCAACGTCTTTAAGTGCACCTATGTCTTCTTTCGCTCAAACCTATTTTCTCTCTAGCTGATGCGTTTGGTGTTGTGTAGTAACTTGATTGGATGTTATTAGAGAATCAAATACGTAACTAGTGTACGACTGTGATGCAACTCTTTCCATAAGTTAGTACTCATGTAACAGTTTTATAATATTGACACTCTCGTGAAGCATAACGGTGCTCATCATGGGGCAGCAGAGAATTTCCTCGCTAGTTTCCATGGTATTAACAGGAAATTTTATTTCCGTCGATCAATTGACATTTTCTGTATTTTTCATGGTGAATTGTGCATTTACCGGTGAATTGGTAATGTGCGAGCGTGATTAGTGATCTTTTTTTTTTTTTTTTTTTTTGCTTGGCGGACGATTCTGTTAGCCCGAATGTCCCCGGAATCCCGATAGGCTGCTGAGCCTGTCATCAGGTTTTCCAGGGACCGGACCAACAGAACTTGACACATCCATGCCCTGGGTGGTGAAAAACCCACCCAGGCGGGACTCGAACCCGCGACCCTCGGTTTAGCAGGCGAAGACTACCCCGCCGCCACCGGGACCGGCTATCGGCCGGCTTCACCATAATTGCACAAAAAGATTGCATCACAAAATGAAGTTTACGCCAATTTTCATAACTGTTGCTCCTATGTTTAGGAAAATTGTCTCTTATTAGTACATGCGTACTGAAATCTACCTTTTTGCATTTTTTAAAGCAGAGTCCGAATGTTAATGCCTCTAGTTGAAAAAGCTCAGTGTTGGAAAAATATGTCCTTTAGGCTGCACTAAGTCTTATTAATTTTAAAAATACATATTGTGCATTTTTTCTAAGAGGGGAAATGGAAGTGAAATGATGGTGCCAAAACATATGGCATGAGAGTTGTCGGCAAATCAGTGCCAAATTTTTATTGAAGACTAGAAATCGCAGAATTAATCACGGCGAGTAGGCTCTTTGAAGTGAGAACATTTATCACAAAAACCGTATAAAAACCTCCATCGTCAATGCTTCGTTTTAATCGATTGTGGGTACACCGTTACTATCCACGATATTTTATGGGGTCACCCGCAATGCACACATGTGTGTAAATCCACAGAGGTAAAATCATCCGCCTTGACCAATACTCTAACTCGGATCTCTCAATTTCGCCGAGTGATATAGCTTTCGGCTAAAACACTCGGCCTCGGCAAAATATTTAGGCTAAAGCACTCGGCCGGAAATCGAGAGATCCGGGTTCGAAATCCGGTCAAGGCGGACGATTTTTCCTGTATGAAATTTCACACTTTATTTTATTTTTCCTGAGGTTAAGGTCATATATTATTGGAAGCAGTACTTTTTCAATTGTATAGCTGAAATGGCAACCATTATAATTGTTTTTGTCTTATTGCGGCATATGCTAAAGTCGTGAATCATCCCTGTGCTTCCGTCGTCTCCCCTAACCTCAGTCAAAGGTATGCGTATCATTTCAGTTCAAAGCTCTTGTAACTGTTGTTTCGGCACTCTTTTCTGATGTCAGCTTCTTAAATATTCAATCACTCGGGCGACGGGGTACAGTCCTCGCCTGCCAATCCGAGGGTCGTGGGTTCGAGTGCCGCCTGGGTGGATTTTTCACCACTCAGGACATGAGTGTTTTTGTTCTTCCGTTGTTAGCACACCCGATGTAAAAGGACAAATGTGCTGTTTTCGGGGTTGTGGAAATAAATCAATACTCCTGACACATTTGGGAATCCATTCGTGGAAGTTGAGGAGAAATGCGGTAATCTGACAGTGTACCCGTGACATTTCTTTGTCGATATCTGATCGTTTTCGTCCTAATCTACTCGAGAGAATGAGACAGAATCAATGGGCCAATCAATTTTCATTAACGGGAAGGAAGCTTCCCGAAGTGTAAATAGCTAATATCCTGTGGTAATATAATCTTATGCTACTTGAGATAGTTCTGGCCCTGGAGTCATTTATTCCAGACTTTCTGAAAGCTTAATTATAGCATCTTTGAAATTTTTTATAAACTGTGATGAAATCGCGTTTCCATGATAGTTTTACCGCAAATCAGCATTAAAAGTGAACATTTTAACATGGACTCTTATGAAGATTATTCACATTGCAGCAGAAAAACGTCAATTTGAAAGAGAAAACATGTACAAGTTTCTCATTAAAACTGTTTACAAGCTGTATAAAGCCCTGAGAAATTGAAAAATTATAAAATACAGGTTTTTAACCAGTTATTTTCAAATTACTGCTGATTAAAAGAAAAATGTGTTGGTAGTTCCATGAAAACGGCGCTGCAATCAGTATAAATGGCTTGAAAAAAGTGTTAATTAAAAATATATTCTTGGAATAATCTGCGTAGTTTGCGCCTTAATTTTATTTTTCAGGAGGTTACCCATTTCTTCAGAGGATACCAGATTTTTTAAAGTGAACAAATAAAAATGTGCAACTTAGTATTTGCCTTGACTCACATAGTCGAGCCAGAGCCAGCGTAATGTCCATGTATTGATTTTTTTCTGTTCTTGCGAATGCTGTCGTGATGCATAACTTCGTCTTTTTCACCAGTCTCTAGGCAATTTTTGAATCTCACGGCATTGGGAATAACCTTGAAAACTGAATACTTAGCGTAAAATGGTGATTGAAACGAGAGAAATTCATTTCAATTCGACTGTGAAAGAAAAAATTATAATTAAATTTTAGAAAATGACTATTTATGTGTAGGAATCTGATTATGGTTGAGCGATAAATGAATCAATTGTGCAATTTTTAAGGAAACGAATCCCTTCCTTAACGATCTGCGACTGGTATTTTTTGCGTCAAAAACTTTTTTTCTTGAATTGGCTCACACCTACCACTTGCAACTCGGGAAAACAGAACGTCAAGATTGCGAAGGAGAACTTTTTACGCGAACCCACGTCTTTTAATATTTTATAGCATATAGTCCCCAAAAGCATTACATTACCTGCAAAAATTTGTTTATCTTTGCTGAATATGATTGAAATTGCTTGGTTATCTGAAGGTGGAATACGCTCTTATTAATGATGGTAGGGAGGTTCTCGGTAGCGGGGAAATAGAGGCTACTGGGGCGTAGAGGCCATTGGGTCCCTGTGCCTAAAAGATATTTAACTCTATTTGAAAGATCTTTTTTATACATGGGACCGAAATTATATAGTCTATTATGAAACAAAATAAAAGAGGTTAAAAATTGTAAACATTTCCGTAGATTAGTTAAATAATTTTTTGTCTGATAATCATATCGAAATTGTGCTTCGTTTAGATTGTTTTATTTCCTACCAAAGTCAAAGTTGTTTTTCTGTAAAAAAAGTTTATGTTTCTGTTAAAAAATTGTTTTTTTTTTCTCATGTACGCTCATGTATCTATTTGTCTTATATATACCTTTTTTTATGTTTTACTCAGCAATGTATGTTAAATAAAATTGACGGTATCCTAAAAACAGGCCTATTACCTAGTAGGGTACCTAACTTCCGAATTTGTTAATGAATGCATCAATCTATTTTTTTCTGGAATAATACATTATTATAATTTAATTATAATATCAAAGATTGCATGTTTTTGTATCGAAGTGAGAGTTCACTCAACCATAATGAGTTTTTAAGTCCATGAGTGGTGAGTTATTCATTAGTCATTTGAGAAATATATAATATTGAAATGGGAGAAGTTGGGTGATTAATGAATTTGTCACAAAGAAATATAGATTTAAATTTATTGTGCAATAATATGGTGCGTGAGTGTATTTCGTCAGGGGAAGAATTAACTGTCTAGAAATGGTCGATAAATGGTAAAGAAAGCCTTCGGTTGTTTCTGAAACAAGAGTTCTTGCATAAATGTGTGGAAGAAGCAAGAGACGAGGAAGAAGGCGAAGACGCGTGCAAGGATTAGGCATTGTGGGATACTTTGTGAAATAGAGCTTTTTTTTTTACGTCCACGGCACCTGTATTATGAAACTTCTCTTTGGCTGCGCCACTTCAAAAATGGAACGGCGCAAAGGACATGCAATTATTTAAACTTGTGAGGTTTTCAGGGAGTAACTGATCCCTTCAGTAATGCAATATGCTTTCTTCCTACTCACTGATGCGGTTGGGAATCACAATTGTGCACAATAGAGCTGTGATTGCTTTACATATTGCTAATACTTACTACAATACTATGTATTTGCTAATAGGCTAAACATTTGTTTCATAGAAATGCGTGATTTGATATGCTTACCGATGTACTCTATAAAGTCTTTAAATACCTTAGAATTATCTTCTTAACATATTAGTTTCAAATCTTTCCGCAGAAATGGAAATGAAAAATCTCTTGAAAATTCAAATTTTCGTGCAAGCATCAGTTTTAACTGTGGTTTTGTTACGGTGGAAATTTTCTCCTTACGAATCATATTCATTCGTGTTCCTCGTTTGTTTTTTGCTAATTAGGAGAGAGTTTAGCTAAGTAAACAAATATTTGTTTAGGAGGGGCAGAAATGAGATAAAACATAGTAAGTTACCACATATCCTTCCATTAAATTCGATAAGTCCCTGAGAGACTTTTGTAGTCAAGTCAAAAAAGAAACTTTTGGAGATTTTGAAGTGAATAAGTGCGAAAAAGTGGAGAATGACCCGGTGAATATGGAATGCATACATTTTCTGGAAGTTATCTGAGTGGAAAAATATAAATCCAAATCCTTGAATCTTGTCGAGTCATTTACATATTACACTTGAAATGGGCTCAAAAATATCTTCCCGTAGAAGGCAAATTTCATATTTTTCTCGTTAACTTTCCACCAACTAGGAACTGAAATCTGAGTACGGAAATATTTAAATTCAGGACAGATAGCTCAACACAGAATGTTTACTTCTCCACAAATTCAATTATTTTTAGGGTGAATTTTTTTTCTTTGCTACCATATTTGAAGATTATATTTTTATATTTTTTTAAGATTTACTGCCCACTTCCTCCAATAATTCGCATTATATCATTTGCAATTCCAACTTTATGCCTCAACTAAACCCAAAACTTGCTAACTCTTTTTTCACTGCAGGTTAATCAAACAAGTTCCCTTTGCCAAACAAGGGTTACATTTACTTAATGGGAGTTCTCCAACTCCGCATAAACTCTGTGGTTTGTTGGGAGGTGGTTTTCCCTGTGCAAGCTACACAGTCCATACCCGGCTGCAGTTAACAGCGTTGATTTCCTGGGAGGATGAAGGAAAGTTTGGTTAACGCTCGAAATTTGTACTTCGTCACTTTTGAAACCATTCGGTGCGACTGTGAACTACGTCGTTATTGGTGAGGTAATAAGTTGAACGAATCGTTTTCCCAAATAAAGCGGCTCTCTTTGTTTTTTTGGGTCGATTGGTCATTTGGAGAGCTGACCGTCAACTGAGGTCATTTGTGCCCTTGAAGATAGGTGGGGTACGTTGGTGAGGGAATGGTCATTTTTAGTATGAGAGACGGGTGAAGAGAAACCTTACGTCTTCATTAGCCTATTGAGGAAAGGAGCCATGGGGTCCACAGTTCAACGATGGACTGGATGGATGGATGGATTCGATGGACGTATTGCTGGGCTTTAAGTGCTGTCCACGTAGCTCCCAATATGTGATTGATATTTTGGTGCTTGAGATTCAAATTCTCGTGAATTTGAGTTAAGTTTTCGAGATAATATGTCTCATAAATTATGCTCTAGTTCTAGCACCCTCGCTTGGTTGTCAGATAATTTGCTTGTTACCTGATTTAAATAATATTTCATTGAATTGCGGTAAATTCATGCACTACCCGTGTATGTATATAGTGAATGGAGGGGGTAAAAAGTGCGAGAAATCGAGTGAATATCTTGTAACACATTCCAGTGAGCCTTTTATATGCAAGCTCTAACGCTCTTGGTTTGTCGCGCGTATACGCATTTTGTGACCTATCGGCATTTACAAATTGGTGACTGTGTTCTGCTGTATTCTAACATAAAATTCAATTCATGCTCCAAGTGGATTAATAAAGACATTTACTTAGTTTACTGGAGTTTTTATCAAAGTATTTAACTTTTTTTCCGTGACAATTTTATGGATCTACCCCTTTCCTTAATTTTGCCCGCACATTTTCTAATTTTCATTGCCTCTGCCTCTCACGATATTACATTTTTTCTTTGAAAAGCACCCAATTTTTCATGATGTTCCATAGTTCATGCGTGTAAAAATATAAACCCAAGCAAGGAAAATTATTTCGAAGTTAATTTGATTGTCTATTTTCGACGTTTTTTTACAAATTATTTGTAGATAATTAGGCGCAATGAAATCAGTGGTCATTCTAAACATACTGCTATCGAGTGATTTCTTGAATTGTTATATGCATGGAACCATCTTTTCTTTTATCAGATAACTCATTAATATTTTATAATTTGTTTTTATAACCGTTTTATAATTTGTTTTATACCCTTTAAAATGTGCCATCGAAATTATGCGTTCGTAAATATGTAGCACGAAGAAACTTAACAGCTTAACTTCTCTTTGATTTTGACCACAGGGGACTATTTTTTAGGGGATAGAAGAATTAACACTGCAATTTCACATGGTATTAGATTTATTGGCACGACTGGTATCACCGCAGAACAGCATCATCAGGTGTATCCCTATTCTTCTATTCCTGATATCAAGGATTTTCACCAAGTAAGGTCCAAAAACATCACCTACTGGCATTAAAGAGTTTAGTTTTTGTAGGACTTTAGTCATTTCGTGGGAAGATCACCAGAAGCTGACAAAAAGTGGAAATTTCTTGCGCTTGAAACCTGAAAAATCCTGGAAAAATTTTGCTCTGCAACATCGGTTGGTTATTTATTGTTCAATACCCAAAAATAGAATCATATACTTATTTAAAAAATCCACAACAGAAGAAAAATTAATATTGATGCGTTCAAAAGGAGCATAAAGGAAGAGAAAAGGTGAGGCAGGGTCCCATATGGGTGTCCCGGTCTCGGTTGGATGGAGAATAATTATATCAGTCGTATAAAAAGGGACACGAGACCGAAAAATATCATGGTATAAGGGAAGAGTGGAAGGAAACGTCAGCCGTTTCAAGATCTGAATTACTCATAATGACGACGCGAGAGTAAAAACTAAAATAACATGCTTCGAATTCAAATTCCTTTTGAGGAGACCAAGATGATTACTCCATCGGCGTTCCACTTCAATCTGTTTATTATGAAAACATTCCCAAGGGTGTTTCAAAGTCACACGTGCCCCGTACACCGCCTCTGCACTGAATGAAGAGTCTACTCGTGTTTTGTGATGATGGAGGGCTGGGAAGAAAAATGCTCGGAAAATTGAAATTTAGCACGAATATATACGATTGGAGCTGGAGTTGTCAAATTTTCTCAGAGTTTTTTATTGTCTTTACATTTTTAACTGGAGTTTTCATTTTCACGGGTCGCAAGAGTCAACTGCTTTTAAAGGAGTATTCATCGGAAAGCGTAATGCTCACAAATATTCGCATCATTGAACTCAATGCTTCCAATCTGACAGGTGAAGGAAAAGAAACGTGGGGAGGGTTTACATAAATACAAGAGTAAGGGCAAGCAAACTTCCCTCATCCAACGAGTGCGGAAAATGCCTTTGAAAAAAATGTATTTATGATTCGTAGACAAATTTGCGTTTTCTGGCGAGTAGGAGCATAAATTTCACTGCGGAGACCCGAAGCTTAAAAATAAAATGAGGCAGCGGTAAACGCGGACGATGCCGGGCAGGAATAAAACTCTTTTCATGCTACCAGGAAGAAAAAATTCGGTCTTTCCATGTGAGCAGGGTGCATCACATGAGCGTATGTGTGCACTTAACTAATGGTTTTCCCAGTGAGTGCAGTCCGGAACGAGGGAGGGATGTACTTTTATATTTTTCATAGATTTCAGTACGCAGCATGCATCGGGGTATCGGGGTTCGTGTGTTAATTTCCTCCGGAATTAAGGGGATAGGTTTTCAGTAATGCTCAGTATGGGATTCGGTTCATTCCCGTGGAAACGGAATTGATGAAAGATTGATGCCGCTTACCGTTCACCCATGAATAGGCTCATATAAATTTGCGAGTTGGGCTGGTTAGGATTGCGCTTTCCTGCAAACTGCAAACAAACCTCGCTTCATAGCGAGTGAAACATCCGGCTGACGGATCGTGCATCGATCCATATCTATCTGGTTTCGAAAAAAATCCTGACTAAGCCAGATTCCGCAAGATTTCATACTTTATTTGTGAGAAGGGATTTTGATCGGTCCTCCATTAGTTTAACAATGATTCATTCGCGACGTGTACATTCACGGTATTTGGCATTATTATTGCTTTGAAAGAATAATAGCGTGTAGAGTTTCCGGTGCTTATATTGAAAGCGTTTGGGATATTATTGGAAAACTCGCAGGCAATAATGTGAAAAAAATTTAATAGCTCTTCCTGGTCGAAAAAATAAAACTTCAACTCACAGGAGTAAAGTTGGTGTAACTGATTTCTTGGACTAAATAATATATATTTTGGTGCAATGTTCAGCCGATTCCCCTTTTTATTGATCCCTCATTATGTTTATTAAGTTATTCAGAGGCTTTATACTGCGTTACTCATCGAATTTTTTATTTAAAGTTTATGACTAAGTCTTCAAGCTAATTTTGTGACAGTTAATGTCATTAAATTGGTCACAATTTACGCTTTAAAACGTAAAATCTAATGGTCCCACCGGAATCCATTGCTAGCATACTACATTTGTTTTGCTTGGTTTATTCCAGCCTTCTCGCGAGAGGCACCCTAACTTCCCGTCATGCGCCCTTAATAAGCGACTTCGAGGTTTTGCGATGAAATTACCGGATTCATTCGTGTCAAGCTCCGCCAGTTTCATTACGTGCCAAGTAAAACAGGGCAAGTATGATTCTGTCGTCACCAGAGGAATTTCGGTCGCGAGCATGTGAATGCATGTTTAATTACAGAGCCGAGTCTAAGAGTAATTCAGGATTCAGCTTTGCTGTTAACTCGGAGAAATTAAGCCCAATGGCATGTACACCCTGCAAAATAATCGAGTTATGTAGCTCTTCTTTTTGATCTTTAGATTGGATGGTGATTGGAATAAAATTGCTTAAATTCGAACATTTTTATCCTATATGAATTTTCCTCCTGTCCGATAAAAGAGCGCTGATGTAAACTTGAGTCATTTTGAATTTGGAGCGAATTTTTTAAGAAAACGTTATAGAATTCAACAAATTACGACACACTCTTTCAGGTCTGTAATATCCTAACCGTTCATTTTGTTTTTTTTCTATCTCGGTGTGTTCTTTTAGCTCAATACAGAATTATTCAATTTGGAGTACTATTTTGCCGAACGTTTTGGGATTGGACTAGAAAAAGTAAAATGAAAATATTAAATCCCGATTAACTTTCGAACCCCCACCCCTCGAGTGTAAAGCTGATATACCTAACAAGACGAAAATAACAAATGGCGAGCAGCATTTTTGTTAAAAGCCGCATCTAAGCCAGAAATTTCAACCAAGAAAATTTAAAAAAACGCACTCTAAATGGGAATGGAAGCCTTTGCATTCTAATGCGAAGTTAGTTGCCCTTTTCTTGATATTTAAGCTTTGAGTCCTCTAATTAGTTGACAAAAATATCTAAATATTGCATTCATCAAGAAGGTATGAAGAAAAAGGGATGAGAATGTAAAGGTTTCCATTTCGATTAAGAGAGATTCTTTAAATCTGGCGTTAAAACGTGAGCACTTTCATTTTCCTGGCGTTCCAAGAGCTTCTTGCTACTTCTCTTAAGTATCATTTTGACTTTAAGAAGGCAAAGTAAATTTAAAAACGATTTAACTGAAGAAAAACCGTTGTGAATCAGTCACTTATTTCACCGACACTCAGTGAATAGAAATTAGCACGTCGCATTTATTGTTTAAATGGGAAATAAAGACCAATTACACAGTGCGGATAATTTTTCAGGTTAAACTGCTCTTTGATTTTTTGGTATATCATTTTCTTTCAACCGATCCATCTTTGACTACCAGAAATACAGTCTGGCCATTGCTGCAGAGGAGATAGTCGTCTGGGAATAGATATTAACTCACAAAATACGCGAGCAGACGCGTTTTGCAATTTTCAAGTGTGCCGTGAGTGATATTTTACGGCAACATTGGATGGCTTCATAGTCTTTCCTGGAAAATTCCATCAAGAATATATGTCTTTCTACAAAATATTTTTATGCAACTGCCCTATTTTGTGGAGCTCGGGTGGCATGCAGATCGAACTGCGAAACTAATTCTATAAACCAAGCCGTGGGATGAAGCAAGTGGATGAATTTCCTCGCTTTTGGAGGAAGTTGAACTGCCGTGGCATCAAGAGTCATTGTCGAGGTGGGGCCTCGCGGCAAAGCAGCTGCACTCCTGCGTTCCCCCCCCCGTAAAGTGGGAGAGCTCTTTAATCTTGTAGAAGGGCCCTTGAGAACTTTATGCGGTATTTCCCACTCAAGCACTCGTGAGGAGGCGAGGTGGAGAGCAAAGCGAGAAGAGGGGTGGAGAGCAAGGATGTGGGAGAAGAGAATTGGGGTAACAGGAGGGGAAGGGAAAGAATTTTATCTCCGGGAGTAAATTTACCTTATAAAATCGAAATGCATAATGAATTGTCGGCGAAGACGGCTATCTAGGAAACTTCTCCTTGAAACGAATGGGAGAGAATTTTTATTCATCTTTAGTCCTCTTTTCATTCATCGTTAGTTATATTCTTTCATTTTAATTCTGCTTATTACTTTTTTTCGACTCTTTTCATTTGTCATAGGAAATTTTACCCTTTAAATAAAAATAGGGAGTTTGGTGAGGTGTCCCCATTAACTTTCTAACCCTTATCCCTCGAGCATCAATTATTTTCCGATCAAATTTTCTCTGAAAGACCCTCGAGCGTTTTGATCCCCATCGTTAAGCTCGGTGAAGAGTCATTATTAGGTCAAAATATATTCTATAAAACTCCCTCTCCCATATTTACCTATGATGGTAGTCCACACTTAGCTGGTGGTAATAATTTAATTTATCCTGTTGAAGTTAGTCGTGAAAAAATCTGAAGTTGTCTGGTGGAAAATTTGGATTTGTTTATCCAAATGCATAGGAGGTAATTATTGCCGCACTTGATATCATTATGTGCGAGAAGGTGAGAAAAATTAGGTCATTAGGGTTGAATCCCCAAGGACCAGCTTTCAAAACTGTCAAAAATACAGTACCCTTCGCGAATATTTCAAAAAAGTATGTTTTTATCAGTAAAAAACTACTTTTGACATAGAATTCTAGGTAAACCTTGCAATGAAAGTAGTGAACTCAATGTTGTTATCGTCACCTGTCACCATTTCTCCACCCAAAATCTCATTTTTTACACCTTTACACGGCTGGTGTCCTAAAACCCCCTGCCACACGACAATGCAGTGGCTTATAGAATATATCTGGATGTAGATGAATGTTAACTTGAGACATAGAGATGACTATAGTGCTCGCAGAGTTTCTGTGCACTGGAGAGTTCCTCCAAGCCTAGCTTCCCATAGTAGATGAGCAGCGATTGGTTGTCGGCGTCCAATCCCGTAAACCGGTTCTTAGCTCAGTGCGCGTCGCGTACGAATACTGTAAGTGGAGACCCAAAAGAATTGGCTAAAACGAACGCTATGCCTCGCCGACGCGAGGGCCTTTAGAATAGAAATACTCTGGACGAGAAACTACTATAGATATTGAGTCAAAACTTGCAGTGATTGCAATAGTCATCGCAGTGAGGTTAGAAAGTAATCCCCATTGGCGCAAGTCACCGTGATTACACGTTAAATAAACAAAACTTTAAGTCAGTATTAAAACAGTACTCGTACGCGGCGCGCATTGAGCTAAAAACCGGATTACGGGATTGGATGCTGGCAGCCAATCGCTGCTCATCTACCATGGGCAGCTAGGCTTGGAGGAACTCTCCAGTGCACAGAAACTCTGCGAGCACTATAGTCACTAAATGAGTCTGGTCTTTTAGCTAATATTACTGAGCATAGAAAAAGTGGAATACACTTTTTCTGTAATACCTTCTTAATTCTTTCTAATTTTTTCAAATATAATGTGGCCCCATTTGGGACGGGTCGATCTGGCAACCCTAAGTTCGCGAGTTTCAATTCCACCTCATGAATGTTTGCCTTTTGTCCTTCGATCAATAATTTTGATAAAATTATAGGGTATACCTTTCGCATATGTGGCAATGAAAGCCAAATTCCAACGCAGCTTTAAAACTACCACACTTGGCTGAGAATTGTAGGAACGATGTATTTACAATGATTCGCATTAACCGATTAAGAGAGATGCATAAAATTGATTTACAATTAATATTTGGAATGTAAGGGGCACTAGAACAAGAATGTTTGGGATAAATACTTTTTCCATAAATATTTATTTGAGAGCACCTTTAAGGTCAACATTTTTTAGGCACGAAATCCAAAATATTTAAACGATTTTCCGAAATTTATTCGAAAATTGTCCTTTTCTCTAGGAGAAAAATAATCACTGAATTTGTATGGGATTGTTTTCCTCAGTAAAGCTGACACAGTGGAGAGAGTACTTCATTTCGCTGACAGCTTGGGTTTGTGTAAGATAATGAGATACCGCGGAGTTTAAATTGTGTACCGTTGTGACCAATTTATTTTCGTGGCAAATTGTATTACGCCTCCGCAAATAGAGGCGTTTTGCGATGCTGGCGCGGCGATGTTGATTGAAGTATCTTTCAATTTAACCACACACCCGCCACTCAAAACGTATTTACCTTTCGTAAAATTTGTTGGACTGGCCATGCTTTTGATAAAAGATTCACATAAACGGTAAAATTAGAATGGCTCAAACTAAAATTTCATTTATGCGAAAAATAGATTATCTTGGCAATTAACTAACTAAGTTGGTTCCGACAGCTAGCTTAGTCGGAGTGGGTGAATATGGAAACCTGAAGCTTTCGGCAGTCTCATAATCGAACGATTTTTAGAGTCAAAAATATTTTGTTAGCCACGTGCATGCGTTATCCGTCGAAAATAGATGGGAAATTTCCCACGAGGAAAACCGAGGGACAGTGAAATAGGTCAGATAAAACGGAATAAGATGCAAAAAATACTACATGTGCATAAATGAGTTTGCTGGGGACAGAATTGAATGAGATGCCAGAATAGGCAAATTTGTGACTACTGATAATGATAGTGACGACGTCTCTCATAGGCTTCAACTATTATACATGCTATTCTCCCTATTATGTCCAAAAATTTCTTGATAATTCGTTCCCTTCACTTTCCTAACATGCACACTTCCTATCTTCCTGAAGCAGTATTATGTGTCGGATAATATGGTAACCCTTCCTCCTTTCACTGTTTTGGATGTACTTCAGGTGAAAACCGGGTATTACACTCTAGATTTTACCTCTTGTTTCATGCGTATGAGGGTGAGGTACATTAACATGTTACGGCCAAAAGGACTTATCCGTAGAGGTCTAATATTCTCCCAGGTTTTGAAAGAAATATTTGATTGTAATTTCTATGTAGCACATTTTTTCGATATAATTCTTCCGAAATATGGCTTTTTATACGCTTTTAATCTATTTCCATACGCTGTTACTCTTTCCATTTATCCCTGTATTTTGTAACGACAAGATATTATTTAAACCTCTAATTGCAGTATTGGATCGCCCCTTGCCTTAACAAATTTGAAATTCAGTGTATAATTTTTGATACTGGACAAACTCTTCTACATGAGCGATGAGAGATGAATAAAAAATTCTATGCTTTTGCGTAAGTACACTTTTTTCTCTGTCAATTATTGTTAGTTGCGCTCCCTGCTGTTCTATCTCCTTACATCCGTATCCCAAATATTTGATTATAGGACATATTTCAGGCGCCAGTGTGCAATTTTTAATAACTAATCAGCGCCTGTTACAGTTTTTTGTCTATGATAAGAGATAGAGGGCTATCAGTCCGAAATGAGGACAGCTAAACTGCGAATGGTGGGCCGTAAATCTTACTAATATATAAAAATCTAGTGGTGTCTGTCTGTCTGTTACTCAATCACTCATAAACCACTGAATTGATTGAAACAAACTTTGGCAGGAAGATACTTGATATATTTGATTCACGCATAAGCTATATAACAAGGGTCTTGAGGCCCTAGAAGACCCTTAAGTGGGCCCTTTCATTGCCAAAAACTGGCCCTGGAAGATAATTCTTGCCTGTATTAGAAACACGTAAAATATACCTATACTTATTGTACAGCAATCATGGGGTCGTAAGTCACGCTGGGGCCCCAGAGGGCCTAAGGTTCCAAAATAATGCTTTCTTAAAGCCTCATAAGTATTGAACGAGTGAATCGATTTTAGTGAACTTTTCACACGTAGGATCAGTAAAGCTTTTTTAAGAAAATTGGGACTATAAGGAGGGCCCCTGGGCCCCAAGGGCAGCGTATTGGGCCGTCTGGTGTCTTATGTGTTTGAAAAACTCAAGTCTAAACATGTTGGCTCAAGTGTGGAGGTTTCTATTTTTGCATATTTTAATTAGTTCTACTAAAGATAGAAGTTCTTACAGATACAATTAAAGATAGAAGTAATACAAGTTCTTTTAAGTCTTGTGAGGATTCTTTGAGGCACCAGATTGATTAGGGTAATAGAAAGGAAACGGAAGAGTGTATAGTGATACTTAAAAAGATGCTGGCCCCGAGGCTTAGGTATAGCGTGAATTTTTCGCACAGTTGGTCAGTAGTTCTTTTATTTTAGGTGCTTCGACTATAGAAGCCATTCCGTACTTATTCGATGCAACTTCTAGTCTGGGGAACAGCACCTGAGACTAATTGACGATTACTTGGTGATCGAGCTGGGACCGATATTTACATTGTAGCATATCATTGCTTTCCTTTCGAAACTCACCACAAGATGAGCTACATGTGAATACTGTAGCCATGAGTAAATGGATAATTATTCGTAATGACGTTGGTTACCTCTGAAATGAACAATGAATTCCCACTTAAATTTTGCGACTGCTAATCGATAGATACGGATACAGAGTCTACAAGCAAATCTTATACTGCTAGAAATATATTGCCATTATTAGAAATTATATTGAACAAATCATTGTCCGAAGGTAAGATGCTCCAAGACTGGAAAATAGCCAACGTCACTTCGATATTCAAAAAAGGAAATAAAAGTGACCCAGGAAATTAACGGCCTATGTCGCTAACATCACTTTTATGCAAGATCCTCGAACACATTGTCGTTAGTAATATTATGACATTCCTTGATAATCGTAACTTCTTACATAGCAGTCAGCACGGCTTCCGTAAGGGCAGGGTCCTGCGAAACACAGCTTGCCCTCTTCCTTCATGATATCCTAAAATCAGGCGAATCGATTAAGCAAGTTGACGCGATATTCCTTGATTTCAAGAAGACATTCGACAAGGTTCCTCACAATAAACTCATATATAAATTGCAATAATACGGAGTTAATAGAAAAATAGTGAATTGGATAAGTGAATTTCGCAGTGATCGAAAACAAAAAGTAGTTATTGATGGTTTTAGCTCTGATATGGTCGAAATCACATCCGGTGTTCCTCTGGGAAGTGTGATCGGTAATAAGAGTGATACACTGCCGAACAGATAGGTACAAAAACTCGTTCTTTCTGCGAACAATAAGCGACTAAAATAAAAATTGACCTGACACCCCCTGCCACACGCCCATGCGGCTGCTAACGGGGTATTATGTAGATGTAGAAATATTCAGATCACGCCAATGTTTGAGGGATATGATGGACTAGTATTTGCCTCTAAGATTGACGCAAGTGGCAAAACAACAAGTCAATGCAAACATCTATAAATTCCTTCGACTCACGCACCATTAGTAGCTACAACAAAAACACAGACGCCGAGGATGAACAGACGCCGAGCTTGAATACCCTTCATGTTTCTCTTGCGCATATCCTCAACCCTTCTGCTTCCTAACGCATGCCGCCTAAACACACCGCCTGCCACACGCCCATTTGGCGGCTCGCAGGGTAGTATGTAGATATTGAGCCGCCACCGCGCAAATGACCGTCCGATGGGTTCTTTTTCTCCTTTTTTTAGATCTTGCGATGAAAGAGGAGGAGAAGGAATCCTGTCCTGCGTTTAAGTCTTTAAAGGGCAACCCGGAGGGGTGTGGGGGTTGGGGGATGAAATGGAGTGCGGAGAAGAAGAAGGGAGGGAAGGAGAAGAAGGTAGGGAGGTGAAAGGTCGAGGTGGAGACGGGCGGCGGGACATACTTTCCGGGAGACTCCTCTCTCGCCGAAAAACCCGCACATCGAGATGGGAAGGTGCGAACTCTCGTAACGTCTGGGGGGGGGGGGATTTCGGGGAGGAAATGCGGCCTCCCTCCGTGTCCATACATATATACTTAACTGCTATCTCCATCTCTCCGTCCCTCTCCCGCTTCTCTCCTCATTCCTCCATCTCTCTCCGTCCCCAGATTGGTCCAATTTCGCACGTCGCCGGCGAACTGAGGGGGGGTTGAGGGGGTTTGGGCGACTGTGTCGGAGGGCAGGGAGGGTTGAAGACGCGCGAGTGTGGTGCGCGTCGCTCCCTCCCTCTCTCCTCCGACTCCACCTCTTTTCAGCAAAAGGCGACGGCGACGAAGACTACTACGACGCCGACGACGCTTCATCTTTTTTATATCGCCCCTCGGGGTCCTTAACGAGCACACCGTCGCTGGGATCTGGCGAGAGGGCGTGGGTCGTACTCATCTCTCATGCCGCCACCCCTTACGTGTCTACCCCTCTCCGTCTTCTGTCTTCTCACACTCTTTATATATATATATACTTACAAGTATCTCTCTTTTCTTTTTGTGTTCTAGTCTCAGAGAGAGTGAGCGAAAACGCCGGTGGCGGGCGACTCCTTACGTAATATCCACGCCTTGATACGAACGCCGTCTCCTCAGGGAGATATGCTACGTAGTATCAGGCACTCATACTCTGGAAAAAATCTATATCCAGGCTGAGATGAAATGGGGAGATTATTTAAGAGGGGTAATTTCATTCGGAGTCATTCATTACTTATCCCTCGAGAGGCTTAAAGTAGGATAGGGGACTTTAGGAGGGAAATTTAGCTCCTATCTCATGAGATCAAGTTGGATGGTTTGAAAAATTGTTACCGTTCCGCTCCATTCGAGACGATTTTCATTGGATTAACTTCTCATTTTTTAAAAATAAATTAATGTATTCGTGTCTTTTGTATATGGTTTAGAGCAGCAACTAACGCAATGGCTTCTTTTTGAAGTCTCCTGAGATAACAAATAGGTAATTAATTTTAATAATTACTGGTGCTTAGGAGAACTTAGGAGCTCACTCGATGAAAGAAACTATTTTCAGGTATGAGATAGTTTAGGAAGCTATTTCATACGGAGGAGGACTCCTTATTCATCACTGACCTCTATAATAAACTTAAACCCTCTATGGACGAGCAAGTCAAATATGTTACGTTTCAAAATCATTGAAATATCTGCTTTCTAAGAGGCTTTTCCATTCAGTTGCTGCACTGGACAGAAATGTAACGATTTGGATTAAGTGTGTGGAGATTTTCGTCTCTTTCGGCGGTTTGTCAAACAATTTGAATAGATGAGTGTGTGACGCTATTCACTGACGTTGGCGTGCCTGGTGGAGCTCTGAAATAAATAGTATCAGCTGTCATATGAATAAAAATTTGGGAAAGTTTAAAAAAGGTACGTAATGAAGGTAATGTTGAAGTGTACTTTGTGTAAATATTACTGTGTAAAGTATTGTTATTAAGTAAATGTACACAACGCAAATACGTTACAAATAAATGTTATTAACAAATAAATTGCAATTTTTTCAATTGCTTAAATAGCACTTTAAATAAACTATTATAGTAGCAGTATTTTTTCATGCTGATGTTTCATAATTCTGTCCATAGAGGGCTAATTTGGTCTTGCTGGGCTCTGACGTGGATGTCTGGCTCCATTCCAATGATATTGAACTGGGATGATAGATATATTTATTGATGTTTATTTCATCAAACTTAAGAGAAATGTTTTGACAGACCCCATTTTGCTCCACATTAGACTCATATTATTTGGTCAAATGCTATGTTTTCCTGGTAAAGATGCCTATGTTCAATTATGTGCCCACGTTTGTGAGCGATTCCAATTGTTACGCCATTTGATATGTCATTTTCAGATAAAAAGATATGTCATAAAGTTGAAGTACTCTCGTTGAAAAAAGCCATATCCAGGTGCAGATGAAATGGCGAGATTATTTTAATGGGGCAATTTTCTTTCAGTGCCACCGTTACCGACTACTTTGAGAGGTTTAAAGAGGAAGGTGGACCAGGGCCAGGGCCAGGAAAATTAAACTCTCATCCAACAAGATTGAGTAACAAGAAATTAGAGAGATTCATTTGTTTGAGGAACTTGGTAAATTAATTCTAAGATATTGTTTAGTTAACATTAGACAATTAGTATTAAATAAATTGCTTTATATAAAAAATTCAGTACCCTTAAGTTCGTTGACAATAATGTAGACCAGTGGTCAGCAAACCGCGGCTCTTTGGCCTCTTGAGTGTGGCTCTTCCACAAAATACCTCGTACTTAAATTTTTCAAAAAATAATAGCCTTATTAGGTTTGATATAAAGTTTTTTGAACGTACCTATAGCTTAACTAAGGAAAAACTTTAAGTAAATTTTATTAATTTAGGAAGCGTAGTGGAGTGAAAGAAAATGCAGTGTCAAGGATTGAGAAAGATATGTTGAGATGGGTTGGACACATAGGATGAACAAAAGGAGAAAGACGAAATAGTTAACAAGACGAGTGTGGATGGAAAAGTTGGAACGGGTTGACCTCAGCAAACATATCTCAATGAGATTGCGGACGTATTTATTAAAGGCCAGCTTAGGAGAAACCTTATTACATTAATAACAATTTACCTACCTATATAGTTTAATTGTAAAAAATTTGGCTCCCAAAAGATATGTCAATCGTTATTATGTTGATATTTGGCTCTGTTGACTGATGAATTTGCCGACCATTGACGTAGACGACTCTTTACGCTAAGCGACTTGGTAAAATAAATTGTACCTGATATCGCACCCTGATAGGGATACTGTAGAATGTTAGGCACTCACTCTGTGAGAAATTAGAGCAGCATGGTTCCATGGAAATTGCGAGATTATTCAGGTATTAGGCTTTTATGCACTCAGTAAGAAATATGACGAGCAGGGCTCAGACAAATTTTCAAGATTATATAGGGGTACGAGGGCATTTATTATCATCTACTTTGGGATGTGAGTAGGAAATTGAACTTCATTTTTGTAAAGAGGAAGTTTAGCATCATTCTTCCGAAATAAAGGAGGGTGATTTGGGACAAGCGTTAACGGTATCGTTTTTTCTTTGATAGAGTTATTGCGTTCAATTACGTTTTGCCTGCAGTTGTGGGTGACTCTTTATGTGTAGCGCATTAATGCGGACCCTTTGAGGAGAGAGGTTCTACGAAGTATTTGGCGCAAACGCGCTGTGAACCCCCATTCCAGCTGCATATGAAATGATGAGCGGTAATTTTATTCAGAGTCATTAATTCCCAACTCATGCAAGAGGCTTTAATGTGACACTGGATCTTAGAGTGGAGATTTACCTCGCTTTCTACGCGAACTAGTTTAGAGGGGATGAGAAAGACGTTCAAGGATATAATTTTGGACGCGATTGCTGTGCAGTGCAAGTTTTTCCTCGCCAAAATCACTATCTTTACCTTAGTTTCCGAGATAGACAGTAACTCTACTGTTAGACGTTCGTAATGAATTGGACTTATATTAAATATTAAAGGCTCCCTCTATAAAACCAAAATAAATATTCATGCATATGAAATGGTGAAATATTTTGAGGTAATGTTTAGCTAGTTATTCTTTATACGTATCATTAAGAGGCAATTATAGGTCTTTTTGGATTTGAGATGACAAATTTAAGAACTTTCCGAAAAGACCAAACAAATTAGAACACGTTGTAAGTTCTCATTGTTGCTTGTAAGACGATTGTTTTTTTTTATAAAATATTTGCGATTTCTTCCAAAAATCACTTTTCAAATCGTTTTTACCTTCAGTGAATGACGACTCCTTGCACATCTCTCATTGATACGTGCACTAATGAGAATAATACTATGTAAGTTACAAAACACTTATTTGATTAAAGGAGAACGTAGCTACCGTTGAAATGGCGAAAAGATTTGAGAGAGAACTTAATTCAGAGTTATTACTTACTGAATCCTCAAGAGGCTCACCTTGTTTTATGGACCGAGGAGTGGAAGACAGGAACGCTCAACCCTGCTTCCACAACTTTATGTTGTCAAATTTGGGAAATGGTTTCAGAGATTATCATTTTTCTTTTTACGAGAGAATTTGATTGGTTGAAATGCCAGTTTGTCTTAGTCAAAATCTTTTTTCTTGCTACCTATGACAGATGTCTCATTCAGTGGGGCGTCGATAATCCGTTTTTCGATATATAAGTCCGGATTTTTCGTATAAGTCCGGATTTTAAAAAATTCCGTATTTTCGAACAGAACAAAAAAATGCCATTTGATGCCTTAAACAAATAGAAACTGCTAAAAACCGTAAAAAAGTAATTCACTTTAGTATTGCCGTAAATAAATAGTTGAATTATTAAAGCAGATATATAAAATCATTAATTAATATGAACTTATTACGTAGTATTTTAATGAAACAAAACCGTGAGCCACTTTGTAGCGGTCAACGTCGCCGCCGAGACTCGCATTGACGCTTTTGATAAATATGTATATTGTATTCACTTCAACTTAGTTTTCACCGGATGTGAATCTGGATTATCGACGATCCAGAGTTTTGACATCCGGATTAATGACGCTCTACTGTAGTATTGGTGCGAGTGCTATCATGTGAGAGAAACTACTTAAGACGCTTAAGACATAAGGTAGCTACTCTCTAAAAGAAGGATATCCACTTTCAGATAAAATAGTGGAATTATTTAAAAGAGAGTCATAATTTTATTCAATGTCATTCATGGTCCACTTCTTTTAGAGGCTTAGGCAGGGTCTGGACTTTCTCGGGGAATAGGGAAAATTTATCTTTCCTTCCATGAGATATACTCGAGAGTTTTGATGTACACGTTGCAATTTATCGTTTCTTTTCACATGAAACGATTTTCGCGGTATAATCTGCTGGCTTCAAAGGTGAAATTTTACCCATGTTATCTAGTTGACCTCATCCCCCATGTTGGTGTATTAGGATGCTAAAAATACTCCATTTGGCATAATGTAGTATAAATTACGATTAATTCAAAACAAATGCAAATCCGCAGTGTCTTCATTCGCCAGCAGTGATGCAGGTTGTTATAAAATCATAGTATCTTTGGGCTCTTTCTTTCGTAGAGATAGGGGGCATTAGATTTTCTTAGTTTATTGGATTTTTTTCCTATTGAATTTATGCCAAAGATTTATTGAAATGGCTTATTTTAACTTCCCCTTCCGAAAGATTCACCAGTTTCTAGGAAATTTCAATAATTCAGGGTATTTTTCTATCTTTTAAGTCTATTGCTGCGATATAAAATTCCAATTTCAGTATAAGGTATCCACACTTTTCATCATCCGGATTGTCTTTGTCCTCCAGTATTATGGTATTAAATCCTTCACTGCATATAGTGCTCACTTAATGGTAGCCAAATGGATACTAAATAACGTTTGCATTTGAAAAATGTAAAAGTTATTTGGCATGGCTACATGTTATTTTATCGAGCTACTGGTACCAGTTCCTTTGATTGATAATACAGGCCAGATACTATGCCTGAAATAACCTTGCTCGCAGAAATACATTATTTATTTTAGCGTATATTGTGGCAAACCTCCTAGGAGCTTTGTATGATCTCCTTCTGCCATTGCTCTACCTCGTATAATTAGAAAAAAAAGAATACCGATCTCAGTCAGGAGGTATAGTCAGGAGGAGATCTCAGTCAGGAGGACCCATACGCTAACGGTAGAAAACTTATGAATTGATTTTTAGCGCTGTGTACAACAACCACTTAGTGCTTACGTTGAGAGCTGATGCGGTATTCTTTTTCATATGAGTTTGGAATACTACTATAACATACAGTACCACTCCCGCGAGAATAAATTAACCTTACTAGATGCATTTAATTAATGGAAATACATTGTCATGTTACCTCTCAACGAGAGTTCTCCGAGCACCTTTTGGCACAAGCTTTGCCACAAACTAAGTAATTTGTATATGCTTATTCTTTTCTTTTTTCTTAAGAATCATATTTCATGCATCTGGCGACAAACATCTTTCCTGACTAAACATATTAACCTTTTCAATCTCAAGTTGGAATACAAAATGAATATCTGCCGGCGTGGACCACGCTGTCACATTGGTAACAGCTTCTTTCGTCAAAAACTAATATCAATAGCTTATAATAATCTCTGACTAAGTATGAACTTATGTAACTGTGCCATGAGCTTTATTTCTCGGCCGCGTAAATAAGATCTCCCTATGATTATGGGTCATAAATAAAGCATTGTCAGAAGCTCTACAGTGCGCCTCTTGATGGGTGTAAAAAAGGAAGGGATAGTATTGGGAAAAATGCATCATTTTATTGAATTCCCGGAAGCAATCACGAGAATAATCGCTGAGATGAGTTAAAATTTATCTATTTATGTTTCATTCCAAGATCTGGTTATTCTAGCAAGCTGGAAAAACTATTCTAACGAATTATTTTTATTTTCATTGAGAATAATACACCCCAACTATAATATGACATATTAAGTTAATCGTACCTGCTACTTTTCAAATGTCTTCAATCCGGGCAAATTCTCTTCTTTTGGAGTAGATTTGGACGTAATTGGGTCTAAGTTGCTGATGGTATCATTTCGGACCCTGCTCACGTACTAAGATAAGCCATTGGGGGAGGAAAGAAAAGCCATTGCATCGCAGCACCCGTGCTTCGGTTTATAATTCTTGGCTCGTTCAAAATAAAGGAACAAAGATTGTTTTTCTCTGAAAATTAGTCGAACAGTATTTCTCTTTAAATTTTATCTCATAATCTGATTTTAGAAGTCGTTTTCAACCACAATAGATCACATATCTTATCACGTTTTTTAATTATATGACCATTAAAATTTAAAGCCAAAGCAAATTATCTTACTTATCTTTAATTTATCTTACAGTTTTGAGACCATAAGGCTGCCAAAATAATGAATCGCCAACATTTATGCTGGAATTATCCAAAAATATCATTAGAATTGATTTGATATTGACGTTTCTTTTTGCTATTTCCGATATAATCTTTTAATTGCAGAGGTCACCTAACCTTACAATCTTGTATCTCATTCTCCCCCTCTCTTAGAATATTAACTCGCTTTACATCCTTCACCCAATTTTCCCATTCTTCCATTTTCATTTGCTTCAAACTTCCTTCTTGTTATAATCTTATCAGTTATCGAGGTTGCTTTTTCCATCTAATTCCACGTCATTTTCTGGGTTTTAATCATGATCTTAATTTCTAACATCATAGCGTTGAAACCAAAGTCGTTAGATGTCGAGTCTTTAACATGTCTGAAAAGCTCATATTTGATACATTTTTGGACAGTACTTATACCCTGCATGTCTTCGTTCATCCATGAATAGATGGATGTTGTATTATTTACTTCCATTACCGGCATGCGTTTTTCAAAGTGGTGGCCCAGAAATGGAGCTGTTGCTTATTTTTTCATGGGTTACCATAATATCAACTTTATCCCAGCCAACAATTTTTCAAACGAGCAGTAGCTGAAACTCCCATATGTTAAAAAATAAATAAATTTTCTGTTTGTTTGTTTTTACACGATATTTAGCTTTGAAAGTAATGGACCCTGGTATTCATCATGTTCTACAACATTTAGTGAACTCACACCCTGCTTTGTCATTTCAAAATTTTCGTTAATTGTATTATTCTACCGGGACTCTCTCTAGACCCGCACGTAATTAAGGTACTCCTTTGATGGTATTTCATGTTGAAAAATAATAATAATAGATATTCCTATGCAATCAGTTGACCTCATACTCTGTAAATTCTCGGAAGTGCCCTCAAATATTATCTCCGTCGGTGAAGTCCATCATTAATTCATTCGTGAAAATGAAGGCGTCCGATGCTCGCAAAATTAATGATTAATAACCCTTCACCAAAGATTCAAGTACAAGGACCCATTATAAATTCATATATGTGATCTCATTGTGAACTTCACTTCTACATATATGCCCCTGTTAAGGGAATATGTTTTTCCAAGTGATTATAATTTTTAGGATCGCTACAGCTACATCAGCGGAGCTAATGACTGGGATCTCTTGATTTTTATATTCTAAGTGAGCTGAATCTATGTGGAAGGTATGTTTGTAATATGATTAATAAAAATTATCATGAAAGGAATTGATAAAATGTAATGCTATGTTGTGAAGGTATTGTTTAAGTAAAATTGATGTTCTTGATCAGATAGTTCAGCGATTTCGTGGGTCTCTCGAGCTAGAAATTTTAAGTAAAATAATAATAACAATATAATATGTAGTAATAATATTTTATATCACACACAAAATTGTACAGTATAAACAATTCAACAATGATATTAGTGAAATTAGGTACCCCTGAGAGACCTGTATTAGGGTTGCCATCTATTGATTACCCTCTGTTCTGCAGCAGTCGATTTAACATGTTATAAATATATTTATAAGCATTGAAATTGATACAAAAGTATGCTCAATATAACAGACTTATTGTATTTAACAAGAACAATACAAAACAAATAACAATTTAGGAAGTAATGAATAAATATTACATAGTAATATAAATGACATGTTATGGTGGTAGGTACTTTAACATTAAATAATATTGTCTATATCTGTTTGCGTAATTATCCATTTTTTAGACGGCAAAGAAATCTGGATTCGCTTTATATATAAGATATTTTTCTAGGCAACTTAATTAATAATTTAGTAATTAAATAATTAACAGTTAAGTTTGTATTGAACAGTTGTCCGATATAGTAATTGTAGAAAAAAACAGATAAAGTGAAATTGACGGGAGTAACTAATTTTCTCGTTGAAGGCATTTAAGCCTGCTGAAAAAAATTCCTCTGGCTCATAGCATACCATGATAAAAGAGATATCTGTATTTAATCCTCTGGGGAATCCGTCTCAAATTTGGAAATAAATGCGTAATAAATTAGTTGGGGACAGAAGATGGAAAACTCAAATAATGATAAAATTAGGGAATTATAATCTGCACTCAATTTCATTTTGATTCCGCAATAATTATGTTTAATATGTTTCTGTATTTCGTACGAGCGACTAATATTTCAGTGCAGACTTTAACATCACGTAGAAAAACTGTATTTCTTCTCCCAGCTTAAATGAACAAAATTTAATTTACATAATACCCTCGAACCTAGCATAGATGAATCATACGAGGACTGTTAAAAAATTACAATAATTTTTTATTTCAGGGCAACGGATAGTTCTTGCGACGTCTGGTTGTCAGCGCTGCATCATTCACTCTCTCCCAAATAGCCATGGTTTCCATTTTGTCAAAATCTTGTTTAGTATCCGCCGTAACCGCACAAATATATAAAAATTTAATGGTGTCTATCTGTCTGTATGTTGCTTCATCATGCAAAAACTACTAAACCGATTGAGCTGAAATTTGGCATGTAGATAGAAAATATATCTGGTCGTAAAATAGGCTATTTTAAAAAGCCCTTAAGGATCTCATAGGCCCCATTGATCTCATAGGCTTGGTGATCCATGATAAGCATTGGGTTCGGTGCAATGGTTTTCTTTTTCGCTTTGTAAAAGTACTTTTACTCAAGATAGGAGGATGGGATTTTTTAATCAGGTGGCTGAATAAATGAAGTTTTTAATTATTTCAATTTATCTTCTTTTACGCTTTGAATTTGTCTGGAAATCATGTTTTTAGCTAAAAAATCTCACATTTTCTTGTGAAATCAACAATGGCATAGGTATTTCTTTGACAACCTAGGATATTTACGCCTCTAGCATTAAAATATCACGTTTTCTCGCTGGCCCATGATGGCACATAGATAGAAAATCTGTATGAGAAGGACCCAGAGTCCCAAGGGCTTCATGATAGATAGCTTCTATCGTGAAGGGGGTAATCGATAAATTCTATGTATATTTACAACAAGTACACTCTTCAATATCTATTCTCAAAGTAGCTCTCATAAGGTCACTGGATGTTTAAGAGAGAACACTATCGTAGTAAACGATACACATAAAGGAATTAAATAGACCACACTCTTTTAAATGTGCTAGATACGTGCAGCGAACAGTAATGGTAATAATACCTCTGTTGCTACAACAAACACAGCGTTGTTTATTATCGTTTAATACTCAGATGTGTTACTTTTAGTGGAACCGTCTGCCTCTCATTACGATTGCTAACAGTTTTTTAGACCAATTTCCGCATCATAAACGTTACGAATTATTTATATATATGCTTAAAATGATTAAAGTGCGGTTAACTTACATTGACTCAATCATCGGGGTGCCTATTCAAGACTCACTCACCACTGAGCTTCCACTCCTTAGACTTAAAAATATATCCATCAACATACCTAATAGAAAAAAAGAGTAACTTTTGAAAAAATCTTCTAAAGCAAGAGGAATGTCTGATTTACGGCAAAATGAGCCCTTACAAGAAAAACGACATAGATTAGACTTGGATGCTCAAAGACATATCCACCAGTGATGTAATGAAACTCCTGAAACATTGACCATTTTGCAACCGCTATTTACTCCGTTCGCATTTTCATCAATTATATTTGGGTTTACGTTCTCGCGATTTTGTTAGCACTTTCGCAGAATAATTAATAGGACGTGATTATCCAATTCAAAATCATGCGAATCAATCATATTTTCATAAATAAATCAAATATTTATATGAAGTTTAGCACAAAACACTGTTAGGGTCGGATTATAAAAAAACTAAAGTCCTCTACTGACCAACTTTCCAAACACCCTGTACCTTCCGTCGCTTCCTTCAATGATTTAGGGGTCACCTTTGACCAAAAGCTCCTTTTTAGTGAACATTTTCTTCAATTTCTAAAAAAGCTATGTCCATAGTGAGGATTCTATACAGAATTAATGGAATTACCGACCCTTTAACCCTTAAATCTGTGTTTCTTGGTTGTGTACTGCCCATCCTTGAGAACTGTTCTCCCGTCTGGTTAACTGCGTCCCCCACTACACTTAAAATACTCAATCTCCCCCTTAATTTCTTTATAGCCATAGTCCGGCATCTCGTGCCCTCCCTTAAACACAGCTCTCTAGTTGAAATACTTTTGTCTCTAGGTCTCTCACATCTCCCACATCGCCGGCTAAGTTCCGACCTAAAATTCTATCACTCTATCATGAACGGGTCCCTCCGTTCTGATCATCTTCCCTCCTGTTTTTCACTCCGCATCCCTGCCCGCACCACTCGCGATGTAAGTCTGTTACACCCACCCAAATTCCGTCTCTTCACCTCCCAACGTTCCATTTTCTACCGCTTACCTTCATTTTTCAATACCCTAGCCAACAGTCACCCTACCCTTGACCTGTTCTCCTCACGCAAAGTCTTTTCTTCCCAACTTCAACACATTGTGTCCTCCTCTTCTTCCCTGTCACCAAATTGATTTTTTCTTTCTGTTGATTATTGTTTTTATTGATTTTCATGTATATTTTTGTTTTATTTCTTAACTTATTTTTTGTTTATTTAAACCCATTTTAAAGGCTTTATTTGCTTTTTTTGGCGTTTTAATAAATAAATAAATAAAGCAAAATTTCAACAACTTGTGGGCAGCGTTAGCGTTTGAAAACATTCGTACACAGCGTAGAGGTCACAATATTTTCATGTCATTATTACTTATTCTCGATAATATTGAAAGAGAAAACGTTTCTCCTACCGGAAAGCTGCTGGAAGCGGAAAAACCACAGGGCTGTCCATGTATTCATGATCGGTGGCGTACATAATAAACCCTGCTGGCACATAATAGGCTGTTGATACCAATTTGACGTCAAAATTACGTAAACATCATATAAACGTGCGTGTGGGCGTTGATGTAAATTTTATATGAACGCGACATCAACTCAAGGTCAAAAACGGCATCAAATACAACCAATTTTAGGTAAACGGTTTACATAAGGACCTTGGTTTACAATAACAGACAACAGAGCCACCTACAGGGCTTATTAGGAACTAATAACTAGTAACTCCCTCGAATCCTACCACCCCTTCCACAGCAATCTTACGAACTACAATAGGATTTGCTTTGCTAGTAAATAATATGCAATTTCATTTTAGGATCTTTTATTTAAGAGAAAATGGAAATTCCAAACAGCAACACAAACTTGCATTTGCATTCAAATAAATACATGGCCAAATAAAGGATGCACAAAGAATACACAAGTTAGGTTGTACGTCAGAATGTACAAGAAAACTGAATAAAGTCAATAAATTTTACGCACTAAACCACTGCAATCTCAAATACTTTTCATTGAAAACTGACCCAAGTGAAAGTCTTTATGGCTTATTAAGAATGAATGAAATCTACATATTGAACCACTCCGTCTCCACTACCACTCATTCGTGTTAAATTCTACTAGGGGATTCTACAGTCCGTATCACTTGTGAATGGTACCTATCATCTTCACTGATTGCACCGCTGTCTCCTAAATGGCCTCGATATAATCTTCCGAGATGGATGGAAAGGCTAATTGCCAGATCATTGCAAAATGTATCGCCGTAAATGGAATTCTCAGGTAGTGACCAATGACAACTAACACAATTTTAAATGAGTTTTCATATCTTCACATAACTGGTTTTTCCTTCTGCATATACTTCTGTACAAAAGAAAAACCAAAACCATTAGATATCCTCACGCTACCATTACGAATTTCACTTGGATTAGTCTAAAACGTAAAAATAATGTGATACATACCGAACATGAGATGTATGACGTAGGAGAGATACCAACCGACTTTCAGAAGTGCATCATGGTTCCTATACCGAAGAAGGCAGTAGCTACAAAATGCGAACAGTACCGAACCTTAAGCCTAATATCGCATGCGTCGGAAATCCTCATCAAGATAATCCTGAGGAGAATGGAAGGAAAGGTAGAGGATATGCTGAGCGAAGATCAGTTTGGATTCAGAAGAGGATCAGGAACAAGAGAGGCAATTCTGGCATTGAGGCTTCTTATTGAAAAAAATGCAGAGAAATAAAACTACTTATATTGCCTTTATTGACCTGGAAAAGGCATTTGACAATGTTATCTGGAAAGAGATGTTCAGAGTGCTGAAGAAAGCAGGCCTAAAATATAAAGACATGCGGGTAATACTCAGCTTATACATAAACGAAATGTTTGTGATAAGGAATTTTCATCAAAAGCAAGAAGCAAAAGTTAGAAAAGGCGTGAGACAAGGATGTGCTCTCTCTCCTCTTATATTCAATGCTTACATCCAGGAAGCTATAGACCAAGTTCGTGAATCTACTGAGGTGGGGATTTAAATTAATGGACAGAAGATAGATATGCTGCGTTATGCAGATGATATTGCTGTGATCACAGAGACCAAAGAAGATCTAGAAAGGATGCTCGACACAATGGGTAGGATTTTCTGTAAACAGTATGGCATGAGAATAAACAAACGCAAAACCAAGGTGATGGTTTGCAGTAATGAAGAACAATATGAACCCCCAATAATGAGAATTGGAGGAGAGAAGCTAGAAGTAGTAGAGGAATTTGCCTACTTAGGAAGCAGAATAACAAGAGATGGTAGAAGCCAGAAAGAAATTGTAAGGAGAATACATCAGGCCAAAATTGCATTCTATCTTAGAAAGAACCTACTCACCAGCAAGAACATCAGTTTGGAAATAAGGAAACGGATGATGAAAGCATTTGTTTGGAGTGTGGCCCTATACGGGAGCGAAACATGGGTGATAAGAAAACAAGAGAGAAGGCGGCTAGAAGCCCTGGAGATGTGGCTCTACAGAAGGATGTTGAAGCTCAGCTGGAAAGATAGAGTCACGAACGAAGAGGTACTGGAAAGAGTTCAAGAAACCAGATCCCTGTGGAGGCATATCCAAACAAGAAGAGACAAACTCGTAGGGCACATTCTAAGACATGACAACATCGTTTTAACTATAGCAGAAGGAGCTGTAGAGGGAAGGAATCGCCGGGGACAACAAAGGATGTCATTCATGCTGCAGATTGTGAATGATATGGGTTGCACCACATACACGGAAATGAAGAGGAAAGCAGACAGAAGAGAGGAATGGCGTACTGCTGCAAACCAACCCCAGGGTTGAACACTGAAGAAGAAGACATACCTCTCTCGAGAGAACCCTCCCATCATACATGGAGAGTACCCAATAATAAATGATTCTTTTCAAGATGGCCTCCGCTACAGTCACGCGTGTGTTTGCGGTCCCGCTTCTGTATTCTGAGAAGAAGCACCTGACCTTATCTCTACTAAGGAACGGCTACACGAACTCTTTGGTCCTGAAAAGGGCCGCAAAGGTGGAGAAGAAATTGAACCGGCTTTCTGAGGAACAAAGTAGCCGTGAAGAGGAAAAATCGACCCAACCAAGAGGGCGCATGACTATCCCGTTTGTCGCGGGAACATCGGAAAAAATCGCAAGGATATTAAGAAAGCACAACGTGGTCACAATTGTGTGACTAAGATAAAGAACATTATGCCTGGACCCAAGGACCGCATCCCACAAGAGTCATGCGAAGGTGTCTACCAGGTGCCATGCTCATGTGGAAGATCATACATTGGCGAAACATGCATGTCCATGGGCACAAGACTAAAGGAGCATGCAAGGGCGACGAAAAACTAGCAATTCAACTTGTCTGCCGTAACGGAACATGCCTGGAGTGAGAAGGGACATAAATTTAAATTCGAAGATACAAAAGTACTTTCAAAGGAGAGCTGATAGTATCATAGGCTAATCAAAGAAGCGATAGAGATTTCAAGGTACCCCGATAACTTCAACAGAGACACCGGCTATCCAGTAGGCAACTCATGGAAGAGAGTTATCCGCGCCGACCAATCACAGCGCAGTGAGGCGAAGTCGGTCGTCATGACGGCTAGCGGTATATAAGGCGGCCACAAACAAATAGATAAACAAGAAAAAAATATATATATGTATAAACATGGAAAAAAAATAATAATAATGAACAAAAAAATATATTAATAATAATAATAATACTATAAATATGCTTTGTACATAAAATATTTTCATCATTGTGCCCATTTGTATATCCCCCCTTAGGTTAGTTTATTCATTATGACAAAAATAGTGTTTCTCAAATTTCACACAAACCACACATCACACTCCAAATTAAAATCCCCCGCTATGCACCATTTTGACAACAAACCGGTTGTGGTGAGTTCCTCTCACCGGGACACGGTCTAGCTGCCGCGCCTCCGGCGCTATCATTCCACTTGAACCAGCTTTTCACCATCTTCGACCTGAAGACGGTAGCAGGATGGCTACCGAAATTTTGTCGGCCAATGTCAACGTACGCGGTGGGAAAACCCGATAACAACGAGCAGTTATGGAAAACGCCGCGGAAACCTTCGCGGGAAGATTTGCGTTGGCCTGTTCATCCCCATGTGGCCTCCCCTTTGCCCACTCTATCTCGCGGCGATCCCTGGCGCCCTGCCCAGGGGACTTGTGTGCTGTTACCGATGACGAGTGCTGGCCTCGTGGGCGACCTCGTCATTCCCTTTCTCTTCTGCGCCGAAGATCTGTGCGGACATCTTCAACGTGGAAACGCCTAGCTCTCCTCATAATTCTTGCCGGCGATTAAGTGTTAACCCGGGTCCGGTGTGCAATTTTTTACTACCAGAATACGAGGAGCATTCTTAACAAGCTCTCGAACCTCGCCGCGCATATCGATGAACTCACCCTCTTCCGTGTGATTGCGCTTACCGAGACATGGCTTAGCGACGAAGTCTTAGACTGTGAATTTGATTTTGCCTCACCTCACCAAATATTCCGACGGGACCGGATCTCTTGCGGTGGGGGCGTCATCTTCTTCATTTTACCCTCCCCCACATCTCCCCTCATCAGCATGATTTCCTTCCTGGTGGATCGTGCCTCTCTAATCTCGCTGTATTGCACCACCACATCACACAATCTTTCGAATCAAACTCTCAACTTGATGTTTGCTATATCGACTTCTCCAAAGCCTTCGACACCGTAAATCACTCCTTACTTTTACATAAACTCTAACACCAGTACAACATCCACGCAAATTTCCTGTCTTTAATTCACAGCTTCCTCAGCTCCCGTTTCCAACGTTTATCCATTGATGGCACCTCTTCCTCTTACCTACCTGTTGTGTCTGGTGTACCACAGGGTAGCGTCCTTGGCCCTCTTCTGTTTTCACTCTATGCGGATGACATCACAGAGAGCATAATCCCTCTCGGCTGCAATATTCTGCTATACGCGGACTATTGCAAAATTTTCAAGCAGGTTGATCGCCCCTCCGACTCACATTTCCTTCAATCCGCCATCAACTTTGTTTCCGAATGGTGCTCAACTTGGCAGCTGCAAATCAACCCCTCAAAATCAGCTCTTATGACCTTTTCATTAAAAGGCAAACCCCATTCACATTCCTACACTCTCTTAAATAATCCTATCCTCCCTGTGACTTTCCACTGCGACTTAGGAGTCATTCTTGATTCGGAACTCAACTTGAATGACCACATTAGAATGATTGTGCGGAAGGCAATGGCTATAGTTGGCATGCTTTACCGCCTCACTGACGTTCAGGACCCTACGGCTCTGAAAACTGTCTTTTTCGGTTGTATTCTCCCCAAATTAGAACACTATGCACCAATTTGGTCTACCGCCTGCCCCACTACCTAGGATTTGCTCAACCGTCCAGTCAACTTCTTTCTCGCCATAGTTCGCCATCGAGTCCCCACCTTCAGAAGCTCAACCCGTGACCTCATCCTTTCCTCCCTTGGCATTTTTCACATAACTCACCGCCGTGTCCTATCAGATATAATGTTCCTACACAGAATATTCAGCGGCTCTCTACGGACCAATGAAATACTCCCTCTCTTTCGTATTCATGTTCCTCCCCGTCCATTACGCAGTAACTGTCTACTGCATACTCCCCGATTCCGTCTTTCCATCTCTCAGCGCTCTCTCGAATCCCCACCTTGTTCAACTCCTTGGCCTCGAAATATCCTTCCTTGGACCTTTTCTCCTCAGCCACCATTTTAAAATCCTCCCTGAAACGCCACTTAAATGGTCCACCCCTCTCCAATCCCTAAGTCCCTTCTTACGCTTGCCTCATCATTGTTTTATTTAATGTATATTATGTATATGTTTGAAAATTTTATTTATTTATTGAATATGTCAGCCAATTTAATAGCCTTTGTGCCGTTTTTGGTGGTGAAATAAATGATTAAAAAATAAAAATGCAGTTGAGTAATTTACAACAGCTGGCCAATCTTCGCATTTATAAATAAACGGTTCCTGTTTGTAAGAAAATGATGAACTCATTGTCAAGTAATCAAAATACTAGCGTGAATCCGCAGCTCCGTGACAGCCGCTGTTATGAAGATGCATAAAGAAGTAATTACCGTGGCTCACCGGTGTGTTCAGCAGACTCTTCTTCCGCATCGAACAACGCACTGGATATCAATTCCTATTATGGCAATAAATGAAGCAATCATTACCGAAACAAAACGTTTTTCATCGCGGAGTAGTTGGCTTAACTCATAAATAATTCCTTATAGCAACCACATAAACACATTTTAAACGTAATTTCTCACTAGAAAACAAATGTAAAGCAGAGGCTAAGCCAGCTGATATTTCCGTGAGGTGAAGATGCTCAATATGTCGATAAAAAGTGCCCATGAAGGCCGATTTACGAGCAATGCGCCGTATAATATTAACAAAAAGCCTTACTGAAACATGAGGGAGGTTTATCATGCCCGTCCGATCCAAATAGCCAATATGACTGCACGTTTCAAGGGTTGTCTATTGTGTTCCGGTAGTCTGGTACTTCCAGTCCGCAGCCATTTGTAAAAAATTAGGAGCAGACCTCCTGATAGAAGCAGTATCCATAATAACCTTCAATTAATAACTTCACTTCGACTCCTAATAGGAGGAGAGTTTGTCTCTCGAACTAAAATTTCTCCTTAAGTAGAGTTAGGAGGTGTAGGCCAACTTCAGGGAGGATCTGACGATACGGGCCTTAATCTTTGATTGGGTAACATAATGACATTTTGACCAAAAGATTGAACATGCATCTGGTTGTAGCAAAGTTTGTATTTTTTCATAGCAGCTGAGCAGAACAACTCTCCTCGACCACGACAACGCGACCGCCACTAATCCTTATCAACCCATGAGATTTGTGGAAATAGTTAAATGACTTCTATCTCAGCCTCCCTTCTCACCTGGCCTACATTCATTTGCTTTTGTGACTCCTTCTTCTTTGTGACTTTTTAAATTTTCATATTCAAATCAGTGATTCAAAGACGCCGTTTTGATATTGTTGATGATATTAAAGAGAATTTTCCACGGGAAAGGGAGGTGAAACGCAGTGAAGCACTCTAAAACTATATGGCGAAGTAGAAACACCTATGGAATAAGTGTATCGCTGGATAAGGAGAGTACCTATAAGGACATATGAACCAATAAGTTATAAGTACTCAAAAAACATTTTTTCATAAATCCCCGTTATTTTTTGAACAACTCTCGCATGTTCCCCAAAATACTGCGCAGCTTCGCGAGAGCGGACACGTTCGTATTTGAATATTATTTCTGGCACCTGTAGGTACCAAATCGGGTTTATTCAACTTGCTGTCTCCACCAACAAGACACGCTGTGCACCAAAAATATCGAGACAGCCGTTTCTACCATCGGATAGTGAACTCTCCGGCACTGAAATGCAGGTGCATTTTTCGTGACGTGACGCCCTGTGTGTTCCTCCCCGAGGGAAGGCAGGTGTGGGAGGCAGATGTGGAATCCGCTGGGCTGGAGAGATCGAACGAGCGGGGACGGAAGAGGTCTGCCGGGCGGGAGGAGGCGGAGGGATGGTGAATGGCCGCGGGGTCGGACAGGGAGGGAGGAGAGAAGGCGAGGAAAAAGGATGGTTGGGAACGGGAGAGGGGGTTGAGGGATTGAAGGGGAGGGAAAAAGAGAGGGTGGAAGAGGGTTGGGCGAGTGAATAGCGAGAATTCAATGGAAAACACAGGAAGAGGAAGGCGGGAGAGTTGAAGGAGGAAGGTGAGCAGGAGAGGATGGGAGCGCAGAATACATTTCGCTTCGCCATTGTCTTGGGAGCGAACGGGGGACGATATGGGGAAAGGTCTGGCCACGCCAAAAGAAAAGATTTTGCTTCGCGAGGTAAAAAAGATCGACGCTCCGCTGTTGCCACCGGTTTGTTGTCTGCTTGAAATACGGTTAGCAGTATGTGCTTTAATACGTCTTCTGTGCTACTCGGCGTTCCTGCCAGTAGAAAAGAGAGGTCCATAGACTGTCATTTTCCGTTTGTAAGCGATCCATGGTATTCACGGTATTATATCTTATACATCCCACAATTGAGTATTATGATCGTCTGGTGTTCTCGAGTCGTAGCAAAAAATCCTTATGATAATGTAGGGGCTATACATGTTACATGGGAATTAATATAAAGGTTGTGAATGGTAAATGCTTGTGTTGTTGAGATTCATTAAATTCATGAAACAATTTCGTTAACTCAGATACTTTTTTCTCAGCATTTATATAATTACCAATTTTGAGTACAGGGGGACTACCTAATTTTTACGTTTGGCTTCGGTGAAATGCTAATCAATATCTTTGGCAAAATACAGAGGATAAGTGTTTTATCATTAGTTCCTACAAAATCTAATGAATTGTAACCGTAATTGGCTGGTAAAATTTTTGAGCATCTCTAGCGATTAAAATGATTTGAGTCATGCATTTATTTTTAGTTATGTAAAAATAATGATTATATCTTTGATTAATGTAATGAACTATTTCACTGGGCTGATGGCGATGGTTACAAAGGAAAGAGTCCCGGAATTTTGTATTTTACAGATCATATGTGTGTGCTTGCGCATGTAACGATATGTAAGCGGAAAAAAAACAAATAATCACGGCTTAAAATTGAGCGATTTCGTGGGATGATAAATATTTATTGCTATTATTCATTAACTGGAAAATTTTATAATATACAAAGCTCTTTTTTTACACTATTCAATTTTCCCTTCTACGATCGGAGAACTATCAATTAATTTGGCCCTAATGTGATAAATCAGAAAGAATTGGGATTGCAGCGGAAAGGTAGGCTTTAATATTCATGACTTTTATTTTGTTCAAATAATTGGCTTTCCTCGATACGGGAAGCGAAATCAATAATCAAATGTTTAACAAGGGACTAAAATTAATTTATATTTGGTGTATGATAAAAGATTTCAGGCTTTCCCGGTGAAAAGAATGCAGAAAGGCTTCTCGGGATTCCAACCAGGTAGGAAGGTCCATGACCGACGTTTCGGCCGCTTACTCTGCAGCCGTCCTCAGGGTGATGAGATATTTGGTTTGTAAGATTCTCCTCCTGAAAATGAGAATATATTTCCTCAGTGGTTGACTTGTTTAACAGAAAATTCAATGCGTTAGACCTTCTTAAAATTAGTTTCGGATATATTTATTCTATAGCCTGCTCTCAACTTCAGCCCTCGCCTCGTCATTTGAATTTCCTCCTTTCTGAATTTAATCTTAAAATTTTTTGTCCTCAAACAAAGAAAAACGCAGTGCAGCAACTCTCTCTTGAATTAAAAACTCTATTGTTCACGTTCAAATTTATAGGGGACCACAAAACACCTTCGCATTCAGTAGGTCATTCACGTGGAACAAGGCATTTTAGCTGTCATATGGGAGTAGGAGCTCATTTGAATGCTCATCTCGGTTCGTGAGGGAAATCCTCGGAGTAGCATAAACAACATTAACTTGAATAGCTCCTCTGCTGTTGACAAACATGCGCTTCGTTGCACGAATATGTATGCACTGCTAAGCGCAGCCATTGCCGAGCACAAAATGAATCACAGAAATGGGCACCGTGGGAGTAAGTAACTCGTGAGCAGATGAAAATCCATTCGCTTTGTGAGTGAATAGTAGTTTAGCCTGCTCGAGTCTCTCGGAATGTTTGCCAGCATACATAGTACACGTGATACGATTGCGATGATGGAGCTTATGCTTAGTTGCATCACTCTGGGGCGATATCTGGGTATCTTTATGGGAAGCATAACCTATAAATTTGGCCCTACCGAAAGAGTACAGGAAGTCGAGGAAATATGAAATATTCAGGAGGCAGCGAAAAAATAGTGGGAACCACAAATGTCAAAAGCAGCAATGGAAATGATTTTGTTTAGAAATAGGCCGAGTTCTAGAACATCGGCATTGAATTCACGCGGTGCACCTTAACTTAAAATCACCATGTTATTATATCCATTGAATCATTTGAATGGCACGTATTTTTTTCCCTTCCAACGCGAGTTTTTTTTGTGTGGCATATGCGTTTCTTTCATATATCTTGGAATTTCCAGAACTTCTGAAATATCGTGAGGAACACACATACAAAACATATGCGTCACAGTGTTAAAGGCACTAGGTTTTATTAAGCGTATGATAAGGAGGTCCTCGGATGAAAAAGTCAAAGAGAGATGCTACATCGCTCTGGTTAGGCCACACCTCGAACACGCCGCGAGCATTTGGAACCATGGTTATAAATATTTAACCAAAAAAATCAATAAAATACAAATAAAAGCTGCACGCTTCGTTAAAAACTGCTACGAGGAAAAATATTGCGTTTCACAACTTTTAGAGGGATTAAGGTGGGAGCCCCCAGAGACTCGGAGGCCACACACTAGGCTTAGCTTGCTTGAGAAATTCAGAACTGGTGTGTTTCAGAACGACACAGAGGATTTTATCATTGACGCCTTATTATATCTCTAGGTCTGACAGAAGCGATAAAATGAGAAAGATACTTGGCCGAACAGATAGGTAAAAAATTCGTTCTTTCCTCGCATAATAGGCAACTACATTAAAAACTGAGCTCCACTGAATACACTCCCAATATACACGTCACTATTTCACCTGTCAAAACCTTCTTCCTTACATCTTTACACAGCTGATGTCCCAACACCCCCAGACTCGCACCCATGCGGCGGCTCGTAGGGTAGTATGTAGATTTAGAGAAGGTTATGACAATTCACACGATCATGCTTTGCTGACTTACGAATTTGGTTGCGCATTGAGAATAAAGTAGCTCTTTGGTTTTCTCTTGCCTGTACTCTTTTTATGTATGTATTTGGACTTAACATTATGTGTGTACAGAATCCTTATGGATCTTAGTGCACGTATGTAATAATATATCTCCATACCGCTGGACGCGGCATGCCCAATATTATACCCTAAGACTCTCAATCGATGTCTATTTCTTCTTCTAACTCTCTGTTTTTCATAGTTTTTCTAAATCCTTTCATCTTCGTCCGTCTGGGTCTACCTCACCTTATTGATCCCGGTATAGTTGACTGGAACATTCTTTTGGGCCACCGTTATTCTAGCATTCTTAATAATTTACCAAACCAAGTTTTTATTTTCAATCTGTGCATCACCGTGAATTTTGTTTCTATTCGATTGCGAATCTCATCTTTAGTAATTCTTTGTGAGGCAGATATATTGGATCTTCTTTTATTGTAATCCATTACAACAGTCTCTCTCAATCTTTTTTCTTGATCCTAAGCTCCGTAGGCATTACACAAGATGAATTTTTCTGGAGTTAGTAGAATTGTTTTCTTATTTTCGTCGAGATATTTATTTTCCTCCAGAAGATGTGTGAGCAATCAATTATTTTTTACTTTCTTGTATAATATTTAATTTCTCTCTCTCTCTCCGAAACTATAGTTATTAGTTATTTCACATAAATATTTGAAGTCATCTTGATTAACCACCACCTGTCAATAAAATGCTCTTTATATTAATAAAAAATATGATCCCTGGTCCTCGGAGGTGACAGAGGCCTCTGAAATAATTTATTATTTCTTTTATTCTACTCGCCTTATGTTGACGTTGACATCACATCAATGGCTTTCCCAATGTCGAATGTGTCAAATTATTATCGAAATTAGCCCTAAGCACCCTATTTGGAATTGCCTTGAAATTTTCAAGCCGTGTAAGTGACACAATTCTAACATTATTTCCTAGAAAATTTAAAATAAGACAAATCTAAAGCTGAGACTCTTTGGGGCTGACACGTCTTTTCCACAAACTTTCCGTGGTTATGCTATGTCGATTCTTTGGTGAATAAGGCCCCTGAGCAGAGTGCCTCAAAGTGATATAGAGACAAAGACTGGTATAGTCTTTTTCTCTGTCACTTTGTGTCTCTATTGTCTCTATGTCTCTATGTAAGTGACATAGAGACAAAGACTACTATAGTTTTATCTCTATGTCACTTGAATCGACTACTATAGTCTCCCTTGAATCTTTTGCCTGTTCTCATCGCGTCCAACCATTGCTTCCTATTCGTTCATTTGCGGAGGCAGAAAATTTCCTGCTCTGAGAGAGCCAATATCCCGTCCAATGTTTGCTTTTCCTAAAGGGGCGTCTAAATTCGGAGTGCCAGCTCACACGGGCCAGTCAATTAGTTTCTCACGATCTCAACTAATCTCTTCGATTCCGTCGAATTGATGGGTTTGCCAACTCATCTCTATGGATTTACCTCTCAATTTGTTCCCCGGTTCGAAATCCTCGCCTTTATAAAATGTGGGCGGCCGGTAAGTGTAATTACACCAAATTGTCGCCAGTTGTGAGATAGGGGAAGGATGGTCCAGCCTCCCTGTCTCTATCTCATGCCCATACCTAGTTGACCTCGTGATTATAACCGGATATTCCGCTTCATTTGGGGCTGCATTTTTTAATCGGATTTTCTATTTTCCGTTAAAATAAGCATTAGAATGAAAACTCTAGGTTTGGTTTAATTCCACTTAAATGGTGGCCATTAGAACGGATTCCGGTTAATGATTAGCTCACCGTATTTCATGGTCAGGTAACCTGAAGAATCTGTTATCTAATTGTTTAACCGTGCGTGCTCATGGATAGTAGCCACATGCTCCGCATACCAATTCCGAATTGCCTTCAAATTCTGGTACAGCAGAGTTATTGAGGTCTATACCGTAATTCATCTACCTCGAATTCTACATTTTAATTTTCACCTACTCCCATTTTAAATAAAAACAACCCCGTTAATTAATTTCCAAATATCTAAATAACGAAGCCATTTAGATAGTTTGTTAAATAAAATCGATAGCTCTACTGGCCATTTTGAAACCTGTATCAAATTAATACCTCATATTTGAGGGCCTGTTGTACGCAGGAAAAAAATTCTCTCACAAGTTGAAATATATAATCCAACAAAGTGATATGGATAGCATTTATGTGGTTTTCACCGCGTTGTTGTTTTTAGTGCCAACAGTCTCGACTGCGTTCCAGCAGGTGTCTCCAGGTCGAAGTAATGATGCCGGAGATTGGATGGCTGCGAAACACGAAAAAACAACAGCGCGGTGAAAACCCAAAAATGCTGCCTATATCATCGGAGCCTTCGCACCAAATCCAACAAAGTGTTTGTCAATTGGGTTGCCCAATAAATGCCTTTAATAATGCATGAAATATTTGAGCCAAATTGTACACAACGGCATCTTACTCGCTATATGTCACAGTACTTCTTCTCTGTTCCCCGTGTATTTCAACAGATAACAATCATACTAGTACATTGTCTTCCACAAAGGGGATAAAAACAATAACACCTGTAAAACTTTGCACAATCACAACCGAACTGTATATGGGAGTGCGTTGTTGTACCAGTAGCGATACCGTATTGCGATGTCATCCACCGGGTTCATAATGATGCAGTTGTTCGCCGAAAAGCGCGCGTAATGTTTAGAAAGCAATAATTTCGCTGTATCACCTTGTCTGTCGAAAAATCCATCTCGTGTACTTTTGAGAACATGAACTTTAAAGTAGAGGGAAATAAGTATTTTTAATAATGCTAATTCCACTTTCGTCCCGTCAGTGAACCATTCCGATCGATTAGTCCATTTACTGAAGTGCCTAATTATAATTAACTCGTTATGTAAGGGAAAAGAGTGATTCCTTCGACCTATTATAGACCACCCAAATTTCTTCTTAATCTTTGCCTCTTTTTTCTTCTCCATCAAAGCATTTTCTTTATGTTGTTCTGAGATATTCATGTTACAACGGGGTCAAGAGGCACTAAAGTAAAAATATGGTACGCTGAGTGGAGATGTGTGCACAAGTATTCCAGCTTATATCAAAATGAATTGAATGAATTATATGATCTTCTGTTTATTATCTCATTGAATAATGCATTTGTGAGAATGCTATTGTATTTCATATTTGCTGCTTCTTGCCTGGTTAAAATGCCTGGGAAATGTTTGTATTTTATTTTTAACGGCTGTTATGGAAAGATTATAGATAATTTATTGATGTGACGGAAAATCCAATTAGAGGAAATTCAAGGGAGAGTGCCTCCCTCTTCCCGCTGGTTTTAACAACCCACCCGATCAATGGAGTGACCAGAAATTTTCAGCTGGAGTGCCCATATTCTGTGGGATGTTTACTTTTTTTGGAGATTCCTCTAAATCAGCATTGGCGGCTCGCTTGCGCCGGGCAATTAGTTTCACTCGTGATCCGGGTAATTCCGTCAATTCAAGTGATGAAATTAAAGGCTCATATACCCGACGAAAGATGAGACAAACCCTCTAATGCGTTTAACTGGGTGAACAGTCCCGTTTTATTGTGTTAACTTATTCTTTAGAATTAGGGTGTATATTTCGCTCACCAATGATGCAGTATTTATTTCGCGAGTCGTGCCTCCGTTTTGACACGTTTTTCGTTCCGTTGATGGAGACTACTACTAAAAACATTCTTGAAACCTTTACACCTTTTTTAATTACTATAGCTGGTTAATCGAATAATGAAAATTAAAAACATGGGACACGATCAAGGTTCTCCAATACGCGTGAGCTCGAGTTATCGTTATTCTTCAATTGCACTCATGAGAGCGAAAACGTGATCGTTCATTAAATTTTGTCAGGTGCTTCATATCGATAGTTCTTATTGATGGTGCTCTTTCGTACGGCAGTAACTGTGAGCATTACTCTTCTTATGTGGTATGCCTTTAGAATAATGGTAGTGATTGTGCCTGAGGAAAAATCGTTACGCAGCCTCTTATCGTAGAGACATTAAACTTGGTTATTCTCGAAAACGATTGCATGTCAGGCATTGCACTCACTACGAGATATGCGAGTGAATTTACCGTTTTGCGAGTCCTAGAACTGCAAACGATGGCCAAATTCTACTATCTTCAGATTTTTATCCAGTCGACACCAACTAAAAACCAACCCGAAAAGTCCCACCGCCTACGCGAATCGAAAATGGAAAAAAGTCGAGCGGGTAGGACAACACAGGAACAGCCAGGTCAGTCAATCTCGCCCTACCTTTTTTCACTTCGGAAGCCTCGGGAGCAAACACGTAGGCGGTTTGAGGAGTTAGAGGCACCGCTCGAGCGGGGAATTCATTGAGATGTTGGCATCGGAGGGGTGGAGGGTAGAGGCAGGCAGGGCCACACAAGAGAATGCGGGGGGCGGTACGTAGGGGAGGGGGGGAGGGCGTGGCGTGGGGAGAGATATATGGTGACGTGATTCGAAGTGGTGGCATGGGTGGTTTGTTTATTCATCGGGGAAGGAAGAGAGGAGTCGGAGACTTGAGATTGGTCGGAGATTGGGAGGGTGTTGGTTTCGCTCGGGGCGTGGGTGGCTGAGTGTGCAGCCACTCTCCCGCCGAGGGCCTCAACCTCCCCTCGGCCACTTCTCTCCGACTTTAAAGGGGTTTTGCGTTGGAAGACGTGAGGCTGTGAAGTTTATGTGGCACTATAACGTGATAGAAGGAATTGTTTGAATCACGAATGATGAATTTTAAGGATTCCGGGAGTATCCACGGCATAACTGAGGTCGTGTTCCAATCCGTAGGGTGCACCCTATGCACTTACGCCCTTATGCCCTATCCTGTACTTCACGCACTTTCTGCTCTTAAGGTAGCCAGTGCCAATGTCTCCCAGTGTCCAATGTCGGAACTATATCAGAACCGCCTCGACCCGTAAATTGGTCTGCGTACTTCTTCCGCAGACCGATGAATTGTATTATCCTTTCGTCTGTCTTTAGTATATCAGAAGAACATCCATTAGTCACTCAGAATTATAATTTATCGCAAGACATCGCATTGGAAATTCGCATTATTCACGAATGAGAAATTCCTAGGGCGCAAAAGGGCGCATCGTCATACACTTACCTTCTATGTGCACTAGCGCCCTAGCCATGATGCGCTCTAACGGATTGGAACCGCACTATACGACGTCACATCCGGAAAATGACAATCGAAAAGAGCACATAAGGGTACGAAATGTGCATAATATCGGATTGGAACACGGCCTGAGTCATGCACAAGTGGCCATGGTTCGAAGTGCGGGTAGACTGTGATCCAGGGTATTGTGTTCCAAATTTGGCTTTAAATTTGCGGACTGAGGTG
Organism: Ceriagrion tenellum; assembly: GCA_963169105.1. Classification (NCBI taxonomy): domain Eukaryota; kingdom Metazoa; phylum Arthropoda; class Insecta; order Odonata; family Coenagrionidae; genus Ceriagrion; species Ceriagrion tenellum. The sequence goes on from OY720634.1 coordinate 40,336,809, forward strand.
CTAAGCGCGCGCTTTTGACTGCTTCTTTTACATCATAAGTCCGGCAGTCCTGATCGGCTTGCTCCTTTAAAGCCCTTAAAAATCATCAGCTGCGAAGGACACATCACTATCTTAACTGGTTTAAGCAATCGGCGCGATGTCGAGGGATCTATATTTGAGTCCCAGTCAAGGAGAGTGATTTTTCTCAGCAAAAATCCTGGATACATGGGAACACCGGAAATGACAAAGTTTAAGAGAGAGCTCAATGTTAAAGTGGACCGAGTCCATTGAAGAGCATTTTGATATGAGTGCATTGAACTTTTTGTATATCTCTCCTGTTAAAATCAGCAGTCCACTGTGATTTTGAGAACTTCTCTCATGCAACTATATATATTTAAACTTTGGATTTGGTACTCTCTTGTGCTATAAAATATACGACCCTAGCCATCTTCAACTGTTTTCACATCAGTAGTTGAAAATGGACTTAACTTTTACGAGTTATTCAATTAGCAAGTTAAATTAAGCCGGTTTCCCGCAGTGAAAAATCTTCTCATATAGATTCTACCTTTCAAAAGCACTAAGGATTCAGGTCATATGTGTTATACTTGTACCAGGTGATGGATAAAATGATTTTTCGTTATGGAATCTGCATCTAACTCTCACTACATCCTTCATCTTAAAGCGGCAGGAGATACTAGAAGGTGAGGATGTTAAGACTCATGGGCCTAGTAACTGGAGAAAGTAAATATCTTCAAGCGTGAGCAAACGGAGGAGCCGCATTAAGCTACGTGTAAAATTACTTGTGAAAGTGAGGCTGCAAATAAGAAATAGGGAAGTATTTGGAAGATATTAAGTGGAGAACTAGAAACTTGGAGAATGATGCTGAAATAATGGACCAGACAGATAGGGACCATTCTGAGGCACAGCGCGGTAGGAGTTGCTGAAAAAATAGACTGTGAAGACTCGAACACAGTTATGAGGATGAAATTGATTAAATCCTGAATTGTCGTCATACCCAAAAAAAAAACTTAAATAATATAACAATAAAATGATAATTGCATTTGAGGCTGCAAAGAAGAAATATAGAGTATAGGCCCGGGAATCAGACGTGGAGGGGAACTTCATACTGAAAATGAGATGTAGAAAAATGGAGTACTTCATAAAGCACGACTCTTTCGTTATATACATAATATTGGACGGAAGAGAAGGAAATTGAGCCACATTTTAGACTGGAAAAATGAAGAACTATAATTCATGAAAAATGGAGAACAGCAATTGATAAGGAGGAACTGAGTTTTCAAGTTATTAAATAATTTCGTCCAATTCTATGTTATACCTTTGGGCATTAAGTGAATATTTTTACAAAATTTCCCTTAAGAAAAAAATAGATTCTCTCAGGTCAAATTTCGATATTTGCGCTTGAAACTTACTAAATAAAGTAGGTAAAGTTGTAAAATCAAGAAATGAGACGGAAAATAATGCATAAAATGGATACCTAAGTGTATTTTACCTCTACTTTTTATCTTATTTTTTTAACTTGAGCATTGCCTTTCCCCGAATACCGTCTTCACAAAAAACTTGAGGCCCACAGTAGTCGAATTTCGGTAGTTTCGCCATATAACGCCGAGAAAAAAAGCCAAGAAACTTGTGGGAGCCAAAGCTAAAACAAGAAATCCTGTGGGAGGAGAAAGGTACGCCCATCCCTCGAAGCTGTGAGGAAGGAGTCAGTAGCAGTGCAGAGAGCAGAAACGAATCCCAAGGGAGCGAGGGAAACTGGGAAATCGGCTGAGAGGGAAGGGAGTGGAACGGTGAGGGAGTGAGTTTGGGATCCGAATTAGCTATTTGTCGAGTGGGGTGGTGGGTGGGTGCCCTGCCCTCCCCCCTTTTGCTCAGCCTGTTGAATTAAACTGAGCGGGGAAGAAGGTTTTGGAGAAGGCGGAGGCTGAGAAGAGACGAGTCAAGAGAGACTCTGCTCAAGTTTGAGAGGCCCGAGGAAGAGCGGGAGTTTTGGGAGGTTAAGACTCCGGGGTGGGCGTGAGGAGAGAGGAAGGCGTCTGAACGCAAGGCACCAACTCGGGATGGATCATTGATGCTACAAAGAGGCGCTCGGTGGAGAAAAGCGTGGGCAGTGATTGATACGGGAAGGGGCCGAGGCACCAACGCATCTTTGTTTTTGAGTTAAAAGGAAATAACTTTGGACGATAACTGCCGTTGGAGTGATGAAGAAGAAATGATGTAGTGTACAGAAGAGTAGAAAAGGAAAGGCCCACCATAGAGAAAAGAAGAACAAGATGGATTGGACATACCCTGAGATACAATGGGTGAGTGAGGAACATAACTGAAGGCAACATAGAGGGAAAATTCCCCCGAGGAAGACCCAGGAATAAGTTCATGGACCAAATAAAGAAGGCAGTACATAGGGAAATATATTGGGAGATAAGGGAACTACCATTAGATAGGGAATGGTGGAGGGATATAGTCAACCAATCTTAGGATTAAACGACCAACAATAATGAGGAAATAACTTTGGGCCATAATTTCCGTTTAGGAAGAGATTACTGGTAATGGAGAGATGGTATCATCGACGATTGAAAAAGAACAGACAAATAGAGAGAATGACGAATGAAATGTTCTCCGAAGAGTTTGGGACAAAATTGTTTGTTTTATTCAAGGTTGAAGAAACATACTAATTGGACACATTATTTGATTCAACAGCCACTCGAAAATATCAATGGACGGAGAAATTGATGGGAAGAATTACTGATGAAGTCCAAGAATGAAATTTGTGAAGAATATCATGAGAGACATGTATTAGACGTTGAAACTTGCTTAACAATAAATTATTTTATTAGTAGAACAAAATTTTCGTTTACATTAATTATAATTTTCCATCACACCTTGCCAGAGTTGAACCCAAATTACGAGGGAAGTTAATTGATGACTAATATTGAAATAAACGGTTGGCTTCACGTAGAGTGGAGTGGAGAGCTTCAGAAAACCAATCTTTGGATTGATAACTACTGATTTTAATGACCACCTTCGATAAGGAGCCCAGGTCCAATGAATGGCGTCCCCACAATGTACTTCTCATGGCAAAGATCGCGCCATTAATCTTATTAATACAGCAGTAGGCTACAACTCTCGCAGTGCGGGGCATCTAGAGCTTCTTTAAGACTAAGAACCAGGTCGGAAGCGTCAGATTGATGAGCGAAGTCGCAAGATTCGCAATGATTACTCCTGATGATGAAGAGGAAGAAACTTCAGCTATTGAAATCGCATTACGCTTGGCTCAATTGAAATGACGCTGCAAGCGGTCCTCGGACTGGAAAAACTATTTTATAAGAACTTCGTATATATCCATCGAGTATTCTACATGAATTGTAACATACTCTCCAGTGGATTACGCATGTAGTCAGTAGTACTCCTACTTTAAAATACGCTAACGAAAATGTGGATTTTTCATGTGTGTTTTATTTATCTAGTCTGAATAAACCCTCCTTCAAGTGGCTTGACGACTAAATGTGAGTCATTAAGAGCAAATTTCAGTAACTGTTGAGCAGTTTGAAAAAATACTTGAACCACACTTCATTTAAGTTCTTCTGCTTAGCGTTGGAACTCACAATGCAGGCAGTATCCGCATGATACTAATGTTTTAAAATTTTTCGGAGATAAAGCATTTTATGGCTAGAGTTTACGGCGAGGTAGTATTTGAAATTTTGATGAAATTGTGTTTAAATGTGTTCTTTCCCGTATATTGGATATCTTATATACTAGTGAGACCCTTAGTTTTGAGAGCAAACACTCAATCCACCAGATATATGGAGAGATTGGGAAAATACTTCAAATATTTGGAGAAATGTATTACTTTGAGTTTAGAAAAAAATATGAACGCATGTTATCCATTTACGCGTTACGATATAGGTACACATATCATATGCCATAAGGCTACGTGTCAATAAAGCATTGAAATACAAAATAAAACTAATCACTATGATGCATTTTTTTAGTTTTATGCATAGGTATCACCAAAGTGAACACACATACAAAATTTAACGCAAGTATTTGTATTAAAAATCGCTCCAACCACCTTAATATGTTGATGTAGTATCCCAGAGTGCCTTGGGGACAAGGAGAGAGGAGGCATCTTAAACGCGGGTCCCACGTGGGGCAAGGATCATTGGTGCCGTGAGGAGGCGGTCTGTGAAGGAAAGCGGACGAGGGCGGTGATTGAAATGGGAAGGGGCCAGAGGGGGCGGGGCGTGGGAAGACTTAAGGGTGTGGGCGTTGGGAGGACGGGGCTGGGGGGATGAGGGGAGGGTTTCTTCTCGGTTCATTCACGATCCGGGAGTAAGGCGATACGTCAGAGGGCGGTAGTTGGAAGTGGGGTGGGGGCGAGGGTTGTTTGCTTTCATTGAGTGAGAGGGTGGGGTGGGATGGGTTGAGAGATAGAGGAGAGAGAGGTAGAGAGAGAGAGAGAGAGAAGTAGGCTTGAGCACGTGCGAGGGTTGGACGTCATGGTTTGGAACAAAGGAGCCCCGGGGTAGGAGACGACTGGGAGGTGAGGAGGGGGAACGCATCCGTCAGCCATTCACGATGGGTTGGCAGACGTGGTGTTTTATTAAAAAGAGAGGAGGAACTTTTTAAATTTAAATATATTTTTAAACTTTTTATCTGCTGAAATTTTATGCCGGTTGTTTAGGTCTGAGGTCAAAAATGACGGCCTTAATTGTCCAAATATTACTATTAGTAGCGATGAATAATTTTTTTGCAAGAATTACTCATTTTTTTATCAATAATATGAACAAAGGAGAACAACTTCGCAAAGAAAACGGTTACAGGTTTGTCTTTGTGGTTTTTATCCATAATGGAAAGATTAAAATAACATTGAAATGTGCAGTTAACGAAGTTATTTTAATTTTTCCTTTGAGAACACTTTCATTGGTCTAAAGGTTTTAACATGCTTTAGTTGAAATATTGTAAACATGATTAAAACGTTTTAAAAACTGTTGAATTAGTATCTCGTTTAAAACGTGACAAAAGTGCGTACACATATCCCAATATCATGACAATGGAATGCGCATTATTGTTTTCCATATTTCTTCTACTGAATCATTTTACGGTGCAGCCTTTCTCGTAAATCATTATCCCTGAGGTGGAAAGAAAGCTGCTATTGGCTTGGCACATTTGTTTGATATTGTGGTAAAATAACTTATTTTTCTATTTTATCCAGAATTTCACCTATACGCAATAAAAATACGTTCATTTTTACAACTGACCATCGGAGGCGCCGATTCAGATCAGCTAATTTTTATAATTTATACTAGACTCTCGTAGAACTCATTATAACAGGCGCCAGAATATCTGCAAACAAGAGAACTGCCAATGCATGGAAATCATGTAGCATGAGTAGAAAGGCGAGGAAGCAGAATTACAAAAAAGTGAAAAAATTAGAAATGCATAAGTTCCCTTTGGAAATTTACCAATTTTTAGATAGTCCTTTTGTCTATTTCCTTTTACTTTCGCTGTGGTGTCGCTTATCAGTTTGAGGCTAGAATTATTCATTCCTTGTCAGCGTTTTGTTATGATATATTCTCTTGAGCTATATTTTTATATTTAGGAGCCCTATATTTAATCCTAACCTCTAATTTAATGAGAATGCATTCAATTTTTGTGCGCTTCAACTCTCTGGAGCCTGTGATGCAATGAATAATCTACCTTGGAAAGTACAATGGCCATTCCTTGCGTGAGACCCTTAGTTTTGAGAGCAAACACTCAATCCACCAGACTTTCCAAGCTCCCTCGTGAATGATTAATTTTATGGTTTTAATTACCTGAAGTAATTTCTTTGATACCCTGTTTTAATGCCATGATTAATGGACTCAGATGGAAGATTTCCCGAGCGAATTTTGATGCTGAACAATAGAAAATTAAAGCATGCTTCAAAACCGTGCTCAGAGAATCCTTCACTGTAACTTTTGGCTTTGTCTATTACTGCGTCACGCCATTGTGTTGGCTTTTCCTGAGAGAATTAATCGTCTTATATTTAAACTGGTTAACTTAAAACATTGAACGGGCCTACGTCTGCTGACCTCTTGTAACAAGGTAATCCCATTTAAATCTCAGAGGAGTATCTCCAGATAGCTTGTCTCGGTCGTGGTAATGAATTGCGAAGCTAGCTCGCAATGGATAGGCTGATGTTTATTGTATAGAATTCTGCCATGAATAAGCCGTTGAAACTGTGGGGAATTAAACATTATTTATCCTTTGGTAAAAGAAAATCACTCTAAAGTCTTAACCGGAGACCAAACTTTATTCTTATTGCTCTTGGGGGTTTGTTTTTATATTACCCAAATGTATTCAGAATAGCCATGACTAAAGTAACGTCTTGTTATGCGTGACGAGATTTGATTTGATCTTAGGGAAATATACCTGTCACATCCTTGTAGATGCATTTTGTAACGCGCAAAACTTTTGGCGTTTTGTGATTTCTTGATAATAATGCTTTTTTATGGATAAATAAGTAAATTCCTTTGAGTAGTAACTGTTTTTATAGAATTCGAAACCATACTTGAACTTGAAACCATAGAATTCGATAGCATTATGGAGTGGCCGAGAACATCCCAATTATAAGGAAAATGCTCTTAAAACTGTAAGCATAATATAATGCGGTTTTCATCTGCTGAATCAAAAAATAAAACTAAAATAATAGCTGATTTGCCTAGAAAAAATACACCTCATGAGCGACTCGAACCTACAACCTATATGTCCTGTCTTTCTTTCATCCCCCTTTGAATTTCAACGGGTATCTTTGCTAGTTAATGATAAGAGAATAGTGAAAATGATGAGAGGGTACGAAGTCACACCAAAACCTAAATGGAACAATATCTTCGAGAAAAAGATGGGACAGTACCAAAACATAGCATTTCAGGGAAACTGCCTAAAAAATAAAATTTATAAGCTAAAAAAGCGAGGTACAGAAAAGAAAGGAGTGAGTCCTGGTCAGAGGTACGAATAAACAGGACATCATACGAATTTTTACAATAGTGAGATTGCAACGAGGATTGACTGGAATAGTGGTTGTCAATTCAAGGTACTATAGATCTACTACAGCGACTCGAACCTACAACCTATGTGCCCTGTCTTTCTTTCATCCTCCGTTGAATTTCAACGGGTACCTTTGCTAGTAGCTTCTAAATTAAGACATTTTGTTGGCGTTATCGAAAAGCTTTGAATTTAGCACATATAAACTCGCTACTAAATTGTAATTCCTGAGAAAAATACCTCAAAATAGAAAGTTAACGTATAATGTGGGTAGTTTAGACTAATACTTTACCTAGAAAAATTACATAAACCCAGGATAAGAGAAGAATGACTAATATCAAATTTCCTCTTCAGTTTGCTCAGGAGAGAAAATGTTTCTGAATCTTGCATTGCAGTTGGTGCGAATACAAGATTATAAAAAGTGGATAACCTTCACTAATGGATCACCGTAAGTTCAATGTACTCTGAGCGACAAATATCAAAACATGTAAATGTACTTCGGAAGAGTTAATTTATTAGTAAAAATTCATTATCTAAATCTACCCTGAAAAACACTAATTTTTAGGTGAATAAACAATCAATATTTTCGACTTAACAATAAAAATCACTGATTGGTGATATGAATTAGAGAATGGAGACTAAGCAATTATTGTAGTGAAAGAACTAATAATTATTGGTAACTTTTCTACTATTAGGATTGCACAGCATAACTATTAATAATATTTCATATTATAATTATGTTGTGATAAAAAATTAAAAAAATTTCGCTCTCCATGGTGCGGGAAAACACTCTACGAGTCGAGTCTCGTAATATTTACCGCATTTCAATCTCATACCTTTGAAGTCCTGGCACACCCATTGCGTTAATTCATTAAATTCAAGAACCTTAAATTTTGTGTAACTTTTATACACATTGAACCGAGTGGATTTAATTAGTTCGGAATTCGTTTCGTCGCTGTTCCTCGAAAATCAATCGAATTTTTTTACTTTAACTCTAGTAAAAGATTAAATGTTTTCTGGGCCTTATTTCAAGACTTTTTCCGGCATAAAAAATTTGCCGACAGTAGATTTCTTCAAAGAAGAAATGATTTGATACATTTTTATCACTGCCTTACTGTGAAAACTCTTTCAGAAATGTTCACAACTCCTGAAGCCGAGAGCTATTCATCCGCTGGATCGGGAACCTAAACATTGTGGCTACTGATTAAAGAGTTGTGCGAACTTACGGTTAATAACACGCTCGATTTACAAGATTTATAATTGAGCTTTCGACTTCTTGAGTTCATTCATGCAGAAAACCATCTGTACAACATTTTAGCGACATTTTTTTCCATTTGACATGAATGTAAATAAAATGACTTCCGCTGATTAGGATAGTGACTTGGCTTTACACTCGCTAAATGAATTCAACGAAGCGTCTAACAAAACCTGACAACTGCATTTCGTTGGCAAGGTGATAACTTACTATCAAATTATACCAGTTCATATCCTTACGGAAATGAAAAACTTAACCAATCATTCCCGCAAAATTTTTATTACAAATAGTTTTAGTTTCGTAAGCCGGAAGATTGGGCTAGGATTTTTCATAGTTTGGTAGAAACTTCGGATTATTCTATTGCATCGTCTCTGATGAAATTGAACAGTGCAGCTATTAAATATCTATCAATGAAACCTCTATAATATCGTAATCTATCCATCTATAATTATTTAATTAATTACAAGAGTGAAGACACGCATAATTATCCAGAGCTTAATTAAGCGCGACTGATTCCCTCGGCCTGGGAGATGCCAATTGAGGTGTTTCTGTTATACATATGTATAAAAAGGCAAAATGCCATCCAATATGGATAATGGTGTGTTTATATCTGAAGTTAATTATAATAGTTCCAAATGGCATTATTCAACCTACATTAAGTAAACTAATCATAATAAAATAAGTTATTATATAAGTTTAAAAGGTTTGTAAGTTTGTAGGTTTGTAAGTTTGGAAACTCGCAATGATTCACTGATTATATGCCACTAAATGTTAATTTAAATATTTTTTGAGGATTTATGCGTTAATAACTACTATTATGGATTCAACTTATACCATTTTACAGAAATTCAGGCTAATTAAGCCAGATTTACGTTAATTTGCTGATAATTAATTTAAAAAATTGTCAAACTAACCGGTTAACCGATAATATAGCGCCGGTACTACCGGTTGGCTACAAGTAGCGCTTAAAATATGTCGGCTTAAAACTGGTTCTTTTTCAGGGAGTTCCCAGGCCTACTTTAACGTATGGAGTCAGCAGCTGAGAAATATATTCAAAAGCACAATTCTTTCCGTCATGAATGCCAGCGCTCCCAACACCAAGTAAGTACAGGTTGTATATCTCTATGACTATATATTGCAGCATTGTCATTAATGGGAAATAAATGACTTATGTATCATGGCGACAATTAGGCGTTCGCCACGCAGTGAACGCTGTTGGGTTGGGAAGCTGTATTTTCGCCTCGTGCGGTCTCTCCTCAACTTGTGAGTTTGGAGTGGGAGGCGAGCGGGGATAAGTGAATTTTGGAGTTTCGGAGCGTCGAGAATAAATTGGTTTCGATTTAGAGATGTGGCAATCTCGGGAACCGTTCCACGAGGCTGACTCCCTCTCCACCTTTGCATGAGCCCAGAAATCAGCGCGCTGGGAACTTCACAACTGAGCGAGGAATAACGAGCCTTTCACTTCGCTCTCTGCTCACTTGCAACTTCTCGTGTTGCCTTGATTAAGTTCTGTAATAATCTCGAGCATTGTATGCAATTATAATAACCATTCAATAATTTGGTTTACTTTTCCTTCCCTCAATTACTCCGTGTGAATACTGCTGTTTGGACATGCAAAGCAATCAATTTAAGCTTCAAGCGGAGCATAACACCATGCTTAATTTTCATTCAAAACAGGGTATTTGAAACCCAGAAGAGGCATCCTTCGCACATCTAGCCAATGCATTTTTTAATATTTACTCCCCTATTCACCTGAAAACCGAAATCTGACGTGATTTAGTTGAGCAGCATTATTATTGAGTTCCGTCCACGAAATACTTTATTAGAAATCACGTTTCACGTCAAAGCGTCATCTTCAGGTATAATTTCTTTGGATATTTCAGGTACTTCTTGTCCATAAAAAGATATCTGAGCTTTAAGTAGAAAGAATAATAGAGATCAAACGAAGGTTAATGATTTTATTCACTCAAAATATACCTATATAACTTTGTGATTGACGACTTGGTTACTATTCTGTATAAATTCGCAAGTAGTTTTATCGTCATTACTCTCAAGAAATCCAGTCATGTATGAAGGTGCAACTTTGACGTTGAAGCGCATTGTACAATTCCAAGATTCAACTCTCGGTAAATGAAACCAAGTATCCTTCTCGTCAGTACAAACTACATTGAGGGTGAAGCATTTTGCTGAAAGTTGGGTTCGGCGAAGTTGGAGGCATTCATATTTAGAGAATACAATTTTGTACTTTTCCACAGAATTTTATTTTGTGTAGTACGACGCGTTTCACCGACTTGCGGTATCGTCAGGTACAAAAATTCAGTCCAAACAGTACAGGTATATATACAAAAGGCAGAAGGAAGGGATAAGGAAAGGGAGGGTGTGGGCGGGGGGAATGGAAAAGGAATACACGGGTTAAGTACTTTTTATTTCACTTGGTCTATTCTCCTCCCACGCGTTCTAACTTGTTACATAGTATACGTTGTATTGTTATATTGTACAAAATTGTATTCTATAAATATGGATACCATTAACTTCCACAAAGTGAAGCCTGAAACGGTTGAGTGTATTGGAGGCATTCGTTGGAGAAGTGTATGAAGGAGAATAGACAAAAGAATTTCAACAAATTACGGGAAAAGGGAAGTGCTGTACCATGGGAGTTGGAATCATTGGTAGCGCTATACGAGATATGGAAAGGAACCAGCCGCGGTAACGCCTTCACGTATTCCCCCGAAAGTGCTGTTCATCATCATCATCATTGGTTGTTCAATCCTAAGACTGATTGACTGCAACCCTCCACCATCTCTATCTAATGCTAGTTCCCTTACCTCCTGGTATCTCTTCCTATGTACTCTCCTCTTTATTTAGTCCATGAACTTATTCCTGGGTCTTCCTCGAGGGACTTTTCCCTCTATTTTGCCTTCAATTATGTTCTTCACAAACCCATTGTGCCTAAGGTTGTGTCCAACCTATCTGGTTCTTTTTTTCTGTGTGGTGTTCCATATGGTCCTCTTCTCTTCTACTCATCTGTACACTTCATCATGTCTTATGTCGTCCATCCATTTTATTTTCAGCATCCTCGTCCAATACCAGGTTTCGAAGTCTTCAATTCTTTTCTGGTCAGCTTTTCCAATGGTCCATGCTTCCGATCCAAAGAGTGCCATGTTACACACGTTTAATTTTACTTACTCTTTCCTGGTTTGTAGTCCAATCTTCTTTGACCACAGTTGTATTTTTCCAATGAACGCCTGCATAGCTATTGAGCTATTCTCCACTTGATACTCGTTGCACTTCTTCCGTCCCACTTGATGATAGGTGAAAGAATCCTCTTGCTCTAATTTCTCTCCTCTTAAGGTGACTTCAACATTCAGCTTTTCTCCTACGCATAGTAGGATTGTAATCTTCCTCTTATTTATTTTCATGATGTACTCTCGGAGAACATGGTCCATTACGTTTAGCGACCTCTGAAGATCGTGGCGATATCCAGCTGTGACTGCGATATCATCTGCGAAGCGGAGCATATTTATTTCTTCTCCATTTAACTTTATTCCGCCCAGTCCAATTTCTTGTGCTTCTCTTATGGCCCCCTCCAAGTACATTTTGAACATTGCTTCTGAGAGATTATGTTATGTTATGATATATACACGTGCTTTTAAGGGAAGAAATTCCGCGAGGGAAAAATCGTCCGACATCGTCCCGGTTACTTTAGTCATAAAGGAATCGTGTTTTGCGCCCCAATCCCGTTGGTGATGACATAGTGTGGCAGTAGAGATTGTGTTCCCGGTGCATAATATCACGTTTCGTTTTCATTCAAAGCGGGGCATTATAAACCCAGAAGAGGCTTCCCTTTGCAACTTTGGTGAATGTTATATTCTAATTTTCCCCACCGTCACTATTATACCGGAAATATAGTTCTTTCTTCGGGACAACACAAAAAGTTGGCCTCCCGAGAATCTGCTCTCAAAATGTACAGAAAGCTTATCGAAGGCAGGCAAGGTATTTCAAATCATATGCATTTTTCCTCTCTGTTAAAGGTCAAGAAAAGTATTGCATTTTCCCATTTTCACGGGCAGTTTTGGAATTGGAGAATGTAATGAAAGTTGGCGCCAAGTGGGTTAATTTTGAAATGACGACCTAAAAGCGTATTGAGCGTGTACCGTTTGGTTACCGAGAGGCTTCGTTGGGGACAGCCTCAAGAGGATGTCCTAACCGTGGTTGGAATAGAAATCAAATAGGTATTTGTTCACAACGAGCGGGGCAAAAAACTGATGCAGCTTACTCTGCTGCATTCCTCAGAGATGAGGGAAATGAGGTTTGAGTGGAGAAGATACTTGGGAGGGTAATTGAAATGATGGCTTCACATTTTGCTTGAATGAATAAGTCGGTCGAGAGAGGAGAGTACTGAGCGGATGCGGAGGTACGGAGATGAAGTGGTTTAGGAAGCGTGTGCATGATCCGCTTCTGCTGTTTTTCTCGTGGGTGAAGTTAAAATAGTCTGGACTGAGTCTATTGATGACTTGTGACCATGGTGACCATGGCTTATTTTTTATTTGAGTGATGCATGCCCAATCACTTAACTCTTCTTTGCAATTTTTTTCGTTTTCTAGTGTGTGCTTGAGTAAATTCACTCGGCCATTAATTACGCCATGGCTCAAGTACGACTATTAAACCTTCTACTGCCCAACTTTTTGCTATCTTCCTCAGTAAATTTTCTATTACATTCGTCTTTCTTTTATGCTTTTTGGCCTAGTGAACACGTCAACACTTGTGCCTTTTTTATGCACCCTCAACTGGGAATGATGGTTCATCTGGAAATAGAATCAGGGAAATATGGTATTTTAGCGATTGAAAATTATTTGATAAAGTCATACACGTACGCCATAGATGTTTCAATAGGAATAAATTCTAGAAATTATGCGCAGTGGATTTTTACTCTAACGAAATGTTTTTCAAGAGTCAGCTGAGCCAGACTTGTCGTCGTTTACACAGGGGACATACGCTTCACTAAGCAACTTGCAAAAACTTTTAGGAGTTATTTCTGCGTTTGCAGAGCCTTTTACATCTTCAATTTTGTTCGATAGTTGATTTTTGCGATTAAATTGCGGGAGAAACTTGCCGTAGTTAACCCACCTTAATATTAGACAGGAATGCATTCAGATAACTTCTTTCCGAACAAAGTTTCAAATTATAATATTTACTTATCAGAATGCTGCATTTTTATGCGTTTCTAGTGGACATAGAGATAGTGCTACGTACAAATTTCAATAGCTCGACAAAGATATCAATCTATATGCCACCAAAAAATCAGCATGAAATGGTATTTATTTCCCTATGGACTCTTTCAGAGCGATTTCCCGGTACATTCTTCAACAATGGAGCGACTTTCTATGGAGATGCTTTTCAAATGATTAACTTTTTGGCTTTTTTGAAATATTTGACTCACAGCGGTATGTTTGGATCGAGTATTCAAGGTTACCAGCTTTTGTAGTACCCATGCTACGTGAAGAAGTGAGGCAATACCAGAACGCCTTTTCAAATTATTCTTCATCGGAATATAATGAGAATTCACTTAGGCTGATAATTGAGGAACGGAGATATGCATTGTTAACACGAGAAAGTTTTGCTAAAACGTGGCTGGGAAACGGAGGAGTTTATCTCTACGGGCATAATTAATTCATTTATATAATAATTGAAAAAAAAATCGGAGCTTGGAATATGTATTAGTAAAATTCCACGAGATATTTTGAGCAGTTTAACACTTTAGTGGTAAAACACTCATTCATTAAAGAAAAATAACTTAATATTCTAAAATATTTTTATTGCTAAAATGTGACTGACCGGTTTTAATGCTTACTGCATCATCATGGGAGATATTATGATAAGTCGAGTACAAGTGGCATTATGTATGGGGAAGGATATATGTGGAGAAGGATATGAGGAAAGGGATTGGGGGTGCGGGGAGGAGGGGACGAGGATTATGCTGGTTAACAAAGTTGGCTAACAAGGACATCATACCCAAGGAAAGCGTCAAAACAACAGCGTCACAGATTTAAAGATAAGGGGAGAGGCACAGTAAGAAGGGGAAACAATTTTTCCGAAATAAAATCATTTAGAACCTTTTCTCTGCACCTTCTCTTAAAGGCTGAGACAATTTAAATATTTTCTAAAAAAATCCTGTTTTACACCTTTGTCACGAATATATAAAATTGACGAATTAAAAGTAGAGGAGTGGTTCAACTCAAGCAATGTTTTGCAAATACAGAATTATAGTTATAATTAATAAAACGTCTAAAATATTCAGCCATTCTAGTCTTGTATTTTCGGCCAGTTTGACCGACATAAAAGCAATTACATCTGGGATAATCTTATATTAGCGAGTAGTATCCGCTTTTCTCCAAATTTTCATACCTTTAGAATTAAAAATAAGTTTTCCAATAGTCGCGGGGTTATTAAATCAAAGTTTAAAATTGTTATCAGGTAAAACACGTTTTAGTTTATACCTTAATTACTTCAAAAAGGATAACTTGCGCCATCTCTTGGGATTTTCCGGGTAAATAGGGTCGAGGTGAGTGGAATTTAGAGCGCCTTTTTTGAGTAAAGGTCGAATTAACAGCTCATTTATAAGTTTCTCTTTATAGCAATTGCAAGAGGCCAAAAGTTTAATAACCTTAAGTTCCATACTGAAATCACTGTCACTTAAGGCACATTCGTTATACAATGCTGGAGAGAATGGAATGCTACGAGTTTGTGGCGGTGGTGGTGGTTAGAATCGTTGGGGATGATGACATAGGTGAAGGACGGTTTGCGGAAAATTGAGAAGTTATAAATGATTTAAGATTTTCCCGGTGTATTATATTTAAATATCTTTCTCGGGCTTCGCACCGGGAAATGTTTTCATAATCCGCCGACGTTTCGGAAAACGACTTGTTTTCCATTTTCAAGGCACGTGTTATTTCCGCCGTGACCACTATAACACTAAAATTAAATCCTTGTTTAATTTTAGTGTTATAGTGGTCACGGTGGAAATAACACGTGCCTTGAAAATGGAAAACAAGTCGTTTTCCGAAACGTCGGCGGATTGTGAAAACATTACCCGGTGCGAAGCCCGAGAAAGATGTTTTGAGAAGTTATGTTTATTCTCCGAGATGGTGATGGTCGGATCTAAAAAGTTAATTTTTTTTAACAGCCCTTTTCAACCGAGATAGAAATAGAGGAATAGAGGGAATTTAGGAGTGCGAGAAAACGGTGTAGTTGTCTGTCGGTATCTCTTCAGAGGCATATGACATCACCCATGTATCTAAAATATTAAAATATTTGTTTCAAAAGGGGATTTCTTAAGGTAAGTAGTGTTTTATCTCAATTATCCATAAAAATGTCAGCCAGAACAAGCCCTAGGGGCACCCCCCCACTACTTCTACATATTACCCTGCGAGCCGCCGCATGGACTAGTGGCAGGGGGTGTTAGGATTCCAGCTGTGTAAAGATGTAAGGGAAAAGGTTTTGGGAGGTGAAATGGCGACGTGCATTATGGGAGTGAATTTAGTGGGTACAGTTTTAATTGTGGTCGCTTATTGTAAATGAGGAAAGAACGGGTTTTTATACCTATTTGTTCGGCAATGCGTCTCTCTTACTTTATCGCTTCTGTCAGACGTAGAGATGTAGTGAGGCGTCATTATGATATTTTCTATGGCGCTCTTAAACGCACAAGTTATGAATTTCTCAAGCAAACTAAGCCTAGCGTGTGGCCTCCGAGTCTCTAGGATCTCCCACCATCTGATGATGTTGTAAGGATCGAAACCGGTCAGTCGCATTTAAGTAATAAAATAGTGTGGAATATTACCAAATGTTTAACATTTATAATGTTTAAATTCCACAAAACCAATTCTTCAACCATCACTTATATACGCTCATTTATATTTGAATGTACAATTCACCTTTATTTTTCCTCTCGGACCCTTCAATTATAATTAATTTTTTCGTAAAGATTCTTCGTTGCAATTTCATGATATTATTAATATCAAATTATTTATATTCATTTTAGCAAGCCCAATCAATTATCCGTTGCAGCGCATGTGTGTAATGCTTTACGATACATGACGCTACTCAGAATTTGCCTTATTTTCATGAAAAATCATCTTATGCCACTTTATGCCTTGTCTCGAAAGCGTGAAAGTTTGAGTATTATTTGCTATAAATTGGAAGTGAATAAGTATGCAAAAATGTCGTTGGGTATGAAACGGGTCGAAAAGAGGCATATTGAAGGAGAAGTGTAAGAATATAAGAAAGTCCGTTATGTACAACATGTGAACTTTGCTTGGTTGCAATGTGAACATTGTGCGAATCGATCTTTTAAATTAAGAAGTCATTCTTTCTGAGAAGTGAAATGAGCGACTGACCTCATTTGCATTTGGAGTCGCTCCATCTTCGTAAGCCTGGAGTAAGCAACGCACATTATTCAGCAATTATACGGTCATCGATATCTTGGTCATTTTTCACTGTCAGAGCTTTTTTACTCTGCAGACTCTGCAGTCAAGAGCTAAAAATCACCTAAAGGCAGCGAGTAAAGAGACATTTAGGAAGGATTTTAAGGAGGGAAGTCATCGATCAAAAGTGGTAAAATAGAGCTGTGAAAATTCTGGGTAGTACTAGAAAGTTATTGACGATTTTATTTATAGCACGCAAAATACGGAATTGTTGGAGTTTCCGATTTCAACATTCATTCCTGAGTAAATCGCATTAATCATACAAGAATATTTATGCCTTATGGCTGAAGAAGATTACAATTACATGCAAGCAAAAGAACTTTAACTTTTAAAACTATTTTGGGTGAATTATCTCGAGATTGACAATGGAATGCTGTGGTCATAAACCTTTTTTAAGATTATTCATTGGATTTTATTGTAGTTGAAATCAGCGAGAAGAGTTGTCCAAGGCGATTTCTCTTTCAAAATCATTAAATTGTCTCATTCTTATTCGTGGTGCGAGTGTTGGTCATTATTGTTCCCATGGTCACATTAACTAAAAAGCATTCCTTTCCTCAGTTTTGGAAAGCGTCCAATTTTTAGGGATTTGGGATTATACCTCTGAATGTGAAAAATATATCTAAAATCTCTTTTAAGTTCACAGATGCTTCCGTAGAGAACTCTAATTTTTCGAAAAATTAAAATCCGTGGCAATGTTTCTGTTAGGGTTTATTTTTCTGTAATGTTTTGGCTCCTTCAAGTGTGATTATGATTGGTCATTGTTAATATAAATATTTTTCAGAGTGAATCTCTATATTTGCCATCAACAGTCATCAACAGTCATCAACGCGAAGATTGTTCTTGCTGCGGCCCTGGGCTCTTTTTCCCTTATAGTAAACTATTTTACTCCATGGTAATTATTCATTTTGATATCCTTCACAATTTTCCTGATGCATTCCGTTCCTAGCCTCCCCCGTCAATTCTTCCTAGGCATGTATCCTTCCATTTTTTCTAAAAGGCTGTTTTTTTGGAGAATGTATATTCTAAAAATTCTGTCTTTCGCTCCAGAGCTTGCATTTGACTTTCCTCTCGAGCTTGTGGGAGGAATTCTTAACGGGCTATTAAAATCCTTCATTCTTCGGCGACCCATATTTCATGGTTTCAGTCTTCCTGGTCTGACATTTGTTTCGTTCTAATCCACACAATCATTTAAGAAGCTTGCAAGTAAGCAAGCAAGCTTGGATAACCTTTATGCTACGCTTTTATGATTCTTTCATCGCTGGTGATACGAACTCCAAGTAAATATACTTTCCTTCTCGTTTCAGGTTTTGTTGTCGAGGCCTATTCGCGACTTGTTTTCTGGTTTTATTTTCAAAATTCATTAATTGTGTTAGGTGCAAGGAAAAAAATTAAGGATTTCTGATTCATATTTCACTGATGTGTACATAAAATCGTTTTTTTAACGACCTACGACAATTTCCGATACCCGACATCCGTTGCTCTATTCATCCACCGGCCAATTCTCTGATTGTATTTTCTATCCCTTCTGGGCCCTCCCATTATTTTTTATCTCGTGGTTTTCGATAATTTTAGCGTATCAGGCGATATTTTGTGGAAATACAGTACAGATGGCATGATCTCACTATAAAAGTTGTTGTTCACTTTCCACAGAATTTTATTCACACTGACCAAGGTTTTGACATAAGCAATGTCCCCTATGACACCTTGAAAATGACATAGCTTATGTCGAAACCTTGATCGGTATGAATACAATTCTGTGGAATAAGAACAACATATTTTATTGTGAGATCAGGGCGTTTGTGATTTTCATGTTAAAATTTGCTTAGGTAGTCTCTCGCTCGTCATACTTTGTATGTCACCATACCAGACACGCTGTTTTTTTATGTCACCATTGTGCGTGTGATACCATAATATTTCTTACTCCCTTGTTAGTGATTATTTCCCGTCTTGATATCCCCGAAGATCGTCTCGAGTAATCCAATCTTTGCATTCAGCATTCGTTTTTCATTTTCCTCCTTCATCTGTCATATGCGATAATACATCTTAGAATCGCGTGTGTGTGTATTGTGCTACTCAGAGCAAAGGAGATACCTCAGGGTGTAGGCGACGTAAAGAACAAACAGCCTTGGATTCGCGACAATGGGGAATGGGACTTAGGGATAAATTCTGGGAAATAAAATGGATTTTGGGTTGCACGGAAATTGAATATTAATTTATTATGCTCAAACAAACGACAAAATATGAGACGAAAATTATACTGAACGTAATCAAAAATTAAATTGCACTCGGGAAAGAAGGAAGTTAGTGGGGATAGATCAGGAAATCTATTACTAACCGACATAAAATAACCAGCACTATAAATTTGATCAATTGGATCATCAATTAACACAATAAAATTATGAGAAAGTTTAACACAGTAACTTGATCAATCGGATCAGGAAAATTTAACACAATAATAAAGTGACTAGCAAAATCGAAAGGTCTATCAGTTCAATCAGTTCGAATCAATGGGGAAATAGCACGTTGACAAATTACTTGGTCGAAGAAATGGGGACGGGACGGGGTGTATCTTCGTAGAGGGGAGGGAGGGCGTAGTTAGACAGACCTCGGGGTAATTGACGGCTCACAATTTCTTTAGCGGTGTCTTTACGATGGCCGGTCTCCTTGATGTGGCGTTGAGACTGTTGATTCGCGGGATGCGTCTCTGCTACAACACTCGAGAAATCTCGGGCGTATGGCAAGGGCTGGTCAGCAACCGATGGTAAAGCATAGGCTTATGCGATGCCGGCCCAATAAAATGGTGAGAGGTCCTTGTAGACAGCGGGGCGATGAATGGGCAGCGGCGTGGCAAGAGTAATGCCAGGACGACCATAGCCCAAAGGAGTCTCAAGAGCTTCTTCTCGAGATGTCAGCGTTGGAGAATTTTAGGAGGTTCTGTCTTCTCGGAAATGCACACTGCACTCTGGTCTGTCGTGAGAGGGGAAAGGAGGGGAGGGCGTTGACTTATACACACTCTGGCGGAGGATATTTCACTGAATCACTGTGGGCGGAATTTGCATCGAGTCGCACTCGTATCACACATATCGTACTTCGAATATACAAAAATTACTTATAACTAGACAGGCAAAAAATAAGAAAGGAAGGATAGGGACGAGTGCTTATTATGATAACTAATTAGGAGCGTCAGCGGTGCCGTCACAATACATATATATATATATATATATATATATATATATATATATATATATATATATATATATATATATATATATATATATATATATATATATATATATATATATATATATATATATATATATATATATTTGCTTTGTATATACCTACTATACCTACTTTGGCCCCATGAAATTCTATCCAACATGAATATTGCCCTTTTTAGTAAATTTCTCACTTTTATTGCATCATAAAGGGTTCCATTCTGAATTTTTACACGCAGGTAGGTGTATTCTTATCAATTGTGTCTTTTTTTCGATTTAACTGACTTTTTTTGTTAAAAAGTGGACAGCGTAGGTGAATAAAGATTAAGATCGAGATTAAAGAAAGGGGATTTAAGGAAGGGAATTATTTGTTTAGAGTAGGGTCCGCAGCTATTTATAACCCTTTAAACGTTCTGTTTGGTTTGATTATCCTTATCCATGGTACTATAAAGACACCGCAGAGCGCGATAAACCTGTGCTACCAACATGTAGCGATTGGCTACTAAGTTTGATGTGGGTGAAATAACCCTCTCAATTTAATGCCTAAGCCCCTGCTTTTATCGCTCTGTTTCGCGCTGAGCGAATTGCCCTCTTAATTGTGAGCCAGCCTTTTAATCCCGATTTTAATTGCATTCCCAGTTGCAGTTGTTTGCATGTCCTTTTATTTCGTCTATTTCCTTTACGTCGACATCGCAAGTCATTAAGGAAACACTTGTTGAAGCGCTTGACTCGTTCCCTCATTTTGTTTCGGAGAAACAAACCTCTGATATCGTCTCACCAGGACGACTGGGATTAATTGTACGACCGTATACTCAGTCTTTACATTCGAAAGACACAAGAAATTACGCTCCTTGTTTTACCAGGCACAAATTTCCGTGTTAACGCATTGTGGGCGTTGATTTTGCAACTATAAATTAAATTAATTGGATACAAAAATAATACAATCATTAAAAAGGGCTCTCAATCTTTTTTCTTGGCGTAGCCATACCTCCGTCATCTCTCTTTTCTATTCTGCTTTCAGCGGGTCTCAAATTTCATTTTCTATATGCAATCATGTCTTAACAGAATAAATGAATCATAATTTATTCCAACTTGAATTTAATCAGTGAAAAACTACGTCCGGTTTCATTTCCATCCAACTGAACTCACTCAGAGTAAACATTTTCTTCATGAAGGACTCCCACCATTTTCCGTAAATACTGTAATATTGTGCTACTCTGCAGGGTAAAAGGGCGGGAAATTTGGGAGCATATACTGAAGAGCACCTCTGTGTCACTGAAATAAATGAATAGAGCAAGTGTTCTCATGAATGTTTTCATGCATTTATCCTTTCATTGTATTCCTGACGAAGACGATCTCTGGTACTTCTCTGGACATTTTATCGGTATTTTGAATGCTTTCGTGTCTTCTTACAGCTGAGTTTCTGTGTAAAAGGCCATATGCTTGTAGGTATGCATGCCTGCGTGCGTGAAAAAATGTGATGTAATTCTTTAGACTAAAACTATTTTAAGAAGAACGAAATTTAATTCAACACTTTCTCCATCGAAGAAGATGACTTATGGCTTTAAAGGACACTCTACTCTGGACAATATTTCTCTTTTAAATATTTTGTGCATAGAATTTCGAAACTTTCCCTCCCAAAATGACAAAGAATAGAATTTAAAACTACTCTGTAAACCTTTATACGTATAAATTTTTATGTTAATTCATCATCTTAAGAAAAATTACTATTATGTGCCTCCGATTTATGGTCTTGTGAGTAGTAGGGTAATATTACGTCCAATGAGAAGCGGACTTAGTAATGAGGGCTTTTATCATGTGTTCTAGCCTTTTGCATCATTTAATCATGACTTACAATTACAATACAGTCCTTTTCATTCCCGAATGAAAAATCTTGTTTAAAACGATTGTGCCCATCTAAGAACATGAGTATCTTAAACGTAGCCGTTAACAATGCCTGGGACGGATTTTGTAATGTATGGTGAATGTTTACCGTAAGATGATGTAGCGTTTTCATTAGTTTGATATTAACTCAGATTTTGGGTTTTGTATCATTGCATCAGACTCTGTTGACTGGATCGTTATTGATGGGAGAATGTTTTAACTTCGGTTTTCATACCTATTAAATATCGAACTAGAGATAATAAACCGGGTCTTGTATAAATCGTAGATCGCAGTCTAAAACTGACATGAAATAGTTTAAACCCTGAAAAAAAAATTTAAAAAGATCATTTTCATCTCATAACGTTAGCTTTTTAGCCTCATAAGAAAATAACGGTAAACTCAGTGCACAGATATGTTTTTTTATTATTTTTTCTCAAGATGCAAGGTTGGAGCTTGCTTTCACTTCCAGTCGCCAATAGTCAAAATAAGGCTGGTTTTTAATTCTCGCATTCAATTTACCTAATCGATTTTATTTTGTCTTAAAATTTTGTTATTGATTATGATATTCAATTCCTTTACTATCTCAAAGATATGCTTTTCATTATTTTCTTTGCAACCGCAGAACGGGCTTTAAATGGTAACTTATGCCTAAAGTATTTATGACTTAGATCTATAGATAGCTAGAGTGATATTTAGTTGGGAGATATTTCACCTCACTCCTCGTGCGGGTGGATAGATAATTAAATACGTTATTGTAAAAATGTATGTCCACAGTGCAAAAAATTGCTGCGTTGGCCGACAAACGAAGCCATTCACCCATATCTTGAATGGTGGACAATCCTCCCAGATGGGCCCCGAACCCACGACCCATGAACTACCAGACGAGGTCTTTTACCCGTCGCCACCGGGGCCGACAAATATAAAATGGTATATGTGTTTTACATGCCAATTTAAGGGGATTATAATAATCCTATCGAACTCTTTTATATTTTTCCTCCGTTGAGTTCCAACGGAAACCCTCTCCTTGTATACATTATTAAACTGGGCCGAAGAGGAGTTAATATGTTCCTTTGAGGCGAAGCGATCTCCGGAGCGATTGCGGGAGTTAAACGGAGGATTTTGTTCCTCGGATAGTGAGTCTGTAGGAGCCGTGGACAATCCTCACAGGTGGGCCTCGAACCCGCGACCCACGGACTAGTAGACGAGATCTTTTACCGGTCGCCTCCGGGGCCGACAAATCTTAAACGGTAAATGTATTTTACATGTCAATTCGTTGAAATTCTAATAATCCTATCAGCCACTTTTATTTTTTTATATCCTCCGTTATACGGAAACCCTCTCCTAGTATACATTATAAAACTGAACTGAAGAGGAGTAAATACGTTTTGTTGAGGCAAAGCCATCTCCGGAGCAATTGCGGGATTTAAACGGAGGATTTTGCTTCTCGGATAGCGAGTCTGGCGGAGCCGTCGGGGGGTGAGAGGGTTAGTGTGTCTCTTGCCACCCCAGGGCGGTGACACGCACTCGCCACTTAGGAAACGAGGAAGGAGAGTCGTCGTCACACTCGAGGAGAGATGTCCTTTTGGGAAAAGAGATAATGGGAGGGAACGGTGGTGGGGTAGGGAGACTAATACGTTGCAACGGGAAAAGAACACGGATGAGTGGAGCGAGGACATTAGACCTCAGCGGGGCGGTTGGTGGGAATATTAAGTTAAGAGTTAAACTTTGTCACTTGGAGACAAGGAGAGAGGAGAAAAAAAGAGACAACTAAAGAGAATTTTAAAATATGCTAAAATGTTCGCGCCGGTGACAAGGAGGAGAGCACTTGGAGAGCGTTTCCGCTGTGAAGCCACTCGCGTGATTCCTGCACCGAGCTCGCACTGCGATTTTACCGCTTCTTTTGTTTTTTATCAAGTGAGCACATGTCACCCATTATTATCCTTCACTGATTTTTTTCTTAATATTCTTTTTGGAGCGCGTATGGTTCTTACTTTTTTCTACTGGCTGCGTCAGTGGACATAGCTTAATGAGAGAAAAACTTCTGAAGCCGAAACTCATTGTGACCTCTTTATTTGAAACATTCAATTATAAGTCATAAAATCTCAATTTCAAACAGTCGACTCCAAAGTTGAGCATAATTGTTGTATATTGAGGTACAGGAATCAAGTTTTTTTCATTGCACTGGGGCTCGTGGCCCTCGAAATCGCTGCCTGAAAAATTTCCTTTTGAAGAGAATTAGGATATCTGCTCGCCCTTACTAATTTTTATATGCTTTGCTTTTACGACGAATGAACGCTCATTGAAGTTTCATTATGACAACGAATTCATACTTGTCTATTCTTTTAAACATCTGAATTCAGCCGAACATTTTTGGCAAGTTGCTGTCTCAACGGTCTGCTCGACGTAGGGCTCTGGGTAATATTAAAAATAGAATTACCAAACTTGCATTTGGTAAGGTAATGGAGCTCTTAACCACACAACCAAGCGCGATAACTAAAGGGCTTTTTAGGCCATGAATACCTTTGATTTGATTTTGGAACAAGCACTTAAAAATGGAAAATAAAATGTAAAGGAATAGTACTAGTATTTTATATTCTTTGTGCTTTGCAGATAATCAGATACCGATAGCCCAGGACCACGATGATTTATCTTACATGGCACGTAAGGTGATTGACATTTGCAACAATATGAGTCTGGAAATTAATATCTGAAAGACTCGAAATATGTACATTGGAGGAGAACAAGAGAACGTAGCGCTGGAAGATGGACAGGAAATAAAATACTGCCAGGAATACAACTGCTTAGTTGTTAAAATAACTCAAAATGGAGCCCTGGATGAGGCAATTAAATGAAGAAAATTGCCAAGGAAAAGGGCAATATCCATTTTGAATAGCATTTTATGGGACCTAAGTATATCTAAAACTAATAAGAAAGAATATATAATTCAATTGTAAGAAACATTATCACATATAGGAGTGAGATATGGCAGATTAAGGAGAAAACAAAACAAATGCTACGGAGATGGATTACTGGAGACGAGCTGCGGGTATATCTAGACGGGAAAGAATCACGAGTAAGAGAATAAAAAATATAATGGGAGTCACCCACAAAATAGTCAATGACATCAAAAAAATAGCTTGTGTGTTATGATTAAATACAACGTATGACGAACGAGAGATTACCTAAGCAAATTTTAATGTGGAATCCACAAGGTAGAAAAAGAGAGGAATGCCCAGAATTAGTTATAGAACTGACAATAAGGAAAATCAGTTGCCAGAAGGCCTATGGATGAACAGATAAAAATGGTGTTTAGCATTGTATAGAATCGTGGAACGTTAAAAAACTGAATATATATATTTTATTTTATTTTATCTACACCATCCCGAATACAGCACAATGGGCCAATTTACGTCGGGTGAGTAACGGCAACAACAGACGATACACAAATACCCATGTCCTGGGCAGATAATATTCTAACTAGGCGGGACTCGAACCCGCAATCCTCGGGTTAGCAGGCGCGGAAGTAACCCCGCCGCCACCGGGGCCGATTATGCTTTTGATCACGTTTTTCTCTGTGGGAGATTAGTCCTCCCTCAATGGTTTCCGTACTTTCAGCAGTTTTGAAGATCATATTGAGGCCAAGGCTGGTGCAGATGATTTTGAAGGATTTAAGTATAAGTAATGAAAAAGTAAAACTGGAGTTCCAGCTCGCATTAAGTAGAAAAGTAGTAGAGGCTCAAAGTAGAGAGTTTTAATCCAAGGGTTTCATGAAGTTTAAAGAAGGTCCCCTAATGGTGAAAGTTTTTTATGAGAAGAAAGTAAGTTTTTCAAACTTTTTAGGGAAACTGACAGGGGAGCCCATTTAGCCACGAAGTGAGCCAGCCAGACCAAGAACTTTAGATGAGTATTACCACCTTGAGATTCCCTCCGACGCCTTGGGAATCATTAAATCCGCGCATTCCACCGACTGAATCAACCGCCCGAATGGAATAAAAGAATTAGACACCAGTAGTGCTGTCCAATTAACGGTACTCAGAAAGCAATGATTTTGTCATCCACAGATATTTTCAAGTATAACTCTCTTCATCAACGTTTTAGAGCATCTCACGTGGTTGTTGGCTCTTGTCCCTAGATAACGATTCGCATTGGAGATGGGTTTATGGATGATTAAGCTGAATATCCTAAAAGACTGAAACAGCGTTATATATATTCATGAAAAAATTATGGGTAAATCTCTAGTTTTCTAATTTATTTTTTTATTTCTCAATGTTTGTCTTTCTTCATACATTTTCTAATTTGTCCACTTAAAATACTAATTACCTCACCAAATGAATTTATTTTGGCGTCTAAATTTGCCAGGTAACCTTTTTAGCGTTAGTTTAGTCATATCTACCTTGCATCGTCTTGCATTTATTGTATACCTACGGAAGCGTTCCATTAAAATTACTTCATGTCAGAACAAGTGCTCATGAAAAGTTATGTTTAAAATATTTCATTTAGCTTTCAAAAATACCACATGCCAACCTCGGTTTTTCTGCGATCGTAACCGAGGAGTGAAATATGAATCGTAGGTCTGGCGCTTCAATGAATCATTTTTGCAAATAAAATGAGGCCCAATTCCGTTATTCTTAATCTAGGTGTGTTTTGACAGATTTCAAACTATTCTCGTTAGAATGAACCCCCAATTTCAGAAAATAAGAAAGAGGACAACTTTCACTAAATCCACTAAATTTATTAAAAAACGACCCAGGTTTCGATGTGCATTCACATCATCTTCGGGTAAATGAAAGCCGAAGTGCAGTCCTTATAATATCTACTATATTATAGTAGAAATTACCAGGTGAGGAGAGGGGGGAGGAGAAGTCATACAGGGGGAGGATGGTCGCTGGAGGTGGGGAGCTATGAGGACGAAGAGGTGGGGATTAAAGCTTGGAGGATGGGGGAATAGGCAGGGAGCATACATTCATTAACAAGGAATTTATCACAGTCAATTTGGTTTTTAAAAATCTCTAGCTGCTCTAAAGTATTCACCTTGCGTCTGTCGTTAGTAAAATGAAGAGGTGTCATGGTAAAATCACTTTTATGTCCGTGGGTTAAAAGATGTTTCGGCGAAGTTGCTTCCGTTAAAATTGAAATTTCGAAAATCCCTTTTATACCTCCATTTGTCTAATTTGAAAATTTCTGCACGCATGTCCAACATACTGTCCACCACATTCCTTACATTCCATTAGGCATACACCACTTATATTCTGGGGTTCAATGGGGTCCTTGCAGGTCACTAACAGGTTTTTCCCACTATATGCTGTTTTAAAGGCCACTTTATAACGGTCCTTCGGAAACAATTGCGCCACTCGAGAGGAAATCTCCCCAAAGTAGCTAATTGAACTCCATTGTTGAACAGGGGGTTCAGTTTTGTTACATAAACTGGCCACAGCTATTTTCCTCCTATTCTTGTGAATTAATTTGTCTATTAGTGGAGGTGGATAGCCGTTATTCGCTGCATTCTGTTGATAGCTCGGGATTATATATTTATTCGGGATTATCAAACTCGGAGTCGTTCAGGGGAATGTTGAAAAGGCGGTTAATAAGGGCGTGGAAAGCAGAAAGTTTTTGCGAGTAAGGGGGGATTGGTTATCATCTATAAACCAAATGGCGGTCAGTGTAGAACCGAGAGTTGCATTTATTAAAGTCAGCTCTGGCAATTTGTACTCAAATAGCCTGCATTTGACTGCATACGATGAAATTGGTGGTTTCCAGCGTGACTTTATGGAACTTTCTATTCAAATCAACAAGTAATATTCATTCATAATATTTCATTAAATAGAAAGGTATTACTTAGTTTTTTTCATAATAAATTTTAATTTCACATCCCAGACCTATAGCTCACATCCTCCCCTGGTGACCCTCTCCCTATCCTACGCACCCAACTCCCCCGCCTTCCACCCTTCATCCTTCCTTACCCGCCTCCCTCTATATATCCCTCTCAATGTAAGTGTTCTCACAAATTTACATTTGCATCTGATGATGACGTTAACCTTCAAAACCATGGTCGTGTGAAATTAAAATACTTGGTGGAAAAACCATTATTATTACTATTTTATTCAATTGACTTACGATGATCTATGAATTGTGTGACAAATTATTAGTTTTTTTTTGCATCCCGGACAGTTCTGTTGGCCCGTATGTCCCTGGAATCCCAAAAGATTGCTAAGCCTGTCATCAGGTTTCCCTGGGACCGGGAAAACAGAGCTTGACATACATCCATGCTCTGGTTGGTGAAAAACCCGCCCAGGTGGGACTCGAACCCGGGAGGCGAGGACTTTACCCCGTCGCCACCAGGGACGGCTTTGAAATGTCCGTTGGTGTGCACATTTCCTCCCATCAAGTCTTGTTGCCATGCTACACGACTCAATTTCAAAGATACCTTAATAGTGGTGAATACTGTTGTAACCTAATTGCATAGCATAACAGATGAACTGTAAACTTGTTTTACTACATTATTTTCGATAAATAAGATAAATGATAATGCCAACTAATCCCGCATCCGGGGTCAGTTGGCATAGTTGCAAGCTTTTAGTTAAAGTGTTTTTGGGGTTTACTCAACACGGATTTAATGAATGGGTTCTATACTGATAATTTGGTCAAAAAGTTAAGCTATCAATCTAAGCTAAGCAAATTCACCAGAATCTCTCCAAGTATTGCACAAAAAAATAGAAAAATCAAAAACCATTATCTAATCCAACTAGCCCCGGTCTCCTCTCCAAATTTCCACTTAGCCGCGGCAGAACCTCTTGAACAAATCAGCTCATTCTAATGAAAGACAGCGGAGATATAAAATCGAGGATAGCTTGTTATTCCACCAGGCTGAGAAGGAGAGGACGAGTAAAATAATGAGCGATGGTTGCGCGTTGGGTTCTGGCCGAGGATGATCCAAGGTGGCGCTGCAGTTGAAGGTAGCAGTAAAAACTCAAGTGGGAGGTTGCGAATGACCGTCAGTGGGGGCTTGGGGCTGGGGAATGGGGTGAGGGAGGTTGACGGGTTGAAGGCCGAAAAGGAGAGAGGATCCAGGAAGTGGATTCGAGCGAAGGCTCCTTGGGATCACTGTCTTAGGGCATTCAAGAGGCTCTCCTCTTTTACGAGGGCTCAAGGAGAAAACGGCCCCAGTCGTTAGCCCCGATTGAAATTACGTGCGCATTAACACTGAATGAGTATGGCCAGCAACAAAAGTGTGTCCTAATATTGCGTGGCTTAAGCTCGGATCGTGGTCTAATCTATAAATGGATTATAGAGACGCCATGAGAATAAAATCGAGGCCAGTTTGTACATTGAACTGCTCCTCTTTCCCCCTCCTTGACGCCATTCGCAGTCAACTTCTTTACAGATGTCAATTGCTGCCTTCGTTTCAGACAGTACATTTCATGAAACTCGAATGAAGGTTAAATGAAACCTCTTATATGATTGTGAGATCTATCAAATTTACTTGTATAGAAAATTTTGTATTGGCTTTGATTAAGCCTGGATGCTGTAGTTTTTGCAAAAGTTCGAGTCCAATGCTATTAGCTGTGAATTCTGTTGTTGAAAATGAAATTTAAAATAAAAACGTATTTATTGGCGTGAAATTACTTTTTTTGCTGGAGTGTTGATAATATTTCATCAGGACCTGATTTCTACGAGCGCTATGCGGAGCATGAGCGGCAGATGCCATAAAAATGCGTTTTACCTATATATTTAGCCGGAAAAATTCTCTTTCTTCAATGATTAACCAGTATTAACATTTTAATTTCCGTATTAGTATTTGTTTTTAGTCTAGAACTTATTTTCCGAGCAGGCCAAAAATCTCGACCTCGAGTTTCTCATTCATGGATATTGTCTTTTATCGCTAGTCATTGACCGATTTGGGTTGTATATTCATCAACTCGTATTTTATTGGATTATTTGTATTTAGATTTCATTTCATCACTTCATTTGAAGTGTATAATATTATTGCTTCTAAGGAGTGCGACTTCTAGGCCAATAATAATAATAATTATTATGTGTAGTCACTTATTAGATTATTATTTGTTAATCAACTTAGCTGTGTTTGATTGGTAAGCTGTTGCTAAATCTTTGCTAAGTTTTAATTGTTCTCGAAGATTCTTGGATAATCTCTTTACAATTGACAGTCAAATTAGCTATTTGGTAATTTAAATATCAGCTTTCTAATTCTTATCTCTGAGCTGAGTATTTTCAAGCTGTGTTTCAAGATGAAAGGATGTTTTCGTCACTACTCTCTCTCTCTCTCGCGGATCGTTTGGCTGCGTAAAGAGTTCCCTCCGAATTTTCAATTATCTTTTCTTAACAAATGCTGAAGTTTAATTGCTTCTATGTTTCATCCGTCGCAACACAATTAACGAATATGAGCGAGATGTCGATAAAACGGCTTTATCTTCGCCGGAGATGGTCAAAATTCGCTCGCTGCATGAATTTAAAGAACCCTCAGTGATGAAGGGCGTGGCTTCGAGTTAAATGCGCGTGCCACTTCTCTTAAATCGCGCTTCTCCGGTCATAAAATGTATGCTAATCCGTCGAGGAATGGATTTCATCCGCTCAATATCCGTTGCAATCAGCTCTCGCCTTCAATATGCTCCACTTTCGACCTTCCCGGCTCCTCCCTCAGGAGGGGGGGGAGGATTTCATTTCCTCCCCAAATCCCTCTCCAGGGGGAGACTGTCGATTGATTACTGTCACCATTCGCGCTCGAAATGGGAGCGAGAAAAGTGTGAGCGTCGTTCGACACGAAACAAATGAACTTACAAGTGGTTGAATGGAGAATCAACGGAATCTAAACTGAAGGTGCCCCTGGCTTCAGGGTCACTTATTCTATAAATTCTGAAAAGTAAAATATAGCATCTTTGAAATGCGTTTTATAACCTGGGCTGTAAAACGTGTGTTTTCGGGCTAGTTCCACCTAAATTCAGTCTTGAGAGTGAAGATTTTAACATGGGCTCTTATGTAGATGGCTCGGATTACGGCAGAAAAACGTCAATTTGAACGATGAAGCATGTGTAAGGTTTAAACCATCATCATTGGTCGTTGAATCATAAGATTGGTTGAATGCAGTCCTCCAACCCTTCCCTATCTAATGCTAGTTCCCTTACCTCCTGGTATCTCTTCCTATGTACTTTCCTCTTTATTTGGTCCATGAACTTCTTCCTGGATCTTCCTCTGGGGACTTTTCCCTCTGTTTTGCCTTCAATTATGTTCCTCAGAAACCCATTGTGTCTCAAGGTGTGTCCAATCCATCTGATTCTTCCTTTTTGTATGGTGTTTTATATGGTCCTTTCCTCTTCTGTACACTTCATCATTTCTTGTTTTATCCGTCCATTTTATCTTCAGCATCCTCCTCCAGCACCAGGTTTCAAAGACTTCAAATCGAAGCTTTCAGCTTCAAAGCTATAAATAGGAACTAATTATTAGAAGCGAAAAGTTGTGGGAGATAAATGAAAAATATGATATAAGAATCTCATATCTGTTCAAGTTATTTGCGAATTATTGCCATAATTGAATTAAAAATACGGTAGTCTCTGTGTAGTCTGCTCCTACGGCTGAGTGAACGTGTTCGTTAAAAAT
Source organism: Ceriagrion tenellum (assembly GCA_963169105.1). Taxonomy (NCBI): domain Eukaryota; kingdom Metazoa; phylum Arthropoda; class Insecta; order Odonata; family Coenagrionidae; genus Ceriagrion; species Ceriagrion tenellum. The sequence goes on from OY720634.1 coordinate 40,368,275, forward strand.
ATATTCTCGGGATAATCTGCATGCTGTGAAACCTGTATTAAGCGACCACCGACGGTTCCTCTGCAAAATGGTCGTTAAGAGAGGTGGTCGTTCGACAGGGGTTCAGTTTCTAAGAATGTACTGCCAATGAATGGGCGGCTGAGTTAAAAAAAAATGAAAAAAAAAAACTCTTAATGTGACGATTTGTTAAAACCTACACAGATGGTGTTCATTTTCACGTAGTTTAGTTGCTCCTGGGAAATTTTAATGCATATTGATTTGATATACACGTACAGTGAAACATGAATTAAGCAATCACGGACGGTTCCGCTGAAAATTTGCCATTGAGAGGGGTGGTCGTTAAAAGTATATCACTGCAATTGGTTCCTTAATTTTGTTTTTTATAGGTCACCCATTTTATCAGTGGAAGCAGGTTTTTTAAACAAAAAAAATGTGATTTAGTGTTACTTTTGATTCATGTAGTTAGGCTAGACCCACCTTAATACTACAAAGTTTCATTTGAGAGATCGGTTTCCGATTGTGGATTTTATGTTATTTTTATCCGTAAATCGTGGCTTCTCTTGGTTCACAATTCCTCCTTATTTTTCTTATCTTTACCCTCTCACCATTCATTCTTTAGGATTAGAAAAAGAAACCTGTTGGAGTTGTTATTTTCAAAATATTTTATTTCCAAGGGCGCACCTTGAGTCTGAGATGGAGCTATGATAATTTTTGTCCCAAAATTTGTTCGGTGGTTCTAGAGAAATCATGATCATTCGGTGAATGGGTCAGTGGCATTATTCATTCATATGTAGATACTTAAATTAGATTTTGATGGGTATTTGTTCCTCATCTATCAACCTCTTTCGGTCTCTCTCCTTCCTCACCTGATTTCTATCTTCAGGTCAATTGCATGCATCTTATCTCTCCTCATTGAGCCATATATGCGTGCACATTTCCGCCCTCTCCCCCTTTTTCCCAGCATTCTTCATTCCGAAGTGGACGTCAGCATCATATCCATCATTTAATACTTTCTCCATCATTTTGCCTTCTTTGCTTCCTGTTGATTTCCCATGGCATCTTCCTTTCCCCTCCTGCCACTGACAGCGCTGCTTCTTTTATCTCCATTTCGGTTCTTCGCTATTTCTCAGTTTATCTCCAATCCTGTATGTCGAGCAACTCTTATCTACTCTTATCCTCTCTCCCCAGGTTACAGATTTTGCTGCCATGTAGTGCTACGATTCATGCCAGGCTTCTCGCTATGACTTAACATCTGATCAACACTTTTATTTGACATCTTTGCTCTGGGGTTCTGCAAAATTCTTTTGGAAATATGTGTTGAAAATATCAAAAGAAAATTGTGACGACGTAATGTGCATATGGTACAACTCGCGCTAAGTTTACTGTCACGGTTCAGTTTACGTACTAATTTTGAGATAGTGCTACCCATAGCTTACTTTTTATGCCTAGGTATTTGTATTTGGGTAGCCATAGTGCCAATAATAGTACTATAGAAAACTGTAAATAAATTAAAGTACACAATTTGAAAGTTTTCGGTATTTTCCTTACCCAAAATAAAAATTATAATGGTAGATCGAAAACATTTCTATCGTTAAACCAATATGAACCATAAACGTTTAAGGATATAGTGTCAGCCAGGAGTGTTGGTATTAACCAAGTAGCATCTCCCAATATAATTTGAGATGAATTTATTTAAATATTCTAATATGTTAAAAGTACCTATATTTGACTTGTTTAATTTTTTTTTTCAAATTAGCTAGATACTAAACAATAATGAACCGTCATCGCAGAATCGCCAATGATGCATTTCTCGTGAGTTGGAACGTATGCTATTTGTTATTTACGTATGGACTCCTTTTGTAATGATTGGGCTTGGCTCGTTTTTCACATTGCTATTTGAAGTGGAATAGTGCGCAATTTAACCACAAAAAAATTCAGTTCCGCCCCTGTGGGAGGCATTATGAAAGGTCTTTCAATGGGTAAGCCAACATATCACTCCATCTCGCGAACGTACTGTTAGGCGGCTTGCTGCCGTTGAAAGGTTTTCCGTATAACAAGCGCAACATTTATTTGTGTCACTACTTGAGTTGGAAGCGCACAGAGAGGATATCACATTCACTATTGCTCCGAAGCCACGGGCAGCCGATTTCCTGCGGAGGCGGAGATGAATGATATAGCAAGCAGCCGGCCTCCTTCCCTCCCTATGATAATGCCTGCCCCGTGAGGAAACGATGGTGGCAATCAACAGGCAGCACTTATTCCGGGAGATTGATTGGCGCGCGAGGGGTGTCCGGGTGGGGTGGCTCGTTCATCGTATTCCCCAGGGGGGGGAGCAGAGAGGAGCAGGGGGACGGGAGAAAATGATTTGGTGGCAGTGTGGACGGGATGAGTCTGAGAGGAGGAGGGAGGAGGAAATACGCGTTTGGGGGAGAAGAGGAAACAGTCTTGGATCGGTTTTTTGCCCTCATCGGGGTGTTTGGAAACGAGAGGAGACTCAAGGAATGGGGCGTGAAAATTGCTGGTGTGAGAAAGAGTGATTGAATGTCTATTTGCTTTATTTTTGTTTTATACGGTTCCCTTGGGAGGTTTGAATTAATCTGAGCGTTGTGTTCTACTCTGTGTGCAGCTGATAAAGAGTTCTCCCATCCCGAAGTTTGTTGATTCGAATCCTGTAAGAATTTTAATAGTGTGTTCAGTCTACGAATAATTGCACTAATTGTGTCGGTGTAATTGAGGGGTGTAATCCTTCTCTGAAGCAAGTACGCAGAACAAGCAATTTGAGTAATCGCACGTGCCTTCACTTAATCCTCAATACTCTTATATTTCACGGACTACTTACAGAGGAGATGATTCCTTGTAAAGGGATAATGAAAAATTACCTCTTATTATCACAGATTCTAGCGCTGTTTCTCTCGATGCTGGAGACGTAACCTTCAATGTGTCTTAGTCATAATGATTGATATCTGGCTCAGTTTCAATCTTAAAGTTCAATGCAATGTAATGCAGCTCCAAATTAACGTTATTATTGATTGTGACAATGAGTACTAGCGGGATTATCGGGTTACAATCATAATGAATATTGTGGTCATGCAAATGTAGGAAGTTTTGTGGAGTAAATGTTGCATTTCTTCAATGACTTGTAATAGAAACTAATTATTCAACTCATACCATATTTGGGCTTAAAATAGTTTTGCTGACTTCTAGAAGGCCGATGGCAAATTAGACTGGGGTAAGTTAATAATATATTGTTGAGCATTTGAGAATAACTACTGGTGATGATTCCAGAAACAAACTCAATGGCTCAGGCAGCTTAATTAAAGATAGTGGATGGATAATGTGACTCAAAAGCATTGAGGAGGGAATAATAAAAGGCTTGTCCTTATAATCAATTCCTTCCAGAAATAATAGCTTTTCATACTGTAGAGAAATTACTTAAAATAAGTGTCGGGTGATGGAAAATAGAAGAGTAGCCTGGCGTTGAAATTAATTTGCTTTTTCTGATAGACGCCATGGATATCAAAGTTAACGTCCGATCCGACAGTCGGAGTAGTGTACTTGAAATGCTCTCCTCATTGCACCCAACCAGGGATCAAAATGCTCGCTAAACTATCGGTATTCGAGCCCATACTCTCCATGTAGAATGCTGGTACTCCGCCGCGCTAACCTGACCACAATGCTTAGGCATTCATGAATATAACGATATTCATGCCCAGTTACAGCAAGCATATATTATCTGATGACTTTTTGTCATGCCCTTTTATATAATTATTTTTTCTCTGGATATTAGTCGAAATTTATTATTTGTTTAATTCATCCCTACTAATTTTTTCCAATATTTATTTATACTTCTTCAGGGCAACATTAAAATTATTTACCCCGGAAGATCATGGATGCAAAACTACCACTCATTTAATTTTATAATTCACCAAATTAATAGAAGATAACAATTTCTATGGCACCAAATCGTGGTACATGACCTGAGGTTTTGTTCAGTAGTATCTTACTGTCTGTAATTCTTTAAACGAGACTTTTGTCTCATAAGCCCTTTCACGGAAAAACTTGGGAGTTGTCGATGGATATTTCCGCTGATTGCCACCATATGGAATTTGAAATAATTTGGCCCGTATTTTAGTGATATGAACTTGCCATAGTGAGGAGTGCTTGTACAGAGAAGGATGATAGGGCAAGATGGAGAAAGAAATGAGATTACAACGGGGCACTCCTCTTAGGGTTGAAGATAGAGTGTCACCCACATTATTATAGGTCGAGAGCTATTCTGATTAATAGTTACTTTTGTAGGAGGTAATTCTCCGTATAAATAAAACAGGGGCATGTGAGCATAATGTGATTTTACTATTTAAGATGATCTTCTGTAAGTAATGCTCACTCAATACCTGCAACACTTTTGAGGTTCACCGCCTATTTCCTGATTTCCTTTCCTAGTCATGAAGATGATTATTTTGCGTATTTTCCTCTAGTTTTAGTTGTTCTGTAGCCATAAAATGTGTTTATTAGCGCACATAATAGTACTTGTCTTTGGGGTAAGATGGTGGAGAGGCAGGGAGAGAGGGAGAGGTGGGAGGGGAGGATGTCGTGGGTGTGTGGCTGTCAAGCGGAGTGCTCTCTTACTATGGGAGCCATCCATCTGAAGGGTTCGATTTGGATGGAAACAATATTCACTAAAGAATTCGCCGACAGAGAGCACGTATATTCCATGTCCACCATGACTCATCTTTTTACTATCTTATGGTTTTCATTACTTGGTGAGGTGGTTTTACTACAGTGTAATTTTTTATTTTCATCTGCCAAGACGGTTGAGCTTACTTACCTTAGCTAAATGAATTTTAAAATTGATTTTTAGGAAAAGGCAACAGCTATTCTCGAAGCGGAACCCATATTCGAAAGCTATGGAATGCCAGCACAAGCTGAGAGTACTATCGTCACGATTTCAATTCCTGTGGCGGCTAATTCCATTACCACGATAAACCAATCAAAACAAGGATAAGGTTCCGAACTATGAAAGTCAAAATCCGAATATATTTCATGAATTTCCTCGACAGCCCATTATGAATGAGGACATTTCAGGGAAGATATGGACGATTGGCTATCCCACTTATATAGTCATCGTAGACGTAACTTGATGAAATGTTTGTCGTTTTATTGCAGCGTCAAAGTTCCTTTTAAATGGCTAAGATCTCTAGGTATTAATTGTGTTGCCTCGTGCTTGAAGCTCAAACAAATTTCTTATTACCAAATCGGGAAGGTTGCTGCGTATTTTCCACCTGTTTCAATTACTTTGAAGTCATTTGTGCTCTTCAAAGTCGTTGGCAATTAAATTTCCTGTCTTGGGAGAAGTAGACGAGTTGCCTAAAGTGAGTTATTAAGGTACTCACGGGTGATTCGGTGCTTAAGTGAGGAGGATCCCCCACCCCATTAGTTCAACGGACGAGCCATTCAATCATAAGTGTCTGAGAGGGATGAATGGAGAAGTGGGTCATGCAGGCAGGAAGAAGGAATAAGGGGGAGCGTGTAAATAATTATAGTGGCGGTATGTTATTGACCATGTTGTTTAACAATTACTTGTGACAGCTATTGTATTGACGCGATCATAAGTCAGAATTTATCAATTAAATGCGATTGATATGTTTTTTTTTGGCAAACGCTGTAAAATTTCGTGCGATTGTCTACGAGTTTCATGCATCAAGTCATTGAAATAATCACTGTGACGCCTTGATTTATTCCCATTAGTTTTGGTCTCCCTGAAACTGTTAATTTGGCTTATAGACGCGCACAATCGAACTTGTTATCGGTGAGGAGGAGTAGTGGCGGAGAAGGGGGCTGAGAGAAAGAGGGAGTGAAACGGGAAGTGTGAGGGAGAAAGAAGTAACCGTATGCTGGGGTGGGTGTTCTCTTCCCTCCTACCCCCTTGTGCGTGCGGGGGGGTGAGCCATCCGTTTGAAGGGTTCGAGAGGGGGATGGATGGAAAAGGGGGGTTGTGTGCAGGGGGTGGAAGAGGAATAAGGAGTAGAATTGGGGAGGGAGGGAGGAATAGAACTGGAGCGGCCGTGCCCCGTGAGTGGAGGGCGCGCCCCAAAAGGGGTGGCAGCCTATAAGAAGAACGAGAGCCTTGCTCCCCCAACCCCCCACCCCACCGTCCCGCCCCGCCTTCCCGTCGGACCCTCAAGACCGTTTCTTCTCCGCCCCCGCCTTGCCCCACGCCCACCCTGGGGTCCTCCTCCTCTTCTTACATCCCTGCCGCCACCGCAAGGATCCCTCTCTCCGTCTCCGGATCATCTGCTCCGCGCTCTCCTCCGCTATCGGTTGACGGCAGTCGTCGTCTCGAAAGCCTCTTCTTCTCCTTTGGTCCTCGCGGATACTCAACAGGTGAGGCCGATATCGCTTCTCTTTTTCGGGTCCAGCCTCTTCCCCGCAACACTTCCTCAAACTCTCTCCCTCTCTCACTTCATCATAATCTCTGAAAGCGTTCCCTCTTTTACGAGAAGGAGCAGGTTACGATTCCCTTATTTTCTGCACTTGGTTTACTTGTTTTAATTCATTTTTTGGTTTTCCCAAGAGGACAAGGTTTTTTCGGTCTCTCTTTTTGTTGCCGTGAGCAACGTTTATGCTCACTTTTTTTAAATTGCCCACTCCATGGGATAGCGGGAAAGCTTTTTTTCATAACCATGCGAGCCGTTACGTCCAGGCATTTTCTTTTTGAAGCCACGAGAGAAAATTTCGTGAGCTTCCTAGTCAATTTAACCAAAATGTGAAACTTAATCCTCCTCGTTTGCTAACCGACTTCTTTTATTCCTCGGTACTTTCCGGTTACGACCTATTCTCCACGAGTAATGCGTGTTATTTCGCTAATGGTGGAACTCCCTCAATTTTCTCTCGAGAAGGGAGGTTTCCAATGAGAATGTATCCGATCCAATCTCATTTCATAACGTTATGACGGTTTCAGAAATTCGATTGTTCTCTGGGTAAATTAGTTAAGTGCTGTTCATGAACCCAATGTGATACTGACTATTCTGCGCGAACATATCCCTAATTGCTGGTTAAATTTATAACATTACATTAAGATATTTTCACAATCAGGTCTATTTCACAAGGATTAAGTTTTCAGTGAGATTACAGAAGTGTTTTAAATTAACATTTCCCGAAATTTCCAGCTCTTGCAAGTTTTGGAGACATTTGAAACGGCATATTTTCCAAATTTCCCATATTTTTGCTCATTCTCATCCATTGGTATGTTACTAAAATATTTTTGAAGTAATTGGTGTAGAATTTGACATTTCTCTCTCATCGATGGGTGACTATTTTTCATTTGCATAGGGAGACTTCAAAAAGGTAGTTGGCCAGACGTATTTATGCTTCTGAGTTTGTGGAAGTGTTGTATGCACCGTTCTTTGAGATAGTGACACATTCACCGTTCTTTGAGAACTTTTCTATGAGAACTTTTAATATTCAAGATAAAGTATTAACGAAAGTAGACTACAAATTTTGTTCTAGGTAAGTGGGAATATTATATGTAGTGTGGAATTACTGATAAATGGAATTACACCTGTGAAATAGTCCAAGTTGATGATGATCATTTACTACTTGCAGATGTATTATTTTACTCTCCCTCCCTGATCAACTTACACATCAATTTCTATTTTCCACTCATGACTTGGGCGTGGCATAGTCCTGGAGCTTTGAGCTGTAATAAAATTATCTTACGCCTAAATTTGTATTTAGTGAAACAATTAACTGCAGATCCAAATTTTTTACTCATTTAAACTGTTTGTACTCATATGCGAGGAACATCATTAGCACGTGAATCAATCCCAATGTCATTGGCGAGTGTGTGATTAATTGAGGAGAGTTGCCAATTGATGCGTAACGATGTAAAAAATACGAGATAATGAGTCAATCATGAAATTTTGAGTAACTTTTGAGTTGTGTACTTTATTTCAAATTAATTTTATATCTTCTTGTATTCCAGTCTTTCGAGCGGGGTGCATTTGATTGTTATGCTTTTTATGGTATAAAACTATTATTCATCCAATATTTCACCATTTTATCCAATTATACAGTCCTTTTAGAGCACGACACGTCAGATGCTATAAGATGTAAGCTATAAGGGTTACAAATCATAGAAAACGCGTTCATTGTATGAATGAATGTAATGCGACTAGGGAGGTCATCAAGTACTAATTCACCAATGAACCTAGCCAAACCACCAACTGGAAATTTACTGGGTTTGAATTTCTGTGTAAATTCATTTTTATTTCTATAATACTTTTGAACAATCACAGTTCGCTCAGAGTAAATAACATTTCAAGGCTTCTTCAAAAAACACTTGTTTATGGAAGGCATCTTACCGTAGACTAAATATTTTCCTTCGATTACTTACTAGATGGAAATGAGACTTGAAGTCCTAGACAAAATCTTTCCGCTATGTATTTCTATGGAATGTTTTACATTATTGACTTTTTTCTATTCTTAAAGCTGAGAACATTTCAATCATCAGCTTTTTCAATATTCAATTCAATTGTTCAAGCTTAAAGACTCGATGAAGATTTTATTCTCTGTTATTAAAATATTGTCAATGAGTAGATATAAAATTTTGATGAATTGATATATTATTTACTCAGTTTAATTGTAACAAATAGTCATAATCTCTTATGACCATTAGATTTAGCATCAAGTTTAGTTTTTGTAGTTAACTTAGTTTTTGATCGCGTATTCCTTCATTGCATGATCTTATTAATGTCTTTACCGAGATAACTTGTATCGAATCATAATTTGTATTGAAATCTTCTTAACTAAGTATGAAAAAATAGGCAAATTTCACTGTGATAAAATTAAGTCCGACCGGTTTCGCTTTTTACAGCATTTTTAGGTGAATATGGTGTAAAAAGCGAATAAATTTTATCGCAGTGGAAGTTGCCTATTTTTTCATACTAATTTATGTTCCGATTCCACTCCATCAAGCCTGAAACCACAGAGAAATCTTCTTAACTGAGATAATTTGTATCGAAAATCATCATTCGAATTGTGCGCATAAATCACGGAAAAATATGTTGGCAATTATAGAACTCGCGGAACAAGGGGAAGAGGGATTGCCTCACCTCATCTTCATGGCAGATCATTCCATTCCATTTAATTTTCAGCTCCGTCGCATTTGGCGCATTTTTACCCCCATCCGCACTGAATACTGCTGACTCTTCTTTTGAGCTTGACAAGTGTAAAAGTTTTTGATAAGTTGACTCATTTGGCTGATTCAAGGAATTTTCAACTTTGTGATTCCCGTAGACAGGTTACTCACAAATAAGATTTATTCTTCTTTCTCCACCATGATGTATCATATAAGGAAACTAGGAAGATTTTTAGCTTCATTTCTGAGAGTATGATGCAATATCTTTTTGCTATTGCTTCTTGGAGTTAATATCTCAGGCTTGAAAAAAACTAATTTTATAAACTACCTTTGTGAGATAAGGTTTGAATAGCTGGTTATCACATATTTTTTAAGGCCAAAAGGTTTATAATCGAAGTCCTTCTAATTTATACAGTTTATTACTTCAGATAAGTTTTTCGCACCTCCATACTTATGTGAAAGTTGATGTTTTACAATAATATATTACACTTGTAGTCATTTCCATGCTTAGACTTTCGATAGGTTTTAGTTTTTAGGAATCTTGTAGTATTTAAACGTAGGCGTTTAACTTCTCACCTCCGAGTTAGGTAGATTAGAAAGCGATAATTATTTTAAAATCCAGAAAAATGATTTACATATTTGCCAATCTGTTCCGACATTCCTCTTTCAGCCAGACATGAAAGCTTTGAAGTTTCAAGGTAGTCTTTTAACTGCCAAAAGTGTACTTACTTATATTCCTTCACATTGGCAAAGTTTTGCACTATAGTACTTCTATCATTTAACTCGATTCTCTCGGGCTTAACTCAGTGAAAATTCTTGATAACTCTATCACTGCAAACACGAAAATGTTTACAACAGATTTGTTGCCGACCGATGTCATCGCTCAAAGGTGGCATTATCTGATAAATGCGGTAATGTCGATTTTACGATGAAACCATTCGAAAAGTAAATAATCTATGGTAAAAAAAGTTACTATAGCTATTCAGTTTTCGTTTGATGTCATTTATCAGTGATACTATGGAATGAAATGTTGATTCATATGGTTTTTTGTGAACGGCTGAGGACGGTGGGAACGCTTGGGACGGTCGCAGCTGAAGATGGGACATTTCGAAGACAGTTTGTAGCAGACTTTCATAGAAATGTGACTCAAGAACATGATAAATTTCCGTTGATAAGATGTTAATGTTTTTAGAAATATAGGGACTCTAGATGACTTCATTATTATAAATGTATTCCGATGGTTGACGCATCTGAGACAATGTTCAAATTATCCACTCCATCTGAGTGGTCATTACAAACACTGGACCTGTCTGCATTGTCCTTTGTGAATATTTTCACCCTCGTTCGTTGAGTATTTGTGCTATCCAATGTGAAGTTGGAGGAAAAGGAGGAAAACACAGTTTTTCTCTGGTTGTCATACTCGACGTGGGTGGAGACAATCAAAGTCAAGTTCGGCGATTGGGAGCCTTACATTACCAACAATCAGTCATCTCTCCATCACTGCGAGCAGCAGTGTGGCCAATTTCTGGAGCTGATGCGAAAGAGGACTGTAAGCAGTACATTGCCGAAACCTGTGGACGGCAAAGAGGGACTTTGATCAAACACTCCAAGTCTTTTAAGTGACCTGATCACGGAATAAAAGGCCACGTTTTGTAGTGAGTGACATGATTATGGGGATGCTAATGAATGGAAGAATTTATAACAATTGCTAGGGTTGGATTTGACTCGAGAATGTACTCACGCTATTCGAACGTAAGTGAAAGAGAGACCTGTGACCAATAGAAAAAAAAACAGATTTGAATACTCAATGGCATGTACTGAGAATGCCTGTAGTCTCTAGTCTACAGGCTCAAGAACTCTACTTCTCCTGGTATTTCTGTTAGCGGCCTGAAGACAAGAATTTATGATGAGGGCTGAAAGGTTAATTACATGTGTTTCTTTGGAAGGAGTCACAGCCGAAAGAGATTTACTGTACGAGGTATTGTATGACCTTATATATCCGCTCATGTGTCAAATTCCCTTTCACTGAGTGAAACCTCTAGTTATGACCATGTGAAAATTCATACCTTAATGATTTGCTTTAAACACAATGCATGGTATGTAATCTGTTGGTTGAATTCCGTAAATGTAAGATTCTTATCTACATCTACATACAACCCCTCGAGACGCCGCTTGGGCGTGTGGCAGGGGGTGGTAGATCAACAGCCGTGTAAAGATGTAAACTTTGTAGAGGCGTAATGGTGACATGTACTCCGTCCCTTATTTATCCCTTGAGACCCCAATGCCCACACTCGCCTAGATCATTTGCCTGTGACTTTTCTGCTCCAGTACACATTTAAAGCTAGTAAAAAATAAGGATTCATTGAAAAAAGTCGGACTGTTTTGATCTAGCTAAAATTTTAAATTTCGTCATGTGAAACACCGCCTATTTTTCTCTTCCAGGTCGCTCTACCTCAGGTGGTATCCAGACGTTCCCGTTGCTTCGCAGAATGAGCGGCAAAGGATTGATTGGCCTGTGGCTGTATCGCATGGGCGAGGAGTGGACGCTGAACGAAGGGATGACCACACCCATTGTGTCCATGTCATCGTCCCACCCCAGAGCCCCCGCTCTCTCCCAAATAGGACATGCCGTGAGTTTGACGTACCCTTCCCTCCTTAATCAGCATGCCTAGAGGAAAAGTGGGCATTTTAGCCCTTTATGTATAGGAATAAACGAAGATATCTACTGTCAATTGGTGGAGAGACTAGATAAGGAGACATTAAAGGCTCGGAGTCTACTCAATGAACTTAAAATACTCGAAAACCTCAGATCAGACTAGTTGCAGTATGGCTGGAATAATATAATTTAAATCCCGCTCTATAGTTCCAGAAGTGATGAAAGCGACAAAAAAGAGACACACTATCCGAATTTATATGTAAAACATTCCTTCTTTTTATGCACCAGAGGTGACCATCACAAATCTAGAGAGAGACTCTGTAATACGATATGAACATGCAATTAGGTTATAGTCGTCACTTTAGGTTAAGGGTACCTCAGTTTAACATCCCTTTCGACCGACGGAGTACATCAAAAGTCTCAGCTACCGCCGAATTTCGGACGTGGTCCCTCGGCATAGGAAGCCAGGATTCCAGTCACCATACAAACACGATATCTTAGCACCGGATTTATGAATTGACAATTCGCTGAGAATGGTGGGGTTGGGCTGATGCATCAGAAAGAGGTTAGTGGATCACATATATATTGAATCCCAACATTTTATGATGATTTGATGGTCCACACAAGTACAAGGTCATCTTCTTTCACATCCATCTGTGAAGATTTGTTAGCTGCATCTCTTCCGCTTTATTCCCTCTTAATATCTCATTTTTACATGCCGCGCAATTTGTTTCGTTTGTTTAACCGTCGGTCTTTTTTGATGATCCAGAGGAACAAAACTGTGCTGAACCACAGAGTGAGACGCTGTGGTGCTCAATTCACGTTCAATTCACCCTAGTAATCTCCCTCTTTCTTTTCCTCGTCCCTGTTGCCTCCTCTATTCATGACTGGTTCCCTAAAATCCTCATTTTATATTTTTCTCTGCTGACTTGAAAGTTGTTTGTTTAATTTCTTTTTTTGTAAGACTTTGTATTTTGTCTTTGTACTCCACTCCTCATGAAGGCATGTAAACTAATTCTTTGTCCTTAGGGACTATGTCCCAGGGCAATAAAATTGTTTTTTATTCTATTCTATTCTATAATCCCGTGCAACATATCCCCACGGCGACTCACTGGTTTGTAAGTAGATGTCGTGGATAGTATGGGACAGCGATGTTATCTCATTTGTAATAGTAAAGGAACCAGATGACGTGATGACCGTTTATGCCAAAAGAAAAGTCCTATTTTGAAATCCATGCATTAGACTTGGGTATCCGATGAAACGTTGGAATACATTTAAAAACAGATGGAAGGGAGAACTGTAATTGTTAATAACGCGGAGAATAGAGACATGAATATTTGAACGCTGCATATTAAAAATTTTAATTACGTTATTGTGATACAACGTGGTGTCTTAATGATGTCGCATCAATAATAGAAACAAGAAAAAATACCCGAAGATTGTTCAAATTCAGTCACTATCGGTTTCCTTTTGCAAAAATTCTGAATTTCCATTCTTCCTCGGTATTGACGCATGTGAAAGAATAAAAAAAGATGATCAATGACCAAATGTTATACTGGATTTACCACTGAGGATATAGTTTTTTCAGTCACCAACTTTTCTCCGGGGAGTGAATTGCTTAAAATCATTCTAACTTCACTTATATGTTTTACAAAGCCCTATATTTACTACCTAATAGCTTTTATGGTCTCCTATAATAACTAAAAATATAAATTGTTGTTATAAATAACCGCAGTTTGAGTCTTAATAATTAATATTTTAGTTTAGTGGTACATTTATACTTATCCGTACGTAAATATGACTGTTGTTTATCAAAAGTGACTTTTATAATTGCTCCTCGAGCTGAAGGGATATTGCGACTTTTCACGGAAAAATATCGTCGTATAAAGATTTCAGCTGTTGTACTAGTGATTTCCTGCTAGAAAGATCAACCGTGGTTGTTGAAAATAGCGGCGGAAACAAGTCTTCCGCTAACATGCGACTCTTCTACTTTCTGACTACGAATCGTTTGTTGACTAAAAACATTCCAACCAAAATGGTTAATTTTTAAAGCATATTTCATTTGATATTATTATTATGGATTGCAATAAAATGAGGTAATTGTTCTGACCACATGCCCGAATCAATTTTTGAGCAAGGTAAATTGCCCATGTAGGATTGCTTAAATTTTAACTTATGGCATATGTCTTTTTATTGGAACGGAATCAACGCAAACAAACTTCCAGCATTCGGTTAGTTTTAGTAGTAATCATTGGGAGATACGGAATTCATGATGCGTTCAAATGCATAATATGTAAGTCTGGATGAAATTCCTATAAGTATTGAGCGATCGATGAATGAAGCATGAAATTATGTGTATTTCGCCAAAGGCTGATGGGCCTGGAAAAGTGATCATCCAGCGCCATCTGCAGTCTTAAATGCGAAGATTGTTTAGCTGCAGCTCTTTACTCTCATTTTGGCCAACCATTTTCATTCTTTACTAAATTTCCATTTAAACGACTTCCTTATTTTTTTCATGTAATTACCTACCCCTTCCTTACGAGGGATACCATCCTCAAATATCAAAGACAATCCACAGACATATTACTGGTCGAATTGCCTCTATTATCGGCGTTAATCCGGTCTAAATCCGTACCTTGCGATACGAATTATGTGAAATATCTCTAGCGTTTTCAAGTAACTCATCGACACACTCGAAAATGTTTCAAAATCAAGATATATTCGCAATAATCCGACATCTGATTTTTGAAACTTCTTTTTAAACAAAAGTTAAAACGATAAAATACGGAAATCGTAACACATCGTTATTTTATTTTGAATCCATCCACTTTAAATATTTCAGCCACTCTTAATCTTTGTCAAGCCTTTATAGTTGTTATAGACCCTTACTTTTCTTTGTGACGCTGGCGTTCCAAGAGAACAAGTCATTTGTCGCCGGTTATTCCTTCGTAAAATCAACGATATCATCTTTAGGTTGGGCAAAAAAAAACGAGATTTTCTGCTGGAGTACAGACATCTAGCAAATAATTGCCGCAACACCAGGCTTTGGGGATCCATAATTTAATCTAATCAACTTTAATGCTTGGTATTTTGTGTGAAGGCTCGACTTTAACCATGAAAATCCCTCACATTTGCATCAAGCCAAAACGATTAGAAAATCATTAATTCAGAGAGAATAGATTAAGAAGCCTGGAAACCACCATAACGTCTAGCCTAGAGTGTGGAGAAGGCATTTTAAACATTGTTTTACCTAATCATGGGCCTAGGTAATATCAAGCAAACGACAGAAAGGTCCTCGGATGAAAAGAGAGTCATTAAATCAATATATATCATTAATATTTTCTCTCTTGCATTATCATCCCTAGTAGTTTCTTCTGCTTCACTTCATATATTTGACAACGTTGCTAGTTTCGAGAACCATGTTAATTCAGGACGTACTCCGCTTCGTTGTCCTCTAGTCCTATATTCCATGGCGATTCTGGGGAGGCGGTCCTGTTGCAGTCTTCCTACGCGTTTGTACCATTTGATTTTACATTCTTTAATTTTATCTTCTTATTTTCAAAACGTTAAAATCCTCTCATATGTATTCATTGCGGATTCTACCTTTAATTTGCAACCTTTTTCTCAGACATATCATTTCAGCTTATTCAATTTTATTTATGTCTCTCTTTGAGAGTAACCACGTCTCACTCCCATACAATGCCATGGAAATGCCGTCGTTTTGAAAGTTTTTATTTAGTTTCATTACTTTTGTAATATTTTAGAGTTCTTTCGATTGTTCCGCATTTGTATTTAAGTTGGCTAATTTTTTCCAAAATCCGATCATCCATGATAGATAGTTCGCACCCTAGGTATTTAAATATGGATACCCGCTCTAAGATTTGGTCGTTTATTACAATTTATGTTCTAAAAAGGTATTTTCCCGTTAATTTCGTCACCTTTGTATTATGTGGTGCCATTGTCAGTTCATTTTGCTCTGTTATATTTTTAAGGGAAAATACCCCCCTCTGAGAGTCATTTATTGTCCGTTGTAAGATAACAACATCGTCAGCATAAGGAACAATATTTATCATAAGATTCGTAATTTACGTTATTTCGTGAACTCGTTGGCTTCTGCGGAGTTGTTGAGACGGAAGTGAAGTCTTTTTGGCTGTTGAAAATGTCATCTACGACAGTAGAACTACGCGAAAGAGAGCCCGGAAAGCCTTCACTGCTATATTATTCCGTGTTCAAAGATTTTCTTCCATTGTTTTACCACATCGTCTAGATAGATGTTAAAAAGAGTTGGAGATATGCAACAGCATAGTATTACTCCTCTGTTTGTTTTCACTGCTGCTGCCAATTCTTTTTCCTGCGACTATGTTAGAGGAGGTAAAATTATTGAATAGGTGCTATAGCCTAAAATATAGAGAATATCCTCCATATTTCCAGCATTCCATATCGCTTTTGAATGAAATTTTAGCTGCTTTAAAAATATGTTGCGTAAATCCTCATCTAGTCTAATTTCCCAAAGAGTAGCTCTGTCTGTACTATCAAATACCTTTTGAAATCATTAAAGTGATGTGTGTTTCCGAAATGAATTATTTTCTCTTCTGCAACAATTGTTTTAGTGTAAATGTAGCATTCACTGTGGAGCATCCTTTTTGAAAAACCATCTGTTATTCACCAATTATGTTTTCTGCAATGACCTTAAGTCTGCTATTTATTATTCTTGCATGTATCTTATATAACTATCTAAAATACAAATGCCCCTATAATTTTCCCAGTAGTTTCAGTCACTTTTTTAAATAAAGAAATTAATTTTCGTTTCAACTCATTTCCAGGGATTTTGTTATGTTTCCCGCTTGTATTGAATAGGTGTAATAACCTAAAATGTAGAGAATTTCCTCCTGATTTCCAGCATTCCGTATTGATTTCACCTATTCCAGTTTATTTTCTATTCGTTAAAGAATCGATGTTTACTATCATCTCAAAAAAAGTAATGCCATCTAATCCATAATGTTCAACCGTGAGATTTTATTCTTCTGAAGGCTTGTTTTAATACTATAAATGTTCATAAAAGGTAATTTAAAATGCATCATCAATTAAATTCAACCGCATGGCGTCTCTACGATCATGTTTTATGGTTTTGGTGCTTTATAAGAAAGAAACTGCTAAATTTCGCGTTGTAAATATGAAAAATTTTATTTACTGAGCTCAGTGAGACCTGTAGATCTTGATTTGTGTCTAAAATAGCGGGATCACCTTCTAAACGGAGCGTGCAATTTAATATTTATTTCACTATATCTCCTTTGATTCCTTCCCATTCGCTTCTTGCATTGTATGCCTTGATTCTTTATACAGCTACAATTTTCTGAGCGCAGGTGGGGTAATGCTCGTATTTCTAACTCCTTTGTTTATGGAGCAAACAGGCTCAACCTTCAGTCAACCTCCCCAGATGTCAAGTAAACCTTTGTATACCTCGATTTCAATGATTCTTGCGTCTCTCTGGCGTTCCAAGTTGACCTGGTTTTACACACCTGATATATTATTCTTTTGTCATATCCTCTTCCAAGATTTTCCTGTATTGTGTATTCCCTTTTTTTTACTCGAGCTAATAATAAGCCTTCTCCACGTTTTCATATATTCCGCATATAAATGATTAAGAAACGAATAAAAAATTTTCGATTCAAAATCATTTTCAATTATGATACTTTGACAAATGATATTATGATACTTTTTAAAGTAATGCGTTTTTATTCCATTGGCTATTTTCTTTAAAATTGCCTTATTTCTATGATAACATTTGTGACTTATGGGTATCCATTTAATTAATTTGTGAGTTATGATGAAAAGATGTTGTTTCCGGCATTCCTCCTACTGCCAGTCCGGTATGTGGCCGGCTGGCAGTAGTTCATGGAGCTATTGCAGTTGAATATATTACGGTCATGAGAAATATAAAAGGTGGCATTCTTAAAAATATTTGCTTTATCCTTCCAATGACATTTATTTACTTATAAATTTGAGCTTGGATAGTATTACACGGTGGGCTGAATTTCATTTTACTACATATCGTAAACCGGGGTGAAGCCGATACAGTTTTGAGGTTTGGTAGGTCTCCACTACAAATCTTTTTTTATATTTAATGAACTTTTTAGTGGGGAAACTAAAGTAACCAAGTAATCGTTTAACATCTGAATTAAATCAATCTAATCTCTAAGAGCACTGATAAAAGAGTTAAATTTGTACTATCTTCACCACTCAAGGTGGTGTGATGGCTTCTAAATATGTAAACCTTACACCGATGTTTTTCGTTGAAATCTCGTAGACAAGTTTTCTGTCTTTGAAGACTCGTGGTTTATTTTCAACTTCGTACCTTTAATTTCATACTCGGATACATCGTTCAAAATCTGTGTTCTTGGTAAACGCCCTACCAACCTTCAAATCGCATTGAATTTTCCATAGCAAAGCGTTAGCCATTTCTCATAACCATTGCAATTGAATAACTTGGTGGCGATCCCATAGGTTACCCCATCAAGGCTTTCTGGAGGATAATCCTTATCCTCAGGACAAGGGCGTAATTTGAGCCTCTTGATATTGAGGCAGAGATTACCGGGATCCCAAGTAGATTGGTAGATTTAATGGCCTTTTGAGATAAATTTAGCCATGCCAGAATTTTTCCGAATACTTTCTTTTTTCGCTTTAATGTTCTATTTTTTCACTGTGGTTCTTTTTAAATTCATTTATATAAACTAAGCAGAGTAACGAAAAATGTCCCTGTAAACTTAGTATTTCGGAGTCTTTAAAAATATTGGGGGGCCACTTACCACTCCAAAATTAGGTGCGCCTATGCTTCCGGCCTCCAGGTTTTCTCGGCAAGTCCATGGCACCCGGAAAAATAGTGACTAGAACAACGGAAACATGAAATGAAGGTTATACTTTGATGTACCATATTCAACCCGCTAACTGTATTTTTGAAATCTTTTAGAGATTTAAAAAATTGTTAAAAACATATATTTACGTTTTTTCAACGGATTACTACCCTCAAATACTATCTTGAACAAAGAAAATACTTACTCGGCGATACCATTACCCAGGACGGCACTAGAACTGAGGTTTGGCGATGTTGTAAAGATAACACGTTAAAACTGATGATATACATAATATAACCAACTGAAAATGCAACTCGGAATCGTGGTTTAATCACTATCTGGCTTTGCCAACTAATAAAAAGAGTTGTTTCAGACGTGATCCGGCGGAATATCATAATTAAATTAAATAAAATTGGCAATTTTCCAAAATATAAACTTTAATGTGACCGGTTTCAATGTACTGCATCATCATCAGTCTATCATCGTCTAATCATCAGTTTATCATCAGTCTATCATCGTGTATTACATCGAAATCGGCCGCATTAATGTGCATAATGTGGAAAATTTCCAATTTTCTTTAATTTAATTGCCAACTAATGTCTTGTACATGAATCAACCTTCGTCGAAAAGGATCGTCTACCTCCTTCTTCCGATAGTCCGCCGATTCCTTCCAGGTTCGAAATTTGCGTGTTTGTACCATCTTCATTCCGCTTACTGACTTCATTCCGGTTTGCGGTTTTGGTTGAATTTTTCTTTAAAATAATTGCCAAATTTTCCATTATTGTTAATATTCTTGGTGGTGTTACGACGGCCAGAATCCGAGAAAAGAGGACTTTTAATATTCGTTTTTTTCAAGACTGGTCTTTTAACTGTGCAAAAACAAAACATTTTGAAGCTGTTCTCCATTTAGGCTAAAGCGGGAAAAATGGTCCAAGCTTGCATTAGTCTCTGTCCGCATTGTGCGAGAAATGACGGGTAGCGAAGATGATCTATTAAGCCGTCACTGCTCCGGCCTTTCCATTTTTGTCACCGCTGCACTCACAGTTTCTTGGAACAATTTCCCTCACTTCGTGGCGAACCTTGGATTTCAGGTGGCTCCGGAGTACAAGGCCACCTTTATGACCATATATATTAAGTCTTCATTTCATACCCTAGTGTACGATTCCATATTTAAAATTTCATTTCTCGGTACGATAATTGGTACAGTTTTTTTTAAACTCATTTTCTTTTTTCGTCCATTTTTTCATTGATTTTATGCCACTTATCATCACAATGCCTCAGCGATATGAACTCATTGCTACTTTTTTTATGACGAATGCTTTCTAGTCCCTAATAGACTCCCCAATTTAAACGGTTTATAGAAAAATAGACGTCTCTTACCGCCTTCTTCACTTCTTGCACTTGTCTTCTATTGCTTTTGTCCTTTTTTTGCTATTTGTTTCTGTTTCTTCTACAACGGGGTCAATTGTCTTCGTGCATTTATATTCATAATATTATCTATAAATGTGACCCGGTATGTCAGTACACCGCATATACCTCCTAGTGGTGGGTCGCGGGCAACAGTATGCTGGCCCTCAAGGTAGTTCTTTCAGAGGGGATCATAGCTTGAGCATAATTGGGATAGCGGGCCTACGGTATAACTATGCTTTGGTTTCTCTTGTGTCATACTGGCGAAAATGTGCCTATACTGACCGGTAGAGCGCTGTAACCATTAGCAGGGAAAGCTGCACGTGGTGCGGGTACTGCGAATGCTGGTAACCTTGCATACTCTATTACAACTTACTGCTAAACGTCAAAATGTTGCCTCGGACAACCGAGGCCACGATGGGCGGCGGAAGCTGAATAAGGTTGGCTCATCAAGATACGGACTGGAAACGAACTGGACTCTCGGTACTTGGAATGTGAGAGGAGTGTATGGAAAGGAGCATGAGTTGTTGAATGAAATGAAAGCGAGACAAATGGATGTTTTGTGTGTATGTGAAACTAAGCGTAAGGGGCGGGATGCTGTTACATTAGATGGCGGTAGTCTGGCATTGCGGTCAAGAGTTGAAGATAATGTACACGACAGTCAAGGTGTAGGACTCATTCTTAATGAAAGAGCTAAGTTGCTAGTAAGGAAGTACGAGTTAGTATCCCCTAGATTGCTCTGGGTTCGCATGAAAGTAGGTATTAGGAGAGTTGTGATTGTGGCGTGCTATGCACCAGTGGATGGAGAGAGTGACAGTGTGAAAGATGAGATTTGGAAAAAACTGAAAGAGGTTTTGAATGATTGTGATCCTGGTGAGAGAATAATTTTACTAGGTGACATGAATGGGTGGGTTGGTGTGAGGCAGGATGCAGCTGAGAGAGTGGTTGGGACTTTTGGTGACCCCCGAGTGAATGATAATGGTGAAAACTTGGTGAGTGTGTGCTTGGAAAAAAGGATTGTTTGTGTCGAATACATGGTTCAATCATAAGAGAATGCATATGTATACTTGACAAAGGGGCGATTGTAAAAGCATGATTGATTCTATTGTGTATGATGAGAGATTGAGAGAGTTAGTGTGGGACACGCGAGTGATGAGGGGTGCTGAATGTGAAACAGACCACTATTTGGTACTCTCCAAAGAGAATCTTGGCAGAAAGTGGGTGCCAAGAAAGAATGTTGCGCGTAAGAAGTTGAAAGTAAAAGTGGAAAGGTTGCTAGACAGCGAGGTAAGAATGCGGATGGTTGCATGCTTGAGGATGCTCTATCGTTGAAGCAGAGAGAATGGGACGAGCATATCAGAAACGAGAACGTAAATGGTGCGTGGGAGTGTCTAAAAGGAGTGATTGTGAAATGTACTGAAAGTGCATGTGGAAAAGGAGTGGTAGGAAGAATGAAAGGTAATGCTTGGTGGAATGAAGAAGTGAAAATTGCAATCAGAGAAAAGAAAGAGGCGTAAAAGGATATAATTGCTGCCAAATCTGAGGAAGAGCATACTAAGGCATGTGAGATTTACAGAAAGGAAAAGAATGAATGCAAAATCGTTGTGAAAGAGAGCAAATAAAGAATACGTGCAGATGAAGCTAACAAAATTCAAAGTGATTGTGAAAGTAATAAAAAGCTGTTTTGGAAGTGGGTAAAAAGGGCTAAGATTGGTGAAGGTAGGGGAATAAATGCGGTAAAGAACAAAAGTGGAGAGATCATGTGGGACGAGAACAATATTAGGGACTGCTCGAGGGAGTATTTTGAAGAATTGTACAATAATATTGCAGGCGTTGAGGATGAGCCTTGTGAAGTGTATGTGAGAATGTGAGGATGGAAAAGGATATCAGTGAAAATGAGGTCACAACGGCTGTGAGAATATTGAAAAATGGGAAGGCTGCAGGCATAGATAGGATATCCAGTGAAATGTTGAAGTGTGGGTGTAAATTACTAATTTGTAGGCTGCGTGAACGATACAATTTATGCTTACAGATTTCTGTTGCTCCAGCGGATTGGAAGAATGCTATCATCGTTCCGTTGTACAAAGGGAAGGGAGGAAAGACCGAATGTAATAATTATGGGGCCATTAGCTTATTGAGTATCACGGGAAAAGTGTTCAGTAAAATATTAATCGAAAGAGTGAGGAATATTACTTCCGACAGAATATGGGATGTGCAGTGTGGGTTAATGCCTGGGAGAGGATGTAGTGACCAGCTTTTTGCACCTCAGCAAGTGATAGAAAAATGTATGAATGTCCGAAAGAAAGTGTGCTGTGCGTTTGTCGATTTAGAGAAGGTATATGACAGAGTAAATAGAAAGAAGTTGTGGAAGGTTTTGAGAGACTATGGAGTAAATGGGCAGTTATTGAATGTTACGATGGCGATGTATGACAATAGTAAGGCAAGTGTAAGAGTTAACGGAGATCTGAGTGATTGGTTTGTAATAAATCGGGGTGTAAAGCAAGGATGCGTAATGTCTCCTTGGCTATTTAATGTATTTATGGATAAATGTGTTAGAGACGCATGTAGTGAATAAGACGGTGTTTTGATTGGAAATGTAAACTTGCGAGTTCTTCTGTATGCGGATGATGCTGTTTTGATCTCAGACAGTCAACAGGGATTACAGAAGCTCCAAGATTAGTATTGTGAATCAACGGAGAGAATGGAATTGAAGGTAAATGCGTGCAAGACTAAAGGAGTAGTTTTTGTTAAGGAGAATGGGGAGAATAACTGCATGATGAGGGCGAATGGTGAAGTAATTGAACAGGTGGACGATTTGGTGTACTTAGGTAAGATGTATGCGAAAGATGGACGGATAGATGAGGAGATAAAGAGAGGTGCGAATGCTGGAAGGAAAGTGGTAGGTAGCATGTGGAGCATATCAAGGAATGAGTGCCTTTCTAAGAAAGCGAAATTCGCCCTGTGCAAAAGTGTACTTCTCCCCACTTTGTTGTATGGTAGTGAAACATCGGTATGTCAGACACAAGAGTAGACTAAACGCCGTGGGTATGAGTTATCTGAGGAGTATTTGTGGCAAAAGTAGGATGAATAGGGTCAGGAATGAGTGGGTCATGAATAAATGTTGGTTAAATGCTCCAGTAATGGACGTGTATGTAAGGAGTGTGCTTCGTTGGTTTGGGCATGTTGAGAGAATGGATGAGAGAAGAATAACGAAACAGATATATGAGAGTGGAATGAGTGATGTGAGAGATAGAGGTAGGCCGAGAAAGTTGTGGTTGAATGTGGCAGAGGAAATTCTTAGGAGGAGGTATATTAGGAGTCTTAAAAACAGGAGGGCGTGTATGAAACAGTATATTGGGGTAAATGAGGCAAAAGTGGTTTGCAAGGATAGGTCAGTATGGAGGAAATTATTGAAGCAGAGTTAGGTGTACAATTATGTATTAATGAGTGAAACATTTTGACTGTGCCTACCCCGAAAGGGAACGGCGTGATGGGTATGTATGTTTGTATCTATTAATTATTTTATTAACATGTCATTAATTCTGTGTTTTCTTCGACTCGTTGTTTCATCGACGACTTTTCGTGGAAAAATAATTTCTTTTACTTTTTCCATTTTCAAATTTTTTTTAAAAGGTAAATCCCTTTCCCTAGTTATCTTTTAAGTTGACATAAGAATTTTTTTACCCTTTAGTTTTTCCCATGTGGAGTCATTCTTCTCCTTCATTCATTACTATTTTATTTTTCATTATGCTATGAAACATCGATCTTAAAACCATTTGAAGTGCAATTCAATAGCTTTCAGAAATGAGCTATAGCTTTCGGCGTGTCTTACCTCATCATTTGGGAGTGAATTATGTTTTCAATATAATATAATGGACGCTGCAGTTGCAAATTGATCTTCACTAATATTAAGTTAAAAAATACTTCAAGGGATCTCGTGAGAGAGCTCATCATGGACTGAATTAGCATCAAATATTTGTATCAAGCCCCCCTTAATTCATTTTTTTTCTCCTCTTACTTTATTTCTCTATATTTATATACTACTATCAGAGCCACTCAGCTTTGCTTGGGTAGGATTTGAATTTTTTATTGAGTTAATTTGCACCAATCTATGATGTCAGGAATTAAGCTAAAGTTATGAGCTGGAAGCTGTCAGCGTGAATTTTAGCGAACATAGGCAATCTTAAATTATCATTTTTAATCCATGGAAAAATATTATTTCAAATGATAGACGGATAGTGTGAATTAAAATTCCATATTCAAGAAAAACGATTTTTGTAAGAATTATTATTATCATAACGTCCTTTAAAAATAATCACCACTTGATTCCAGTTGACCGTTTTATCGACTCATAAAAGTTCCCGCAGCACATAATTTTGAGTTATGATTTTTTCGAATACATTTAAGAAAAGGTTGATTCTTGTATGTTAAATCTTGTACCAGAAAAATAGCTAATGTACCATATGGTGAGGTGATTACATGCTTAGGTGAAAATATACCTAGCAATACAAATTCGGGCAAGATGATAGCGCCCGTTGAATTTCGGGGGTAGAGAGAAAGCATGAAAATCGAGAACCAATTTTAGTACAACTGTCAAACTTCAAGTATTAATTAAAGTCATCACGGTTATGAGATTCTTTTCAAGTATTATTTAATGTCATCAAGATTATGGGATACCTTTCATTTAGCTTATGATCTCCGGTTTGTCCTCCTTTATTTCGATTTTATTCGCTGAATAAATGTTCCAACTTAACATTATTTTAGGTCCGAATTCAACGACTGTTGTTAAGTGTGCATTCTATAGATACTTGAGAGGGGGAAATATACCAAATTTACCAACTTTTATGTTTTGAATTTGTGTACCGGTGATAAATAATTGTGGTACCGGTGGTAAATAAGAGCAATATGAATGTGTCGGTTAAATTTCAAAGGGTGGGAGGAAAACATGAAAGGTGTTGCACTTGGTAACGAGAAGCAATTTGACGTGCTAAATGTGGATACAATGAAAAAGCCACTCAACTTGTATGGAGAGATTTAGTTAAACCACACTGAAATAGACTAATATTCACCATTTTATTCAACGTAAGACAGAAAGTCCTCGGCGAAAGAACTTAGCCTGAGCAGTAATTTTGGGCATTTTAGTCCAAACAAACCCCAAACATTCCTTTATTCAGGACTTTATTAGGGTTTAATAGGTACAGTACAAAGGTCAATGTGGTGAGAAAATTTTTTTACGAAAACGATACACTACTGATACCAATGTGCCCTAGTGAACATAATCAATGTGACTCTGAACGCAGATATCAGATACTATGTGAAATCCAGTAAATGCATATCATGGGGTTGGGATGAAGCTGAAATCGTGCCAAAATCCGCTTACTATAATCATTTTAAATTAAGATATCGAGCTAAAACAGTTAAGGTAGTGCAAGCGAGATAGTTCCCTAATGAAAATAAAAACCATTTCAATATATATGTTTTAATTTCACTAAGAGTGAGATACACGAATTAAATATTGCATTATTAATGGTGCAATAAAATAGTTTTACATGACAGAAATTGTAAGTAATCAAATGAAAATATCTAAATAAGCCTTTAACTTAACTCATTTTTTTATGCGGTACGTCTGAAACTCCATCAAAACGGAAGGTTTATTGCGATTCCGAAGAATTTACTGCGGTGACAATATGATTAATTTTCAAAAATTGTAATAGGAAAAAAATTGCCAAGTCAAGACAAACATGTCATGGGTGGTAAATAATGCCCCGTTGAGGCTTTTATGAAAGATAGTAGATAGATTGACGAAGATAGAGGTAGATTGAATCAATCAGGCATATGTCATATGAAATTCACCAAAGAAACGTATGTCAAATGTAAATTGCATGAGGGTAAAGCGCGACGAAATGTGCTGAAATAATTGAAAGTAATGAGTGAATATAAATATTAAATGGACGTAAAAAGGACCAGATAACGGAAATTGGTAAATAGTTCACGGGTGAAATAAATTACGAACTCATAAACAGAGCTTTAAGCACAGCACAACAAGAACCCAAGAGTCAATTTTTTTAAACATAAATGTGCAGAGCATTCAATTTACAATATTAAAAGTTAGAAATTGCCAAATTACTATGGGGAAATGAAATATAGTTGTAAGAGGTAAGATAATAAGTAGAGCATAAGGCAGGAAAAAATGACATTCCTTCCAGCAGATGAGCGAACAGTGAGCGAGTCCTAATTTCTTATCGAGAAGGTTGATTACGTGTTAAATTTCAAGTTTTTCTTCAATCAAACAATATAAAAACATCTGGCTGTGACAAATTCCTATGAGACTTGATGGATTTCAAATACTAGCGGGAAGGTTAAAATGATCGAAATCTTTACTTTCCCATCTAAGAAGTATTTCAATAATTTGCACAATAAATCCGTTTCCACGTTGTATGAGAAAACATATTTCGAAGGTGTTATCACCACACGACAGATGTGAATCAAAGCTCAGGAAACGAAGTTTACTTTCAACGCTTATCATCTATCCCTCTTCATTGATAACTATATTCAATATATCTTCGGCCATAATTAGATCAAATACAGCAATTTGAAAATAGACCGGGGGAGCAACGACTTACGCAAAATCTAAAGCTCAAGTATCGTCAGTCCATTACAACGGAAGTTTGTGGCGTATCCACTAAGTGGCTGACATTATATCTATATCTATAAACTACCATGCGAGCCGCCGTACAGGCGAGTGGTAGGTGTTAGGACACCAGCCGCGTAAAGATGTAAGGGATAAGGGTTTTGGGAGGTTAAATGGTAAAGTGTATTATGGGAGTGTATTTAGTGGAGCTCGGTTTTTATTGTGGCAGTTTGCGGAAAGAACGAGTTTTTGTACTTATCTGTTCGGCAATGTATCTCTCTTATTTATCGCTTCTGTCAGGCCTAGAGATGTGGTGAGGCGTCATGATAATATTCTCTCTATCGTTCTGAAAGACAAGAGTCCTGAATTTCTCAAGCAAACTAAGCATAGCAGTCTGTAGGGGCTCCCGTCTTAATCCCACCAAATGTTTTGAAACACATTATGTTCGCTCGTAGAAGTTTTTAACAAAGCATGCAGCTTTTCTTTGTATTTTATCATTTTATCAATTTTTTGGTTAAATCTTTATATCCAGTGTCTCAAATGTTCGCGGTGAACACGTATCGGTGAAAAAGTACCTACACACTAAATCATCAGTCATCTTTAGTCTCTTTCTATTAGGCTAAACGTCTCAGATTCGTAAAAAGACGAGATCTACAGCAAAGCTTCCTGTAAACATTTCCTATTTTATAAGTCTAGCTGGATTATACAAATCAATTTTTAATTAGGACATTATCAAATACGATCGGATAATCTTTCAACTCGAACGAGTTGAGTAAAATAAATATTGAAATACTACTTTCATTGGCCAAAACCTCCATTTTGTCGGGTGAGAGAAGTTTCCCTAATATCTAAAATGAAATAGCATGACGTTAAGTACTCTCGGAAATAAAAACTGCGGAAGACTTTCGTCATTCTCTACAATAAACACCTTCATTTTCACTGAGAGATAGATTTAGGAGGATGAAAATCCATTACGCACCAAAGACATTTTTTACTTTCATTCCAGCTGGGATTTTAAAAACCACAACAAAACCATTGATTTTTCACGAGTTCCCAACTCGACGTCCCCAACATACCAGCAAAACGATTCCGAAAGTAAAAGGCGTCTGGCTCGCGGTTGAGCTGAATTATTTTATGGCAAATGCGGTCCATTTACGCCACGCGCGGACACCCACATTTTGCTGCTCACAATGCCCGTTTCATTACAATGGAGGAAAGTTTTATTTGTTGTCACTTTCATATGGAACAGGGAAAACTTTTTTTAGCACATATGACGGGGCAAATCAAATGTGAACCATCGTGCGCCCAGCGTTCGTCGATATGTGAAGCAGCTTTTTCCCTCTGCATTATGATGAACTTGCTGATATCTAAGGCGATTACAAGGATAATATCTATAACCTGAACTGACATGTAAACTGAAATTTAGGAGTAAAAAAAATATTTTAAGTTGAATCATAAAAGACAATAGATCAGACTCCGTGAAGAGAATATGCAACAAAAAAAGACAACAAATGCACGAGCTGTGTTCTGATCTCGAAAAGTATCACGTAGGTAATCTATACACATAAAAATGGATTTGGGTATGTATGCATGAATATTCTTCATACGCTCTGGAAAGCTGGGACCCATTGATATGGAAATTTGCATGTATGCTTATTCTTGCACTGGGACGAACACAAACTATGTTAAAAAATCCTTAGGGCCCATGGGGCCCTGGAATGGGCCCCTATTGTTAATTCCCATACGAAAAGCTTTGGAATCGGTGTAGAAGTTTTTATATTTGCTTTTTAAATAACTTGCAAAAATTCTAAGAGGTTGAATGTTTAATAATACGATGGAAAAAATAATAAGTATATTTTTTGCTATATATTTTGTTCTATGCTTCAATTTTCCATAAAAATAACATTTTTAGTGGGAAAATTCCCAATTTTTCTCCAACTTCAGATATAGCGTACTAGCGGAAATGCACGTTGATTCTCAACGGAAGGTATTTAAGAAGAAATAATACTATAGCTCTGCTCATACAAAAGAGAACCTGACTTTCAATTTCTTATCTTTGTTTAATTTTACGTAGTGGAAATAGCCCGTTTATTTACATAGTGGTGCGCATTATTGAGTTACTTACCTGAAAATATTTGGTTTGTTCATTATAAAATCTATGTATTTGGCAGAATTCTCGTCCATTGTCTCAGTGTTTATGAGGAAGTATCGAAATACTCTCCAATACAGACGCATACTTGTTGTGAATAATAGATTTCAGGCATGCAGTCAAACAGTAGCAGCAAATAATTAGCGAAAATAAATACACGAATGTTTTCACATAATGTTTCCTGGTTTGCCGTCCTATCTTATTTGAGCACATCAGTTGTATTTTACCCACGAATGCCTTCTTATCTGGGGCAATTCTTCGCTTGATGCCCGTTGTACTTCTTCTGTACAACGTGAAGGTACTTCCGAGATAGGTGAAGGAATCCACTTTATTAGTATTCCGTAATAACTCATCAGCGTGCCAAATACTCCTCCGGAAATATTTTGATGCACCTACTAGAAGAACGAAAGCGAGAATGATAATATTACTCTGAAGAGGTTGGTGCTAGTAAATCTGTAGGAAGGGTCGCCCAAAATCATACCTTATCTTCCAAAATCTTTATATTCTTCGGTTTTGATCATGAAAATGCAAGTCCAAGGTAATAGCAAGTTGCGCTTGCTGTGAAGATATTGGCTATCTTCATCTAGCTACTGTAAAATGAATTATAATGGACTGCTCGATCGCTCTATGGCTCAATGTTACACAGTTCGCGGTAGAACTGAAACGTTTCGTGCCAGCGGTCATCGCGGAGACTTGAATGCCAAATGCAACTTTATCATCACTCTCTTCTACAATATCCGTTTTACAAAAAAAAGCCAGAACGTTTACGATAACTGCGTTAACAAGCTAGATGTTCATTCCTCCCACAACTCTTGAGATAATGACTTGTTTTTACTTTTAGAAAAAAATTCAATTTTGTTAATAAAATTAAAATAGTGCGTGCACCTTGCGACTCTTGTTTTCTACACGCTAATCATTAGTCATTTTGACGTCTGCATATTGTATGACTGGATAATTAACCGATAACCAATAATCACTTATATGTATTTATTTATTATTTCATTTGCCTGATAGTGAATTTAATTTTTTTATGGTTTGTTTGTTTTCATGTTTTCGTCATTTTGGATTGATTGTCATAGTGATATAAACAAAAAATTGTGGGGATTGTTAGCAGTGATGACATCTTGCAAGAAGGTTGATGTGTACGAATTGAATTGAACTGAACTATTGAATTTGGTACTGAATTCGGAAAAAAATAGTGCTAAGGGATATAAGTCATTATATTCTAATCGCTTTGTCACGATAATTTTTCGTTAACATGGACTACTTTGAAAATCGTGGTGTAAAAGGGATCGGGTTGGTGTGGTGGCTAGAGTACTCGCCTACCACCCGGACGGCCAGGGTTCAAATCCCTGCAGATGTTTTTCAGAGGAAACCCGATCCCTGCTTGAGTGTCTTGTGGAGGGCACTTCAAGTACAGTACTCCGTCTGTCGGATGAGACGTTAAACGTCCCCTTGGAGCCTTTCGTTAAGAGTAGGCTAATACCGACGCCGGGTTTCTATCCACCTTTCCTCCCTTACCTATCCCCTATGGCGCAAATGACCTTAGTCGTCGGTCGCCTCCCCAAATATCCATTCCATTCCATTCGTGGTATAAGTCATACTAGCTTTTATGACTATGATAAAGACTGTTCAAGTTCTCTCAAGTATTCTTGAGCAATCATCTCAGGAAGGTCGTCTTTGATGGTTAATGAGTATATAGGTAGGTAAACTGGTTCGTTTCTTGTCTGGCACTTCTAATATAGTGTTAAATGACCTTAAAGAACTGGTAGCGAAATCATGATTCCAGCTCTGAGTAATCTGATGTTAAAACGGGGAATTTTTGGGCCTCGGAACAGTGTCTTCGTTTCTCTAAATCGTTCCCTTGCACTCCGTCCGCAGAGCATCATGAGATGTGCTAAATGCGCCTCCCGCGCAGTTGGCGCTGCTGCATTGGCGCTCCTGAAAGAAGAAAAAAAACCCTCTTGCGATATATTTTTCACTCCCTCGAATTTCCTGACGCCTGTTTAGTTGATTTTTCACGACTGCAACGACGCCTCCCGCGCCTCTACTGTTTCACATTCCGAGTAAAAGGGGCGGAGAGCGAAGGAGTGTGAGGAGGAAGGAGGGCAGCGAAACCATCCCGGGGAATTGAAAACAACGAAACAACGCGTAGTGTAAATCCAACATCGTCACTGGCTTAGGACAAAAAAAGAAAACGAAACAACTCCTCCAATCCCTTCCTTTCCTCTTTTACTTTCCTGCCCTCCACCCCTCCTTCTCCTCCCCCCCGCATCGCTTGTCCTTCCCTCTCCCCACCTTCCTCCCTCTTTCTCTCCCTCGTCAGCGTTGGAATGGCTGCGTTTTTAAGCAACCGAGTAACCTCGAATGCTGGGGCTTTTTATTCGGATCGCTGCTTCCACTTCCCTCCCATTCCTTCACGACTGAATAATTCATGCTTCCCTCCTCTTTTCCCCCCCTTCCCGCTCCCCCCTCCACCAGTCTTTCTCCACGCGCAACTGCACCCCACTCACCTTTTCCCGCTCCTCCCAACTCGTTCCTCTCGCACGAGTAAAGGGGGGAGGATGTGGTGTGTTGGCTAACCGAGACCTTTCTTTTAAAATCGCAATCTTCCTTTCCCTTGCCCTTATGCCCCTTCCTCCTCCCACCCCCAATACCTCTCTCCCTCCCATCCGTTTCCTCCTTCTCCCCTCACTCTACTTACCCCCACCTCCGTGGTCCCTTTATAGTCTCTGACGACAATGACGCTCGAACGAAACTGCGGATCTATAAAAAAAAACACGAAAACTTTGCGAAATGAAATAAGCTCAGGAATCATTCCAAACTGAAATGCTTACCAAAGCATTCAGTTCCGATCTTTTATTACACGAGCAAATGAAGAATTCATCCGGGTTGGAAAGTGGTCGGTGCACATTGACATGGAAAATTATTTGATGGATTTTAGTCTGAGATATATTTTGATCAGAGCATATTGATGCGGAGCTTGATGGTGTGAAGCGGGCTTTGAATTCAGGGATGACGTAAATTTTTATGGGGTTGATCTTCAAACACAAATTTGATTCTCACCGTGGTTGTAGTGACACTTTGACACTCCTATCTGATACAATTTCCTACGAGCAATATTATGGTATGAAATCCATTCTAAAATGGGCTTAACAAACTATTTAATAAAATAAGCTCAGAAATAATTCCCAATTGAAATGCTTACCAAAGCATTCAGTTCCGATCTCTTTTAAGCCCCAGCGTATGAAGAATTCGTCCGGGTTGGAAGGTGGCTGTTGCACATTGGCATAGAAAATTATTTGATGGGTTTTAGTCTGAGATATACTTTGATCGGAACGTATTGATGTGGAATTTGATGGCGTAAAGCACGTTTTAAATTCAGGGATGATGTAAATGTGGACATAAAGTTGAATGGAGTTGATCTTTATTAAGATATTTGAATCGCACCGCAGTTGGAGTGACACTTTAACACTCTTTTCTCATACTCTTTCCTGCGAGCGATATTATGGTATGAGATCCAATATAAAACGGGATTAACTAACTATTGAATGAAATAAGATCAGAAATCATTCCAAATTGAAATGTGCGAATTTCCACAGAGAAAAATTCATCCGCCTTGACCGGGATTCGAACCCAGATCCCTCGATTTCCGGCCGAGTGCTTTAGCCAGTTAAGCTACCGAGGCGTCCTCTTTCCCTGTGGATTTTTTTTTGCCAAATTGAAATGCTTACCAAAGCGTTCCATTTCGATCTCTTTTAGGCACGAGCGAAAGAAGAATTCGTCAGAGTTGAAAGGTGGTATGTGTACATTGGCATGTAAAATTATTTGATGGAATTTAGTCTGAAAAATATTTTGATTAGAACGTATTGATGTGGATCTAGATAGTGTGAAACAAGCTTTGAATCCAGGGATGACGTAAATGTGGACATAAATTTTAAGAGAGCTGATATTTATAAAGAAATTTGATCCGCACCGCGGTTGGACTGACACTTTAACGCTCTTTTCTGATACTCTTTCCTGCGAGCGATATTAAGGTTATGAGATTCATTAAAATATGGGCATAGCAAACTATTGGAAATGTTATTCTGGGAAAAGTAAGGTAATTTATGCCCATGCACATCTACGAATTCATTGGTTATACAATCCTGAGGTTGGTTGACTGCAGCCCTCCACCCTTCCCTATCTAATGCTAGTTCTCTTACCTCCTGGCGACTCTTCCTATATACTTTCCTCTTTATTTGGTTTTTGAACCTATATATGGGCCTTCCTCTGGGGACTTTTCTCCCTATTTTGTCTTCAATTATGTTCTTCCCAAACCCATTGTGTTTCAGGGTGTGTCCAATCCATCTTGTTCTTCTTTTCTCTTTCGTGTTTAATATGGTCCTTTTATCGTCTACTCTTCTGTACACTTCATCATTTCTTAGATTTTCGTCCATTTTGTCTTCAGCATCCTCCTTCAGCACCAGATTTTGAAGGCTTCCAGTCTTTTTTTGTCAGATTTTCCAATGGTTCATGCTTTCGATCCATAGAATGTCACGCTCCACACGAATGTTTTCACATACTACTTCCAGGTTTGTAGTCCTATCTTCATTGAGCACAGCAGTTGCCTTTTTCTATAAACGTCGTCTTCGCTTGTCTAATTTCCGCTTGATGTCCGTTGTACTTCTTCCGTCCCACGTGATTATTGTACTTCCGAGATACACATCTACTGTTTGACATCAATTTTCACGCAGTTAGTGGTAAACCTTGTTTTTATAATTTGAAACAATCGAGTTATACTCTTGAATTAATGATGTTCTGATTGAGATAAGAGATAACACAGGAAATATTTTTTCTAGATAGTTTTAATTTAGCTTATCAGCTGCGCGAACTTTTTTTTAGTGTTCATTATTCAGGTGTGCTGTTTATGAATTCTAAAATCCATTGGAATTCCCTCCCCGTAGAATATCCCCAGAGTTTCATCTTTCATATCATCCCGTCTCTTTTTATCCACCACGTAACGCGATTCTGTAATTCAATCATTAGATGAAGAAACTGTCACTATAAAATTCTATTCCCGTATTAGTGAGTGAATCGAATGATTAGAAAAATATATTTTTCTTTACAGATTCACCTAAAGCGCTCTCTTCTCCGTATTTGATCATTTCTTTCAACCTCAAAGAAAGTGCAGCAATTTTTAATTTTATTTAATTTGGTCTTACTTTCTTTTACTGTACTGTTCTTTACTTTCTTTCGCAAAAATTTCCATCAGTGAAAAATTTATGTTGCTCCGTTGAATCCAGCCAAAGTTACTTCGCCCGTAACCAGCTTCTCTCAGTCCATGATTAATTTGCCAGTGTGTGCTTTAAAAATAGTTTAAACTCAGCTGTCTCAATATTCTCTTCTGTGGCAGCTTTATTTGCTCATTTCAAACTTTTCGTCGGCCTTCTTTGGTTTGTTTCCGAAGCGTTTGTGAAAGCCCTGGATGTTAAGGCATACGATTGAATCTTGTAGTTTCTCAAATCTACGGTTTTCTTAAACCTAATCATACTCTCTTTGTCTAATATTAATTCGCCATGTGCCCGTAAGGGTTCAAAGGAGTCTTCTCATTGTTGATGCACAGTGCTTCAGTACAAATTGGGATTTCCGATTAGTCACGCGACCTAGATTTCGAATTTCCACTCAACTCGTGGCCTGAATATTTCTGATCCAAGTCCAAATGCCATTTCTCGTGTCGTGACACTTAGGGATTTCCTCCAGAACTAGGACCCCGAGTACTAAGGTTTTGAGCGGGTGATAAGTTATACTTTGTGACCGCGTTCCTTTTTCATTTGTGAAAAATATTTTAGTGTCAGATATATGGCAAAACATAAGTCTCCTTTCCTTAGTTAAACACATTCGTAATTCCCAAAATATTCATGCTGCTGTAAGAGAAAATGAACTGGTTTAAAACATATACCGATACACTTTTTTCCACTAGTTTTATGATTGATCGTAATGAAATTTTGAAATTTCCTCGCCTCCACTGTTTAATTAATATATTATGATTCTTATTTCAATCATGTTTTACCTGTCACTCCATTGCACCCTTTAAATTTGTTCTTCACTGTTAATCTTATTTTCCTCAATTATAGCATGAAGTAAAACATCTCTTCGAATGGAATCTCTCTAAATGAAGCAATTCTTTCACCACTATTCCGGTTTGTTATCTTCACCGGACTGCAAAGTACTCTTCACTTTTTCCTAAAAATCCTCTTCGAAAAATTTCACCTAATCAAGATGAAAATCTGTGCTGCAATAATAGTGGGTAAAATAATGTGCTGTTTACCAGGACCCAGCAATTTGTTAATGCTGAGTAAATTTTAGAAAAATTAAAAATGGGATAACACTCTACTAATTGTAAGATAATCATTAGTTTCAGTTCAGTTAAGGACAGAGAACGTATTTTATAATGTCAGCATAAATTTTTAAGGAGGAAGGAGCATACTTTATCATAAAATTTGTTGAACGGATTGCCGGTAGGATATCATATTATGATTTTGTCGCAGAGATGATTTTTCATTTGTCTCCAACACAATTTCGCTATGCTCCCAAGCAAATGTTGAAAGACGTATCGGAGAGGCTTTTAACATTTGAGAGTCGGCATGAACCCAAGATTGGTGGATGCCATCGCATAAGTTACACTGCAAAAGTGTTACAACTTCATATTTTCTTCATAAAATCACGCGAAGTAAGTTGGATTGTAGGATGCAAAGGAAGAATGGATTTTGTGATAAATAATGAGAACACAAAAGTAGTAAGATTTTTCATCAACAGGAAGACTGAACTTCAGTAAAGCTATTATAAAACTCAGTAGGTAATCGTCGTTAGGCCAACGCTCTCGGAAATTTGTTTCATGTCATTTATATCTCTTGCCAACAGCATCATTCTGTATCAGGACTTATCAATAGAGTTAGAACATTTTACATTGCATGATTTTGGTTCTGATGAACGATGTTTGCCAGGGGGGTATGTTTGAACTGTTCGAGATTGTGTCAATATCGTGACTAAGGTATCACATGATACAATATCGAGCATCTCGACATTTCAGCCAGTTTGATTCAATCGGGTGGATTACCTCTGCGTCCGTCACGTTGTATACTTCAGGATTGGCGTCTGTAATCGGGTTTTCTACACGATCTGCTATATTCCGGTGAAAATCCCGAAACACAATTGGGAAGAATGTGTAAAATTATTGCGAGAAGCTCAACCACAAAATTCTGAAAACGATAGTAACTGTACCTGTGTGACAAACCAATAAAAGTCGCTGGCATCTTAACGAATGACAGAGTATCACTACAAGCGATGGTAGAAAAGGGCAAGTAGAACAGTTCTGTGGTCCTGTAACATTATATGATATGCTTTGTAGGTCTGAAAATATGTACATTTTTATGTCAAATGTATTTTATAATGTTCAAATAAACGTTATTCTGATAGTACCAAATTGATTAAAAGTTTTAGATATTATTGAGAGATAGGTCAAGGGGAAGAATTGCAAAGAATGGCCTCGTTTGAGATAAGTAGAACCAGTTTAGAAAGATATGAAAGAGAAGAAATACGTAAATACGAAGAGATTAGCTGATAGGAGAATTGAGTGGAGGGCTGAGTCAAACAAATCTCAGGATTGTTGAATGATGATGGAAAGATATTGTCCCACAACATTTACTGTTTTTACCTCCGGACCCACTCTTCTCATCTCACACACATCTCACTTCAACTTCCCACAGAGCATATTGATCTCGCACACCATTGGGCTAGTAAGAGATAAAGGGGGCACTGTTTGATAAACTGTTCAACTGTGGGAAAAATATTGCGATCGCCTCGACATATCATCTTCTGGCCTAAGCATAAGAAGAAAAATTTTGATGATAATTGAGCATGGCTTTACGGATTTCACTGAAAGTAAAAGGCCTCTCCCTTCGTCAAGTTTTAATATCTAAATTTGTGTCGCAGAGTTTCTTACCCCATGAACACAATGAGGTCTTGAAACTTCGTTGATGAACTAGTGGGCCTGGAATTTGATTCCTAAAAGAAATCGTGTGCTTAATAACTTTTGCATTGTCTCTTGATTAAAAATGGAATCCAGTTACGTGTGAACGACTACAATCTCTCTGTCCCCGCCCGTAAGAGGTCATGCTGAAAGGGGCGCTGCTCACGATGCCCGGAATAATATCCGCCAGTTCGCATACCACCTCGCCGAATCCAATCATACCGTTGGGCCCGTCCTTATCTCCACCCTTAACCTTCCTCATTGTCTTCCGCTCGGCCTAAAAAAATAAAACTCTTCTCGAAAATCTTCTCCGTCTGGAATCAGCCATTTTCCCACCGCGTGCAGTAATGCCGTTTCCCCATCCGACGTATCTGGCCTCTTTCAAGTTTAATATTTATTGACCTTTGGCTTTTTTTCGACCGGTCCCTCCCTGCCCCATCCTATTACGCCCCTCGTTTTCTCGTATTCACGTGGCCAATACCGTCCTCATCCCCCCCTCACACCCCTCTCCTCAGTTCCACTATCTCGCTTTTGTTTCCCTACGAGTGGGCCCGTTCTTCTCCGACGCGACCAACCGTCTTTCCCTTTACCATTCACGTTCGCCCAAAACCACCCTCCCCACAAAACTCATTATCTACCATGTGCCTCTCTCGTTTTTTTTCTTATTGCGAGTTTCATTTTCTCTGCTCTTTTGTTTCATCATATTGCTCTGGCTTCGTCCTCCTTCCAAACCACTTGCTTCCCTCTCTCTCCCTCTCTCTTTCTCCATCCATTGATATATGTCGCGCCATCTGAGTTCGCTTTTATTTTACTAACCCCGTTCGTCCTCGCAACCTTTATGTGGCGCACGCTCAAAATTATCATCGTGCACCCGCCAATCCGTGCTCTCTGTTTGCGTGAACAATGATGACACCGTTGTATTTTTCTTTACATGGGTCTGACGATGGGAAGGCAAGGTGTAAGTTTTACTTTCCGTTTGAAGCGGCGTTTGTTTTTGGTCCCGTGTTTCCAAAATCTTTATTATGTCATTAATTTCGGATTTCGGTTTATTTCGGATTCATCCGGCTTGTCTCTAGATTCTCTCCTCACGTTGAAAAATTATGATGGAAATCTGCAGGATGTTCACAGGATCTGTCAAATTTGGGACTTCAAATTGCTGTTTTTGATCGTAGCCAGCTCCAATTAATGCAAGTTGCTTTATAAGCAGACATTTTGAAATTTTAAGCTTCTAGGAAACGGAAGTTGCGAGACATCGGGACCTGGTCAACATACTCAACACAACTGTAGGAATTTAGTTGTAGAGGTTGGTTGGAAAAAGCCATAAACTACCGAGACCATCGTTAATTTAGGCGAAAGTATGACCTATACCTTGACCTTCGTCAAATTTTAATATTTAAACTTGAGTAGCAGGGTTTCTTACCCTGGGGATACAACGAGGTCTTGAAACTTCGTAGATACACTAGTGGGCCCGCAATTTTATCCTCAAAAGAAATCGCTTAATAACTTTTGCATTACCTCTTAATTAAAAATGGTATCAGTTACATCTGAACGACAGAAATCGTGCTGCCCCCGATTTATCATCATTGTCATTATAAAAAGGTGATTTAGGCAAGCGAGTGCCTCAGTGTCTTGCTCTCACTTGAGTAGGTATGCATTATAAATTGAAAGGGTAGATAGAGGTCTCTGTGTGCCAACCGACAAGATTGCTTCATTGTTGATGGATGTAGAGGCAAATAAATCTGTTAATTCATATAACTCTATTGTATATACTATGGTAGAAGGCAATGTGATGGGGAATTAGGAACGAAAGTTTTATACTAATGAATGTGCCAAAACTATTGTTTAATTTTAAGAGGCTCATGAGCCTCTCACCTCTTAAATATTCTTTCAATTATACTTGTGCATTAAACTTCCATTATCTGTTTCATTATTTCTTCATTTCCCACTCTCATTATTGTTATTTTTGTTTCTTAATTCTCCAACCTCTCTGGCTCAAAACTTTGACTTTAATTTTCTTGATTTTTTCCATCCTTGAGTGCTCGCAGGCACATAATTTGCTCAGATAAAGAAGTAAATTTTTAACTGCCTTAAGACTTCAAGCTTAGTTTTTTTCAGTGCTTGATGCCTAATTAACCGAAATGCATGTGCATAAATAATAACTTTTTGAACGACAACAAAGTTTGTTCCGGGAAGAGGTCTTGGGAAGTGCCTTATTATTTAAAGAAGGAAAGAGAAATTATACTGAGGAGGTGGATTGTGCTGTTACCAAAATAGACCCATAAAAATAGATAAGGAATATTTTTTGAGACTGCCGGTAAAACAAAAAAATACGGGTAAATCGGAGATTGCGTCACCTGGCTTCAAAGAATACGAGTGAGTCAGGTACTTCCGTCATAATTCTTTTTGGTCCTTTTTAAATACATATATCAACAAGTTCTCCTAATATTCTCACAATTTTCCACCGATTTATAATCCACGAATTAATTAGCTAATATTTTCCACGTAGTTGACATGAAGTTGGGATGCTTTCCGTTGAAAAACTTGAGTTACCATTTGCTTTGGAATCTGTAGCACACTCATTGGTTTGTTTCATTTCCTCCTGCAGAATGTGAAATGGAATAAATGTTTGAAAATGCGCATGATGTTGTGATTTCTTGGCCCTAAACTTAGATATGTGGCTGTTAGAACATAGGAAGAATTCAGAGAATAAGAAATGGGTAGTGAAACCTTGCTATTTTCATTTTTTAAGGACTTAAAAAAAATAATTTCTTCTTTATGAGTGTGAATATAGTCGGACACGTCTACACCCAGGTTGGGGCACGAGAACAATGAAGTTTTCTTCCGCGACGACTGTGGATACAAAAATGAAGGAGATTCACTCTTTAAGTGCCCAGCGCACTGCGGGAGTATAATACCCTTTCCCGGCCCTCGGAAGTGCCTAATTGGTGCCTCCCCTGTGCCTTGCGCTCGCTTGAGTCACAAGCAGTGTCGACCTTCGCGTGCCTGGGAGCGAATGGTCGACCCGATTGTTTCCCGTCGAGTGCTTCCGTCGAGACAGTCAGCGCTTTCTTGTCATTCGCTGTGAGCTCGCAGTCACCACTTGCTCCTGAATCACGCCTCTGAAAAATAGTGTGCAGTACTTCTATGGTGAAAAAAACCGTCGTTGGTTTTGATCCGGCTCGGAAGTAGTCGTGCAAATATAAAGCCTGATATCGTTTGACCCAGTTACTTTCTCTTTCCCAGCATATTTAAAATCAGTTTTTTCCTCGTGGCGAGTAATGATCATTCATTGGCTAAGTTTGTGATTGTCCTCTTGTCAAACCTGAGGATGGGAGCGAAAAATAAAAAATTTCAAAATTTCTTTAATTCTCCGAAAACCGTATAATGTAGTGTGATTTTGAATAAATTAGTGGAATATTTACGGGAATGGTATGATTACCTTTCAACACTAATTAACTGTTGTTTCATGTGGATATGTATGCTAAAAATAAGGTAATATAAACTTTATAATGTAATTATGAATAATGTATAAGCTTTGAAATTCTGCGATGGCTAATTAATGTTTATGGTATCTCCATAATATATTACGTATGCACATTGTTTTGACCTGGGGTCTGCTCGTTAAAGCTACAAGTCTACAAGTTACAAGTCACGTGACTACGTCACAAGGCAGATGTGTAACTCAGATATACCGAACCGATGGCTTGTACTAGTCCAAAAAAATGGCAGACGTAATCAAGGCAAAATATATCTCTCATCAGACCCCTTCTATATTATATTTTTTGTCAAATTGAGTGATTTGCTAAAGTAGTGTTCTGCATTCTAAAACGATGCTTTTTTAATCGAAGGATTTAAAATAGAATGTAAAACTATATTTTATGGGGTGATCCTGTCGGCTAAAATAGGAAATTTTGTTTCATTTTTATCTAATCTTTCCTGTTGTTGCCTTCAGAGTGC
This sequence comes from Ceriagrion tenellum, assembly GCA_963169105.1. NCBI lineage: Eukaryota > Metazoa > Arthropoda > Insecta > Odonata > Coenagrionidae > Ceriagrion > Ceriagrion tenellum. The sequence goes on from OY720634.1 coordinate 40,409,076, forward strand.
TTTTACCTGAAAAAAAATTACCCATTCCTTGTGTGCCAAATGCTCACGGTGCCGTCTTTTCTTTGGCTTCAACCTTAACTCACAGATTTCCTATAATGCTAATCTTTTACCCAGAATTGTCTATGAACGAGATTTAATACACCTTCTAAGAGCGACGTAGCTCACCTCAATTTCCACGGGATCCAGAGCAAAATTATTTAAAAAACATGGTGTAAAATTTAAAAATACTTTTAAAACTTGCAAATATGTTAACTTGTATCAATCTTTTGCAGCGCACTGAAGGAGACAAAGCGAGCAACCGCACCTCAGTAATATTTTCTTTGAAGAACCAAGTGGGTGGACTGGCCAGGGCTTTGCAAGTATTTCAGGTATATTGAGATTAATTCATTACAATTTTCATTTTAAGAGAACTACACTTTTCATGTTAATTATACAAAAGGACTATTGTATATGGGGATATATAATTTATGTAAACTTGAAATTCTTGAGCGTCGTTGCTATGCAATTCAGTTTTTGGGGCGAGCTTATTTTTGATTAGTATTTTAAAAATAAGTTCCATAAGCTAGATAAATGAGGAAATAGAGAGACTGGTCGAAGGAAAAGACAGAAAGGTTCATGTAGTCCCTAGAGTCCGCTGGTTGGGACACGTGGAAATGATAGGTGAAGAAGAAATCCCAAAGCGGATGATGAGGGAAAGGCTGTTCAACCAAAGAAGGCAGGGGCTCCCAAAGATAAGATGGTTGGACCAGGTGCAAAGCTACCTGGAGAAGATGTGAGTGGGAGGATAGCGAGCCAGGACCGCTGACCGGGACTCCTGGAGAGCAACGGTGCAGCAGGCACAGTGGCCGAACCTGGATTGCAGCCCATCCCGTGCTGTAGCGCCACCGGGTGATGTTGCTAGTTCTCAAATTTTTACCCTGCCAACCAAACAGATTTTATTTACACCAGGGTTGAAATTCGCTGTGAAAAAATCATTTAACTTGACCGGGATACGGACCCGGATCTCCCAATTGCCGGTCAGGTGTGTTAGCCAGTTACAACACCAAGCCATCTTCCTTCAATGCGAATTTCGAGGGGGGTTTATGCGAACTAGATGTTCGGGCCTCAAGTCTACATTGTTGCACATGAGACGAATTCTTGCTTACAAAGCCACTGTCGCGGTTGATAAACCCAACATTGTCGTTATTAAAACGATGAAATTGACAAATATCCAAACATTGCTTGTTTTGCTTGAAAGTCAAATGATTTTTCATAGCGAATTTCAACCCTGGTGTATATGCACCCGTGCGAGTGACTTCGTACCACATCATTTGTTACATGCAATGTTTGGAGATTTTATTTACTCAAGCGTTTTAGTTGTGCTATATACAATGGGGAATTGCTATATTATGTAGATAATTTGGCATTATTTTATTAATCGGTAAATTTCTCATTTTTTATGTGTAAATGGTTTATGATCAATGATACTGTCAATCATCAATGCCAGTGAGTGTGATGGTGACTAGCCTATCAATCATGAAATACAGAACACAGTGAAGGTGGCTCTGATGTTGGTAGAGGCTCTCAAATTATGTTAATGATAATGTCAAATAATGTCTGAGATAAATGATCCTTGTGAATTGCACGAATTCTGAGAAAGAATACCCTTCAAGTTCTGCTCCGCATACATCGTAATAAGGTCTCTAGCGTAATAAAACTATCAATAAAAGACGAAGGGTAATCACTTCTTCAATGAAAGACACCATTGTCTGCGGTATTGTTAGTATTTTGCGAAAATACTTCTATTGCAATTATTCATTATCAATATCAAGGATCCACATGTATTCATTTTAAAGAAATACGGTTTTAAGAATTTCTAGTAGATATGGTGGAAAATTCTTATGATGCATATAAGATTCGCGAAGGAAACATTTTGTGAATAATGGTCGGTTGCAAGAGCATTTAGTTATGGAATCAATAGCTATGAGATCCATGAAGTTATATGTCTCATAAAAATATCCGGGTTGTATGAACTCATCTACTATTTATATAACTTATTTCCCAATAGTTAGTAGCTTTGAATATTTGGTCAGATCTTTTATCTCTGGATAAAATTTATTAAATCATAGCCTGTTCCACATAATAATCAGTCTGTATGGGTTAAACAGCAGGTCATTTGTTTCAAAACAACTATTAAACCTAGTTATTAAGTCTCAAAGCGGTTCATTGCGACTCCGCTATCTTGGCTATTTATGGAACTTATAACTCCATTCCATAAGTTATGAAACTAATGAATTATCACATTTTTCTGCAATACTTATTGATTGGTTGCCATGGCTTATGGGTCCCATGAGTTTATAGAATACATATATATAGCATTAGCTCGAAGGCTTCCGCGGATGCAGTGTTGACTGTTCCATTTTTCGGGATTCATTCCGCGATGTATGTTTTAAGAAAACAACAATATGTCGCTGGTCCTCCTGCCAGCTTCATCAGGTTAGCTAAACTGACTTCTTAGTCTCGCTCGTCTTTATATATATGAGTCTGGACTCCCATTGTTGCCGGAATTTAAATCTGAAAAAATTCGTTTTAGACTGCTACTCAACTTGTAATCGTCATCTCGGTTGACGTTCTCCGGTCTCTTCGCAATTTCTATAGCCTCTCTGATTAAACTTGGTTAATAGCGTATTTCCCTAGCTATGAATCTTGTCTCCTCAAAGTTGAAATTATGAGTGGGGCCGCTGAGATGGTGTTCGGCTATTGCAGAAATGCGGTAATTATTATTTTTAATTGCCCGTTGATGCTCTTGGAGGCGTATTTTTAGGGCTCTGTATGTCTGGCCTACATATGGTTGTACCGAGGGAGACTAAGAAGTCAGTTCAGCTAACCTGATGAAGCTGGCAGGAGGACCTGCACAATATTGTTGTTTTCTTAAAACGTACATCGCGGAATGAATCCCGAAAAAAGGAACAGTCAACATATATCTAGCTCCTGCAAAGTGCGGTAAAATTTTATAATGGTCGCTCGTAGAACTTTTATGAGACTCTTGTACTTTTAAAAGTACGTTCGTCTAAATTTTTGTGGTATTCCATAATTAAATTTTCTCTCGGATGGAAATTTACTAGCCGCTGGGTGTCAAAAAACTTCACGACCCGGTTTGCAATACTTAAGCATCATCTTCAGGTGATTTTCAAAGATACGTACAGTAGCTCTTTTATGTACTAGTTGGTGGGATGGAAGAAGGAAGGTTGAAGAAGAAAATATGTGAACGAGGAGTCGGAGAGATCGTATTCAGCAATAGCAGGGAGGACGGGAGAATAGGCGGGGAACACACATACGTTAAGAAGATTAATTCCGCGGTACGACTTTTTTTAAGCATTGAAACCCTGGTCGTGTAGTTTTTTATGTTGTGTGGTTTGTTAAAGTTTCCACCTGAAAGTAAATTTAATATTTCTGTGTACCTTCCGTAAGAGGCTTACAGGTCTAATTTTCAAATTATGATAGGATTCCTGCTAGATATTGTAAAGTATTGAATATTGCATATTCAAAATAGATATTGTAAAATTTTGACATTAGAGAGAGTTAGTAATTCACTTATCAATCTTTTCTTGGCCCTGGAAATTTTGAATACAGCGCAGACATTTGTGCTCCATTTTCGGCCATCATTGTTGGGAGGATACCGCCTGGAGAAATGAATATATCCCTGCTCTTTAGCAGGAGTAACTCAATATATATGACGTGCTCGACGAGTTGAGACATTTCACACTTAGCGTCTGCTTCTTGCAGACTTGCGGAATTTTAGCCGAGTTCCACAATGATTAATTTCAGTAAATTACGATCTGGACTTGAATGACTGGAGGAGAGCAATTATGTGCGATGTTCTCAGTCCGGCGAATGGAACATAATTTCGATTTTCTTGTGAAATAAAAAAATGAAAGTTAAATCTGTATTAATTTTTTGCCTTCCCTTAAGAGTTTCTTGCCTACACTGGGTTTTTCTTCACCCATTAATTCATCTCCAAAATAGTCCTCTCAAAAACTTAGTCTTTTATGGTGCCAATGACTTATAAAAAAACTAAGTTATCCGTTACCTAAAACTAAGTTATCCGTTACCTGTCCCAATAAACAACCATTCAGTATCAAACGTGGCATATACTGAGGTGGTTACCCAGTTTTAAACTTTATCTAATTACAACCCCTTCTTGTTTGTTGTTTGTGTGGGATTCGGGACTGGACCGGGCCAAGGACCTCGGTGTGAACGTGATCCACATCGAGTCTCGACCCGCTGTGTCCAATCGCTGCCGCGCCTTGCGGGACAACGGCAACAGCGCCAATGGAGGCGGGGGAGACAACGGCCAATACGAGATTCTTGTGGACGTGGAGTGCGAGGATCCTCAGATGGAGCAGCTGGTCAGTCGCCTCCGACACGAGGTGGCCGCCATCAACCTTTCTGAGTTCCAGGAGAGCGGCGAACTTCCACCGCCCACGCCGCTCTCCAGTTGCAGCAGCTTCGGTGAGCGACCACTTCCAATCAGGGATGGCAATCGAAACGAAACTAAGGTCAAAACCATGAATATTCATAATGGATTCAAATGTTTGGAATCGTTGCCTAGGTAACTTGTTGCCTAAATTTCCACATTTAGTTCCCCCAATCCTTGGCGCTACTTAGAAAAAAATCTTCTCAATCGACTCGTAAATGGTCGTTGTTAATTGTTGTTAATGTGAGACTGGTGAATATTCAATAACGGTCGAGGAGATATGAACTACTTGATGCTGTGAATAATAGATGGCTATCATTGAGACCAAACGGTTACTTTGTATATGCTATAAAGGAAATATCTTCTACTGAACGTGTGTAAGAGGCATATGAAACTTCCATTGTGAGCATACGCCGACGATTGCCAGACTGATCTATTCACGAAGTGTTAAGAAGTTAATTGTGCATTTGTATAATTAAAAATGGAGAGATATTAAATATATCTGTAGACCGGATGATATTCAAAAAGAGTGTAATTACATCCCGCGTATGGTACTACATTTTTATCCTCTCCATTATGATTACTGGTAAGTAAAACCGGTAAGACGTGTTTATTTACAAGCTGTCGACTGTATTTACATTTGAACTGCCGTATTTCATCTGTAGGCGGCCCCAAAATCCTCAAAGTTGTTTGTTTACGGAATTTTAGGCAACAGTTTTTGGCGACGACTCAACAATCCATATGTATATTCATGGTGAAAACTAAGAACATTGCATAAGGACGGAAAACTCCCATCTTGACTCTGTTGTCAATGGAAGCGAAGGAATTGAAGTTCCACTTTTGGCCAGAGGCTGCGCTGTTTAAGTTATCAAGCCTTATAGCAGACGTCTCTGGGCTAACTATACGTGTTCTGACGTCTCCTTTTTCTCCACCAGTACGATGATTTATACTGCAAGTAATACTTTAAGGCATTGGATAGTAGATTTATGTACCTAAGGTACCGAGCCATCGACGAGAAAACTCTCCAGAGCGTCGCAAAATAAATCAATGACACCGAAAGCGTACAGAATTAGGTGATGTGATCGGTGGATTCGTATTCCAAATTTCACTCTACAATTCCTAATTTACGATGTAAGAAAAGGGAAAAGAGTGCATTGAAATAATATTTAATTCAATTAATTCGAATGGTAGTTTATTTCCGGTTATTCAATGCCAATTCACGTACATTGAATTCGCCGCTAGCAAAATCAGCTGATGCTATTGATGCCATGACAATTACAATGATTCGAAAGCATTTCCCCTTTAAAATTCATAGGGCGTAGAGAAGTAAAATGGGCATTGAAAGAACATGAATACACGAGCGGGCGGGCGGGGAAGCGAGCAAAGTATTCCAATATGTGTTAAAAAAGAAACAAGTATCAGTAACTTACTTGCTTTATTTTAATCCTTGGAAAATTAATCTATGTCTAATACAATTGGTTGCCCGTTATAAACAAACGGTCAATTATAAAATAGCTTGTAGCAGATGAAGGTCAACTGCTGAAATGAAAATGAACAACTTAAGCACAGAAAAGTCACGGAAATAAATGAAGGAATGACGGAAAATGTAGGAATAGCATACGCTGGGAATCTCAAAACAAAGGAATCACACTATTATGTGCGCACTGTTGAAGGCACTGGGAAATATATATGTACACTGAACTAAGTCGACAGCGAAGACCCTAGTAACTATAGGCCTATTTCTCTCACATCCATTTCCTGTAAGGTATTTGAACACATAATCGTAAGCTCCATTATGAGTCATTTAGATAGGGAGGAATTGTTAATAAATAACCAACACGGATTTCGAAAGGGTAGATCTTGCGAAACCCAATTGGCCCTCTTCGTTCATGACATCTTGCTCTCGGGTGAAAATAATGTCCAAGTTGACGCGATATTCCTCGATTTTAGGAAAGCTTTTGATAAGGTACCTCACGTTAAGTTGCTCTCAAAACTAGAAGCATATGGAATAGATAAAAACATTATTAGTTGGATTAATCAATTCTTACATGGGCGGGAACAAAGGGTTGTCATAGACGGTATCATGTCAAACACAGTTAGCGTTACATCGGGTGTTCCTCAGGGAAGTGTAATTGGTCCACTTTTATTTCTCTTGTACATTAATGATATTAGTAACGTCGTTAAAAGTAAGCTTAGACTCTTCGCAGACGACGCGGTTGTGTATAGGGATATTAACAATTCCGAAGATAGCGACTCGTTAACAATCGACCTACTTGCTATTCATGCTTGGTGCGAAAAGTGGCAGATGGAACTAAACATAAAAAAGTGCGTAGCAGTCAGCTTTTGGAAAAAGAAAAATTGGCCATTTAGGGCATACAGAATTAAAAATACAGAAATTATTCACGCCGAGTCTGTTAAGTACTTAGGAGTCACAATTAGTCACGACCTATCTTGGGGAAAACATATTAGGGAAATATGCGGTCAAGCATATAGGAAGCTAGGCTTTATCAAGAGAGTACTCGGAAAATGTGATGAGAAAGTGAAAGAACGTTGTTATTTTTCAATCGTTAGGCCTCATCTGGAATATGCTGTTAGTGTATGGGATCCATACGAAACGGGCTTGATATCAGAGTTAGATCGCGTACAGCGAAGAGGAGCTAGGTTTGTGAAACGATGCTACGATAAGTTGGCTAGTGTGTCTGGACTGTTAGAAGAATTAGGATGGGAATCGCTATCACAGCGTAGATTAAATTATAGGCTTAACCTCCTAAATAAATTTCAGGAAAATCATTTTACTGACGACGTAAAAAACATACTATTAACCCCTTCGTACTACGGCAGATTAGATCGCGCCAATAAAATTAGAGAGCTAGATAGTAGAACCGATAGGTATAAAATGTCATTTTTTCCGCGTACCATTCGGGACCATAACAGCTGTGATCGTCGTCATGAATAGTTCGAGTATTGACAATAGGCAGGCAGTTAATCTTTCTCATTATATTCTCCTCTTTCTTATTTATGCATGATGTAAATAATGATGTTCTTATTTATGCATGATATTTTGAATCTGTAGTAGTAGTCTTTGTATCCCTTGCATGTTAGAACGATTGGAGATACAATGTTTCTTGGGTATTAGATTTGTAATTGGCGCTTTGCATGTGTGGTACGCGGGTTTTTAATGTAATGTCGGTGTTCTACCATATCATTCATGCATGCCTGGTGCGAAAGCACCCCCTGCCACACACCCTTTGGGTGGCTTGCAGGGTATGACGTAGATGTAGATGTAGATGAAGTCTCTCACGCCAGCAAATAATGGAATAGCATACGCTTGGAATGTCAAAACAAAGGGATCACACTGCCATGTACGCGCTGTTGGAGGCACTAGGAACTACATACGTACACTGAACGCTGTCTCTCTCGCCAGCAAATGAAGGAATAGCATACGCTGGGAATGTGAAAACAAAGAAATCACACTTTCACCTAAGCATAAGGAAGTATATACACTGAACGCTGTCTCTCGCGTAATGGCTTACGTGTACTTACATTAACCTTAAACAAGCTTTAGTTCTTTTCGCCGAGAATCTTGTTCCTCATTTAGGTATTCAAGTACTCAGTAAAGCATCTGACACAAAAAAACTTTGCAAACCCATTTTAAAACAAAATTCGTCTCCTTTAACTGCACATTCACACTCCAAACTGCCTTTACAACAATACAAATATCGTCGTAAACAACAGTAAACAAGGCTCAAATATCGCATCAGTGCCACCTATCGTCAAGCTCTGGAACGCTATTAACCTGCGACAGAAATTTTCGCGAAAGACAATCGAAAGCGCATCAAGAGACGCGTTCTTATGCAGTGTTCTTGGTCAAAACTATTATAAATGCAATAGTTTTTATCTCTGGGAGCAAAATGCAGGAGCGTAAGAAATGGAATTATATTCGAGGTACTGAGCTCGGGGTCGAAACTAAACCAAAGACAAAACTACACCTGGTTTAAACTAAAAGAACGAAGCTAAACTCAATTTTGCTATAATTTAGTTTAGACCCGGCATGACCACGTGCCTCCTGTTCGGAAGGTTTAGTTTCGCACTACATGATGAGTAGTAATTTGTGAATTTTCAGACGCTTGAATAATCTGATTCCTCCTTCATTTAGGCTATAAGCATAGCAAAGCAGTAATATGAATCCTAGAGGTTATATATAGGGAATGCCTCGAAGCATAGCAACAATGGGACTCTCGCATATCTTAAAAACGAGCATCCAAACGTTCTCAGCAGTGAATACTCACCTCACCAGCCATAGCAGCTGGAACGCATGACAACTAGAAACAATTTATATTAAAGAAAATCACTCAGATAGCAACGAGAGATATATATTAAATCAGATATTCTATGACTGTGCAATCATTTGGAAGAATGTAACATTGGAAATGATTGATCATATAAAACGTTAATATCACATAAAATTCCAACCCTTGGCCTCTGCCATACTAGACGACTATTTTTCGTCTGCCATCCGCGGTCCAGCACCTTAGAATCTGGAGATCGTGGCGATGAGCGCACAGTGTTTATCTTTGAAATTGTCAGCGTGACTAGTAGCCGTGTTCCCCAGCTCAGTTGTCTTCAGTATTTTATTATGAACATATGTGATAAATATTTACTTGAATGAAGAGGAAAATAAGTCAGTTCCTTAAATACTCGTCTCCATACCACGTATTCAGGCCTGCCGCTAATACGGCGGATAAATACGATGAAATTTCCATGAGAAAAAAATCGGCCTCGACCGAGAATGGAACCACGGACCATTGGCGTACCGGACGCTAAATTTCCATGAGGATTTGGAAGCCTGGGATGCTTAGTGGTCCGCGCATTGGCCCGGAAAGCCAAAGGTCCGTGGTTCGATTCCCAGTCCAAGCCGATTTTTTTCTCATGTCAATTTCATCGTACTCGTCTCGATGTTGCTTTGCTTTCAAATCTTCAATATGAAATGGTGAATTAATGACGTTAAATTTCTTTCCAAACATTATATCTATGCATAGTGTTCGGGCTGGGACAGACCTAATATTATTTTTTTGTTTATTTACCCTTAAACCTCCCTCCATTTTTAACTCCCGCTTCGCCTTTTGTGTTTCGTTTGTTTTGGACTCTTTCGTTGAGCGCAAGAGGACGCTAGTTTTTCTTTGTGCGTGTGTGTGTGTCGGTGCTTCGCCGGGAGATTGGGGTCTGTCAAAATTCACCGGAATTCACCGAATTCACCGGAATTCACCGAAGTGCATCAACTCCCGTCGGCAGTGGGCAAGCCGACGCCAATCGGTGAAGGGAGAAGAACGTGGTTTTTTGTTGGTGTGGTGCGACGGGAGTTAGTCTTCCCTTTTATTTAAATTATTTCTTTTGTCCTTTTTCCTATTCTACCCCCTTTGATTTTCCTGTTCCCTGTTATTTAATTTATTATTTTTTTTAATCGTACATCCTCGTAAGGTCTGTCCCGGCCCGTTTAATTTATTATGTTTGCTCGGAGTCGGGATGTCAGCCCCGTGAGAGTACACATAGACAGCACTTCACTATTTTATGTATCGTTTGTTTTATTTGATTGTAGAGCTTCATTTTATCCTAATTGCCACCCGCGATACTACTACTTTTGGTTATTGGGTTTTTGGATGGCGTTAGAGGATATGAGAACGATGGTTGCCAATGCGCGATCAACTGGTACATATCGCTCTCGACGTTGAGCACGTCAATCGGTTCGGTGTAGTTCGTTAGTAGTGTGAACAGAGCATATATTGATTCCTAACGTCCAAAAATATGTCATTTGAGCAGATTTATTTTCATCGTTTATTTCTGACACGAAATGAGCCAGTGTTTTACAAGTCTTGACATTTCTGAGGTACCAAAGTTCTCGGCGAAAAATTGGGAAAGTGATAAGTTATAGTTGGAACGAAGCGTAATAATGCAAAAATTTTGTTTTAGGAAGAAAAATCAGCAATAGTCGTAACATTTTTCAATGTAGGATTGTATTGGATCGGAATAAAACAAGCTGGATGGTGATGCAAGAAAACAAAAGCGTTATGCATGTAACGGAAGATACCGGGTGTCATAAATTGAAATCAGAGATCAGATGATGTTATGAGCTGGATAAATTCTCGAGGTTGTGATGTAGAGTTATTGCCATGGTGGAAGGAGAGGCAGAATAAAAGAATGGGGGTCTCAGAGTGTGCCAATGGTGCTTAATATTGCAAGAAATTTGAAGAGGAGATATTCCTGGGAAGCAGTCTGTGTCTATATTCAAGAAATGACAGGCTATTGAATTTTTTTCATATTTTGTGTAAAGCTATTGACTCTCCGGAAGATTCAGCAATGCGCCACTTTCCCAGGGTTTCCCAGTTATATCAGTTTTGCCATCGCCTATGCTCACCATTTAAATACTGCTGTAAAATAGAAACAGATCATAGAGAAATTATCATCAGAAGACTACTACCCGGTAATTTTTCCAGCCCCTTATTTTTGGTGCATAAAGCATCGCTGCCTCAGTTTTTGTTTTGTAGATTCTGAATTATCAATGGCCTATCCAAAAAGCGTTCGATGTAATTTCAGTTGGCATCTGTTTATAAAAAAACAGTCTCCGGCGTCGTCCTGAGGAAATTTTTCATTTTCTTCATGTAACTATCAATTAAGTAATTTCTTTCCAACTGTATAGTTTAATCCTGGTCACCTGGTAAAATTGATTCATGCTGTAAGGGGAAAAACGTAACTTGAGGATACATATGGATAAATTTCAACAGGACTTTTAATTGACACCACTGCCAGAAGGTAGTCACAAAATCCTTCATGTATTGAACTGTTCTCAATCCCAGAGGTATGGGGAATACTTTCACGTTAAGGAGTCGTTTATGATGAAGGCTTAAGGTAAGCCAGGGAAAGAGAGGATTTTAAAAGCATAAAAAAAGCAGGAGACATTCTACAAATAGGTGTTCCTGAATAGAGCAATTGTAGCCGCACAATATGTAGCTGCCTCGTATATATTGAAGACAGACCAGGCACATTCTGGAGAACACTTTTCCGCATGGTCAGTGCTCCTTGAAATCCGATCCTTAAGATTTTATTACATCACCAAAAACTTTTAAAGTCTTTCACTCTAATACTCCGTGAAATGAAATCCTTCCAGTTATTTTACCTGGATATATATATATATATATATATATATATATATATAAGTATTACAATGCATTTGAGTTTTTAATTATTTTTTGCCCATCGATCACGTCTTTAATTAGTCATAAGTAAAAATCTTAATTTATACTGAGATACTCTAAAAATCAGAATTCGGAACTACTAGGGGTCAAAAGTTAAACATAAGGCTAAATTCATTCACTATTTTAACCACAAAAAAACGAGTTGGCTTCCATGCGGATTCTAAATGTTGTCAACAGTTTTGACGGCGTACGGTCCCAACGGAGTTAACTATCACTTAAATCGAATGAGCAATACTATCTCAAGAAAATAAAATTTACTTGTATTAGTTAGTGACTGTTGTTTCCAGGAAGACGACAATTTCCAGCAACCGGAAGCTTTGCTCCTTCTGAAACCGTTGCCTTTTTGTTAGTAATTTTCCGATCAAAATCTATGATAAAGAGGTTCGGAATATATATTTCACCAAGTGGTGGTTGCAAAGATAACTTCACTGGAATGAGATATATGGCTAAGATTACGGTGCTATTTCTGTTATGCATATCGATGAAAGGAACTTTGATGGTGCATTTGATTCGTTTGTGACTGGCTGATTCTTATTTAACATTCAGAGGCCAACGATTATTTTCTGGAAAAATGTGGGCTTCCGATCATTTTGATGGACATTATTTACGTATCTTCAAATCTATGGATTTCCTATCTCTGGAGGTGAACTCCTTATCTCAGACTGTTATAGGTAACCTTATTTCCTTCTTTCATTTCGAATGATTGACAGGGATATTGGAAAAACATTTTCCTCTTGATAACACCTCACGCACTGTTTGAGATATAAGGAATTACTCTCCAGTCAAAAGGCAGAAAGCTTTTTTTTAGCATTCTCCGATTACCAGATAATGTATCGACGAACTGTCCATTTTTATGGTTGGCTGTCAACTTTTCTTGAAAGTTATGTGATGGAGTACTGACAGCCACTCATGAATTTCCATATCTGTTCATTAAAATTCCTAACTTTAATAATAATTTAGATATTCACCATCCCTGGAGAAGAACGAGTAATTATTCCAAAGCATGCACATAATTTCTTGACATAATTTCTGTACCATATGTTGTTTCTAATATAGTTTAAATTTAAGATAAATATTCACTTCCGTATAAATATAAAGCAGCAATTGGTAAGCTTAGACCTCAAAATACGAAAAGTTGCCTTCGTCAGTAAACCATTTGAAAAACCTGAAGTTTTTTTCCTTGTATGGCGTCCTATAAAATAATATCTGTGAGATCATCCTATAAATCAGAAAGACTTAGTTCTGTGATGATTTGCTCATAGAATTCAATAGTTGGGAAAGTTTATTTCCGGTTAGCTTTGCAAGGCCAAAAAGTCTATTTGTTTCCGTTGATAAACGTTACAACATATCCTAGCTTATAAAAATTGGAGAGATTCCATCAGCTCTAACACCAATAAATAAAATCAAACTAGACTCAAATTTAATGGATCTCAACTTTATGTTATTTTTGGGTTTAAATATTTCTTATAGGATAAGTAGACTTCTTGCAGCTAATTTTTAATTTCTTATACTTCGTCATTGGAGACGAAATTACTTAATAAAATTAGATTCTGCAACGTCAGCTTTAAGACCATTGTGCTGCATGCTATGAAACGAAAATAAAACTGAAAAAATCGTTTGAGTAAGTAAATATCTTAAAATGAAGATAACTAAAGAGGAGATACTCTCATTTAGTGGAGAAAGCTTTTGTAATAGTAAAAGACACAGTAATAATGGAGAAAAAACTAGTTCCCGTGAAAGACACTTTTAATAGCTTTTCTGTCCCCACCGTGTTTAGTGGAACTTAGAGAACCATTCATCTGGTTGGAACAGGTCTTCAGCTTTAACGTCTCGGAGCTAACTTCATCGTCCGAAATAATCCCGGGCTTGTTCTTTGATACCAATGAATGCTGCCCAGAGAGGCCGAGTAGGGTACTGATAAATTGTTGGGCCATTTATATGCTGATCAGAAGCCGTTTAAGCAGAATTATAGCGCTTTTATCTTATCTGACCAGAGTTAAACGGGAACATTTACATATTCCGATGTACTGATACTCATTATTTGGCTGCTGTTGTCACTGCAACTCCCTTTTTTAATATGAAAGAAAATTTTCAGAGAGAATTTGAAGAGTAAGTATAACTATAGCTATTTGATGTAGTTGTTAACCTTATAAGGCCAATAGGGAACAGTTCATCCATATTTGCGCGTATGAATTTAGATCAGAAGGGTTGATTACTATTTTCTGTAGCTTGTTTTTACGAATTAATCCTTCTCTGCATGAATTTTCAAATATGTACCAAAAGTTATTTTCCTGATAAAATACATCTAGAAACGCAACGATTACTACATTATAATACCGAAAACAATGTAGTATTAAAACATAGTGTATCAATACCGCATGGTGTATCATGCTTGATACACCATGCAGTAGAGAAGAAGAACTATGCCCATAAGGAATAAATGGAATTGTGTGTAGTGTACCATATGTGATACAAAATGCAATGAAGGATTAAAAAAGCTGACCGATAAGTAATAATTTGATTGCAAACCATAAATGGTCTGATATTTTATTGAAACTCTCTGAAAAGGCCCTAAAAGCGTCAATTAAAATCGAAGGATGAAAATGTCACAAAAATTAGCACCACCTTGGACACCTACCCGCACGAGAGAACAAACGTGACATATATCTGAGGGAGAGGATCCGGGAAAACAGGCGGAAAGAGAATGCAAAACAACCCTGTCAACACCTTGGCCCGTTATACCGCATGAGTGATTGGGATTAGTGCTAATTGTGGAGGGAGGCTATCATCTGTGGAGGGACACAACGATGGAAAATTACACGGGACTGCTAATTGACATCTAAGTTATAGCAGGACATTTTACGTCGTGTAAGTACCCTGATGAGTTGAGGAGACAGATTACCCTTTTCCACGGATTATGGTTACCGAATGCGTTCTTCCGAGATTAATTTCGTCAGCTGAGCGAAGCCACGTATTAAAACAGCTGAACAACATTTATTGTGCAAAATAAAAACCTGCGAAAGTAATTGGTGCCCTTCTGGTTTGGTTGATTAACAGTTACATCTGCCTAATGCACTGATTTCGGCTAAGTCTAGGAACCAAATTGACCATTGAAAAGCCCTACCGTTCGGTTTTTGCACCCCATACATTTTGCTCTGGGAGCTATTACGCCGTCTTCTAAACCTTTCCGACCCATCATTACTTCAGATGTCGGTACAACAACCAATTCATAGTTGAAAACAGCAACGGATTTATACTATCTATGCTTTCATGACATTTCCATTGAGACGAAAATAGTTAATATTTTCTATTTTTATATCCGAGATGATGTCTTTAAAAACTATAAGTGGTACCTAAAACATTTTTGCAAAAATTCTGAACGTTCATGATGAACATTTACGAACTAAACACTAAATACACTTTTATTTGCCTGCAATTGTTTCAACGATTTAGTATCATCAATACCTTAGTCAGTAAGCGAAGTAATTTTGAAATTAGTTCTCAGTTAATAAATAATTGTTTATCATACCCTAAAATCTCAATCCTCATTGAAAATGTCAAATTCACTATTCCCACTATACAAGTAACCACTTTTGTTTGACCCTCAGTGAGGGGTAGATTCATGACCTTTGGAGGAATTTTTTCACCAAATAGGGAAGACTCTAGAACGCATCACGATACAATTAAATATTTTTCAATAAAAAACACTTATTAACATCTGTGACAATATAAAAACTGTGAGTGAATTAACAAATGTGAATTTGTCATATTGTCTTGTGGTAGGTTTTATATTGTCACACAAAAATTTACAACCCTTGACCACTGGTCTCTGAGGCATTAGGAAATACTACGCCGAGTAATTGGCGATATTCTGAGAGATATATTCAAAGAAATTGTGGAAGGAATCCATTTATAATCCTCGGTAGTATAGTGGTCAGTATCCCGACCTGTCGCGCCGGAGACCGAAGTACGATTACCCACCGGTGAGAGTATCTTTTAGCATTTGTGAGTTTCTTTTGTTGTCTTGCAAATAAAATTGAATTTTTATCGTAACTAATGAACTTTATAGCGTTAAGCGTTACAGTTGGCGTTACAGATGGCCATTGGAAGAATTTTACATGGCCCTGGATGAAGCCAACGAGTTGTGATCCCCCTAACGTTTTTCGAATTGAGTGTCTTTTTGGAATATCCATAGCATTGTAAGCTGCACATGAGCCTTTAGTTTTTCTTTTAGGTGAAATTTCTTATGAAGGATATCTCTTGCAATCTCACGCAAACGAAATATCGGAGGGACGGGGTTATGTCAATGTTTTCTAAAACATCCTTGATTTATAAATCCTATACCTACAATGATAATTTATGCGATATTCCCTTGGTACATTGTGAAAGATATTATAATAACTTTTCTATTTACCCATCAGCAACGGTAGACAATGATTTAAGCCTGACAAAAAATTAACCTCGTCAAGTGTCTCTTGTTGTATTTGATGAGGTTTGTCGATTCTGAGGCAGTTTTTTTCTGTAGTCGGTGACTACTGGTCGCTGAGGCATTAGGAAATAGTACGCGGAGAAACTGGACGTAATCTTTGGAAAATGATTAAAGCAACAGAGGGAGGAATCTCAGCCTAGTCAGTAGACTCGGCAGTATATTGGTCAGATTCCCCGACCATCATGCGGGAGACCGGGGTTCGATTCCCCGCCGGGGAGAACTTTTTTTGGCCGGCCCTCATGGCGACAGGTTAAGTCCTTGCCTGCTAAACTAAGGATCGCGGGTGCGATTCCCGCCTGGGTGGAATTTTCACCAGTCAGGGCATTGGTAATTTGTGTGCGTCTGTTGTAATCTGTACTCGTGATAGTGAAAATAAATTTATTAATTTTAGCGCCCTGCCCACCTGGTGGTTGTTCTAAAACTCTTCATCTCAAGTTTATGATACATTTCGGTGATTGCTAGGCGCATAAAATGCCCTTACTATTACTGTAAATTGAATATTTTCTCTAATTTCTGTTGTTCACCGTAAAATTTCCGCAAAACGTCAGTTGCTCGTGGTGCAATTGTTGGTTTTCTCAAGCTTTCCTGGCTCACTGTAAACCTTTTCGTAAAAATTTGCTTTGTTCTAATAAGATTTTTCCATGTTCATATAACCTTGATGTAAAATGGAAACAAAAAATTTTCATTAACTCCTTGGAAAATTTTACCGTTGGTATCTGGCATTGGAATTTTGTGCAAATTTTGTATGAAGGTGGATTTATTTCTCAAAAATTCCTAAAAAACCAAGTTTTACGTTAATACTTCCTCGAAATATAGCTCAGTTTTACTAACTAGCAGATTTACGGCTGTTTTTTTTTAATCTCAGTTTTTTATTAAGATTCATCTTGAGCAGCTGATTTAGATGTTAAAAAATCTATTTAAAAATTTCTTTGCAGATTTTGGTGAAATGCCCTGGTTTCCGCGAAAGATTGATGATCTGGATTTGGCTCAACGAGTGCTCATGTACGGCTCTGATTTGGATGCAGATCACCCGGTGAGTTGGCTCTTTCCATCAGTTGGACAGAGCGATATTTATGCTTTCGTTGTTATAGTAATCATGCAAGTCAACTGACCAGCAGAATCATTAACTTACTCTAAATGATTACTGCGTTCGTAGATAATAATAATAATTTATTGACACTAAAACATTTACATTTCATAGCTGCAGTTATAAGTAAATTAGTGTCTTGTCCAAAAACTAATTTAAACAATATAATTAAAAGTAAACTTTTAAAAATAACATATAGACACAGAATTCGTGAAAAAAGCTTATTGGAAATCACCATTTAACACAATTACTTTACAATTTATCATACAAATATTCATCCCCAGTGTAATAGCATTTTTCTTTAAGCATAAATTTTATTTTGGTTAAATTGTCCCTAGTTAATACACCATTTCTCTTTTTTATTTTCCCCATCACACAATTATAGATTGATACTCCCCTGTAGTAGGGGAAGTTTTCTATGGCTTTCAATCTGTGCATGGGAATATCATACAAATGCCTTTCCGAGTGTCGTATTTATGATAAATTTTACTTTGAATGAACAAGTTTTGATGTTCAAATTCCTACTTCATAATTTTGGACTCCATGAGGCTAAGGAGGGCATCCTATTATTGCTCAAAAATTCTTTTAATGAGTGATTTCCTCACTCCTATTTCATATTTGCGTTACAGTGAGAATTACTGGCCTTAGCCATTAAGGAGTGGGAGAAAAAGTTTAATTTGGCCGCTTCTAACAATGAATTTATTTACTGATTGTAATTTTTTTAACTGTGCGTTCATTTGAGGAATACTCTGGAGTTTCAAAACGATACTCTTCATATTGTTGCTTCCATTCTCGCCAGAGACTCAATTTCAAATCTATCAGCTTATAGCGAAAAGTACCCGTTGAAATTCAGCGGGGGTAATGCATTAAAGAAACTTAAAAAAAATTCTATTTATTCCACTGAACTTCTCTTCCTCCTTAACTGATGTTTCGTGGAGATGAAGAGAATAAGATTTCTTGAGGAAACTTGATTTTTAACATTCGGAAACCTGCTGATGGGAAATTAGATTTTAAAAATGACGGAGTAGCTCTATAAATATGCATAATAATCAGGGTAATTATATTTCACTGGATATACACAGGAAGAGACTTCACAATTACAGTCTCATTCACTCTGTTCTGGGACCCATGGTCAATAAGTGTCACACCCGCGTATGTGAGCGGTCAAGGATCCAATCATCAGTGTAAAAATCATACGATCCAATCATCCTTTACCAAGAATAATCCACGAGTCTCTTCTACTGTGTTTGGGATCAAAATCAAGCAATATTAAAAAAAAGTCCTATCTTCTGGCCACAACCATGATAATTTAGGTGTATCAATGGTACAGGGCGTTCGAAACCAGGAAATTTTAGGCTAATGACTTTCGTCAAATGGGGTTTTCTATTTCCCTTGGTAGTTTGGCATGGTATTAAGACATAATTTCAATTATATAAATTCCTTTACGCCGGATCAGCTCCTCATTTATCGATCATTGTTATCGAAGGGTAGGTACCCATTTAAATCCAACGGGGAGTGAGAGAAATATGTAAACTGATAAAATTCATTGAATTCTTCGCATTTACTCATATGGTTTTTAATCAACTGTTGTTCCGTGGAGACGACGAAGAGGAGTTTTTGAGGCACACTGAATGTAATCATGCAGGAAAAGGGTTTAAGCAAAAGTCTTCATAATTTGACATAATTGTAACCAAAAAAGTAAATGACATGAGTTTTTTAACGTCATATCCTCGTTTATCAACCCTACGCTTCTCAAGCACCTGAAACAAACCAAAACGGAGCAGCGTGGGGAATGCTATTGTATTTCCCCCTAAACAAAATTATCTATTTGAATACCATTATAAGTAGTAGATCACAATTAGGCCAAAAATCATACGATGATACTCATTTATTGATAATTTTCTGACCCCAATCATGGGCATTTAGGTATATAAATGGTATAGGGCGTTCTAGAACTATGAAACTTAGGCTAACGACCTCGTCAAATAGGGTTTTCTACCTCACTTGATAATTTGGTACGGTACAAACGTAGAAGTTTAATGACATGAGTTCTTTTATGCCGGATCAGCTCCTCATTTATCGACCATTGCAGACGATATTTACCCACTGAAATCCTACTGGGAGTGAGAGAAAGACGCTAACTACCAAAATTATTTGAATAAATCTCTTCATTTTTGCTCTTATGGTTGGCAACCAACTGCAGTTTCGAGGAGAAGACGGAGAAGAGTTTTGAGGCATCCTGAATGTAAAAATGCGGAACCTCATGGTGGAAAAGGATTTTAGCAAAAGTATTAATAATTTTACATATTAGTAACCTAAAAAGTAAATGACGTGAGTCCTTTATCGCCATATATGCTCCTCATTTATTGACTGTACGCTTCTCAAGCACCTGAAAGAAACCAAAACGGCGAGACTTAGGAAAATATATTGATTATTTCTTTTTCTTCCAGGAAAAAATTTAGCTATTTGAGTACCATTACCAGTATTTATTAGATCCCATTTAAGCCAAAAATCTTACGTTAATACTTATTTATTGATAGTTAAGTCGTTATGATACCTCGGATTTTTCTGGCCGTTTTGCGCGTTCCGGCGGACGTGTCCGCATTCATTCAGCGCTCATCTATGGGAATACTATCAAAGGTAGAGGTCTGCAGTTTTCTGAAATTGATAAGAGAGGTAAGACTTTATATTATGATTGAAAAGAAATATTTTAAACTCCTCTGATTTGAGAGAAAAAACACTCAAACTTTGCCTTACCATTGCTCCCAGGTAAGCTAGAAATCGAAAATTCGGCGTCTAGGAAATTGTAGCCACGTTCTTTGCCTACTTAGTTAATTACAATTTATGGGCTTGAATTTATTTTTGAAGCCGTCAGCTTAAAAACTGTGGACCCTTGCAGGCCTAAAATCATGCCCAAAGTCCCCATTCATACATGAATCGTCCTTAGTTACCAAGTAAATAAGCTATTGTTGAAATTGGAGAAAAATGTTTTATTTGGGCGTTAAAACTGGAATTATCAAGTGAAATATAATCGTAGATAAAAATCAATTGAAAGAATAAGAAACTCTATTCTTTTTTCACATAACTGCGAAAATTACAAGCGAATACGTCAAGTAAAAGTTATTTAACAAAGCAAATAGAGAAACCTCTACATCTATTCCTATGTTTATTTAATGATATAACCATCTTTGGACCCTAAAAAGCCCTTAGGGTCCTTGTTATATAGCCTATGTGTGAATCAAATACATCATCTATCTTCCTGCCAAATTTTATTTCAATCGGTTCCGTGGTTTTTGAGTGATTGAGTAACAGACAGACAGACACCACTAGATTTTTATATATTAGTAAGATGTCCAAGCTTTAATTTTTACGAGGAAAAGTGCTAAAAGGAATTAATAAATGTTTCTTACATCTTGTTGATGGGTGTAATTTCAACTGTAAATTGTAGTGCGGTATCTACGCGAGTTCCTATCAATAAGTAACCGATGAGAATGCTTATGAAGGAAATTGTGGGTCCGTAGGTTTTATAGTTCTCAATTGGAGTCATTTGTGGGTTCAAGTCTTTTATACTAAAAAAAGCCAATTTTAACAGAAATACCTTCAATTATTTGGTTCCATTCTCCGATTTTTATTCTTTCTGTCCCACTTTCAATTTCATTAATAAGTACATACACTGTGGTTTGGGTACTCCTGAAGATGCTGTAAAAAGCGAAATCGGTCGTAATGAATATTATCACAGGGGAAGTTGCTCATTTTTTCATACTGCAGACATTAATAATTCGCAGACTGGCCGCTCTTATGACTGCGTATCTTGTCAATGGTCCACGTCGCCCACACTTAAAGCTGGAATTGAATGTGATGCTTTATGGAGTGAAATCAAACGTCAGAATCAGCCTTATCTAACCCTATGGAACCTAGGAGTCCACAGTTTTATGTTCAATTTGACGAGCGGGAAACTATATTTGAACTCCACATGACGCCCAACTAGTAAGTAAAAGTCTACTGAAAAATTTCACCGTCACAATTTCAACCCAAGAGCTCGAGTTAAGAAGACATTATAGTACCTGGCACGCCAAACCGATCCACCATGCCTTCATTCTGATGATATGTGGACTTGGGGGGTTAATTCTGGTTTAAATGGCTAGTGGGCGATATCCAAGAAAGCAATTGATTGGCTAATTGGTTCCTTGGGGAGATCACTGAGGGGCTGAGGTCATTTGCTCCACCGAGGACGGGACGGGGTAAGATGGGCGACGAAAGGGTTACTTGGGGAGGATTTTCAAGGAAAGATGGAGATAAAACCAGGGTCGGGATAAGCGTACTCCATGAAAAATACGCCTAGGGGCCCCTCGTTTCTATCGAATGACGGGGTATTTCATTTTAATAACTTTACTCAAGGCACGTGAGGATTCCAATGAAAAGTCCCCTCCATCGTCAAGTTTCGAACCAGAGTCCTAGGTATAGGAAGCTTGTGATCTAGATATCACATCAACCCATCCCTTCGCAAAGGATTCAATAATTAATGTTTCAGTGAACATGGAGGGGGTTGATTTATTCATCAAAAAGAGGTTAATGGATGATAGTCTGGCTACGAATTTATGATGATCTGATGGACCATGTCTATGCAAGGCCTTGGTCATTGTAGGTGATCAATCCGGAGATTGTAACAGCTCCCGGGGGATATTATTTATCCCATCATTTAATGTTTAAAACTGATAGAAGATGCAAAATATCCTGGATACAATACAGAAAAGTACTATCGATAATAAATTTCCAACACCCCGTGCCACACGCCCTTGCGGGCGACGGATCACATAATAGCATATAGGCCCTGCTTTTTTCAACTTTAATTCCTCTTTAATATTCAGAAGCTTGTTATGGCTCAGAATCAATCCATTTAGTTTGTCTTTCCCACTTTAGCACGTCACCCTCTGCACCTCTTCTCCCCAGCACTTCGTCGGCATTTTTCATGTGTGTTTCTCCCTGGTCATTCAAGTTTAAAACCACATTTACATAAAATCTAATTTACTGTAATCTGCGACTGCAATTGTCCGTGCTTTAACGCAAAACACGAAATAACCTTACAGCTGTGTAAGCGATGAAAGTGGTTGGAGCGATTTTCGTTTAAGTACAAATTTGCGTGAACATTTTCATACGCGTACTCATTCGTCATATGTATGTACATATAAAAGTGAGAAAATGCATGTAAACGATATGACTTATTGGTAATTGAATGCTATTTTAACATGAATCCTTATGGCACTTGACATATAGTTCAAAATAATTCGATGTCATATGAACAGATTTTCCCCTAAACGCAAAAACATTCCTTTCATGGATATAATGGTTCTAATTAAATATCAAGGTCTCATACCGAATACAAAGCACGTATTTAGATACGTGCTTTTTGTTTAAATTTAAAATTACGCGCCGCAAACCCAAT
Source organism: Ceriagrion tenellum (assembly GCA_963169105.1). NCBI lineage: Eukaryota > Metazoa > Arthropoda > Insecta > Odonata > Coenagrionidae > Ceriagrion > Ceriagrion tenellum. The sequence goes on from OY720634.1 coordinate 40,431,801, forward strand.
TCAATTATAATTCTTTCATTGAGACAAAATTTTAAATAATATAATTCTTACATTGTTTATATTACAGCATGTACGATTATTATCAATGTATAAATTCATGTATTTAAATTAAGTGTGGTCCAAGATTTTTTCGAGTCACTAGAAAAGTTGTTTTAATATGTGCTTAATTACTCACAATTCTCGCTTCAACCACCGTAAATGGTTCCTTACTTTCTTGCTAGATGCTGTTGGTTGGTGATAGGCTCTTCTGATGAATCCAAAGTCTTGCATTCTATCTATTCCTTATTCGGTGGGGACTAGTAGTAATGTCTTTGGCATGTTTTCCTTCTATCCGTGTCAAATACTGTTGGTCTATTTGACAGATTTGCCCCCAATCTCTCTGCATTTTTTCATGCTCCATCCAGTTGCTAACTCACATTCTATTTAACTTTTGCTGATACTCATCGTTTCATTTACTTCTTTCTCTTTCTTCAACAAGCTACTCTTCTCAGGAGATCTTTGCCTCCTTTGCTTAGTTCGCTCCTCGTGATCCTCTTGAATCTTAATAAACCTCCTTCTATCAATTCACCCTGGTATTATTTGCCTGGCTTTGTATTGCTTCTGAAAATTTGGCGCTTTCATATTGGTAGGAAGGATATTCGTGTTGGACTGCGTAATTGGGAAGAAGGAAGGACTGGCCCTCCTATGGAAATATATGCTATTGATCAATCGAATTCCATTTGAATGCTGTTGGTGTAATTGAAATCACGTATACGCTTTCCTCCATGCATTCCCGCCTAATGTTATACTTAGAATTCCTCAGAGTTTGATAATTTGTGGAAGCCCTTGAACTCGGGCTGAGGTATTTTGAGTCTTTCGTCTTGTTATGTTTGCCCAACTTTTTGCCTCAATTTTACTTCGTTAAATAGTCTGAGAACTTTTTAGAGGGATTTCATGGGAAATTTTACGAGTGTTTAATGATCCATCCATCGCTTATCCATATCAAAATTTGTTTATGCTCGAGTGATGTATTAACAGCGTGCAGAAGCATAATTTTTCTTTTTCATTCGGAGTTTATATCCCATTTCATGTAAATACATAAATGGATATATACGTGAACGATCGGAAAAGGACGATTTGGAAATATTTGTTGATATGTTTTCCTGGTAAAAGTCCTGCTTTCAACTTTAATGAACAATTTCCATGTTCCCTTGAAATTGCTAGAGTGCTAACGCCAGGACTATCCATCATAAAATGGTCGATTAAGGGAAAAAATCAGTCAGTATCATTGAATTACTGTGGATGAAAAAAGTTGGGGTTACTTGCTCAGTAATTAACAAAACTTTGTAAGTTTTACCTGGAGTGTTTATTTTACGACCGGTTTCGTCAAAAAGTCGACATCATCAGGTGGTTACTTTCCTGGCATGGTCCTTTCAGCCTCTCCTTTCTTATATTTTCAAATCAGAGCTAAACTTTAAGTTTCTCGAATACTCACCTTTTGAGCTATCCGAAATTATATGATTCAAGTGAACCCTTGCGGAAAATCTTAAGTTGAAAACATTCACACCTTATTAGTTAAAATTCTTTGTCATTGGTAAACCCAAAGGCAGCAAAATTTTAATATTTGACGGCGTTTTACATCAAAATAATGCTTGATCGTGTCACGGCTAGGATATGGCTGTCTAACTTACCTGTATTATACCCCAACATTTAGAAAAATATCGTCGCCATTATAACCTATTTTCGTGTCACATAAGCTTTGTCATTTGATTCAATCTTAAATAAAACATCAACATTTTTGATGAATTGTAAAGGGTGAAATTTGAAATATTGGATCTTCTATTTCAAGTAACCCTCTTCATTTCTGCAGAAAAGAACTCTCATGGTTTAATTTCTTTGTACTATTTTTAATTTCTTTCTAGGCTTTCATTGTTAGAAATAAGTCACACGCCATGGGTAGGATTATTGATTAAGATCTTTAAAATATGACTTTTCTGTCTTCAGGGCTTCAAGGATCCCGTTTATAGAAAAAGAAGGGAACACTTTGCTGATATTGCCAACTCTTACAAATAGTAAGTATTTCCTCATGTTTCAATTTTTTTTATTACTGTCATCCAGAAAGCGGATCGGTTCTCCATGAATTTTCAAAATGCCTTAAAACCTGAGTCATTTCATTTGACTCTTAAATAAACTCTTCACCTTTAGCTGGATAGCACTGCATCTCGGTCAACAATTGAAGGTTCATAATATGTGTAATCAGTTTATTAGTACCTACTCCTGGTACTCGCGTCATTCATAGTACCCAGTGATTACGGAGGCTGAATTCTGCCATAAGACTGTGCGGGATTCTATAAATTGTCATGCAGTCACTCACGTTGTTCCTACCCGTTTTATGCCGATTTTGGTGTCGGTAGTCATATTCTTTGCATGAGACTTTTACCACTGAGTTAAAGTTATGGTGGCTTTGTTTATGAGATCCCCGCTCATGAAGATTTATATGTCGCGTGAATATTTTATAGCTCAGTTTATTTTCAAAGTACTTAGATGCCATAGTGTAGGTGCCACCATCCACCAATCCGCCGAGACGAGCAAGCCAAATCCTTATGAAGCCGGTCCCCTGATAAATGTTGAGGGTAGGCGTCAGTAAAGCCGTAATAATTTGTAAAAATCATGCAAGAACCAGAGGGAGTACTTCTCATAATGAATTTTATCATACCTTGGCGATTGTATCTCTGTGGGATACATTAAACAAAAAAATCAAATTACTATGAATTTTACTAAGAGGAACTTGAGAGTTGAGAAATTTGTGTGGGATCAGATTTGAAACTCAAACTTAGAAACGACGAAACAACAGAGCCAAGAGAAATAAAACAGAGAATAAAGGTAAAAAGTCTGTTTTCAAGAAATCAGGAGGAAAAGGATAGAAAGTATTATTAAGCGGAGCAAATGGTATGTTAAGAAATATAGTGGGGATATTTTAGGCGAAAATTTGGAAGAAGTTCGTCGTGGGTTTCACTTATTTGAGTTTCCCAGCAAATTACTATTTATAAAGTATAATTCATAATTACAACTAAAAACTATTAAAAATTCGTTGTCTCATAAAGTCTGGCCTATCCATCCATCTCTCCCTGATAGTTCCCCAGGCATACATATAAGGCTGAAATGCAGCACCTAGTAAACTATGAATGGCTGAGACGGAAGGATGAGAGGCATTCTGGGCGTTTGGAAGTTGACCTATTTGGTGATAGGGGAACATTAATCTTGTGCCATTTGTTGCTGGAGACGCGAACTATAACATGCTTCCCTGTAAAGGAAACTGAAAGTGTAAGAAATTAAATGCTTCGCTCGCTGTGCGGTATAACGAGAAAAGAGAGAATGAAGAAATCACAGCCTTAGAGGAACATTAAATTTGGGGCCCACAAGAAGATGGTGCAGCGAAGTAGACTTAAATGGTGTGAACACATAGAGAGCGGGGGGACTAGTGTGCTGGAAAAAGAGTGGGGAACCGGAACGTTGACGACAAGAGTAAGAGAGGAAATCTTCTATTGAGGTACTGTAAGCATAAGGTGGCGACTGGCAACCCTTTCACCGTGTTAAACGGTTATTGGCTTCAATCGTAATAAGCGTCAAATATCCACTAGAAGAGGTTATTTATTTTTTCGCGGTCAACGGATGAAAATAATCATTTAAATACATACGGACTTCGCAGAAAAAAGGTTTGAGAGAAAAAGATTGGGGAAAAGAAGAGGCATTGAACTGAGAGATATGGATAGAAAGAATGTAAGAAGGCAGCGCCGACCCAATGAATGTGGGTTAAGGGTCACAGAAAGAAGACGAAAGACCTCGGAATGCACGATTGGGCACTCCAACGAGAAAACCCTTGCGTAAAGGAAGAGTATTGACAGCAGGTTGTGAAGCTTCCAAGTTAACTCCATTTATTGATTATAAACTCATCGTTTTCTTGAAGGTACACGAAATAATATATATTAAAATTATAAAAATGGTATAATCATCAAAGCAAAAAGCCTATGAAATGGTCTGCCAATAAAATGAGCAGAGAATGATTATGTTCTAAAAATGGAAAATAGTATGCCGTTTAAGTTTGCAAAAAAATAAAACAACTATAACGGAATTAAAGAACGTATACAAAGATTATAATACAAGGAAAAGAAATGAAAATTAATTTTGAAAACTCTATAAAATTTTTTTTGGGACTTATGGTTGGATTAAAAAAAATAAATTAAATCATTAAGGTATCCCTTAAGCGTCTTATGTCATATATGTATGCATCATCGGATGTATGGGTTGTTAGCGTTTATAATTGATTGGTTTCTTTCCTCGACAGCGGGCAGCCTATCCCAAAAGTGCAGTATACCCCCGAAGAAATTCGAACCTGGTGAGTATAATTCCAGGACCTCCTTCATCTTATTATCTGTGACTATTACATCACGATTCAGGGAAATGGATATAGTAGAGTGGAAATCCTTTAAGCTTTCTTCTGTAATTGTCCTCTTTTATACGGGTTTACTTGTCATTTATTTTCTTATTCACACCAATATTATACTAATATGAATGCCTAACTGAATGTAATTAGTTCCCCGATATTCCTACTATGTGGAGATAGTCTCTAAATTTCACCAAAATGTTGTATTTTGCGCCATAGAGGGTCTCATGAAACGATACGCTCCTCTGCATCCCATTTTAGGCAAGCAAAGTGTGGTAATTCATCAAAAAAAGATTTTATATGTCAATTAAGCGATTCTTATCTCGTTTGTTTCCAGTGATTTGTAGTTCTGTAGCCCCTCAAATAGCGTTCGCTTGCCTCAGTTAAGTGATTTTTAATACCCATTAACTCACTCAACTATTTTGGCACAGGCATTAAGGCTCACAAAGCTATAAGAGCACACCAGCTCATTGCGCCTGTATGAACTTCAATGATCCAAAACAAAAATTGTCGAAATTTGAATCACCACAATGTCAGAGTTCTCCAAAATTTGGCAATGTTCATAACGGTTTTTCTAAATGTGAAACGTGATCGATGTTCAATAGTAAACGTAACTTATATGAATTTTAATATTTTTAAGGCTCACGAGATACCCATAAAATTTTCCAAACGTGGTTTCGCGCGTTTCACGAACTACAGAATGATCCTCTGGGTGGTCACCAAAGACGCTACCGACCCATAGCAACGGAGGAATGATATTGTCAATTGACACTTGACAGACGTGTTCGCCTAAAGCAATGAACTCAAACAATTTACTATATATTTTTTCCATCTTTGATAATAATTTAAATAATTAAAAGCGTTCAGGTACCGTTATTAAAATTTTATTATTTCTAGAATTTAGGTCAAAGAATAATTATATCATTTCCCTTAGACAACGTTTTGCATTGCATACATGCATCCTCAGGTTTCTGAGAGAGTTACCTCTGAAAGTTCCAAGAGAGTCAACTAGAAACTCTCTCAGAGCCCTTAGGATGCATTTATGAAAATGCGAAACGTTGGCTTAGAAAAATGAAATAATTATTCTTCGATCTAAACCCCAGAAAAAAAGTATATTAAAAGAGTAAAACTCTATCTTCGTTAACTTTGTGGTACTCCATTACAAATTTATTAACTTGAAACTTTTACAGACCACAGAATATTTCAGACTTCATCACGACACGGATTTCGATGGCTAAGCATCATCTTCAGGTGATTAGACAAGTATCTCATTCCCTTATATACAACCAATAGAGAGAAAGGGGAGGGAGGAACATTTGTGTGAGAGGACTAATTTTATAGAAGGGGAAGGTTATGCTATGGCTAATAGGATAGGAGAATTGTGAGGAAGGAAACATTCATTTACAAGATAAGCATCTGGGTCACCACATCTCAAAATTTCGAGCTGTTCTATAGCATTTAGCTTACGTCAATTGCCTGTTAACTGCAGCACATTCACTTTAAAATCACTACTGTGGTTACATGTTAAAATCTAGAAAAATATATGTATTTAAAGAGGTCATTAGAAAAATCATCTTCATTAATTAAATAGTGTGAAACATTTTCAAGTACTTTTTAATATTCTTCCACTACCTCACAGTATGTTGTCGCGGTAGTTTTAAAACCCCTTTGCACGTACATCAGGATTCGAAATGTCTCGGTTGCAATTTGTTGAGAGAGTGTGATGATCACCAGTTTTTTGCCGTGTTCGGCGTTGGCAAAACTGCCGTTATCGAGGCTAGAGGCCCGTCGGGAGATATACGCCCAGAGATGTACGACCAAATCCGGTGACAGTTCCATTGTTTTCGCGCAGAACGGCGAGATAGGCGCCTAATTTTAACTGCGCGACCTACTTGCGGCGGCGGGGCGCCGCTGTTGACGTCGACCGACGTTCGTCGACGCCGCTGCCGGCCGCATCCAACCTCTATCGCATCCCATCACCGCCACACAATGGGACGAGAATTCCGGGTACGCCATGGTACGGATGGTGTTGGGAAAAGAATGTTGGGCGTTTAAAAACGTCAATAAAACGTGTTTGCTATTTTAAAAAAGGACCCTGTTCACATTTTTCCTTTTAGTATCTCTGTTGTTTTGGGACTGACAGCTAAGGACGTTTGCACCATTTAGGATCGTCGGGTATGGAAATGAACGGCGGTCATCAATCTAAAGATTATTTTGTCACAACTTTCCACTCCGTTCTCCCATCAGTCAACCAATATTTTCCTTCTTGAATCTTCATTCTAACGTCCCTATGAATTAACCTAATTAACCTGGTGTATTAATTCACCTTTAGTCTCCTCATTGTTTTTTCCCTCCATTTCTCCTTTCGTTAAGTCTTTTCAAGAGGTGAATTATAAGTTTTTCCCTTATATACTTCACTTAGTTTTCATCTAAAAATTTTTCTCGTCTACTTCTTCGTTATTTATTCTCTGTCCGTTTTATTTTGATCATTCTTCAGTGAAAACACATTTTCATTCCCTCTTTCTTCTTTGGGGATTACAAGGTGAGAAGAGTGCTATTTAGAAAAAGAAGAAAAGTGTGAGGAGGCCCGTTGTTGGCATTATCCCATGTGTTACTAAAGGCTCCATGGAAACCACGAGTTCACGTCCCATGCGACGGACAGGATCTGAATTTGAAAGGCTCACTTTAAGGCACCCAAGTTGAAATCTGAATATCGGATAAAAAATCTCCTCTATTGACGGGATTCAAACTCGGGCTCTTGAATTGAGAAGCCAGTTTTCTTGAAATTACCAATTAAGGTCTATTTGGAGTAGTTTATCATATTTTCCTATGAATATCTAATAGATATGCCACACAATAATCAGTCTTTCAAGGGTCTCCATATCGCTAATAAGAAGAACAAAGAATTCTCTTGAGGCTCAAATAAACTCGGAGATCTAGCTAATGATGCCGGGCTGAGTTTCAATGATTACGGGGCTCCTAAAAAAATTGCAAAAAGGCCATCCCGAAAAAAAAACACTTTAATGGTGAAGCTAATGCAATTCTGGAAAATTGGCGATCCACAACTATGTCGTTGTCACTCTTGGCTGTACCATAAGAGGACACGCTCTACGATTCCGATACCGGTATTGAACTCGTCTTCAATCAGGAATTAGTGTCATAGCTCCTGCTTATTGCTGCCACTTAATTAGTGTAACAATGAAAAATAAATCACATGAAAGAAAAGTGAATTGGTGAAATACGGAGTGGAGATAACAGTGCTCAAATTTTACTCTTGTGTTGAAATATTTCCGTATGACTATTCCATTATTTAGATTTAACAATAAAATTAAATGATTATGGAAGCAATATTGCTTCAGGAAGCTACCTTCATAACGTAATTGTACGAAGGGAAAACCCCATATTTCTATTTAAATATAAAGAGAAACATTTTTCATTTTACCTGTGGTCGAACGAAAATTTTACCTTCTTTTTTCAAACGCTTATTAAGGTAGATTTCCACTAGCAAGTTTATTGCGTAAGTGACTTTTTATTAGTGACTTTAGAAGTAAATTATAGGAGTAAACAGCTCTGTGAGCCCTTTTGCAGAACTTAAATAAGTTTCGTCAAGCCGATTGCGGAACCATATTGTTGCCTGTGTAGATAGCAGCCAATGTAGTTCTACGGTAACTCACGAGGATAATTTTGTTAGAGTAGAATTCTCCGCAAGTTCTGACAGGAGAAACCTGCGGGGGTGAATGGCCAGAGTAAACCCTTTCTTGCATTTAATTTTTTCCTGCGAGATGTCCATGTCTTTTAGGTTGTGGTATGGAAGAGCCTACGCTACCCCATCCTTTGCTAGTCAGATTGCAGTCAAATGCCCCAAGAACTAATGTAAGCACGCAGCAATCGTTTGTTTGGACAATTCTCGCTCGGTCATAAAAAAATAAAGTTTTCCCTCGTTTGGAACGAAAAGAAAATCCCTCTTTGGGAGAAGTGCTTTCTATGGTCCAATCCGCTTAAGAGAACGTAATGTGGAAGCCAAACGAATGTTGCAGTGGAAAGAGTATTCAACTGGAGTGTTTAGCTGTAGAACTGAGCGTGTTGATATCGTCCAATGATAAAAAATATATATTTGAACGTGAATTCTAGGCCATATCAGCAGATATAGTTCTGAAAAAAAGGTTGAGAGAACTTGATGTGGCGAAGGTTCTAGAATCCTGCGATGGTGTCTATTCTTCGACCGTCCATTTTATTACCAGCTGAGTTGGCCCAAAAATCCGCTACTATCAGTTAATTCTTTAATTTCCTATTTGTATGCGCAGTATTTCGTTATTATTTCTTATCGAAGAGCCTTTTTTTCAGTGCGATGCAGTTTTCCGAGGTGAATAAAAATGAAAAGGAAATATACCGACATGCAATTCAATCGAGTGATGGCGGGTTTTCACGAATGAGCGGTGGGATTTTGAATCAAGCTAGTATTTTTCATTGAAATTTTAATCGCTTAATGATCTCATCTATACCTTCATTCTATAATTTAAGCCACGTTCAGATTCGATCTTTGCATGAGCGATGGACGTGGGTTATAGCGTATTTATTATAAATACTGGCTTTGAATAAGTCTTTGGGATTAAGAAATTAATTTGACGCTCATAACATTTCTCTAAAGAGTTACACACCAAGGGAAGGAAGAGGATCACATTCCTAACCAAGGTAGTTTTTCAATTTGAAATAAATTTCTTATGCACCATTACAAGTGCTGTGTTTTTTCAGATGGATTTTGAAAACTATCAAATACATCTTTATTTACTTTCATGAGTTTCCAATCTCAATGATGTTTTTTCCACTTTTACCCGTTTGGAACTCCTGTGCGGACATCAATGCATCCCGTTAATTACAGTTTTATTCGAAGTCCACAAAACGAATGGATTGAAGACGAAGTTTTTTAGTGAAATTTAATGTGATGCTAGGTTCATTCCATCCTCGTCACGAACACTCAGCTGGTTATCGGGAGACAACTATAGCAGTTTTTAATGATTCATCCCCTTACTATTTTAATGTCACCATTTTCTCCCAGCATCTTCATAGTGGTAAGTTGATTTATAACTATCGAATCAGAGACCGTAGGACTCATGGAAACACCCAAAAATTGTTAGTGGCTCCGGGCTAGTTCGATGTACTCTCCATAACAGTCCATGCATGTAAAATTCTGCAAATATAGTTGAGACACGATTATCAAAAGAGGCACTCCATCTTGTATTTCCGATTTACACCCTAGAAAAATGCAGCCGATATTAAAGTAGTTGGATGTTGAAAATAAAATTATCTTCTATATCACTTGGTAATTCCACAGTAGTGTGATCGGCTGCTGGATGCTTGTTCCATCAGCCCGTTCAGTACCAGCTCTTCAAAGTTTTTGTGAAAGTGAATCTAACCTTCACCTACACTCTGATCAAATATCCCCTGGCAAGTTAAGTTTTAGGAAAATTTTTAATGGATAAGTATTGCTCATACTCAAATTTCGACTGTCGCTAAGAATTTTTTTTTTAAGACCACGGTACAGAAAAACAAAAGGATTTATGTTAATTGCTCACCAGATACTTTATAAATGGTGAATTTTCTATTTTGTATCTTTTACGTTTATTCTGTTAAAACTAAAAATAAAAAAATTATTACTCTTTGAAAGAAATCATGGATTTGACCTGAGTTTTCGGAGAATCAGGCGAATCACCTTGGTTCACTACGTCCGTTGATTCGTGATGATAGGTGGCGGGATGATCTGCAGTTGCTTAAATCCATCCTACGGTCAGGACTTGGTATCGCTCTCTTAAATTTTCAGAAATTTGATTGCCAGTACTCGATTTGACATTGCTGCAGGACTCGTTCATTTTCTAAGCTAGAAAGGCTTCACTTTCTTTATACTTGCGTCAAGCAACTTTTTCATTATAAAAAAAATTGCAGGAAAATAGAACAAATTCATCTGACATATGTACTTCAGGCGTGTATCTGAGGGAAAAAGAGATTCATATGAAGTGCAGTCATTTCAAGATTACGCTTTGAGCTCATTGCCGTAATGATTTGAAATAAATAAGTAAGATGTATTCTCAAAATCTGAAGTTTGCGTCCATTTATTGCTCCTGAACCCTCGAAGTTGACGCTTGATTGAAGGAGTCTTTCCACACTGGGGCGCTATAAATTGCATCGGTTATCGGCTTCAAATGAGGGAGGCATCATTGATGCTGTAGGATTATTTTTCCATTATTTCAATTGTATTGGGCGAGAAACATCATCCACGAGCGAATAAAATCCAGGCTGTTTTGGAAACACTTTCAATGTGTGAAATTTGGTTTAGTTTTTGTGCTCATGAATGTATTCATGTACTTTAGTCATCATTGAAACAATTAGTCTTAATGAATTATGTTTAATCTCATCATCTTCGAAATATTTGTGATTTTGGCTTTCAGAATATCCTTTGGTATAGGCAACAAAAACACAGGAGTGTGTTGCTTTACGAGTTCCATTTACCCACGCCCGTAGAAAGAATGTTAGCCCGTTTTACGCCTGAGGAAGAGTGAAATTATTCACTTTATACCCTTTGCTTTCATAGCTCATAAAATTATTTGTTGTTTAAGAGAATAATATTGTTGCTATTCATGAATAAATAACCAAGTTGCATGTCATGTCATAAAGTGAAATTGTTATTTACATTATTTCTTCCTGCTAATGGCCCTTTGATAGTAACCATTATGCATAATTAGTCCCAGTACTCATTGTCTTAAGCGCTCGCAGCACAACAGTTATATTATTTTTTTTATTTTTTTCTTTGAACTAAGTCTGACCAGCTGGGCCAAGACAAATCTTGCCAAAATTTCCCTATCATTGTTTTTGGGTGTTAATGATTATGGGGGATTTAACTGGATTTTCATGCTGTTGATCATGGGAATAAAGTTGCAATACCACTGTGACTAATATATTCATTTTCATCATCTATTCAAATCACAACATCACAGAGTATGTGTGGTTGGTGCGATTATAGGAGCTAGGGTCCTTAAAGAGTTAACTGGAGGAGACTTCCAGTTCCTATGGCTTCTAATTCACCCCCTCTGGTCTCAAGTTCTCCACTGATGAGTGCCACTAATTTCTGTGACACCAATAAAATTATCTGACAATTGTTAATAACTATGACTCAAGAAATGGGTTCCTTTATGTTTTTGTGAATTAAAATTATATGTAGATATTTTTTTAACTTCACCAGTTACTTAATGGTTGTCATTCTTTAAGTAACACCAAGTTATGCAGTGCAGTCCATAATATTTCATAAAAATGCATATATTAAGGTAAAACTTATTTTACTTCTTGATATAAAAATGTTCATAATATTTTCCCCACTCTTCCAAATTTATTTATGATCTTCATTTGTAAAAATCAGTACTTATAACCATTGTTGGGTATAAATAAATGTGAGAGGAAAAATTGGTTGACTTTTAAATTTCCAGCATGAAAAACATTCACTTGGTCAAGTCTGATTCAGCTTTATTTATTTTCCTGCACTCATCTCAGGGGTAACGTCTTCCGTGAACTTCAGAAGCTGTATGTAGTCCATGCTTGTGAAGAATACCTGGAGAATTGGCCACAGCTTGTCAAGTATTGTGGATACAGGTCTGTACAGAATGAAAGTAATCACAATTTTTTCATGGTTGTCTGAAACTATATGACTGAGTGTCTGTAGTTTTGTTTAATATGTTATGTACTCTTTTCAGGGAAGATAATATTCCCCAATTGGAAGATGTAAATGCCTTCCTGAAAAGTAAGAAGTTGCTAATTTGAAACATTACATTGATCTTTGTGCTTATCTTTGTGTTATTGTTCTTTTTTAACATAAATTATTTATGCCATGGTTCCCTTCATACTCTCAGGAAAGACTGGCTTTCAGCTGCGCCCAGTTGCTGGATATCTTTCTCCCAGAGATTTTCTCTCAGGCCTAGCATTCAGAGTTTTCCACTGCACCCAGTACATAAGGCATTCTTCAGATCCATTTTACACCCCAGAGCCGTATGTATTTGTTTTTATGATGTTGAAGATTAAGTGGATCAAATATTGTTGTTACTTTTTTTTTAAATCAAAGAAATTTTTATCAGCCTTATAATGAAATCGTCAAGTTTATATCTGATCAAACCAAAATTGCATAGAGCCCAGTCAATGTTACATTTGACAATATATGGTTGGACATGCATTTTCTTTAGGGTTGGCAAGTCCCATGATTTGCACTTTGTATGTTAATCCTAATGGTTAAAAAGTTCCAACTTGGTACTGTTCCACATATATCTTTTGCCACCAATTTATTCAATAATAAATTTTAAAAGACAACTGTAAAATACATGCCATTGATTTTTACACACTTTTGGCATATGTGAAGTTATGAGTGTCTATGATCACACTGCTCTTTCCTCGGTGCAGTGAATTAGATAATTTTAGATATTTATCAGCCTGATAAAGGTAGCTTACTACGACTGGAGCAAAGTAATGCAATGGCTTAAGCACTAAGAAACCTGGCTAATATTTCCCCCAAGTTGCAGCAAACCAAAACAAGTTTTGTCAAGCATTTGGCATGATTGACATAATTCCTCTGTGCCATCATAGAGGAATCAAGTTAAGGACTTCCCTAATCACAACTCTCTCATTTGTGCAAATAAATAATGTGAAACTGGAGAAGCCTATTTGGAAAACCAAGTGAAGCTATGTTTAAGACTCAAATATGCTGATGGCTGTTTACATGGAAGGAAGATGAGATGAAATGGGAAGTATATTAATTATAATAGAGGACAGATAGAGGTTTTAGGCTGAAGGGTGAGTGGATAAAATCAGTGCTGCACAGTAATGTTTTATCTGCAGAAAGCTGAATTAGAAAGCAGAAACCTGAATTAATGGTACTTCTGTCCTTACCGAATTGTACCTATGCAAAAATGTCCATACTCTGAAACATGTTTCTTGTTTTTATTTTCAGAGATTGTTGCCATGAACTTCTTGGTCACATGCCCCTTCTAGCTAATCCAAGCTTTGCTCAGTTTTCCCAAGAACTTGGTCTGGCAACTTTGGGAGCTTCTGATGAAGATGTAGAAAAGCTTGCTACAGTAAGACTATCTGAATTCATCCGTATTTCATAGCTATGGTTATTTTCAATTCACAGGTCATAAATGAAATGCTTGTATGATTTGAAACACTTTTCATGTTCAAAGAGAACTTTTTCCTTGCTTATTTCATAACTTTTCAATGAGTAGGAATTCTTGTATCTTGAACAAATGGTTCATTTATAAATTTCATAAGCAGCCAAAATAACATGGTGAAAGATAAGAAATTGTAGGCATTTAATGTTGTGATTAATATTATGAATGATTTTATGCTATTTTAAAGTGAGAATAATGTTAATGTAATATATCTGCTATAAAAATAAGAAGTGCATGCATACATATTATTGGGTAAATAACTCTCACTATCAAAATTTGAGAATACCAGGACCAAAGGTGAGTAGAGAGAAGATGGTCACAGTTGAACTTGGCAATGATGGCTGAAGAATCATCTGATGTATTTCCAAAACTAGTGAAAAAATATGAAAGCAGATGAGGCATAGTCAGACTCTGCTGCTAACCTAGCAGTGAGCAGTAGAGTCTGGCTATGCCTCATCTGCTTTCAAATTATGTTCTCAATGGATAACTGAGTTGTTTTAGGTACATACTACATCAGTAGTGTTTTTGATAAAAAAAATGCTTGGAAATAGGTGCGATATGGCTATTTGCACCAATATTTTTTATGAAACTGAAATTTTGGAGGCGAGCAGTAGAATTTCCTATTTTAGATTTCAATCTGATCCCTTTGAAAGTTTGGATGAAAGCATACAAGAGAAAAGATGATTGAAATAAAAATATTTATGCTTTTAGTTATTCTCACCAAGTGTTCCAATTCCTAGCCTGCAAAATTCTTTGGACCTATAAAATTTTCATTGATTGATTAAAATGCAAAATTTCAAAATCTTGCTCTGCTGTTTAAAGTATGTGATGCACATATTGTCTAGAAACATTGTTTTACTTCATGCATCAAATCACGCATTAACTGGGTCCTTTATAAATTTCAGCTTTATTTCTTCACTGTGGAGTTTGGATTATGCAAACAACAAGGAAAGATGAGAGTTTATGGAGCTGGCCTTTTGTCATCTGTTGCTGAGTTACGTCATGCTGTGTCACTTACTCCATGTCCAGAAGATGGTAGGGTTGTCAATGGCAATAAAAACATGAAATTGAAAAGATTTGATCCTGAAATAACCTGCAAAGAGGAATGTGTGATTACTGCTTTTCAAAATGCATACTACTACACAGATTCTTTTGAAGAGGCAAAAGAAAAGATGAGGTTTGTGGTTACACTCTGTTATGATGATACTTTTGTTATTTTGTGTATGGGAATACAAATCAAGGAGGCAATTTTTAAAGAAAAAATACCTTATCAGCTTATTCCTCTCAGAATGGGGGAGTAATGCAAAGGTGAGTTATAGTCAAGGCGTATTATCTTTTGTCTCCTCTCATACAGATGCTATTAAGACACCGCACTTTAGACTAGCCATGTCAAATAATGCAATTCCATTCCTTTTGGTTGGAGGGCTGGCAATCATAAATATGCATTTACAATCATGGGCACAGCTAGGAGCAGCTTACTCTCCTCAGTCCTCCACCTGAATGTGACATTTCATTCCAAATCTGCTGTACAGAGCCAGATAGGATGATTATAAACGGGTATCCTGCCACCCTTCCCCCCTCCTAGCATATGGACATACATGTCCACAATATTGTAGCTACATAATGGGATTGCAGGGACTCATTCCTTGCACCATCAGTATTTTCATATTTGCAGTGCATCAGCACTGAGTTTGGAAACATGGACTTTGTAAGCATAACTGCAGTCAGTGGTGCACTAACACTGCCCCCTTCCCAGTCTCAATGACACTTTCCTCCACTTATATTATATTTTTTAAACGCCCCCGAAAATTTTCTGAAAATCCCCCACACCCAAATAATACCCTCCAAAAATTAATTTTATGCTGCAATTTGTGCCATAAGCCCTTAATGAGCACCACTGAAGTTGGTGGACTACTACTGACAAAGGGTTCACATTACAATCAATTTTCTCTCTGAACCACCCATTGTAGACGATCAGTAATTATGGGAATACATGTTGTGCTCACCTTTTTAAATGTCTTGAACTGATTTGAAATATGAAGTTGAATTAATCTGGTGAATGCAATGATTATTCCCTTTGATTGGCACAGGATCCCAAGAACCTACTGCTGGATAGCCAAAGTTAATGCAGTCATAGCTGTTAAAGTTTTGCTGGAAATAAGGGATGAATTGGGAAATGTTTAAATTACTGCAAAATATTTTGAATTTACTCTGACAATGTTTATTTCCTATGGAAGTGTCTTGAATCAAATATAAATTGTTTACTTAAAAAGAGATGAAGTATGAATATTAATCGTTTAATTTCATAGCTAGAGAAGGGCTTTACCATTACATACCTGCAAGACATTTACTTAGGCTGGTAAGATAAATTATGGAAATCACAAAAAAGGGTAAATGTAACAAATGGTTCTATTAAAGACTGTTCAAATTTCTTTAAATTGCAATATGTATGCTGGTTTGGAAACATTAGTAGCATACATAATTGACTGTAATTGTGCTGTGAATTTGCTGAGGATTCTTATTTATTTCAATATAGAATTAACATGCACTGAACTGGTGAAGTCATTGAGTTGCCTCTTAACAATTTCTATCTATTAAGGAAAAAAAACTCTCTTATGTTAACTCTTCTATAATAACTCAAATGAATTTAGTGGAAGAAATAAGTCAGACAAGACAGCTTTTTTTTTAGGACAAAAATTGAGCAAAAAGGCTGTTTAGAGGACAAAAAATTTACAATGCCAAGTCAAAAAAATCTGTGAGAGGCAAAGCTAAGTCCATGTTGCATCTTCATCCAAGCTGCATCCAACTTGATCCCAAGCCATTGCATTCATTCTTTATGTCATGGAGCCACATGGTTACATCCTAAGGTACCAAGTACACAACTCTTTGAAAGCAAACTGACTAGTGGTCATAGATTCCACTCAAGTGTGAAGGATGATAAATCAATATATCAACTACTATGAGATTTCTTAAAGAATCCTATTTCTGAATGATCTTAGATGCATTTGCATGAACTGGGAAGGCTAAAATTCCAATAGTGAGCCATGGAGAAAGAATCAATCCCTGTCCATTGCTGGAAAGATTCCCTATAACTGGGAAGGAAAAAAATCAGCATTGAATGTAAAACCTGTTTGAGGATTTTGTGGACCATGTGTAAATTTGTTAATGAGCCAAGTGTATTACCCACCTCACCTTTTTTAAGATTAAAATGTAAATAAACAATGCAAATTCATTATTGATGGATCTGTGGAGCATTTCAGCATTTTAAATTTACATAACCTATGTCTATTTACTGTACTCTGAATTCTAGATTACCATATTGGATCAACATGTTTACACCAAGTAAATACATAGAAAACTTAATTTCCTCTAAACACATTTCAAAACACATCCCAAAAATGTTAGCTTCTGAGCTTACAGCCTCCTTAATTTACTTTGGTAATAAGATGAAAAACTAGCTTTCTTGACTGGATGAATGAGGATATCAAAAAGAGATTTATTTGTTTAATTGGTGCGTTTCTAAAAACATCCTCTTCTTATTCATCTATATTTAATAATTGCCATTGAGATCTCTCCTACAGTTAAAAACATCATTAAAGAATTTCTCTTTTACATTCAATACCTCTAAGAATTTTAGGATGCCTCCAATTTTGTTTGTTTCTTCAAACCTTTTGATTCAGTGCATTAAAAGATTATTTATTTTCTGTATCTCATTCCAAATTTTTCTAGGGCATTTGCTTCAACAATTAAGAGGCCTTTTGGTGTGCGCTACAATCCCTACACACAAAGTGTTGAAGTATTAAGCAGTGCTCAAAAAGTTGCAGCATTGGTGTCTGAATTGCGAGGTGATCTCTGCATAGTGAGCAATGCATTGGCCAAGATAAGGGAGCAAGATGACACTGTTGACATTGACAAGTTGGCAACTTTGTTACACCAAGGAATAGGAATTGAACCCGGACCAAATCAAGATGATGAGAGGAAGGTTGAGGAAATGCTTCAGAATATCAAATGAATTCCATGTGAAAAATACTCGACTGGAAACTTAATTCTTTATTTCATCAAAAAAATGTCATTTTTCTGTTTATTTTTCATTTCAAAGGATGCTTGTGTCATTTACCTTATCACCTAACTTGCCTGTGACATTGTCAGAAATCATAGATGTATATAATTTTTCACTTGATAACTATATATGTGTTGCAACAAATGAATGTTAACTTAAGAAAGTCTAATTTTACAAAGCAAAGCATGTTGAATGTTTCCCTAACTTCAAAAAAATCGAGGTCAGAGGATTTACTATAGTGAACAGTGCCTATCATCTCATAGTTTATCAGATGCATGTTATTCTGAATATTGGACATTGTTATTATTCTACCTAGAATTTATTTGGATTACTTACTGTTTTACTGCACAGGCATCATCCTGAGAAATCAATGGCCCTCTTCATGTAGCTTACTATAATGTAAATGACAAGATGTTTATTTCATCAACCAATGTAATGAAATAAACTATGTAATTAATTCCTTATGAGCTGCATAATTATGTAAGAATTAAGTCTGGGTTTCCAATCATTCATAGAAGGTTGAGTACTTCCAATGAATGAAGTAATAAACCTTTTTGGTGATATGAATGCCTACCATCATGAAAATCTGTGAGTCCTTGGGATTCACATGGACTCCTGCATGGAGGATTTGTAGGGAATCCTATTTTTTGTCAAAGGTTTACAAATCCTAACAAGTCCCTAGAAATTCTTATGAGTCCCATTCCTGGTGAATCTTACCCTGTGAGAACAATAATTGGTAGAACCCATGGGGGTTCCTTGTGGAAGTAGGTATGGAAATTTGTGGTGGAATCCTTGTGATTGCTGTCGCCAGATCCACAAAATTTCCGCATTGGATTCACCCTGATTCTGCATAAATCCCTTCTCCATTTTACTTCAACTTACAAATTTCCTCTTGAGGTCCACATCCCTTCCAGGTGTAAGATTTTATTTCCACCCAGTATCCATTGAAGTTTTATTTATATGGCAAACAAAATTTTGACTTTGAATTCTAGATTACCATATTGGATTGACATGTGTCTGCCATGAATAAACATTGAACACCTAATTTCCACTCATGTACCATATTGCCGTGGCATTATAGTGCTCGCAGAGTTTCTGTGCACTGGAGAGTTCCTTCAAGCCTAGCTGCCCATGGTAGATGAGCAGTGATTGGCTGCTGGCATCCAATCCTGTGAACCGGTTCTTAGCTCAGTGCGTGCCGCGTATGAATACCGTAAGTGGTGACCCAAAAGAATTGGCGAAAAAGAATGCTATGCTTCGCCGACGTGAGGGCCTTTAGAATAGAAATACTCTGGACGAGAAACTTCTATAGATATCGAGTCAAAACTTGCAGTGATTGCTATAGTCATCGCAGTGAGGTAAGAAAGAAATCCCCATTGGTGCAGGTCACCATGGTCACACGATAAATAAACAAAACTTAAATCCTCCTCACCAACATTTTGAAAATACAAATATGAAAATTGCGACTAATTATCATAACAATCAAAATTTTTATCCCAGGGAAAGATATCAGAATTTATCGAACCATATTTAATTCAGTTAAGAATGCCTGGCACCCGCTGCAGGATAATTTAAAGTGAGCTAAGACTAGACTCTTTTGGGTCACCACCTACGGTATTCATACACTGAGCTAAGAACTGGTTTACGGGATTGGACGCCGGCAGCCAATCGCTGCTCATCTACCATGGGCAGTTAGGCTTGGAGAAATTTTCCAGTGCACAGAAACTCTGTGAGCACTATAGGCATGTGCACAGCTAAACCATGTTTCCAGACAGGCCTAAATTAATGAAATAATAGGACAACTTAGAAAATGACAATCTTAAATCATTCATCTAGGCTTGAATGATAATGTGTATGTTGTCATTAGAGTTGAGCAAAGCCACCAACACCATCCACTCAATTGAGGGTATGGTCTGGGGAGTACCACCCAGTGTATAGAGATGGACCATTCTGAAAATTATTGCGGCAATTTTTGTAAATGACAATGGTATTTTACATCATATACTGCAGCCCCTGAAAATTTCCGCAATTTTCAGTAATATTCACTTTGGTCACAGATATTTTTTTTTTCTGATAAATTCCGAATATATTATTTTAAGCCAAGTCAGTATATATTTCATACATTCTTAGTCATAAATGAAGGTACGCACAGCTCATTTGTGGAATGTTTTAATTGGGGAATATGCATTTGTGGAGCTAGAATTTTATGGGTTTGAACAAAAATTTCTCATACAACTAAAGAATGCCAAATAGCATGTGGGCTTTTGTTGTTATGGCAGCTGCCTTTTTTTTGAAGTTCTCTCTATTTCTAACTCATTAATATAGTAATGGTTTAGATGCTGTTAACCCCTTGCAATTGGTATTGGCTTTCCTGTAAGTCCTCTATTAGCTATAAATTGCAGAAAATTAAAAATTACCACAAAATTACAGCAATTTTCCAAAATTATTGTAATTTTCTGGTACATTTATAAGGTTTTTCGAAATATACAGTATTTTAGAAATTTAAAATAATTTACCTCAAATGAAAATAATAGTAATTTAACCATCTCTATCAGTGCAGGCCACTCATCCCTCACGTAAAACCTTAATTTTTCATAGTTGGAGCAAGGAAGGAGGGTCCTTCTTCCATGGTTGGAGGGCTAAAAGAATAGGCACTAAGTAATATCCGAGTGTGTAAAATCAGGAGGTGGCGAAGATGTGGCAACAGTGCAAAACATTTATTATGTATTTGTTTAGGCTTTCTTTTACATTCTATTTTTGTAAAGCTCTAGAATACAGAATTTTAAGATATAAATGAGGAAGGAGTAAAAAAGACATTTCATTTTATCCTTATGAACTCATTCTGTGTTAATGTAGAAACTTATTTTTATTTACTAATTCCCACTGTCAAAAGTTTTCTATATCGAACAAGCATGGCTAGATTACAGTAGAACCGCGATATAACGAACACAGATATAGTGAAATTTCAGTATTACGAAAGACTTTATGCGGTCCCATTGAAAGTTACGGGTAAAAGTATAGGACAGCTTCGTTATTACGAAATTTCACAATTACGAAGGAGATCAAATTTATTCAGTTTCCAAGTCAATCGCTAAATATATCTTGCATCGTAATCTTCTTTATTTTCCTTTGAAAATTCAGCCAATTTTCGCCGTTCCATGACTTAGAAAGCACTGCAGACGTGTACTGTTGACGATTATTGGACTAAAATTTGTCAATTCATCACAATTATCAATGAAGTTTCGTTTGTCAATGGCTTTGAGGTCCACTGAACCTCGAGGAAGTGAAGAGGTGAGAGAGGAAGTTGAGTGCACAGTTGTCATCAAGACCTCTAACATTTGCGGGATAATATCCGGCGAGAATAATTTGCTCCATTAACATCGACTTGGCAGCTTTGCGATGCTTCCTCTTTTAACTTTGCATGCATCTTTGACGAAAATTCGAGGCAGTGGCTTAACTAGGTGGGAAGGTGCAGTGTTAATGCTATTGTACGCCTACCACCCTACCACCTTTCATTTGTTTTCTTGCCGCCGACCTATGAAGGGTCCACCGCCACCATCCACGGCGAAATCCATCGAGATCCCCGCAGCCACTGACCTATGAAGCCAGCCTTTGGCCATGGGCAGTAGCGAGTAGCGCTGTTAGTTAGCTTAGTGCTTGCTTGGCGAAATGCACCCAGTGTTTACATTCAGCCAAGCAAGGGTTAAGATAGTGAACTGGCGGCAGTGCCGAGTGGCGCAGTTCGCGAGCATAGTGCTTGCTTGGCTGAACACATTAGTGCCGGAGTAAAGCAATCAGACAAAGAAGTGAAGATGGAAGCTTTTGTTTACATCAGCTTACATCGTGCCTACATTGTTTACTTTTCAAGACTTTCATGTTGAAACAAGGCTTTGTCAAAAATGTATAGCTTTTAACATTTTTCAGGTACATATATAAGAGACTTCGACGTCTTTTTATTGCCACTTTAACATGGTGATTTACTGTGTCAAACGGTAGGAATAAGATTTCAACTCGAATTACTATCAAATAATGTCAACATCTTTATATCCTTCGCTCATTCTCCTCTGTTATTATTTATCATTTTCCCTAGATATCACGTGAATAACCATTTCACCAATCTTTCATCTTTTTCATGTGTAAGTAATAATACACATGCTTCCCACAGCATCGATATACCTATTTCATATCACCCCAAACAGTGTTTTTGTCGACATTATAAGAACATGAATGCAATTGTCAGGTATTTCTTTTAGCTCTTTAGTTTTTATTGTGCTACCAATGAAATATAACACAAAATAGAATAGAAGGAAACGGAAATCGTACTTCGTGGAGACGAATAAGAATAAATGAATCTGCAAATGAAATAACGTTTTTACTTATAGCTTCGTTAAATTCAATTTACATACTTTAATACATGTTTTAATATGTAACACAAAAGAAAACACCGGAAAACGACAGTTATTATTAATAGTGACCTTTAATGCGGTCTTTTATGGCATGACAGTCTCCATGAAGTTGACCCACGAAGAGGTTCGACTCTGACTTAAAACAAGTAATAGTTTAACTATTGTTATATAAAAATATTTACTTCTGAAGGTAATTATTACAATGAATACCATTGACTTGATTGATACTTTATTTTCAAGCTACGAAGTTATAGAGTATGCATTTTGATGAGAAACAAATTAGCTTCACAATAACGAATTTCAGAATTACGAAATTGATAATTTTTGGGTCCCTTAAATTTCATTATATCAACTGTTCTACTGTATCACCCAACATGGGGCATGACTTCTCGATAAAAAGTTAGACCACAGGATTACCTGAGATTAGTGTTACGTAATAAAAATCAGGAAGTTCCGAAATGGCAAGATAGTAAAAAAATTGTTACAACTGAAGAAGGTGGAATTACAAGAACAATTAAAATATCACAGGATATCACAGCAAGGGGAAAAATTTGAGTTACAGGAGAGGCTAAAGGCAATATTAGTGGGAGAAGGGAGAGATGTACAGAATTATGAGTTTGAGATTGAAAAGGATGCAGCAGAAGGGAATGGGATAGAAGCAATGCTAAGAGATATGAGGGAAGAACAGAAAAAGAGGGATGAAGAACAAAGGAAAACAAGTGTATGACAGCAGGAATCGCTTAAAGAGGTAAAGATGGAGCTGAATGAGTGGAGAGAAGAGATGATAGTGTGTATAATGGAAAATGCCGATAGCATGAGGGGAGAGTGGAGAATGGACCTCAAAGCCCACAAGATAGAAGCTGAAAAAGGGCAGAAACAAGTTCAGGAGGAGATCGAGGCATTGAGTAAGGAAGCGAAGGAGGACAATGTGAATAGAGGAATGATGCACCGAATCCGCTACTGGGTAGATGAGAACGAAGAGGGAGTGAGACAGCTGCCGTCCAAAATTAGCGAGAATGGATCAAAAATGGAACAGCGCATCCAAGTAAAGATCCTGAAAGAAGTGACACAAAGATTAAATCCAGAAAATAGAGGATCGATCAGAACACCAACATCCATGGTCCAATTGAAGGTATCCATTTTCAATGGATGGAGGAGCTGGAGACCAATGCGGTATGCCCAGGAACTAAAAGAATATATGGAGATGTACCAACTATCCGGAGCAGACATAATGAAAATAATCAGACAAGGGATGAAAGAGCAAGCCAAAGAATGGTTTGCGGCGACAGAGCATCAACATACAAGCTTCCACACATTCCAAGAGATGTTTCAAAATCAATGCTGGGGCTGTGAACAACAAATTGGAAATTAGAAGAATGATGGATACAGGAACATCTAACCAGGTGAAGAAGGAGTTGAGGCCACCAATGGGATACAGCAAAATAATGTACTGTCTAAGACAGCACTTTCGACCAGAGGTATTAGGCACTTTGGAGGCAGGAATGATATTTCACAACAATGTGATGTTACCCATTTTTTAAACATTGCTGGCGATACGATTGTATCGTGCAAGAAAGAGGGCAAGATGAAGAATCAGTCACGCGAGGAGAACCCGTGAAGTATCGAGAGTCGACGGGGGTGGGGTGAAGAGTCAGCTATGCCATGAAGATGAAGATGTCAGCTGAGTAAACATGACCTTGTTTCGCATAGATTTGAAATGAACAATGGCAAAATGTAGACAATAAAACTTCAACACGGAAAAGAGACGACTAAGAAGGAAGCATATTTGGAACTATTGAACAAGGTGAACCGGTGATTAGGTGGGAGTGGAGTGAATGTGGAGTATGTGACAAAGAGAAATTGCTGGACAAAAAGTGAACGACAAACATGAAGGTGGAGTTGATAGCATGAATGAATGATTGTGAGGTATGAGTGACGATACTGGTGACATCAAAAGTTGAAAAATTTAAATATTGTTTATTTGTTATAAGTTATGTTACAGTTTTATTTATTTATTATGATAATAATGTGTTATACTGGGTATTGGTAATAATATTATAATACCAGTTTGCCAAATTGAAGGTGTTGGGGCAGCCCCATAGTCCAAATTAACTTCCTAAGGCTTTGAAAAAAGAAAACTTCATCTTCCATGTTATTTCAGTTTCCTTTTCAATAGGGTTAATGTAACAGGATGATGGTCCCGAGACCCGGAAAATGATGTTATGTTATGTTACCAAAATATGTTATGCTACCAAAGTTATGTTATCAAAATAAACAATCCCAACAATAAAAAAAACTGAAGGAGACAGCCGGGAAAAAGAAGATGAGAAAAAAAATTAGGAGTGAAGGTTGTTTTTTGGTGTAAAAATGAAAAATATCATGGTTCACAAAAAAACGAGTGTTACATTGTGGTCCATCAGATCTAAATACTTCAGCACAAAATTGGTGGTGGTTCTTTGGTGTTAGATCTAGTTATATATTGAATACAATATTGCATGGTACAATTTTACAATACAATTGTAGATTCCATAAATATTGCCAACATAATTTCTTGTGTTTTTTAAATAATATCTAATGTAGTTTGAGCTTCCATGCTGCAGAAAATCTCCTGTATCCCCCATTGGTTGCACCCTCCTCAGCTACACCACCAAGGTAAGGGCAACCATGTATTTCCCTAATAATACTTTACTCCTTCCATTTCAATTCTTCTGCACATAACAGGAGAAATTCCAGACAATGAGAACAAAAACCTCTTGCACCACCAATCAATGGAAGATGACCAAGTTTCAACTTATGGTCAGAAAAAAGCAGTTTTTGAATGTTGTTCAACAATTATTTATTTCAGCCCTGTGTGCACTACACATAGTTGAAGGACTTAGGCCTGATCGGGAATTGGCTATTAACAAAGTACTGTGAATGAACTGCAGCATGTCAATTAATGCTGTACATTTACGAGGTGTAATTCATTACTTTTCTCAATCTTGAAAAATATGTTCTTCCATAATGTACAAGCTTCTTCTCATGAGTGCCAGAACCACCACAATCGCAGCTTGCATATGTTCTTCATGAGTGATACCGATCTTATCCTTTGTAGAGTATTCTCAGAGGGGCTGTTTTTACATCATCCCCCTATCCCCCCGTATTTATGATTCTTTCTGTTACCCTGTTGAATTATGATTGAAAACTATGCAAAAATTTTACTTTTTCAACAATAACCAAATAAATATTTTCTACAATTTAGACAAAGTCTAATTGAAGAAAATTAGGCAATAAATTAAAACTATTAAAATATTTAAGCGCTCTTAATGTTTTATTTGAAATGCTTTCCCCCTTTTCACTTTGTGAAATTTGATAAATGCCCAATAATTTTGACAACTGAGTTAGTCTCTTGTGGAGATAATAATCAGTACTCTTTGGGTTCGGCGGAGGAAATTTTAGGCTGAAGGGTTATATTAACTTGAATAAATAATTATATTTTGTAGAACTAATCATGTTTAACCTTGCAATATGATTAGCAAAGTTCGACCAGCATTGACCTACCACATTCTTCAAACCTCATGTTAAGTTATGGCGAAATTTTCCATCTTTTAACCGTGTTATATGGTCTGTATCGTGCGTAATCCTACTTTCTCTACTTTCACTTCCTACCCAATGCTGTGAATGCCGTAGGTATTTCCTAGAATCATATCTATACCCGTGTGCTCTACTTTTTGAGATTTGTAGTGAGCGGCACTTTGTTGCGATTTCTCATTGGCCATTAACTTGTAAATACGGCGCTCCATTGTTTTGGAGCAGCATTGAAATTGGCTCCAAACAAGTACCTCGCCTGTAGTTAGTAATGTTTGGCATTTATACTTTATTCTGAATAAGTGTTTTAATTTGTGTAATAAAAATGTGATACCAAAAGGTGTGAATCTATAGCATGGAGGATGACTTTCGGGTTATCATTTCTGCAAGAAATGAGCGTAAAGGATCCAAAGGAGCAACAGGTCTTCGTGATTTGTTCAGGGAGGATATAGAAGGTTGGAAAAAGTACTTGAATCTTTGTATTTTCTCTGACTTATTTTATGTCTGTTGCCGCGTATGGCAATTTATTGATGCAATGAAAGTTGTTCTCTATTTTATCTCGCTCTTTCGTATAGCAAATTTGCAAACTCATTTTTCAATGTTAATTCCTGATTTTTGATATTTCGTTGCTGTGGATGTCTAACCCTATGTTGAGACCTCACCTTTTTTCATTAGTTTATTTGCTCACTGATGTTAAATTGAGTGTTGCAGTGAACGGAAACGCTGGATTGAATTTTTAAGTAAGGAAAATCGGTTACCATGCAATAGGGTCCTATATATAGTGAAACGTTGTGGACGTGGCCCCGCATTTATTTTATTTTAGTACTTCATTGTTCTAGAACTTGGTTCGCCTGATCCCGATTGGTTTGCAAGGCATGTGGGTGAAGTACCGTCAGTAACTGTCGACAATCAGAAGAACATACTGGGATCCGACGAGTCGTCTTCACATAGCAGTTCCAGTATAGACGAGGATGGCATATCGTCTTCAGTGAGAAATCTGCTTAAGCTCTTAGTTAAGAGAGCGTCAACCCAACCCGGTGGTGAGCAAGATGGTTTGGAGACATCTTATGATGAAGACAAAACAATCGAAGTGGATGAATCATGGTCCAGTTCAATGGCTACTCCATCGAAAAATCGTTCTATGTTCAATGAAAATAATCAATCTCTCGCTGCTGATTTTAATCTCGAAATCAGTAAATTAGAAGATGGCAATGCAAGTTTTGAAGGCGATTCTCCCATTGGTAGGTTGACCTACAGTGGACAGGAGCGAGAGAGCCCAAAATCAGACTTTGTTTTCTTTGGATTCGAGGATTCATTGGTTGATACTCGAATAAAAACCCATAATGCTGAGGGAGGACAGAATGTTGGTCACTTTGACCGGGAATCTCTGTCCAGTTACTTCAGACATTCAGTTGAATCTTCATTTTTCCTTAATTTCCTCATATCCTCAATCAATAAATCAGCTGAAGTGAAACTAGTAGAAGCAGTTAAGACTGTAGGTGATGAACTTTTAGAAAGTCTGTGCTTTGTAGTTCCCTCTTATTTTGCTGACAGTAATGGTGGTGAGAGTTCTGAATTGGCGGGAGTTAACATTGGCAGTAGTGATAATCTCAAATCATGTCAAAAGCCTGTGTGCAGTCCTACTAAACAATCGTATTTTAATGATCTTCAGACTAGCAAGGATTTTGATGCAGCTAGCATTTCATCAGGTCAGAAAAACATAGATGTATCCAGTACAGCCAATTTTCAAGATTGTTTGAAAGAATCCCTTATAGAAATGGCCGGGAATGATGTTGATGTTGTGAAGGACCAAGTTGAGCCTGGTGATGCAAATGACGTGTGTGGATTTAGAAAACATGGAGAAAACACTAACAATGTAGCTCTCTGTGGACTTAAGAAGCGTTGTGTAGAATTGAGTGATTCTAGAAATTCTGAGGATGAGCCGGAGTATGTGACTCAAATACTGAATCTTTTATGCTCTCCCATTAATCCGTCTAATTCCAATGATGTTCAAAGAAAGAGGAAAGAAGATGGCATCAGAGAGAAAGAAATTAGGAATACTGATAGGAAAGAAGAATCTGAGTACATAGTTAAAGGATTATTGGGGGAAATAGTGGAGAAATCTCTCAATAGACTAGGAGATGTAAAATTCAACTCTCCAGCTGCCAGGCATGCTGTTTTCAATGAGAAAAGCAGTAGTCAAAATTGTGTTATTGAAAAGAAAGTGAATAATTCTTTGAATAAAAAGTATGTGAATGAGGTCAATGAATTGGAGAGAGTCAAATATGAAGAAAACAGCCTTGAAATATTGGATGAGAATGTTCAAAATGAACTAATAAACATCTCATTTCATTCTGAAGTGGTGCAATGGAATGATGTTTGCAGCAGTAGTGAGAAAGTGAATGAGGGCCCCTTTAGCCCGAAGTCCATGAAGAGCAACAATGAGGATCAAAATTCTGTAGTGGCAGCAACCTATAGCAGAACCACTACAGAGTTGAACCGCCATATGAAGGTATTTGCTCCTGATGCCACTTCTGCTAATGATGGACCATTAAATTCCTTTGCAGATACTAAGAAATCATTACATTCACCCATTTCAGAGCTTGAGAAGGTGCCAAGTGATCCTCAACCAATACTTATGGATAGCATTGGAACTAAGTTAGATCCAGAAAATGAGACAGAACTGAACTATTTGGGTTCTGAGGACTTTCTTTCATGTTCTGTGCTTGAAGAAGTCTGTCAAGCTTCAGAAGCTTTGGCATACATAGGGAAAATGAAATCTGATTCTTTAATGGGACAAGAGATGAATAATGGATTCAAGTCTCCTGAAGTAAATTCAAATTTATCTCGAGAGAAGGTAGAGAAAGGCAGAAGTCAAATGCCTGCCAGCAGTAACAGGAGAAAGGGAAATGTGAGCCAAGGTAAGACCGTTGGAGCTTATGCCAGTTCTTGGAAGAATGAACCATCTACATCAAGAAACTCCCTGCCTCCTCACCGTGCTGGAAAGTGTGATGATGAGTGCTCTGCTGATCATGTGAAAGACTTTCCTGGTGTGGAGAAACATAGCTCTCATCATGAAGAGAAGGAAAGGCCTGGGAAATCAGTAAAGAAGAAAATTATCTTTAATATACCTGAATGCAGTGGGCTAAGGGAATTCGAAAATGAATTAAATGCTGATGAAAGTTTGTATCATGGACTAATAAGGGAGTCCCAAGGAAAATGTGAAAGTCTCATATTGCCAGTTTCTGATAAAGTGAACATTTCCTCTTCAGAAGCTGGCCAATGTATGAAAACCATTGCTTGTGGAGATCCCAAAAGGTTTATATATCCTAAACAAAGAAGTCAGACTGGTCCCATGGTTCCTAAAGAAGTATTGCCTGAAGATTTGATGTGCAGAGTGGCTCTGCTTGAAAAATATAGCAATATACTTCCTAACAGTGGTAAATCCAATCTTGCAAGTTTTAAAATGGGAACTTTAGCAAGCTTCAGCAGTTTAGAACCTGATGAATGTAGCTATTCATGTGATGCAGAAAGCAAGGTTATGAACAATAAGAAGGAAAACATTCCCTCTGAATGTCAATTGTTCCTTAAAAAGGATGCATCATTTAAAGTGATTGAAGATTGTGATGCTCATGGAGAGATCCAAGCTAATATGTTGGAGCATAACAGAGCATTAGGATCTACCAAGCTGCTAATTGATGAAACAGAAAGGCTGGAGAAGATTGTTGTCAATATCCAAGGAACTGACTCCTTTGATGTGGTAACAGAGCTGAAGTTAACTGGGGATACTGAGAAGGAAGAGTTAAAACCTTTATCAGCAATTGAAGAATGCTTTCTCCCAGTGGAAGCCTGTGGAAATGAACAAAATATGCAAATAAATGAAAGAGGTGAAGTATGCACCAGTCCAATTCTGACAAAGAAATTCAGGACAAAGAAACCATTTAGAAGAAGAAATAAAAATAGACTAAATTTGTGTACTCCGAAGACAAAGACAGAATTGGATCAGGGGAAGGAGAAACTAAATCCTGATTCAGTGTTGTCAGAAGAGGCAGTGAGTTCTATAGAACATAATAAGGGAAACAGAAATATACATTTTAGAGATAATTCACAAATTGTACCTGAGAAAGTTAGTGATCGAAATCACATCTCTGGAATGGAAAAAATGTGTGAATTTGACTGGAAATCTCAAAAATGTGATCTGAATATAAATAAAGTGTTGCATCTTGAAGTTTCATCTGACGGCGTTGAGTCTGAATTGGAGGGAACAGTAAGGGATAAAAAAGATATCCCATCAAAAATATTGAATGCAAAGAGATTTTGTTCTGAAGAGTCGGCTACAGTAGCATCAGCTGCTTCTAACGATAGGTATTCATCTGTCTCTGATGAGATAGAAGCTATTTCTAAAATTACATTGAATGATACATTATTTTCTGAAGATTTTTATACCAGCAATGCCAGGAATGATATATATATCTCTCCAGTTAGTCTGGTGGAGGCTGATGGTGCAACAAAGAAACGGTTCAAGGCCAGCGTCTCTACCAATGAATCTATTCCATCAAGGGATAAGTTATTAGGAATCTCAGCAGCAAGTGGGAAAAAAACTACAGTGACTGAAAAATCATTGGATAATTGTAGAGAATTTTTTTCTGAAGATGTTAAAGAATTTGAAGGAGAAGATAAGGGGAATTTGCCTTATTCGGAAGATTCTTCCCCTGTGAGATCAGATTCTGTAGAATTTTCTACTGCTAGTGGGAAGAAAGTGGCTGTTTCTGAAAGCTCCTTGAACAAGGCTAGGAAATTGTTTTCTGAGGACATGGATCTCCAGAAAAACAGTGGTGACTTAGGTGTGTCTATGGATGGAAATGGAATGCTGAATATTTCTTCAAAGTCAAATTTGACAGCAGATTCATTGCCTTTTGATGGTTCTACTCCTGGGAGTTCAGGATTCCCTGGATTCTCATCAGCTAGTGGTAAAAAGATCACAGTTTCTGAGAAGTCTCTTGCTCATGTACAGAAACTATTTACTGAAGAGGTTGACTCATTGGAAGTGGAAGATCATCAAGAACTCAAAACAAGCTGTAGAAAAAAATCTGGTAATTTGTTAAAGCCTCTTTTAAAGACTAATTTACTACATTCTGTGGATTCCACCCCAGTGAGAACAGATCCTGTAGGATTTTCTACAGCTAGTGGGAAGAAAGTAGCAATTTCTGAATGCTCCTTGAACAAAGCTAGGAAATTGTTTGCTGATGATATGGATCTTGAGAAAAATTGGGGTGATTTAGGTGTTTCTAATGCCTGTGGTGGAAAGATGGAGATTTCTTCCGAATCAGCTCCTCAGACCGATGTGCCGCCTTGCGAGGTTTCTACTCCTGGGAGGTCAGGATTCCCTGGATTCTCTTCGGCTAGTGGTAAAAAGGTCACTGTTTCTGAAAAATCTCTAGCTCATGCACAGAAACTATTTGCTGAAGAGGCTAACTCATTGGAAGTGGAAGATCATCAAGAACTCAAAACAAGCTGTAGAAAAAAATCTGGTAATTTGTTGAAGCCTCTTTTAAAGACTAATTTACTACATTCTGTGGATTCCACCCCAGTGAGAACAGATTCTGTAGGATTTTCTACAGCTAGTGGGAAGAAAGTAGCAATTTCTGAATGCTCCTTGAACAAAGCTAGGAAATTGTTTGCTGATGATATGGATGTTGAGAAAAATTGTGGTGATTTAGGTGTTTCTAATGCCAGTGGTGGTGAGATGGATATTTCTTCCAAATCAGTTCCTTGGACAGATTTTCCGCCTTGCGAGGTTTCTACTCCTGGGAGGTCAGGATTCCCTGGATTCTCTTCGGCTAGTGGTAAAAAGGTCACTGTTTCTGAAAAATCTCTAGCTCATGCACAGAAAATATTTGCTGAAGAGGCTAACTCATTGGAAGTGGAAGATCATCAAGAACTCAAAACAAGCTGTAGAAAAAAATCAGGTAATTTGTTGAAGCCTCTTTTAAAGACTAATTTACTACATTCTGTGGATTCCACCCCAGTGAGGTCAGATCCTGTAGGATTTTCTACAGCGAGTGGGAAGAAAGTAGCAATTTCTGAATGCTCCTTGAACAAAGCTAGGAAATTGTTTGCTGATGATATGGATGTTGAGAAAAATTGTGGTGATTTAGGTGTTTCTAATGCCAGTGGTGGTGAGATGGATATTTCTTCC
The DNA here is from genome assembly GCA_963169105.1 of Ceriagrion tenellum. Lineage (NCBI taxonomy): Eukaryota > Metazoa > Arthropoda > Insecta > Odonata > Coenagrionidae > Ceriagrion > Ceriagrion tenellum. Next base: position 40,463,659 of record OY720634.1, read on the forward strand.
AAATCAGTTCCTTGGACAGATTTGCCGCCTTGCGAGGTTTCTACTCCTGGGAGGTCAGGATTCCCTGGATTCTCTTCGGCTAGTGGTAAAAAGGTCACTGTTTCTGAAAAATCTCTAGCTCATGCACAGAAACTATTTGCTGAAGAGGCTAGCTCATTGGAAGTGGAAGATCATCAAGACCTCATAACCAGCTGTAAAAAGAAATCTGGAAATTTGTTGAAGCCTCTTTTAAAGACTAATTTTCTTCATTCTGATGTATCCACCGCTTTGAGGTCAGATCCTGTAGGATTTTCTACAGCTAGTGGGAAGAAAGTGGCTGTTTCTGAAAGCTCCTTGGACAAAGCTAAGAAATTGTTTGCAGAGGATATGGATGTTGAGAAAAATTGTGGTGATTTAGGTGTTTCTAATGCCAGTGGTGGTGAGATGGATATTTCTTCCAAATCAGTTCCTTGGACAGATTTGCCGCCTTGCGAGGTTTCTACTCCTGGGAGGTCAGGATTCCCTGGATTCTCTTCGGCTAGTGGTAAAAAGGTCACTGTTTCTGAAAAATCTCTAGCTCATGCACAGAAAATATTTGCTGAAGAGGCTAACTCATTGGAAGTGGAAGATCATCAAGAACTCAAAACAAGCTGTAGAAAAAAATCAGGTAATTTGTTGAAGCCTCTTTTAAAGACTAATTTACTACATTCTGTGGATTCCACCCCAGTGAGGTCAGATCCTGTAGGATTTTCTACAGCGAGTGGGAAGAAAGTAGCAATTTCTGAATGCTCCTTGAACAAAGCTAGGAAATTGTTTGCTGATGATATGGATCTTGAGAAAAATTGTGGTGATTTAGGTGTTTCTAATGCCAGTGGTGGAAAGATGGATATTTCTTCCAAATCAATTCCTAGGACAGATATGCTGCCTCGTGAGAGTTCTGCCTCAGGGAGGTCAGGATTCCCTGGATTCTCATCAGCCAGTGGTAAAAAGGTCACTGTTTCTGAAAAATCTCTAGCTCATGCACAGATGCTATTTGCTGATGAGGCTAACTCATTGGAAGTGGAAGATAATATAGGACTTGCAACTAGTTGTAGAAAGCAATCTGGCAATTTCTTGAAGCCTCTTTTAAAGACTAATGTACTACATTCTGTGGATTCCACCCCAGTGAGGTCAGATCCTGTAGGATTTTCTACAGCGAGTGGGAAGAAAGTGGCTGTTTCTGAAAGCTCCTTGAACAAAGCTAGGAAATTGTTTTCTGAGGACATGGATCTCAAGAGCAAATGTGGTGATTTAGGTGTGTCTAATACCAGTGGTGGAAAGATTGATACTTCTGTTAAGTCAAATCCTAGGACAGATCTGCTGCCATGTGAGGTTTCTACTCCAGGGAGGTCAGGATTCCCTGGATTCTCTTCGGCTAGTGGTAAAAAGGTTACTGTTTCTGAGAAGTCTCTTGCTCATGCACAGAAACTATTTGCTGAAGAGGCTAACTCATATGAAGGGGAAGATCATCAAGACCTCAAAACAAGCTGTAGAAAAAAATCTGACAATTTGTTGAAGCCTCTTTTAAAGGCTAATTTTCTACATTCTGCTGATTTCACCCCTGTGAGAACAGATCCTGTAGGATTTTTTACAGGTAGTGGGAAGAAAGTGGCTGTTTCCGAAAGCTCCTTGAACATGGCCAGGAAGTTATTTTCTGAGGACATGAGTCTCCAGGATAACTGTGGTGATTTAGGTGTGTCTAAGGCCAGTGGGGTAATGATGGATATTTCTTCAAAGTCAATTTCTAGGACAGATCTCCTTCCTTGTGAGGTTTCTACCCCTGGGAGGTCAGGATTCCCTGGATTCTCATCAGCCAGTGGTAAAAAGATCACTGTTTCTGAGAAGTCTCTTGCTCATGCACAGAAACTATTTGCTGATGATGTTCCTTCTTTGGATGGAAGTGATCATGGATTTTTCTCTTCAGTTAATCCTGATTATGTTAATACTCCAACTCAGTCTATGCCCTCGCATGTTGTTTCCTCTTCCATTGATTCTACTCCTGTTAAGCCTAAATTTCTAGGATTCTCATCTGCTAGTGGAAAAAAAGTAGCTGTTTCTGAAAAGTCTTTACTAAATGCGAAAAAATTGTTCTCTGAGGATTTTAATATTATGAGTAGCTCTCCAGATCATAAAGGTGACGTGCATGTGGGTGCTCAACCTTTTCATGTAGCTCAAGAAAATGTTACGGTATCACAGTGCCTCGAGGGAAAAGATAATGGATCAATATTGCCCCTTCTCTGTGAAAGTAAAGTGTTAGCCAAAGAAAATATTTCCAATGCTTCATCGTTACAGACATCTGTCAATTCCAATTTAATTGGTGAAAATGAACTTAAGGCTGAACTTCCAAATGATTTAGGTAAGCAATCTGCTACCAGCAGTCTTAGCAATGTTAAACGTGGTACAGATCCGGGTTTTGATTTGTCCTTAAGTAGGAGTGAAGCTTTTCTGTCAGGGCATAGTGTGCAGGACATAAAATCAAGCTGTGGAGTCAAGTTTGATGACAACCTGACCCATGTAGACACCCTTGAGTGTGATGTGTTCTTGGCTGAAAGTCAAGGTGATGATTACATTAAGGCAGTTGATGTCACAACATTGAATTCCCCCATGATTCCTATTGCTGACCAGAATCCACCAAGCCCAGTTTTCAAGTCATCACAAAAGGGAAGGCAAAAATTGAAGAGATTTGGCATCAAGAGGAAAGCTGGGAGTAGATCTGCATCTCTGGCTACTCCAAAATTTGACCGTAGAAACTCTTGTAGTAGTGTTAGTGAAGAATTTGATTCTAAGAGTGATTCGGTAAAATCCTCCCAGTCCTCAGTTGTGAATCATGAGCAAGAGTGCAGTGACAAAGTGAAGTACTCAGACCTGTGGGATGGGGACATTGCCAATGAAACATGGTTAGGAAAGCAATTAGAGTTGGCAGAAGAATCTAGCTTGGGGATGAAATCAAGACAAAATGTTGATCACTGGGCTGAGGTGAGAAAATCCCAAAGAGAAGCTATCTCTTCCAAGGGAAATGTCAAACCGATAATCGGTCATTGCTTGCAGTTAAGAAGAGGCATGGGACCTCAGCGTAGAAGTTTAAGGGATTTTGTGAAAGGGAAGAGGCCAGGACGGTATTCAAAAGATCAGGTGAGTACTCCTCTCCATATATTTGACTCTTTATACTAGGTCTGTTAGAAAAATAATGGGAATTTTTGCTTACAGTTAAAATTATAGTAATTATAACTTATTGGTGGCATCAAGAGGAAAGCTGAGAGTAGATCCTTCAAAGTCCCTTATTTCTCTGTAGATTCATTCATTCCAGTGGTATTGTCTCTTCGCCATTCAGTTCTGGAATGCTTCTCTGGGTATCACCTACACTTCCTGAGGCGAATTCTCTTTTATATCATCAAAAGTGTCAATGCAATGTCCTTGATACACCAATTTAAATTTGAGATATAAAAAGAAGCCACATGGGGACAGGTGAGCAGTGGACAGAGGCTGGATAAGGACGATCATTCGATTTTTTTATATAAAATCACAAATTGATATGGCTGAGTGGCAGGCATGCTATTGAGGTGGAGGAAGGTCATTCTGCTCGGCTGTTATCAAACAAGGTGCAAACGTTGCTGCAACCCTATACATGTCCAATGTCACCCTATGACCCTATCATGTTTTCCAACTCTCCAGCAGGATCTTTAGCAGTCAGATGATGGTTGGCATGTAAAAGATCCTCAATTTTCTGAGTTTTACTGCCATCAGTTGACTTTGAAGACCTTCCTGATCAAGGATCGTCTTGAAATGACTGACAACCAAATTTGAATAAAGCCAAGCATTCATAACACCACACATGTTTAAAAACACTATCTCCATAGGCCTCCTCCAAAAGTTCGAAGGTCTCCATAAAAGATTTCCAAAGTTAAACACCAAATTTCTAGTTACAACTTGGTCCTGAAACTCTGTCATTACAAAAATTATCACGGCAACTAAAACACCTTCCATATATACAAGTATATCTTGAAAACTGAACAAACCAGCGGCAAATGATTAAGCATGGTTACTCAGGAGGTAGTGATAAATATAGCACCGAAAACTAGACATCGCAAGGACTATCCATTGACACAAAATAAAAAAGTCCTGCTATTGTTTTAACAGACCTCATTTCTCCTTTTTACTCACTTGTCCTCCTTCTAATGGTACTGGCTATGTCCATGCCTGTTGCTATTTGTAAGTGCTTATGAACTAGCTGCTCATACTTCTAATTTGAATATTTTACAGTGTGAGAGGGAGGATGGATTGTTGCTCTTTGCCTTTAATCTAGGATAATGATTTGGTTGCTGATGTAAAAGCGAGTCTAAATGAAGTGATTTTCCAATCCAAATTTATTCATGTGTAGTGAGGTTTTGTTTGAAACTACGCTCATTGCACTGAATGCTCGGGTAATTTACTAATAAATTGTGGCACCAAGGATTGTAAATATGAGCGCAGCCTGAAGTGAGAGGGGGGGGGGGTCAGCAGCCCCCCACTTCACCCCACTACATCAATTATGTAAATGAAATCAAGTGACAAAAATATAAAAAAGATATACACAAGGAAAATTAACTTGGTTCATAATTTGTTTTGGAATCACTTAAATGTGGCAACTAATTGATCACCCTGCATATTGAATCAAAATTAAAAATTTATGTGTTAAATATCTTTCATGCATTTCTTGTCCTACCACCTCCTCCCCCAACATAAATCCTGGCGTCCATGATTGTTAGAGTTGTATGAAGGAGGGAAAAGGAGTATGAAGACATTTCTCATGTTATAAATATACTATTATACCTATATTTGTTAACTCTTATTTTTTATTTTAAAATTAAGCCCATATTTTTTTAAAATTCAAAGTACAATTCAGAATGGTGCATTAATAACCATAGATTTCTCTTATTGGTCTTCCAAATAGTCTTCTCCCTGTGCAAATTAGTGGAATCCATTCTGGTGCTTTCACATCTATCACTCGTTGTTCAAAATGGATAGGCATTTACTCAATTCTGGCAGTGAGGCAAAGGAACGATGTGAGGTGGTTTTGTGTCGCCTCGTTGCTTTTGCATTAATTGCTCTTTAACATTAGCTAAATTTATTAATGCAAACACTATTTTTCTTTGCTTTCCTGTCATCAAATGCTGAATGAAGTTGAGGAAGTTTGGTGTTCTGGAGGAAGTAATGAATATTACCTCAACAAATGCTGCTGATTTCAAATTCAAGCTTCAAGATTATTATAAGTAAGTATCAATAATTATTCTTCCTGGCTGGTAATATGTCGGCTTTCACCATCAGCATCAATGCCCTTCCCGAATTTTAAAATATTCCATTTGTTTAAAATATTAATTTTGTTAAGGAATTGCTCATGGTTATACTTTTGCATAATCCTTTGAATTGCCTAATATATCCTGCATCAAGCTCTGGCCATTAACAGCCATGACAATCTTTCAGTGTTGCATGGTGGCCTTCAATGTTTGATGATGTAATGTCATTACATATTTTTTCCCTCAAGAATGTTTGAGCCATAGTAAACTATTTCTTATTCTCCATACCACCCTGCAAGCTGCCTGAGAGATATATGCCAGGGGGTGTTAAGACACCAGCTGTGGAAAAGGAGGGGAGATGCCAGAGATGAATTGTGTGTTAATAATGTGTCTTAACATCACTGGCTGACATTTTTTAATTCTAATTACTATGGTCAGCTGAAAGAATGGAATTTTTGTTCTTGTCAGTTTGGCAGTATACCTGTCTCATTTTGTCTCTCCTATCAGATCTAGAGATATATTGTTTAGGGATTAAAATGTTATGCATCCACTGAAACTTGTCGTATGGGAGTTTTTCAAGTAGTCTAAGCCTAGCATGTAGCCTCTGAGTCTGTAACAGTTCCAAACCTAATCTTCCCATCAGTGCACATGTCACTCCTAATTATTGAGTTAGCATAATTATAACAATTTAATGGATTGATCAATATTAATTTTTGATCTTATAAATTGCTGTTCATTTAATTTACTTTTCATTTTCTTGCCATTCAGGGAGTCCATAAGAGGTGATGGAGTGTTAGTTGGGGAAGGATTCAGGCTGATACCTGATGAGAAGGGAATGTTTGGTGCCATTGAGGCACAGTCAGCTTTGCTAGCTGGTCCAGGTGTGGATCCTAAGTTGTTACCAGCTGGTGACTGGTGCGGCAATCATTATCGTTGGATCATATGGAAGTTGGCTGCTTATGAAAAGTCCTTTCCCCAAGACTTTGGTGGAAGGTATGGAAAAAACGTTTTGGCTAACTACCCTCCTGGTATGACCTTATTTAGGTTACATGTACTATTTCTGAAAGTGGGCAATTGGGAAATCCAATGAATTTAACCTGAAAGTGTTTTCTTCTCTTTACATTTTTATAACAATAAATTTTCCAAAATGTGGTCCTGCATTAAACTTCACTGAAACGATCCTCTGCATTGTGGGGCTGATTGTTATTAGGCTCCATAGACAATTAACTTTAGAGGGAACCAAGTGGTCGAAGTGTGGGAAATCCTCATCATCAGCAGTATGGTACAATGTTCTGTTCATTGTTGAGCTTAATGATGTGAAAAGTAGAAAATGATAATCTTAGCATGCCTTGTACCTAGTCAGCAGTGAAAACAGTGTCTATAACAGAGCTAACATCTTCATTAAAGAGAGCTTGTAAAATGTGCTCTATAAACCTCCTCTCAGATATCCCATTTAACAGTACTTCTGTATCCCTTCTGGGAAGAGAGGTATTATCGTAGCCTTGCATGATAAGGGTGAGTATGAGTATTCAATTGTAAACTTGAAGATCTGGTTTATTTATTGGTTGTTCAATCCTAAGATTGGTTGACTGCAGCCCTCCACCCTTCCCTATGCAATGCTAGTTCCCTTACCTACTGGTATCTCTTCTACTATACTTTTCTAGCTTTATTTGGTCCATGAACTTATTCCTTGGTCTTCCTCAAGGGACTTTTCCCTCTATTTTGCCTTCAATTGTGTTCTTCACAAAAAAGATCTGGTAAGAAGGTAAATTCATTTACTCCTTCCGATTTCAAGAAGACGAATGTGACTGTATTTTATCTATTTCCAGTATTCCATTAGCTTATTATTCCCAATTGTTTCAGGGTAGGCTTAAAAGTGAGATTACATTCTGGGTGATTCATGAAGAATGGTGAGTACTTCAGGAGGGTGGTAGAGGAGATGATTTAAGAAATTTTTATTTTGTGGATGTGAGGTCAACTCTCCTTTTTTGCCCAAATATTGCAATGCAGACATTTTATCACTGGTGATTTGTACTTCAAAGCCCCAAAAGGAAATTTTGTCCATTTATAAAGAAAAAGTAAAACTCATCTGAATGGTATGTAAGATTTTTAAAAAGGTAAATTGAATTATCCAAAAATTTTTTCTGTAAAAATTATTTTTAATATAACTTTTATGCTTGTGATTTGAAAAGTGTTTTCAGGCAAAAAAAGTTTGCTGGCTGAGTTTACTCTTTATCCTGGATAGAATGATAAATCTTAGATTTTATCAGGGAAATGGCCTTTCTCTCATGATAGCATTACATAAGCTTTTTGATTTTTTGCTCTTCTTAAGAAATGAATCTCAATGGAAATGGTCTACTGTCAACCTGTGCTGATAATCCTTAATTGAGAATTTTGTTTTCAATAGATGGGTAACCTTTTGTGACCCACAAAAATATCACAACTCTGGTTTTAGGGGTTTATTTTTCTTTTGGATTCATTTGAATGGAAATATGTTATCTTTTCTGGCAGAGATTTTCTTTTAATGGTTTGCCACTTCTTTTTAGAGTTACATGGTAACTGTAGAATACTGTTGATTAAATGTTTGCTATGCTGTAACTCAGTGGCTATGGAGTTATGAACGTATTGAACTAAAAAGTTTAAAATCACTTCCTCAACCACTTTCTGAAGCATTGGACTTTTTTCATGAATCAAGTTACATGTACATAACAACATTGGCATCTAACATTGATGTTCCATGGGATAATCTTCAATGGCTGTGTTCCCTGCCCTTCCATAAAAGGCAGGAGTTATCCTCTAGCGGCCTGCTAGCTTGGGGGTAAGAAGCAAGGGGGTTTGGAGCCAAGACTTGCAACATGCCTCTGGCTAATTGTGCTAAGAGTTCCCTTTGAGCTTTTTTGTTTGAAAAGGAAAAGTTTTTAGTGAATAAAATATGGTTTCTAATATTTCATTTCATTGAACATGCTTACTACATCTCCATTTGTTTTTCTGTACATTCTCAGAAATAGCTTTGTAAATTCGAGAACTATTAGAAAGCTATAAAATGTGTCCTCCAATATATCCTCCAATGGCTTTCATGATTTAATTATCATTTTATTAATTTACTAGGCATGCTGTTATATTTCTTTTTAGATGCCTGACAGCTGAAAATGTTATGTGTCAGTTGAAGTATAGATGGGATAGAGAAATTGACTGTGGAGAACGATCAGCTATTCGTAAAATTTTGGAAAAAGATGATACTGCCTGTAAGCGAATGATCCTGTGTGTGTCTGACATTAAGAAACCAGCTTTGCCTGAGTCTAGTAAAAAGATGGTATGTATTATTACTGTGAAAATAGTTATTTGCCTGGAAATATTTCTCTGTTTTCAATATACTTTTGGAGAAAATTTGTAATCCACAATGAGATTTTTGATGGTCATGGCATAATCCATTGAAGGGAATTTATTCAGTTGAGAATTCATTTAAATTAGAGCTCTTAGGGAAAAATTGCTGTTGTTACACCTTCTACTAAGAAATGTTTTGCCTGTATTTTTCCTCCTTTCATTTTATGCAGTTTATTTTTTGGTGGAGTTCATGATACATAATTAGTTATTAACATCACCAAGTTAAAATCTCTTTACAAGGTTTGGCATGTAATTTTCTCTCTTATCTCATAGGAGCTTGATCTCATGGCTAGCTCATCTCTGCTTGAACTGACAGATGGATGGTATTGCATCAGTGGCATTGTGGACTCTGAATTGGCTCATTTAATAAAAAGTAGATGTTTAACTATTGGAACCAAAATTGTTACCAGTGGAGCAGAACTGGTTAATGGCCCTCCAAATGGATGCTCTCCCCTCGAGGTAAACTAACATATTTCTCATTTTTTGAAGCTGTTTCCAACTGTTTTGTTTCACTTTAATATTTGTTGAAACTTGGCCATAGTCTTGCCAGTTGTAGTCTTCTTAACACATTTTCATGGAGCATGATCAAGTCTCTGCTAGGTTGCCAGTGTGTAGCTTTCATATATTCTCCTCACCCAGAATATTAAATAGATATATGTTGCAGCTTTCTAGGAGCCATGCTGACACTTGTTTTATGTATTTACTTTAGTTTTCATGGCATACTTTGAAAATAGATGATGCTTTTAGCCAATTAAATTGTTTAGTGGACCTCAATCTTGCTGCACTACTGTGTGCTATGTAAGGAAATAGGTGTTCCCATGATTCCAAGACTGAACTAAAAGTAACAGTGATATAATTGCTTCCAGTAGGGCCACCCATTTCAGGTCCAAAAAAGAATAGAACGTAATCGGGCCTGTAGGTATTGATACAGACAAAAGGCAAGTCAAAAAGCAAATTATGTAACTAAAAAGGATTAACATGCAACATAATTCTGTGAGTATTGTGTGATGCGGCCAGCAGTTCAGTTATCATAGTGTGATGGAGCTTGATGAAGGCCACAGTCATGCCTTTTTTAGCCCACGGGATGCATTCCAAGGGGTCTTTACATTAATCAAATTTGTGTTAAATAAGCCCATTTTAACATTGGGAAAATAAAGATGCATATCCAGCATCAGAGAAATCAGATATCAAATTTCCCAGAAATCATAATTTTTTATTAAAAACCTTGGAAGTACTTATTGTTGTAGTCATTTAATAGTCTCTTGCTTAATGCTATTTTCCCATTATCGAACTCTGCCTTCTGGGTTGGTGTTGTACCCAGTTTTGGGGAGACAAGAGCTCTGAGGTAGTCCGAAAGAAATTCTAAATTTGCTGAGTCAACAACTGAATATTGGAAGAATCTTTGAAAGAATTGGGACCAGATCAGTCATTATTGGGACATGGGTCATTTGGGCTTTACTTGGGAGAAGAGTTTTGAAAATATTCACTTATACATGTTTTACATTGACTATTATTCTATTTTGTGAAGCTTGTGGAACCCCATTGCATACTTATCTTTCACAGATCCTCAACAACTTTGCTTTTCATATTGGTAGATTTTGTAGTTCATCAATTCAAAAAAATTTTTTCACTTTGAACATCTATTTTTTCATACAGTGAAAATTATGGATGACACCTTGTCTTTTCTCGTCTGTACAGCCACCTGCATCTGCAGCAAGGATTCGCCTATTTGCTAACTCAACCAGGCGAGCAAGATGGGATGCTAAGCTTGGATATGTATGCAGCCATCCAGGTCCATTACCAGTGTCATTGCATTCACTGCTCCCTGGGGGAGGTGCTGTAGGTGTACTCAATGATGTCATATTGGCTCGAGTGTATCCAATGCTTACCATTGAAAAAACCTTGGATGGCAGGAGGGGTAAGCATTTCATGGAGACCTTAGCTTTGAGTCTATCACCTTACCTTAGACTAAATCATTTCTTGATCACTGTGCCTAATAATTCATAATTTGCTTTCTTGATTCATGTTCATGGATTCTAACATAGATGTTGGCAGAAGCAGTGCAAGGTCAAGGCAGCCCGTTTTACTATCTAGGATGATGGCTTTATGGGAGTGCCAGATTAGGGAACAACACTTTTTAATGCATTAAAAATAAAGTACTATATTTATTAATGAAATAATGAGATGAGATGAGAATTAGGGATGAGATGGTTGTACTTTTCGACGATTCTTCATACTGGTTTTGTAAATAAAGTTCCGAATTCCAGTTTCTTGGTTCAGGTAGATAGACCTTCAAAAGCATCAGAATGTTCAATAATGTTTTCCTAATTATGTTTTAACTTAAAAAAATATTCAAATTTTTACAAAATTTTGCTCTGTTTGGTTTTGAAGCTGTTATTCCAATTTTTATGTTAAATTGCAAAATTAGCGTTATATTAATTTATTGTTTTATGCAATGTTTTACATGATCAAGATTTGTGTAATTTGTAAAACAACATTACATGTTGGTGGAATCTTATTTGATTTTCCACCTTTTCAGTTGTTCGCAGTAAAAGGGCTGAAGCAAAGGTGGCGGCCAAGTACGAGTTTGAGAGGCAGGCATGGCTTGAGTCAGTTTATGCGGAAGTAAGTGCAGAGATGCAGAAGGAGATGGAAGAGGAGGCAACAGCCATGAGGCAGAAAGGCAAGAGAGCTTTGTCAGATGGAGCTGTTAGTGGAAAAGGTGCCAAGCGCCCCAGGATTGGCAACTCTATTTATGGAGGCTTGGGTAAGAGCAGCATTCTGTCTCACCAAGGAGGAATGGTTCCTGTAGAAGAACTCTCTAGGCTTGTAGATGAATCTGGAGATCCATCAGAAGTACAGGTGAGTTGATATGGGTAATTTTCTTTACTGTAGTTTTCATTTGAGGTAATTTACCAGTTTACACTATGGTAATCTTAAAAAAATTACCATAATTTTCCAGTAGTGTTGAATTTTCAGCCATCAATAGCTAATGAAGGATTAAGGTAGTTTGAGCAAAATATCATTTCCTCTAAAAATCAATGAACTTGGTCTCATTTTAAAGAAAAATATTTCCCCCTTCCAAAAATACCAAAATATCAGTCCCTTACCAAACTACTTTCTGAGATTTTTGATGAAAAATACCATGGGGAATAGTACAGTATGCACTCCAGATAGACCTTACTGTAAGTCCTCGATTTACGTCGGAGATGCATGTGGAAGAAGAGCGATATAAGTTGAAACAACAAAATGGATCCAGGTATTCGTGCCCACTTAACTCCCGTGATAAGTCAAGGCATTCATTTCAAAATTTGTTTTTGCCTTCATCCCAGAAAAAATAGCTATTTCCGATAGGATGATTGTGCCTCAGCTATCAAAAAATGCAAGCAAATGCACATAAAATCTATTTTATTAGCTTTAAACAGGGAAAAATTTTCGGACAACTGTTGTCAGCATGGACGTAACATCGAATCTGATGTAAATCGAAATGATGCATACCGAGGACTTACTGTTTTTAATAAATGAGGAATTTGTAACACCTAGATCTCGTCAAAAAATTAAGTGTAGTGTTTGTATGTTTTCTCTACTATTTTTGAAAATTAATGATATTATTATCACAGTAATTTCTTTGGGATCAAGGAAAACCTATTTTGAAGGAGTTTTAAACGTTCTGCACAGTAAAAATGGGTCAAAGTAAAGATTTTTTTTGATATTATCATTTAATTACTTAGAATTTCTACCATATAAAACTATATTATTTCCTATATAATAGAGCAATATTTAATTCATGAGTCCCATAGCTGGTGAAATTAAAACCTATACTTCGAATATGGTCTCTATTAGGACAAGGGAACTATCTCTCTAAGTACCTTAATATGAAAGGCAATACAATAGCAAGGGATTGACTGTATTGTAACTGTTGCTAGTGCTACAATTGTTCTAGAAATTTAAGGAAATGTTAAAACAAATATGGCAGTGCTCATGCAATTTGGCTTCCTTTTGTCATTGTATGAGAAATGTTTGCTCAAACCATTCAAATGATATCCCTACAAACATTCCACAAATAAAAATATTCCACGAGTGAGTTGTGTGTGCCGTAATTTGCAATAACGCCCGTATAAAATATATATAGACTAGGTTTAAAAGAGTATATTAGGAATGTGTCTAAGTGAAAAATATCTAAAATGCAGGTGAATTTGCCTTAAAATTACAGTAATTTCTAAGAGTTGAGGTTAATTACTTAAAATAGCATGGTAACTTACATAAATTACCACCTGTGCTGTAGTTGCCTTGATTTCATTGCCATTCTTTCTCAAAGTCTTGCACACACATTGTGATGAGATACTCATATTCCTATAATGTAATTTTGTTTGCCTGGCAATCGTTTTTTCCATTTACTTCTCTGAAACATTTCACCAATTGAAATTGATACCTGTTGGTTATGTGCAATAAATACACTCCAATTCGTAGAACCTTAGTGGTGAACCCTAGTTTTAGAGTGCAAAGCATTCCATTTTTTATATTCCTACTTGTTATATATAAATGTTATATATACATTTGCTTATGAATAAGAATTGAAGTTCATGTTATGAACGTGGTACACTCATTGTGTGGAATCTGGTTATGCCAATTGGCAAAATTTGCTTCCTGTTATTTTAACTTCTGAGACTTGTGTCAAGGTAGCTGATGCACGATTGTGCAGCAACAGCTCCTTGGAATTTGATTCCTTCACCACAAACTATACCTGGTCGAGGCAATTGTCTCATCTGTGATGATTGGTGGTCACACCTCAGGCGTTCGAAGTATTTGATATCACCATGCTCACTCAGCCTGCTCTTGAAGTCAAGGTCTCTGACCACTCCAATTCCCAAACACATGTTGATACCTCCTCCTCACTTTCAGCAGTGTAAGCTTGTAAGTGAATATCTCACTTGTATGACCTTTCAACTGTCTTCAACTTCTTAGAAGTGTGTAGCATGAAGTGCTTCCCCTTTCCCAAAAATTAGACATTTTAGACAGTGTCTTGTCTAATTAATTTAAACAGTGTCATTTTAAACAGTGTCTAGAGGAAACTTGGTGCATACATGATGGCCATCGAAGCAATATAACCTCTCTGACCAATGAGTTGTGTAAACACTGAGCATTGATTCAGGGGACTTACTGTAGTGAAACACTGTCATCTGTGTAATTGGAAAGCCCCCTGCAGGAAATACTGATGTGCGGGCAAAGTGTAGAAAATTTGTAGACTTGAATAAGGCCGCTGGAAGCGAGTGAAAACAAAAGTGAGTTTCATATATTTAGGCTTTTCCTGCGTTGATTCATTTTTATTTTTATGGGCAATAGTTTCGCTTGCATTACAGCCAGTGTTGGTAACAATTCAGGACCTGATGAATGAATCAATGTGGGCAAAACCTGAATAAATGGAACTCATCAAATCACCATGGAAACCTCCATACAAAAAAAGTGGTTGCATGTAAGAGGGTAGAGAGGGAAGGGAGGGGATGGAAATGAAGAGTTAGGGATAGGTGGTTGTGGGACCAATCAGTGGATAATGTGACAGTCTGTTTATCGAATGTCAAATAATCAGCACTTATGTATTTCTAAATTTTTATTAGGTGTTCGTTAGACATTGTGTCATTTGGCTGTAGAAATGTGTGCAGCTACAATTACTTGTTACGCACCTTAATTAAGGTGCTGAGCTTTTTGCGTGTCATTTCTGTATACTTTTCGTAGTTAAAAATTTCTCTGTTTTGAATCCTGTTTCTTGTGAATAAAAGGCAAGTCTTATGACGTTCCAACATACCTGTATTTTGGCACATTATTTTTTTACTGATGAAGTGTCTGGATTTGAAGCAGTGCCTTTTTTGAACTGTAGAAGATCGCTAATCTGGAATTCTAAACAATGGAAGTATCAGAAAAAACAGGTTTCCAAGAATTTTGCAAACCTTATTTTTAATGCTGCATCATGGCAATGACTGCTAATTAGCTGGTAAAAAAGCCCCAGTTATGCACTGTTTGGCTTTGTGTCATTCATGGGTGCCAAGGAAATGAAATCACGCTTTCCTTACCCAAAGAAGAGTATCTTAATTCTCGCTGTGAATGTCTCTCTGATTATGGTTTAAATATTTTTATGTCAAAAAAATTTTATGGCAGTACAAATATTTTCTTTTTACAATATTTACTGCCTCATCAATCATAGCACCTTATTTGATACATTATCACAACTCTTTCAGTAATAATGCCCACTAAAATGAAAGTGATCAAAACACCAGAAATATCATAATCCCAGAATGCATCCCATCTTGCATATTCCAGATTATCAATCTTCTGCTGTATCCAGAAAATAATACTTTTAGGTTCAGTTTTATTCTTTGACATTGGTTATTTATCCAGCTCTTTATCTGTGCATGCTGTAGTCTAATGACATGAAATTTTTCCATTTTCTTATGATTCAGCAAATGGTATAAAACTAGTATTTTTTTACAGAAATTGCTGACATCATCGCAGGTAGATATGATCACTGCCTATCGGCAAGAGTCTCGTGAAATTTTTCAAAAAGAATTGGGGGAACGAGTTAAGCAGAAAATTAGGGAGGAGGAAGAGAAGTTGATGTCATGTGGAAAGACTCAAGACTCTATCAGCGCACATTCCGTTGCAGGTCGAAAAAACCGAGATGTTGTCAATTTGTTAAAGGTAATTATGCATTTCTTTCAATGCATGCAATTCATGTTGTAGTATTCTCCACATTAGTACCATATATATATATATATATATATCTAATTAATAAAATAATTGTTAATTTAGACATTCACTTCTTATTGTGAATATGATTTTGGTTGAATTTTATGAATATGCTATGCAAATATATATATCACCTTCCCATATATGTAAATATAAAGAGACAATATTTCTGTTGATGGTAGGAAAATAAGTACATCTTTCTTTTCAGGTTTACTTTGGCATTCATTCACAATTACTTTTCTGTTAATCATTGTCTCAGTGTTTGGTATAAATTGTTGCCACAATAAAAACTTAGTGAATAAATGAGCAAATTTACACCATAAACATCCTGGTAAGAAGGAAGCAATATCTTTTAATCATTAATTATTGATTTCTTGATTAGTTTACACTCAAAATATAAAGCTCATTCACAATTACTTTTCTGTTAATCATTGTCTCAGTGTTTGGTATAAATTGTTGCCACAATAAAAACTTAGTGAATAAATGAGCAAATTTACACCATAAACATCCTGGTAAGAAGGAAGCAATGTCTTTTAATCATTAATTATTGATTTCTTGATTAGTTTACACTCAAAATATAAAGCTCAGCTTGCTATTTTTTAATAATTATTGTTTGCATGTATCAGTAATATCCAGGAATAGTATGAATTGTGAAGTATTGAGCCCTCAAAAATTGTTCAAACTGATATCACATATCTGGAGCTCATGCCTTAATTTCCTTGTGGAAGGCAATTGTTATTGAGCTCAGATGTTGTGGACGTAAAATAGCCCATTATAATTGTGAGCATTCATTCAGACATCTGTCCAGCCAAGTACTTGTATGGGTACATTCATCCTGTACACACACCTTTCTAGCATCTTACATTGTCTTTACAGTTGCGCATAGAATTGGTGTTTTGATGCCCAAGCCAAAGAATCTGTGCATAATATATTCCATCTGAGCACCCAATCTTATTTCCTGTCTCTAAGTTGGAGTAAACCTTTAATTTACCATGCCAGTAACTTTTCTCTATTGATATCATTCCCAACTCCAAATTATGCACTGATACCATACAAAGTGCAACATAAGAAACATTTCCTTCAGAAATATCAATTATTTAAAACAAGACTAGAATATCAAAGACAGCAGCATAACTCATGGCATGCTGTAGGTCCCTGTGAAGAAGTTTTCCAAGGGCCAGACGGTTGAGGACTTTTTACCAAGAAAATTTATTAAGTAGGAAATCTCTTTGATAGAAATCAGATTTTAGTGTGCTCATTACATACATCAAATATACATGCCTATCCATCACACTGCTCCTTTTCTGAGAGGGCACAGTCCAAGCTTAATTCTCCATAATTGGCCTGTAAAGTTGACTCTCCTTAATTTCCTCCATACTGCTCAATTAAACTTATTCACCCACTCAAGACCCCTGACACCCTTCCCCTTTTGGAGACTCATCCACCACATTTGGCCTTGACTTTTGTGGTCCACCCCTTCCTCTCTCAATCTACTCTGCCATCACATATCTGTTTTGTTATTCATATCTCATCCATTCTCTCAGTATACCTTAATCGATGAAACATGTTCCTTTAATCCTGTTAGTGCAGCAGGCTGATATATTGGCTGATGCATCTCAGACGAAAAGTGCAGTGGGCCAATATATCGGCTCAAGCGCAAATATTGTGTAACTTTAGTACACCACTATATATATTTACAATTATTTTCTAGACAATGTTAAAGTCTTCTATAATTATTAGCTAATTCAATTTATGTAAAACAAAAAAAACTGCTTATGGATATCTTAAACAGTAACTTCATCATATTTTTTTTCCTGAGATGATACGTTTCATTAAATTTCCCTCAGCATTTCTCGCTTGTACTGCTGGAAGGAGGCAGCACTAAGAGGGCTAATATACACCTGTTACGGAAGCATTCATTCCACATCCTTTCATTACTCTATCATTTCTAACCTTATTCCTTTTGCTTCTATCACAATCCCTTCTCAGATGCCCCATACCTGTTGCATTTCACCTACTTTCATACTTTTCCTGGCATAATCAGGGATCATTTCCATGTAATAAAGTGGGGAGGAGTGTACTCTTGTTAACTGCCATTTTTTTACTCTTAAGACTAGCTTTCCTTCTCTGTTACCTACAACTCCTCATGATACCTACAACTCTCCTTTCGGCGTTTGCACAACTCATATACTCCATATCTCTCTTTACCTTTTGCAAGCAGTCAGACAAGGTGTATATAAGCATTCACTTGTTTAATTTCTTCTCTACTCACCCTTGTTATACCATTATTCTTCCCATTCTCATGGTCAGAAACCATTAATAAGTCTTATCTATTCAAAACATCTAGGTCCTATTAACCCTCCAAATGTTGCTTTGAGGATTTGCTAGTATGATGGTCTCTTGTACTGGTCCAGCTTGCGTTAGGGATGTTGACATGACGTAGGTGAATATTTTCTCGAGGGATCCTAAAGCACAGCCATTGGAAGATTTTGGGTTTTTTCTTTGTGCAAATTAGGAGTAACCTTTGGAATATCTGCATTATTTGAACAATTTAATAAAATGTAATGGCATTGAAAATGTGTGTCTATTATTTTATAGGTGAGACTAGTTGATGCTGCACGGCCAGTCATCTCCAAATCTGCTGTGTTCACCATTTGGAGGCCTTCAGAGGATATTATAAGCTTATTTGCCAAGGAAGGAAGCATTTTTAAAATCTCTGGGGTCACTGCTAATGGAATGAGGTATACTGAAATACCTTCCCTATTGAGATTCATAGTCTGCATATTGTAAATATAAATTTCCTCAATCGAAAATCAGTTTTTCATGACATTCATCATGGAAAAGTATAAAACACTAGTATGATTAGTGAGGGGGAAATGTGGCTTTAACATTGCAAATATGCATATGATAAAATCCTCTCATCATCTTGTTCCACTTGTGCCACTATTGTTGGTAGACAATTACTTATATTCACACTGTAGGAAATCAGTGAGAATTCCTCTGAAAAAATCTGAGAAATTTTTTAGTGCCCAGGAAAGATTTGCAAATTGTCAAAAACATTTAAGAGAGTCTCTGAAGAAACAAGTCTGAAGTAAAATAATGTTCCCAATGTACTAAAGTAAACAATTCAATATTATTTATGCTCAGAGTCCATTATTGTGGATTATTTATGGACTTATTAAGAGTTTTCTTCATCCGACTGCAGTTCTTATTAACAAAGATAATGTCACTGTAGTCGTATTTCCATTACTCCATATACTGCTGCAAACCATCTGCATAGTTAAGCACCTGACTGTGACTCTAGCATTCGTTGGTCCCCTTCTTCACTTCCACTCTCCACACTTCCTTCCGCTTCCCCTTGTCTTAGGCTAAAAGCAGCAAATACAATTTTGCTGTCAGTCATATGCTAGAAGCCCGGTTCTCATTCATCTCTCTTTACCCATTCGTCTAAGTTTTTCTGCATCAACATTTTCAAATCCTTTCATATTTTTCACTTAATTCACCCACTTGGAGTCATTCACTTTATTGTCTGAAAATCTCTTGAAATCAACCTCTGATGTCTACCAAAAGTGTCCTCCATGAACGAGCTAATGTTACAGGCTTCACTGAGGACCTGGCCTGTGACATACCATGAATTTTATCTAATATTGCCATCAATGCAAAGTTCAATAAGTGATCATTTTCATTGGCTAGCATTCCGAGAAGATAGAATCTACAATACCTTTTCATTGATGCAATGACTCCTTGATCCATTGGTTGAAGTATGGAAGTGACATTTGGGGGTAAAATCTTGGTGATGATTTAACCATCATCAAATGTTAGTGTTCTCTCATTGGGATAGGGAAGGTCATTGCCTAGTAGCTGCAGTGCTTTCTGAGGTAATGCCTTTTCCTCCAGAAAGGAACGAACTTAGGGAGGCAACTTAAAATGGAATCAATTTTTAAAAATCTCTCAGTCCATCCAAGCTCCGTTTTAATTGTTGTAATTCACAGGAAGAGTGTTTGCTTCTGTGCCCTTAAATGATCTAGGCCTTTTTAATTTCCTGATGATCAGTAGTTTCATTTTAGTAACTTAAATAAAACTTTGAATACTCCACTATAGAATTAATAACACATCCCGGGTTTCGACACTTCATGTCATCTTCAGGAAGATGACACGAAGTGTCGAAACCCGGGTCATGTTATTAATTCTATAGCGGAGTATAAAAAGTTTTATTTAAGTTACTATGAATTACTTCCACAAAGTCAAGCCTGGAACCATTTCCTTTGTGAGTTTCATTTGATGTTGCTTGGATGCATTTCAACAGCACAACACAAGAATTTGTGACTGGGGGCATGTGTTTCTCACACAAATGCAAGAGTTCTTGACAGCAAACATTTCCAATTAAACCCAGTCTCATCAGCATTGTACATCTGGTGATATTCTTAATGATCTTCTATCGCAAAATTTTTAAAGTCTTCCCGAAAAGGATTAGCAGCAGCAGTGTTGGAACGTGATAATTTTCCTTGAATACTAAGTTTGTGATTGCCATGCCTCTCTTTGAATCCAGTGAGCCACCCTGATGAAGCATTAAACTCTGTTTCCACTTTCCTATGAAAAAAACTTTGCCTTCTCTGTTGCGACTGCACCAGAAAGGGTTGTGCCTTCAGCTCATATCTGGGTAAACCATTTAAACAAGGTGGAGTCCCACTCTTCTGACAAACGTTTTATAATGGATTTGTGCTTTCAAGGTTCTGTGGCACTTTCACAATTCCTAGGATATTCCATGAGTTTGGTTTTACTTCTTTTTATGTTGCATACCATTTGAATGCCAATTCCATAATCTCTGGATAGATTTATCACACATTCCTTTTTCTGTTGTTCAACAGTTAATTCAAGTTTCTGTTTCACTGTCTGCTCAATTTTCTTGCATTTATCAGCCATGATATCTAGCTATGGATGGATAACTTATTCTCAGGCCAAATGAAATAACGATGGCACATGGATGAGGAATTCACAAAGGATATGATGTGATTATGTGAAGTTGGCAATGACAGAAAACATTGTGGAAGGTAGAGAAGTAGAAAGTCAATTATAGGCCAGGTGGGAGGAGCTGAGGACTTTTGCATTTTGGGAGCAGAAATTTGTACTCCTGTCCTTTCATCGAAACAAAGTCTTCCTTTTGTCAGACAGGAGGAGTGCTGCAATTGAAGCATGCTCCTCATAGCACCTGAGTAGTAGTTTTCAAAATCCCCAGAAAAAAAGTCACCCCTGGATTTACATCGAAGTCCTTCCTCTTGTATCTTCCGTCACGTTTTTCCATCATTTGAACCCAGCTTGAGACTCAGTGAGACCCGCTACACCTGGGTGGCAATCAGCCCATCGTTGCCTACTTCTGCTCAATAGTGTTGGCAAAAAGTAACCATGTGGTTGCAAAGGTTGGAGTCCAAGATGGGACCTATCATGTCAGATAGTGGGTCCCTGATTCCCTAGGGCTAAATCTAGGCACATGTGTGGCCATAGCTGTGATAGTGCTTATCTCGCTTTAAAAAAGTACATTTAAAGTGGTAGCTTTACATATCTTTACGGTCCGTTAGCCTCAAGAAAACCTCTAAAATTAATTATGAAGTTCTTTCCGTTACTCATCGCTTTCTGCAATACTACAGTAGACAGTGATGGTTAAGTAAACATAACACATTCCTTGTGGGCAAGTATGAAAAACAACTATATTTTATGGAGTGAATTTGAGTGGCCTGAAAAGGTCGTGTATGAGTCCTGCTTGTGTTAGAACACAAAAATCCTCTTGTTAAGTGTGCTTGATTTTAAAAATTAAAACCATGAAAACATTGACAAAGAGTAAAACTTCATGTACAAATAATATGCTCATGGATAATCAAGAGTGTACTGTTGTTGGTTTTCTTAGATAACGCAGAAGGTAATTCGTAAGTTGCTACCAGCCAGTATTTGACTTTTATGAGGCAAATAATGTGATAATTTGCCCTGATAGTATAGGCAATTGATTTCTTTCCCATGGTCTAAAGTAATTATTGCCCAAATGAATTTTCTGTTACACGTGGCAACTGAGATTATTCCTTTTTATGTCACTTTCTTAAATTCAGCAAGTGGAAAATTTTAGATATTGTTTGGAACCTTAATGAGCCTCAAAGTATCTGCCATTAAATCTCTTTGTGTAGGCTGTGAAAAGTACAGGTTAGAAGATAGTTATTGGACAAAAATTAAAATGTAAACCAGTGTCATTCATTCTGGCATTCAAGTTTTGTCTTGGGAAGTTCTTGGCTAAATGTCAGTCTGCTTGCTCATGTATAATTTAATACATATCTCTATAAACAAATCCAGTAAAACCTTGATTTTATGTTATTCTATGAGTGTGTGTAGACTATATTCTTACTGATGCTGAACTTATAACAGTATGATGTACTAATCTCATTTTAGATCTAATTTCATCCAGTTGAGCAGTGGAAAGCACTCGAGGTACAAAGTGAAGAAATCACCAACCTTGATTGAGTCATCATATTCACACATTAAAAGAGAAATACTGAGGCGGGGTTTTGATGAGTCTGAGTTTAACTCTCTGCAAGGCTCTAATTCTCCCATGCCACCATTTGGAGAAATTGACTTGATTGCCATGGTGATAAGGGTGGGAGAGGAACCTAATAAGGCCAATGGTCAGGGTTTCCAACATGTGTATGTGGCTGGATCAGATGGCAGTTTACTCAGCATTGTCTTTTGGGGTGGAATTCAGGTTAGTCATTTGGTTAATCACTTTGATCATGTCGATATAAAATATTCATTTTGTGTTTCATTATGTCACACTCATCTTTTATGATGCATTTCTAGAATTTTATCGGAAAAATGCATCTTTTCTTGAAGTGGACAACATTTTTGTTGAAATTTATGTCCACTTCAGCAACATCAATTTGTCCACTTATGAAAATATTTTGTCTTGCATGCATTAAAATGTTTTAAATTTGATTGACTGCATGTTTAAGCTAAGAATGGTTAACAGCATGATAATACTGTTACATGTTCAACATTTTTATTTCACTTTGCTTAAACTGTCAATCCTCACTCAACAGCTTGGATATATACCTTACTTTATGTTGTATCCCTGCAATCAATCTCTTTGAAAAAATATTCAGGGGCTTAATTTGAGTTCTAGTGATGTAATTATGGATTTGAAGTGCACTATTAGTAAAACATTGTTAGCTTGGTAGAGATGAGCTGCACTCAGATGTACCACTGCTAATGGCCTTTCCATGGTTGTGTCAGGGAAAAGTATAGTGGAAATTAGTGAAGATAACTTTAGCACTCCACTGGTTAGTTCACTGATCAATTGATTGCCTAGTCTGGATTTCAATGCCTGGCATTTCAATGCTCACTGAGCCCCTGATGATGCCAGACATTGAAATTCGGATTGTGCAATAAATTGATCTGTGAACTAGCTTGTGGAGTGTTAAAGTTATTTTTAATATTTAACATAGAACCCCTCAAAGTTGAACTGAGTTTTATTTCATTTAAGTGTAGTGGATGCAGGTTATGGGGGGTAATGGGGGGCAGGGGGTGGAGGGGCATTGGTTTGAGGAAGGCAGTTGCGAAAGGGGGAGTGGGAAAGGTACTATTGCTCATTTACAATACACTTCCTCAAGTTAAGAAAAATTTTCAGATTCTACAGGGCGTCAAGTCTGGGGCATTACATTACTTGCATATTTGTTAACTTATGAAGTCTCTGATTGAAATTCAAAGAATTTCTTGCTTTTCACATAAGATGGCCATATCAGTAATCCTAGCTTTTTATGTCTATGCCAGTTCCTAGCATTTTTAATACAGCTCAGTGGTGGAATTTTCTTTGATTTTACATCTTAACCCTTAGAGTAGTGAGTTTTTTTCTGCTGGCCTACCCCCAGGAGTGAGTTTTTTTGAGAACGTAGTGACTAGTATTATAATATAGATGGTAGCACTTGTCAGAGATACTTTATAGTGATAATTATGCTCGCCAGACTCTGGCATAGATGGCGACAAGTGCTACTATGCTTCTGAAAAGGGGACGTATATGTACACCTTTACTGCTCTAGCTCAAGCTTACAGGACGTACGTGTACGATTGTACTCCAGATGGCCAGGAGGCCTGAGGATGTACATGTACGTTTGTACTACTCAAAGGGTTAAAGAGAAGAGAAATCAGGCTTGTGTCCAAATGAGGTACATGTATATGAATCAATCTTCTGTATCTCTAACACCAACTCATGCATATTTTTGAACATAAAATTTTCAAAATAGCTTTTTTGTATGTATTTCAGGAATTTGCAGTGGAGGAATTTCTCCACCGTGGTTCGATTGTTGCAGTGCTTAACTTGCAGTGGCGACGTCTCCATGGTCTCCATAGAATTGCTACAGCACAGGCTGTTGAAACATCCAGTTTCACCTTAAATCCTACAGAGGAAAGACTGAAAAAGGCAATGAAGGAGTTCAAATTAGAAATTGAGGCAGAAAATGAATTACAGGTAGGCATGCAATTTTAATTTGTTACTTACTTAATAACATGGGGGCATCAATGGAGAGAAATTTAGGATAAGGCTTAGATTTGTTTGCCTGAGGAATTACCAAATATTGTCTTGTAAATGCTGACTTTGAGACCAAATGATTATCCTAAAAAGTAGGAGGTCAGATTATGCACAAGTCAGTCATTTGACGGGTTCAATCTTAGCATGAAAAAAATAAAATTCATCTTTTCCTGCCAGTGGACATTACCACATACCAATCTCCAAATTCACCCAAATAATTGTATGCAACAATGATTCCATTTCATAGTCTTCAGTTAATTGTACCTTTTATTTAATGAGTAGTGTGGGCCTGTTTTTTGGATTTTGTAATTAAACTCAAAAACAACTGAAATCTGGTGGAAATCTATGGAACTGAGGCTCATGACAAAAGACTGGATTGAGAATGGGGTTGTCTGTACATGAATATAAAATTATGTGACAATAATGAGAGAGAGCACATAATTTTTGGACATTAAAAGGACACAGCACATTAAAAGATGAACTTATTTTAAGTGCCCTGATTTCTTGCTCGCAAGCTGGCATTTCTCAAATCTCTATCCTCATTCTTTTTTATAATTAAGAACAAATACTGTCTACTAAACCCAAAACATAAGATAAAGTCAGTGAAACTAAATTGCGACCAATGCATACAGGGATCAGTTATAGAGTAAACTACTGAAAATGACATTTAATGCAGTTTATGAAGTACTTGAGAAAAGAATACAACGTCGCGACATACTTTCGACCATAATATCTCTAGAAAATTGATACGGATGAGTGTAGACGAGTGATCAGTTAAATGTTCACAACTAATCCCACATGGTCACACAACCATTATTTTTTATGGGCGAGAAACAACCTTCGACTGAAAATACTACTCACGTTGAATACTATCTTACTGAAATATTACTATGAATGTCAAATACCCTTACATTAAAGTTCATAACAAATAGTCAGCACCGACCAAAGACAAGATACTCCACGTATTGAAATTTGAGCTCACCTTAGGTGCCTTGAAAAGGCTCTGATTTTTCAAGCCTTTTTCCTTATTCTTTTGAACAGTTGACTTGTAGCCACTGGCATACCCAGGAACAGAGCAACTGGAACTCATTTTGTACACAACACATCTTCTTTCCAAAAATCAAACAACGAAGTTCTTGAACACCTTCACTCATCAGCCGCCTACACTAGAAAGAATGTGGTACTGAGATTACTTCAACGTTTGCCAAAGTAGCAGTTCGGTACTTGGTAGAATCATAAACCTCTTTCTGCCAGGATTCCTTGCTGATGATTCTGGTTTGCTTTTTTCCCCTCCTCCCCTATTCCGTCTGCCCTCCTGTCTTTATACTCCTTGGTTGTAACACAGAACAGCTCCTGCCTGACAAATGTGTCATCTGTAGAGGAAAATTAGAAATGCCACTTTTTTCAAGAAGGCAGAAAGTGTAAGATGCACTTCCGAAGTATGACACATTCCTAATCCCTTAATAACGGCCTTACTATCTGAGTGAAATGAACATAAGAATGTGCATGGTGTGCAGAAAAGGTGAATGTTATTAGGTTGTTAAGGTTTTATTATTAGTATGTTCAAAAATTTTTTGAGCTGGTGTGAGTCAAGTGTACATTTAATAGGTCAGACTAAACACAGGTCTTAAGAAAAAGTAGAATTTTTGGCTGTAAAAATCAGGGGTTGGCCTACACGAGGTTAGCTTCTATGCAAATATGTACAGTAGACCTCTGCTTTATGATATGTATTAATTCATTTCACTGGACCTTTTATGATGTGACTTCCATCGTAAAGTGAACCAGCATACTACCCGCAGCTGGATTAGTTAAGTACATCAGTGGTAGTGCATTCAGTGATACACAGTAGAATAGAGGTTCAAACTATTCTGTAATAGTTTTTTTTAAATATGCTACTATTTAACCAGTATTTAAACTTTGCATATGATATTGTAAATTTTCTACACATCAAATTTTATTGCATGAATATGAAGATGTACCACTTCACCCCCATACTTGTCATCTAACTATGAGCCAATCTTATCGACTTTATATAAAATTGCATTATTAAGTATTGGGGAGAGAATGTGGACTAGAAATTATTCAACTTTCACTATACCTCTGCTTGCTACTCAATCAGCCACCAGGCACTTTCTTTTGGTTTTCCACCATCATCTCTTCATCACAATCAACTCAGCATTGCCTGAAGAACTGCATGCATAGAAAGTGGAGTTGTGAGATTATTTAAATTATGGATGAAAAATTATCCATTGAGGTATTATATAAATGGGCTTAGTTAAAGTGACAAGGAGCTTACAGTATTACATAGATGACAGATGAAGGAATAGTCTAGCTTTCCAAGAATCATAATATAAAAGTGCATTGCTGTAGTCATCTGGGTGTCATCAGCTTCCAAAACATGATTTATGTTATTCATTTTGTCATTTTTTATTGTCACTTTCTTATCTTTATTTTTTTGCATCAAAAGTGTAGGCAATTTTGCCTTTTTTGTTTATTTGAAATAAAATCAAGCAAATAAAAATATATTTGAATTTACCTCATGGATGAATTGGTAATGGAAAGAAACTGGGATTCATAATTTGGCATGTACAACTTTGAAATCCAAGTAGTGGAACTGATACAGTCAATTATGGATCTGTCCAATTTTTACTCTTTATCACTAGCTTCAATTATTAATTGTCCTGCTATCTTTTCAAAATTGTTCCAATTAGTTAATTGGTGCTGACTTCATACAGTCTTGTGAGCAGAAGTTGGATGCAGTTCTGGGGCTTGAGTGCGCTGCAGTCAGTGTAAGTTCATGCCTGAAGGAAAGTACAACAGGAGGATTAAAATCTAAACAATCTCCCATGGCAGTGTCTCCTTCAAGTGAAAACATTGGCTACATGAGGCCATCAGTTGCTGCGAGAATGAAGAAATTGCAGATGTATGAAGGCTCTCCTGAAATTTCACTTCCAACCTGCCATCTGAGAAGATCTGCATCTGTAGTAAAGGCATTTCATCCCCCAAGGAAGTGCTCCGAGACTCCTACATCTTCTAATCATGAGAGGAAATTGGCCAACATAGCAAAGGAGAAGTGCCAATCTTCTCAGAACCTTGATTCTGAAGGAAAAACTATCAGAGTTTCCTACTCTGAAAATAAAAGTTGTCATTTTCCTGATGCGGATAGTCCTCCTATGAGTCTAGATTCTGACCCTCAAGAGTAGCAGAAGTGCCTCTACTACTGTAAATTACGAGGCTGCATTTACTGAATTATTGAAACATAAAGGCTATTTTGTTGTAGAGTTATTCTACGTATTTCAATGGGATGCATCCCTGTACAAAATGTTTTCTTTGTCTGTATATTATTCTTAAATAATGCATTTTGGGGCATGAACTATTTTGATATCCCTAATGGTTCAAAATAATTATATGAAGTTAAGTGAAATTTCTTGTAAATCAGCTATAAAATGTAACATAATAGAAGTGTACTGTAGCAATTCTTTCCTCTTCATCTCGTGAAAACTTCTTTTGGTGCTAGTAAATAAGCTTTTTTACAATAAAGTCTTCAGCCACTGCTCAGGAGAGTTATTTCTGTGCAGATCATTGAATCTTGAGATTTTTGACGCTTAAAATTGCTTCATGTTGTTAATTTGAGAGTAAGATTATTTTTGGCCTTACAGAGCATGTTAAAATTGTACATTTTTCAGATATTTTTGTATTTAAAATGTTAATTTTGTTAGACATACATTAGATATCGTATGTTTGAATTTTATTGTATTAGAAGTTTTAGTAATGTACTGAAAGTGCAAGTATATTTTTATTTTTCAGATACACTGCTATCTTATTCCATTAAAGACTTACGTCTCTATATTTTATCTATTTGTGAAGTCTGTATAGACCTTATTATAGCCCTGGAGAATAATTCTATATATTTTGGGTTGAATTAACATTGAAAATATATGACCTTCATAACAATTTGGTTGTTTTTTTTTTTAAAGCTTAGTAATGATGGGAGCAAATTTTATATATTTGGAATTGTAATTACATTTCATTGTTGAATGATGAGTCAAAAAAATGATTTTACCTTAAGTATATGCAAAACATAAATATTACTATAAAGTATTAAATAGACCCTTTTCTGCCCGTGGACTTCATCAGCCTTTTTATTCTTGTGAAAAACTGTCATGGATTTTATTCTGAGAAAACTCCTCCTAACAATTGAGAAATCTATGTAGTAGGGATTAATAAATAACTTATTTGTTATTAAAAAAAATGAGCATTGCTAAATATCCAAAAATGACATTTTCTTAGTTCATCCTACTTGGAATTTAATAGCAATGTTAGAGTCAATGTATATTAATTGTTTACAGTACTGTACAGTGAACCGTGGCACCACCCTTGATTACATTAATCCTTATATGCACATCTGGGTGCCCACCCTTTCATATTTTTGCTTTTAACTTCAGTAATAATTAAATTTTTATCCGAGCCGCAGGATCCCCATTATTTAACTTCTTTAACAGCAAAATAATCACTGGCAATTTTTGTTTTCATTTTTTATAGGTAAACCAAATGGTGTCAAAGTGCATGTGCTCAGCGGACACAATCACGTGCCCGCTACCAGAAAAATGAAGTTTATTCCGGGAAATTGATTAATAACATCTTAAAATGAGTTTTTGAGGTCACAGGGCTTATTAAATAAATTATTGCAACAATTTTCTGGCAAATTATTTAGTATTACACAACTGTCCAAACAAGTGAAAACACTCCATTTGCGACTTGTGTGGCCTTATTTCTGTCTCTCTTAATGGAAGCTGCAGAACATTTGGGGTCTTCAAAGCGCTTACATACTTTCTATTGATGTTCATTTAGTTAAGTTTATTGATTTGAAATTATTCTGTTCACATGCTGACTCAGAAATAAAGAAAAACTAGAGGTGGGCACCCGGGTACCCTTGGTGTGTAACAATGTGGTAAATGTTGGGTGGTCATGAGGGTTAATGTGTAAGTTGTATGCCAAATAGAAAAAAAATCTGTGAGGTATTGAATAATTTTATGACATTAATTATGTTAGCAATATTATTTTTAGGAGGTGTTACTTATTTACTAAACTTTAAACAACCGAAATTTTGGGTTCTTGAATGGAAATTTTTTTCCCCAATAGAAGTAATCATGCATGGTACATATAATTTTGTTGATGGAGATATATTTCACCCAGTACAGATGGATTTGGTGTATGAAATTATGACGTGAAACATTAGGTGCATGAGAAAAATTAGTTGTAATTTTATGATGCTGAAAGTCCCTGATGAACATGAAGAGCATTATTATTAGCTGAGCTACTAGGTAAGGTAGGTCTTAAGTGGAAGGAAGTAAAAAATCCTCTAGATTTTCTCTTGGTGGGCCCAATCCTCCTATAATATTTCTTAGTTCATCTCAACATACAGTCTACCTTAACTTATCCAATCTGTGAAACCTTTTCTGTTTCTTCCCCTTGCCTGCTAGCCCATTATTTCCCTTTGATCACACCATTAAGTAACACATTTCCCATAATTATCCCCAGCCTCCTACCTGGACTCTTCATAATCTTCCAGAGGTTTCCTCTCCTCACCTGCCTCACCAAGCTTAGAGATGGGCATATTACCATAATGTTTTTTTTGTAAATTATTCATTTTTGAAAGTTACCATAATTTTCTGCTTATTTTTAATTTTATGCAATTAATAACTATTAGAGGATTTAATAGGAAAGCCAATAGCTAGGGGTTTAAGGCATTTAAACCATTCTTATTGCTACATTAATGGATTATAAATAAAGAAAATTTAAAAACAAACACAACAGCCTACACGAAATATGGCATGAGAAATTTCATTCAAACCATTGAAAATGATATCCCCATATTATTCCAAAAGCAAAAATCTTCCACCTATGAGTTGGGCATGCCTTTTTAAATACATAATTAAGGTTGTCTATAATGTCAATAGACTTGACTTAAAATAATATGTAAGTAAATAGTTTATTGGTCCCGGAGACATAAAAAACATAAGTATAGGACAAGTCAAGGAGAAGAGAAAAAAAATAAAAATAAATCCTCACCTCCAAAGGAAACGAAATTCATAAATACAAATCCTCACCTCCAAAGGAAAACACAATACATAAATACAATCACTTATTCAAGAACTCATCCTCCTCTCCTCCAAAGGAAACAAAATTCATAAATACAAATCCTCACCTCCAAAGGAAAACACAATACATAAATACAATCACTTATTCAAGAACTCATCGACTGAGTAAAAAACGTTGTTCAATAGAAGTTCTTTCAATTTCTTTTTAAAAACAGGAATACTACGAGTCTGTTTGATCTCACTAGGGAGACTGTTGTACAACATGCAACCTGCATAAGATGGTTGCCTTGTGAAGGACACTAAATTGTGAGACACCACTTTAAAATCACCATTTCTTCTGGTATTATATGAATGAACATCATTGTTCAAGGGCAATCCAAGAGCCAGATGATGCTCTTTAACATACATAACTGTATAGAAAATATATATACATGGGAATGTTAAGATGTTAAGTTCTTTAAAATATAATCTGCAGCTAGTGCATTTATTGAAACCGACCAGAATTCTTATGGCCCACTTCTGTAGTTTAAACAGTCTTGTTGTTCGATGGGAATGACCCCATGCACAGACACCATATTTTAGTTGACTAAAAACACAAGCATAATACACAGAGAGAGCAACACTTAAGCTTGTGATCGGAGTTATTCTACGTAGTAGGTAACAGCTCCTTGCTACTTGTGAACATAAAAAAATCAATATGTGATTCCCAGTTCAGGGTATCGTCGGAATACACACCTAAAAACTTAGTAACAGAAGACATAGCAATAGATTTGCCGTCTAATTTCAACAAGGGGGAAGAAAACAATTTATTTTGATGCATGTGAAAAAGCATTTGTAATATACATCCGTATGAAAAATATCTGAGATGGATGTGAATATTACCGAGGTCTACGGTAATTCTCAGGAGCTGCAGTAAATTGCATACAATACCATGGTAATTTTCAGAATGCCCTATTTCTAACCAAGCTCTTACTCGTTTGTCTTCTTTTCCACCTACTGCATCTTCTCCATCCTCCACCCTCACATCTTGAATGTCTGCAGTCTTTTCTCATCATCCCTTCCTTAATTCAACTTTCCTGCCTCATTCAAAGCTACACTCTAGTTCTTGTTTATCAAGCACTTCACCTATATCTTCATATCCTTACCCCAGGTCCTAATCATCAGCTCCCTTCCATTACTGAGTGTTTCTTTCGCTAGCACATTGGTCTTCCTCTCTTCCTTTATCATAGAGAACATCATTACTTTTGTTTTCCAATGAATTATCTGTATTCTATATATATCCCACTGTGCCTTTTTAATGCACCTACCAAATCATGCTATCTCTTCAATGATTAATGGACCAACATCTGGTCTTTTGCCAATTTAACCAACTTATTTGGCTGATTTGCTTCTTTCGTTCCTTCATATAACTCTTCCCATATGTCTCTTGTCATTTCTTTGGCATAACAGTTATGCCAAGGAAATGACAAGATCATCTTGCATGAGTCTCCCCTACCATAAAATCATCAACAGATGGGATTTCTTAGAAGTGCACGTAATCTGTTATTTTAAGTTGCCCTATCGCTACTTTTGAGTTACGACCTTGTACAATTTCCATAGCTGACTTGTTCATTGATATTAGACTTGTATTGGATTTCAGAAAAAATGTCAATTCTCAACTTACAGAGCATGAATACCCCTTACCAGCAATATGAGCATGTGCTAATTTACCTACCTATATTGGATATCAGTCAGAAAAATATTTGTCTGAAGCATGGGTGTATTTGCAGTTTCATAAGCCAGAGAGGATAATCACGAGGTATTTGAAATAAATATTTCCTTAAGAATGCACAAATTTCATAGACTTATCTATACCAAAGCATGTGCCTCAGCTGTATGATACATGAGTAATTGGGTCATGCTTTAAGTAGGCAGTGTATTTAAATGACATTATAATTGGAGGACAGACTGCTGCGGAGTATAAAAGCCGCTATATATGTTGTTAATAAAAAGCTATAAAGTGTATTTTATGTAATGAGTTGGGTTGATAACTAATATTGATTGACTGTTTATTCGAATGAAACACAAAGAAACAAATTATCGAAGGAGCTATACCTGAAGAGAAAATGGATTGGAGATAGGGAATGATTCGATTTTTGGATTGGTGATTTTTGACTATAATGATGACAAAAGATTTCCTTAAATGTCCAAACTAAGATGAATAAATTTGAATGAAATTGGAAGTAAAGGTATATATCGGAGGATTTACATATTTTAAAGGTTATAATCACTTGTTTATGGATCTATTTGTGGTGTAAAATAGCAGTGATGGTCTTGAAGTTAATATTTGACTCTTTATGAACTCAACTTAATTCGTGAAAAACTAGAAATAGGACCAATTAAAATTATTATTACTATGTGACCGCCATCATTGCCGTTCGCCTTAACCGCCATACGATACTAGTGACGCTAGCGCTCCTAACGGGGTGTCAGAGAATCAAGGGAATCACCTTAATTCGGCTCGCCTCTGATTGGCTGATTTTGAACTTGCCCGTTAGAATGGAGGGAATTGGGAGGGAATATGCAGGGTGAGGTAGGATGTGTTGTAAGTACGGTGTTTAACATTTTGGGAAGAATAAGTGGTTTTTAGTGAAGTGAATTTAGATCTCTGCACGATTTAGCCTTGGAAGTGGACATCTGAAGCCGTGTCAGTCATTGGTAGGCTGTATTGTTCGAATTGTAAATTAACCGACGCGTTGTATTTGTGTGTACAATATGAGCGAGGAGGGCTTGTCCATGGGAGCCTTATATGATGATATAATAAGACTTCAAAACATTTTGGTCGATGGATGCGAACAAGGTATGTGTACATGAATATATGTTGTAGTTAGATTAATGGTTTCGTTGCATGTGAATTATTCGAATTTGAAGTTCTGTGCTCGGATGCTATGAATTACGGTGTCGTATAGACAATGTGTCGTAGTGAAGCTCATGGTGTATTGACGTATTTCACTTCGCTTCCAGAATTTATTCGGTTTGCACTCAATCAAGAAGAGTGCAGGCTACAGTGGTTGTCAGCCGTTGAAGAATGTGGGAGGCTGCAGAATTCCCTGGTTAATTCTCAGAAGGCGTTGTCAGCTTCTGAAAATAAACTTCAATGCGCCAGAAAGATGCTAGACAAGGAAAGGAAGATGAGGAAGCGGTTCGAACTTGAGAGTCAAGCACTGGTAGGGAGCGCTCTTTTCTGTATTAATATTTATGTAACCCTTGTAAAATAATTTAAAGGTACCATCACTTTTTCTTGCAGGAAAGACAAGTGGCCCTGATAAGAGACCTGCTCGTCCCTCAGCAAAACAAACTTAATGATGAAACAAAAGAAAAGTTGGCATTTTTGAATTCTACTCTAAGAAGTGGAAGAAAAAGTCGCTCCAGCGTCGATGAAGACAGACTGAAAACTATTACTGAACTTGATACCACAGGTAGGTCTATCGTATCAATCGCCGTATCGTTCTCTGTTACATATGTTTTTTTCCTTCCAATTTTTACAAGTGTATGCTTTCTGGTAACTTTGATTACCTATTTCCCTGCTTAAGACTGCCAATTTCTTCTTATCTCCAGTGGATTAAGTCGTATGTGGGCAAGTAGCGGTAACAGTGAGGGAATTAGGCATAGCGTTGGGCGAGTACAGGCTACTGTTTTCGTGGAAATGATTGTGTTTTAAGGATATTCAGCCACCAGATTAAATTAAAGGCTGTATTCAAATGTGAAGTCAAGTGAATTGGCATTATGCGTTGTCTTTTATGCAGGTAGAATTATATGGCTAAAACATTTTGTTATGTGTGTGTTACAAGCATTTCTTAGTGGGCTATTAAGTTTTATTCTACACCTGAGCACGAGTCTTGCTTTGACCGCTTATGGCGTTTTCCAATCTGATATATCTTGCATGCCATACCATTTCAAATCATACACAAGCCATCTGGAGGTCTTGGTAGATCTCTATGAAATTATTGTGTGATCGACTGATGATTAATGGAATGAAATACATAAATGGCTAAAGAAAATGTACTTAAAAGAGCTGTAAAACTTGATTGAGTTGTATTTGCCATAATGATCATTGAGCCTAAGTAATAAAGGTGGGCTATACTTTAGTTATTAGGTTTTCTTGGATTTTTGAAGTTTGTGCATTGCACATGTTAGCCAAGTTCGTTGCTGGCTGCATGAAAGTAAAAAAAACTGCTTCTTGCCAGAATACACCTGCATACTGCAGCTTCCTAACATGCACCTTGGAAGAAGTTATATGGAAATTAGGCTAGGAATAGCTCAAGCAATTAAATCAGTTAAGGTGAAAAAAAAGTAAAAGGTAAAAACTTGTGGTTATAGAAAAAATTATGCTCAGTAGACCCTTATTTTATATACTGTACTAATCTTTTCCACGGGACTATTGTGCTGTGGGGTGGACTCTGTGAATGAATGAATGAACCAGCAGAATGGCTCATTTTCTACATGGGCTCTGCATGTTCGGAACATCTGTTCTGTCTTTACCATTGTCTGTGTGGCTGTGTGATTGTTTCATTCTGCCTTCTGTGTTTGTCATTCTATCTCTGCTGGGGGGTAAACCACTGCCTTAGAGCCATCTATTGACTGCATTGGAAGTTGATAGGTTAAAAATCATCGAGCCAATTTATCCTTTAGTATTTTATATTCAGCTTATCCATATTCTTGGCAAATATGGTCGCATATTGAGCCACAGTACACTTGAAGCCTAAGCTGGCTGGATCCTTATGTGTATAATACTGTTTTGACTGTGCCTTGCTATAAAAAATGTGTTGAAATTGTTCATAGATTGAGTGACATGTTTCTTACAGGCTCTATTCTCTCGGACTTAAGTTTTTCACGATCAGAAGATGACCTTGATGGCTCCTACTTGAGATCTGGGAAAAAGTGGAAAAAATTAAGGCCTTCAATTGATGGTGATGAATTACAGGCTGCCAAACGTAGGCGGTCATCCAGCAGCTCTAGTGTAAGTGTTATAGCATTGCTCGCAATTTAATTCCAAGTTTGCTGGAACAGGTATGTCTAACAAAGAACTTCCTCATATTTGATCTCACATAATTGTAATAGGGACATGTACAGCATATTAATGTAATTCCAATTCCATCGGTACTGGATCAGCACAGCTTCTTCCTAATGTGTCTTTACCTGCCCCACAAATTTAATCAATAGGTGTAGGGGGAGCAGGTTGTTTAAGGTCATTCTGGTGACCTTGCCTCCACATTAAATAGGACATTTAATAACTTTTCTAATCTGCTCCCAAAAAGGTAACTTTATCCCTGCAGTTCTTGCAGTGGTGGTTAATTGATGGATTTTAGGAATAGATGCACTTGCTGCACAGTTACAGTAAATCCTCGGTATACGTCGTTTCGATTTACGTCTGATTCGATGTAACGTCCATGCTGACAAGGGTAATCAGAAATTTTTCCCTGTTTAATGCTAATAAAATAAACTGTATGTGTATTTGCTTGCGTTTTTTGAGAACTGAGTCATAATCATCCTATCTGAAATGGCTATTTTTTCCTGGATAAAGGCAAACAACGAATTTTGAAATTAACGCCATGATTAATTGCGGGATAAAAGTGGTCGCGAGTATCTGGATCTGTTTTATGTTGTTTTGACTTACGTCACTCTTCAACATGCATCTCTGTCATAATTCTTTCTACGTGCTAGCATGGGCCAGTAGGAAAATGTGATATTTAAATGCTAGAGGTGTGAATATGCCTTGAAAATCAAATCTCTGGTTGTCTAGGAAATATGCTGTTGTTGATTTCAGAAAAAAATGTGAGATTTTTCAGTTTAGAAAATGATTTTCAGACAAATATGGCGCGTTAAAGAAAATCGATGGAAAGATTTAGAAATGTCATTTATTCAGCCATCCGATAAAAAAATTCCAGCCCCCTATCTTGGGTGAAGTTTTTTTTAAGAAGCAAAAATGAAACCATTGCACCGACCCCAATGCTTAGCATGGACCACCTGTGGGGAGGGGGAGGAAGGGACCTGAGTGCTTTTCAATATAGCATATGTTACAACTAGATATATTTCCTATCTACATGCCAAATTTCAGCTCAATCGGTCCAATAATTTTTGCATGATGGAGCGACAGACAGACACCATTATTACATTATTATTATTAGTAAGGATTACTTTCTGCAGCAATATGAAACTTGTTGTAAGAGGATGAACTTGGCTTTCAGTGGTCCAGAAATTTAAAAACTCGTGGATCCTCTGGAATAATTAATGGATGTTTTATTATTGCACACCATTCACCAAAGCCCATGACTATTTGTAGTTACAGAGACTAAGTTTACCTTATTCTACATAGACCAAACCCCTGGGAATAGTGCCTCCAACTTTCATCGGCAGGATGCTTCCAGGCTCTTAAAAATTTTTTAAGGATTTTGTCATTTACGATTCCTAAAGAAGTTTCGGTCTCCCCTCCCTGTATTCCACCGAAAGCATATTCAACTGAAGCCCCTCTGAAGGTGTTTATAATGAAAATGATATTATACCTCATAACTTAGCTTTTCCTATTTCATTGGAGTTCCATGTAAATTCATGAAAAGTATTATAATTTAAAGCAAGAAAATAGCAGGTATTATTATACCTAACATTTTTAACTTCTAAAAGTAATTATTTTG
The DNA here is from genome assembly GCA_963169105.1 of Ceriagrion tenellum. NCBI lineage: Eukaryota > Metazoa > Arthropoda > Insecta > Odonata > Coenagrionidae > Ceriagrion > Ceriagrion tenellum. Next base: position 40,500,407 of record OY720634.1, read on the forward strand.
TATTACTCCAGCTACACAGTTCATTTTCCTCTGTGGCAATTGTGGCTTGATTTTTGGTGTTCCCTTCATAACTATTCACAGTTCTCATAGGGCTCCTCTCCACTGTCAACCTGGTAGACTGACTTGTGACACATCTATTTCCTTTCCTCTTTCACATCCTTGTTTATATGGTCTCAACTTTTAAAGGGATCCCTACTTGTACTAGGACCCCTTGCTCAAAGGCTGCAGGAGTGAGTCTGCCTTCATGAGGCACAGTTGCATGCCACAACTGCTGCTATGTAGGGTTGTATAGCTGCTATAGAGGTGGGGTGACAAGTGAATCACATCAGAAAGGGAAATGATTATTTTGTGAGTAGCTGTACATCATACTGTTCCCATTTGGAGTTCATTCTCATTTATTCTTGTTCATTTTCATTTGAATATTCTATCAGCTGATTGGTTAGTTTTTGTACAGTGCTTATCCTAACATCTTACAATCTGGCATATCGTTCCATTTTCCCTCCTATTGGTGATCTGCCAGTAGATCCCTCTTAAATTCCTTTTATCATCTCCCTCTTCTAATTTAATCCAGAATTCCCATCCTCTTTCTCACTTCCCCAGTATTCTCTATTACCCTCTTCGATATTCCATCCATTTTCAAAACGGCCTCCATCCAGCCCTTCTGCCTTCTATGAACCTCTGCCACCAGCTTCTCCTCCTCTCCAACCATGTCCAATATCTCCTTGTTTGTCCTTGCCACCCAGCTCACCTTCTCCATACCCATACCTCAAGTGCCTCAAGTCTACTTACAATCCTCCCTTTGCAATGACCAAGTTTCCGACCAATTCGGTGCCATGATCCATATTGGACTTTTTAGTAGCCTTATATTCATGTCCCTTCTTGGACCCCCCTCCTCAATATCCTCCTCTTTGAAAATGCTTCTTTAACTATGAAAATTCTACATGTGTCTCCTCCGCTAAACCCGTTCTCCATCAATGTACCACCCAGATATGTAAACTGCTTGACTTGCTCTATTTTGTTCCCTTCCACCCTTATATTCATCCCTGCCTTCTTGCTTGTAGAAAATCTCACCTCTTCTGTTTTATTGTGGTTTCTCTTCATCCCATGCCTCTTGCACTGCAACTCTAAACACATTCATCATTGATTGTAACTCATTGGCTGACTAAAAAAATGCTTGATCGTGTGCATATCTCACTGATTATATCACATCCCCATCCATCTTTGATCCAACCTCCACCTCACCCCATTTCTTCTTAATATGTGTGAAATAGGAATAGTGATAGTGAGCACAATTATTTGTGTTGGGAATGGGAAACTGGCCTGATGAAAATTGTTTTGCTTATAACTCTATGAAGTACACCCTTAATTTTGATTGGACTGTGCTTCATTTAATGTTAGAAATAGAGTGCGCGAATACCATCAAGTATCAGACTGGTTGTAACATTATAAAACTATGTGTTATGCTCCTTAAAATGTAAGATGTGAACCTTATTGTGCCAATTTTGTGTTATTTTTCCAGAAGAGTCGCAAAGTTGAAACAGGTGCAGCTGGAGATCGTTTGATAGCAACAACCACAGTTCATGTTTCAAGGGAAGGCCCAGTGAATGCCACATGCACTATTGAAACTGGAGGTAACAAGGAGAATGTGAGGACAGTTCATCCACCGCCTCCACATATTACTAAGACACGGCCATCTGCCCCTACCCTCAACGGTGAGTCTAAGCTTGCATTTGTTGCCTGGGGTGAATATGATTATACTTAAGAGTAATTAATGGGCTATGTTGCTGTATCTTAGTTTTTCCATAGGGTATGTTTCAATGCATGTACCGATAAAATTTCTTACTCATTTAAGTTATATGAATTTTTAGGCATTGATATTTCTGCTGTAATTTATCTTATATGTATTTTAGACTACTTGGCTACTTTGATGGGGCCATAGTCCTTGGTGGAGAAACCAAATTTTTGGAGCAGTCTTTATAATGGAAAGAAAAGACATTGACCTTGTTTCTAAATAGTTTTTTTAGGGAATATCCACTCTTGTTTGATTGAAATTGTAATTATAATTTCCTCATTATTTTGCAAATTGCAGTGTCATAGTATTTATTCATTGTGAAACCTGACAACTGTATAGTTATGATATGATTAGAATAGTTAGTTCTGCTCATTGTTGGTTATGTTATTGAATATTTATTTGAAATATGCATCTAAAGGTTAAATTGCTAACTATAGAAATTGAGTCATGCTTTAGAATTAAGAAAAATGTGTTCATCTTTTCAGTAATTTTAATGCTTTGGGTATGATTCATCCTGGGATTGGTTTGAAGCTGCTCTCCTTCCCTGTTAATTGTACTGACCTGATCATGTTTCTTCATTCTGTTGGCTTCCATGAGCTATTTAATGCAGCTTATTTCTTAACAACATCTGTGTTTTCCTCAATTCTTGCTGACTGCTTGCCTTTTCAGATTTTTTTTACCTGTGTGTTGTTTCAATGGTTTGATGCCTTGTCATATGATTTATTACCTCTCTACTTTTCGAATGGTTTTTACTGGTGTAGTCCTCAATTCACTTCTCAGGTGTGATATAACTGTTGCCCAAAATCTCCATAAATTGAAATTTTCTCTTTAATGTTACTGTCCTCTGTAATTCTTGGTGTAGGGTTATTTTAGGACAAGACTCCTTAGGGAGAGTTTTAGGATGAGATGGCCTGTCATATGGAAGACCAGAGAAAATACCAATTAAATTGCTTGAAAATAAGGAATCACTTGAAGTAACTGCTGTTTATGATGATATAATGATGCTTGCATCATTTTAAATGCTTCCTCTGTTGCAAACATGAGCATTCACTTTAGATTACTTCATGAACTGTATGAACAAAACTGTTACAAAATCTCTCGTGATGACAAATTTTGAGGGCATACCATTTGTATGTTTTGGTATCCAAGGCAGTAGGAAGCCAGTTCTTTTCCTCATCCATTGAGCATTACCCTTCACCCAATTAGCTGCCTCTCTTATGGTATTGGTCCTCGCTCAACTGATTGTATTTGCAGTGGTTTTTTAAACATTAACTTTTTGAATGCTCCAATAAATTTGTCACTGAAATGAATTCCTCGAATGTAACCTATGATGAGGTATTCCTGCAAATACTCATGCCCTGGACAGCAAAGAATCTTTCCAGATGGGACTCAAACCAGCAACATTCAGATTATCAGGGGAGGGCATAACTCACAACCATGGACACTAGAAGTTTTCATTTACCTGAGTCTGTGTCGTGCCTTCTGACTCTGAATCTCCTTATATGGTGTAATTTGTATGGGTCTCTTAATTTTGTAAGAGGCATTGGTTCTTTTTTTTGTTGTTAATTTGCTCTTCCAGTGGAATAGCTCATTAAGCTTGAATTTTAGCTTCATACTTCTCACACTTGTTCCTGGCACCTTGAACTTTTTTTATAAGTGTAATGGTTAATCTTTCTAGAAAGAAGAGGTATCTGCTAAGCCCCGCATGATACCCTATAGGTTTTTCTCTACAACTTCTTACTAATAATGCATGGAAATGCCTTGATTTCACCTCTGCATTTTGCACGTTTCTATCACACATTTTTCAATCTTCTTGCATAATCACAAATAATACACAAATAATCTTATCGCATAAATACTCGGCACTTTCTAATTTGGAAAATGCAGTGCCTCTAACAACTTGTATTGTGACATTTTCTTCAAATTTTACCATTCACTTCCAGAATTCTCACTACTAATGCCTACCTTATGGTATTCTCCTATATTTTTCACTATATCTGTGTCTTTTTCATGACATGTGGTCGATAATTAAGTCATCTCTAAATCTACTCCAAATAATGTTACTGGTCTCTCCTTCAAGCAGGTGGAAATGCTCTCAGCTGAGTGATTGTTTCGATTTTCCTCTTATTTTTCATTTAATGTGATATGGTTGCCGGATTTCCAGAAATCCTCTCTCAGGAGAATCTAAGTGGCGGCAAAAGTCATGCTATGCCTCCACCTCCTCATATGCTCCAGAGCTGCCATCAACCCCCTCCCCCACCTCACAATATCAGTCTGCGTGGATACTCAGGTTTGCATCATATTTTGGTATGATTGGAGAAGATGTTAGTTCCAATTTAGTCACCTGCTGATAAGTATGCTGCATGTGCAGGTCTAGCTACCTTGCATAAACATGAGGAAACATTTTTTCATTTTCCAATAGCATGTTGTGATATGGACTTTAGTTTTTATAAAGTGCACATGCTCTGATCTAAATTTCTCTGATTTTTACCCATTTTGAGCATGTTTCTTATTCATGTACTCCTTTTGCCTATGGAGATTGGTGAGAGATTCTCAAGCAAATTGAATTTTTCTGCACTAAGTTCTCCGGAGGTGAAGGGTCGTTGGCTGCATCCACATTAAAGTCAATTTTGACTAGTGGTAGAAACTCTTGGTTGTTGACTCAGTGGTAAGGTAGCCTTCCATTAGTTTCTAATGATAGCATAATTTGTGCCTGAGCCTGAATTTTTGGAAAAGTGGTCACAAAAATATTTTGGTGGGCTTTTTTTTAAGGTATATGATAGTTTTAAAATGTTCTTGATTTTGTTTGAAATTGATTAAAGCTACAGGTGCCACAGGAGGCCTCCTAACTCTCATTATGTTCATCATAGTCCCCAAGTGTCTTGTTATTCAGAAAATATTTTTCAAAATCTACTCTGTCAAATTCTACCTTACTCAGAAAAAAAACAAGAATAAAATTACAGAATTTTTTTCTTCATATTTTATATGCCATAATGTTGGATACCACTTTGGTGTGTCAAAGACACTTTTTTCCACATTTTGAGATGAAGATGTTTGAATTTTTTTAAGTTAACTATTTTCTGCTATGAGAGATTGATACTGATTGTCCTTTCTTTTTGTTTGAATTAAGGTGGTTAAGTAAAAACCAGACTAATTCGTCTGGTAATGTATGTATGTCAGTAGGTGCATATGCTTCTTTTGCTAATCAGCGGCTTTTCCCTAAGAATACTCTCTGCTTTCCTGCGATGCTCTGGCAGTTCATGTTTTGTGTTTGAGTAAATATTTATATACATTATGTTATTTAAGGGTGAAAGAAAGTGGAAAACAATGTTAGTTGCCTTCATTAATTTCATGCACATCTACAGTAGAAACTCGATAATATGAGGTTGGCGGGACCGAAAAATCAGCATTTCATATTTTTGAACCTTTTTTATAAATTGCGAAAAATATTTCCCCTTCCATCTCTGACTTCTCTGGTCTTTGGAAACGTTTTGAAATGATTTATAGTCGTTATCTGAGAAAGAATTTAAAATAATGCATTTATATCACAAGCTAAATGTCGCAAATGATTTTTAGTTAGCGATCATTTTCTTTGCCAAATTCTCGCCCAGTTTTAAGACATACGTAAAATGAGTTCTGCATTTTGTATGAGACTCTAGCTTTCTTAATCTTCGGCTAATCAGGACGTGCAACTGATATGGGCGTTTAAAAGAGGAATTTGTTTTTAACATGTACACAGTCAAGACGGTAGCTGGTCCGACCGCGCTTCCAGTCACTCTTTCTTTATTGCTCGATCATAGGTAAAATGAGCGAAGGACTCTGTCCATTTAAAAAGTCCTTCACAGGTGGTTTTTCTATTTTTTATTATTTATTTCAATTCCTATTTGTGGTTTCTTCCACATCGCCTGCTGAATATACGAACTTGAGGAGAAATGTTATTTCATCTAATTACTAATCGCTTGACGATGTTGGGTGTGTTCTGGGCATTTTCCATATCTTTTAAAGCTTGAAGTATACTTAGTTTCCTGTTCTAAATGGCGTGATTTGGACAGGTGGAATATTAATGTAGAGGTCGTGGAGAATGATACCGTAGAAAATAGAACCTCAGATCACGGTTCGTGGAGAACAGGAAATGCTTTCGCTTGCAATGATGGCGCTTCACCAATCCAATTGTTATCAATGTTTCTAATATATACGCAGATAAGATGGTAGCTGGCACGACTGCTTCCTATCGCCCTGTCTTTATCGTTCAATAATAGGTAAGGAGAAAAGGGTGCAGTCCATTTATAAAAATCCTTCTCTGGTCATTATTTGTGGTTTCTTCCATATTGCCTGCTGGATAACTTGGGAAAAAATATTATTTCATTCCAAGCCAAATGGTTCCACCAGTCATCAAAGTTCAAGTAAGAAACATTAACTCACGACCAAGTTTCACTTTATTGATGTGTGCTTATAGTTCTATCCTATATGTATAAGGTGCTATGTCCGTCCGTCCTTTTGATACATCACGCTGTTTGGGCTCTATTATTAGGTGACAGGCAGCATCGCAGCAGGAGGTAGGGTGGGGAGAGAGAGAGGTGGACGTTACCGTGTTTTCTCCTAAGAGTTTGTATGTGACAAAAGCTTTGAATGGAGAAGAAAGACTGCCTCTTTTTAACATTCTACATGTGGCTCATTGAGCTCATATCGAAATTTCATGGAGTTACCCCAACAACATCTTGGAATGAAGTTAAAGAAGGCTTCCATGGTGATTTTATTTGAAATATTTCAGTTTTTCTGGTTTTCTCATACGGTGGACTATATTTCATGGGACGATATTTCGCAGACGATGGCATCTTCAGGTTGAAGTGTCTTAGCCGTTTATCACCGGTCTTACACGTTATTATGTTATATTGTTCAGATACTTCCCCGATTGGGTCATCTCTTTCAAAATTCGAAGTAATCTGTTTTGAATGCAAAATTGTATCAATCGCAAGGACAGCTATTCGACCGACAGCTCGCAAATTCTTGGAAACTTTTTCTATTGTCTCATGAAATATGGATGATGGCGGGAGTAAATGCAGGTTAATTGATAGTGAAACCATTGATTTTAGGGATAGTGAGTGCGTCAGCTATCCCAATCCTATTTCCCATTATTTTCCCATTCGAGCGCTCATGCTTTTGTATTTCTTTTTGTTTTGAACTTCGTATTTTTGAATAGTGCCATGTATTTAGCATTGGCTTTTCGTCGAGACTGACAGTTTTGCTTTGGAAAGTCGAAAATTTGTATTTTTGTGCTTTGTATTATCGAGTTTCTACTGTATTTGCTAATGTTGCATTTTTTTCTTTTGTCCATACGCCCTTTTGATTTAAGTTGTTGAATTGCTGTTAAGTGCTCTCAAGGTTTTGAATGGCGTGCTCCTCTTTATTTGTTATTGCAGGGGGACATTTACAGTCTCTAAACTAGGTACACTAACACATTGTTTGCTTTGTATGGAAAATTTCAGTTAGGTAGTGTTCTGATTTTGAATTGTGAATGTTGGCATAACCAGCGTTTAAATTTCATTGATATTCTCCCTTAATAGACTCCGATGAAAGGTCGGGTATTTCAACAAAAACGAGAGGAAGACAATCAGGTGGTGGATGGATGGCCCCAGATATTGGAATAGCTTTTGAAGCTGCTAAGAGAATAAACAGCCGACAACATTGTTTTGCTGAGAAGACGGTTATAAAATCAGAGGAATGTACTCCATGTGGTAAAAGGTATGTATCATATCTACTGAAAATTAATTTCTATATTTCTCTCTAGTACTCCCAAAAAAATTTATATTCCTACCTTAGGAGTCCTTAGGTTGCTTCTTGAAGGTATTTACCTTCTTCATGGTGGTGTGAGACATCAATGAGGTTGTTTAAAGGGGGGAATTTTGTGCATGCTTGTGCTTCAAAATGAGAAAAATGATAATGCCCTGTTTTGAATTTTAAAATCTTGATTTGAATCTATTGACTCTCAAGTGAATTCTTGCTCAGAATGTATTGCAAGTGACATTTCCAGATATACATACATAAATTCAGACTTATGCAGTGCATGCTTATGGGCACACTGCTTGCATAAGGCGTTCACCTTATGAGCAAAGGTACTTTTACAGAACAGGATGTTCTCAATATACTACCTTTTTATGGAGAATGCAGAAATGAAGATGTGCAATTTCCCACAAAGATAAAATTTACTTCGAAGCAGGTGTCAATGTTAATACATCATCATAAGGTAACTAATGATGCTAAGTGCATACAATGTATGGTCATTGGTGGAGAGGGGGGAAAGGAAGAGGAGTTAGAGGAGAAGTGAGTGGGAAAACTGAAGGAAGAGGTGTCCGAGGGGAGGGAATGGGATAAAAAGTGAGGTATTGGAATTAGGGTACACAACAGTGAAAAAAATGTCATTAAGAAGGCAAGCATGTCTTCTTAACTCCATCCCATCCAGAACCTGGAGTGCTCCTTCTTCTGGTATTCCTTGAATGCTCCCGGTAACCTTTCTCATGCAGGCACCCTCTGCAGATTACCGATGAGTCCCATTCTTGAGGGAGAGGGTGGCTGCAGGCATGGGACACAGGTAGACAGAATCCATGGTCTTACAGGGGAGTGGAGGTGGTGATGAAGGGTCTCAAGCATGGCACACACTAGTGAAAATTAATGACCAGAAGGGGGAATTTGAAATGCAGTCATGGTCATTGAATAGGGGGAAGTTTATGTTGGATCATTGGAGGATTTCTAATTGTTCTAGGGTCTCTAATTTTTTATCTTTAGTCTCCAAATGGAGTACTCTGGTCTCAAAATCAGGGTTGTGACCACATTCGTTGATGTGTTTGACCACCATAAATGCAGCACTGCTTAATGTGTTGAACTTTTTCAGTTTGTTAAAGCTTAGGGGTATGACCACATTCATTGATATGTTTGACCACCATAGATGCAGCACTGCGTAATGTGTTGCACTTTTTAAGTTTGTTAAATCTTGTGGTCAAATTACTATCTGCCTGCCCAGCATATTGAGCTTGGAACTTACACTTAATCTGGTACACACCACTCTTGTTTTTGCCTTTCAGTCGGATCTTTGTTTTTACTTAAAAGGTCAGGTATAGTCATTGGAGTATAAAATTCTATCCTAAACTTGTCTTAACTTAAGAACCGTGAAACAGGAAATACGCTTAAAGAAGTTATGTCAACTGCTCTGTCCTTCCGCTTGCCTTTCTTCACAGAAGCCTTTTGTTTAACTTTGACTTTCTGACCAGGCAACCTTGCCCCCTACCCCTATGTCAACCCTTCTGCCTGTCATCAGACAACTCTCATTGTCTTGATGGCCGTAGTGTGGTATTGTATAGCATGAGTAACAGTCAATGAGTAACAAATGCAGTCAAGTAAAGGTATTACTTATATTTGTGTGAAAATAATTTTTGTTAAATTTCACCAACCATAACTGAGAATTGGATGTGACAAGCAAGCCAAATGAAAAAAGTTAAGCTGACCCATCACTGTTAACTATGCTTGTTTTTTTCAGAATCAACTTTGGGAAAATTGCAATGAAATGTAGTGATTGTAAAGTTGTCAGCCATCCAGAGTGCAAAGAAGAAGTACCCCTTCCTTGTGTTCCCAGTGGAAGCACACCGACTATCAAAAAGGGCCAAAAGGTTAGTTGAGAGCGGATCTTGATTATTTTTAGGAATGTAATATTATGTAAAGGAATTTTTTATTGAAATAGTTAATGGTTTTTTTCTCTGGTTTTGGGAGAGAATCAATTTTTTTGATTGGTAAACCGTATTGACATAGATATTTTTCAAAGTATGTCTGTTATGAGTTTTTAGCAGCTTTTTTGCTGTAGCATTGTAACATCATGAGTCCAGAGGTCTACAGTCAAAAACTCTGTACTGAAGGGAGTAGTGAATTGGCATGGTGCTGAACAGGAGTCATGAATGCTGATGCATTGCCTTACGGCTTATGACTGAAGGAAATGTGTTACAGGTTGAATTATCATTTAATAAATGCTTCCCCATTTGGGTCTAATTTGCCTATTCTGGCCACCTAGGTCACGACTAGATGAACCAACTGGTTGGCTATACTGCCATGACACTGAGTATATCCTTATTCTCTGTAATGTCGATCTCTTTTACCTCACTCCTGACTGCCATATGCCTGGGGACTGCCATAACCCTGACCAACCTGCATGCCCATGGGGAATATTGCAGTGAATGAGAACACGTACATAATTTTTGCTTGGGACTTCCAATAAACATTGCTGTTTTACAGTTAGTGGTTTATAGTATATCTAGTGGTACATAATTGCTACTTGTGTGAAAGTAATTCGACCCCGAGTTTTTAGGCTGAATATAGGGAGTGCCTGAGCCAAATAAAATGAAACTAATGTGGACATGTTGCCTGTTTTATTTTATGTTGAGTGATTGCAATTATGATTTTTATTATTTTTTCTGAAATGCTGTTTTTGGTTTACTGTGTACTTTGTTTCTCTTTTTTCAACCACCGTTACATGTAAATACAAGACTGTCTCAACCTTTGTAGTGTTTTCTAAAAGTTTAAAATAATTTCTCTGATAAAGTAAATAACCCAATAGTGAATAACTCTATGTGGGTGTTCTATAAATACTATTTATCTTTTTAGAGGTCAGGAAAATTGTTTCCAAACTCATGGAAAAGTCATGAAATTTTAAAAACCAAATTGTGTGGCAACCGTTAATAACTAGAAATTCTGTACTTAGGCTTCAGTGCAAATTTAGTCTGTAGTATCTATTTGTTGTTATATTGATGCATCTCTTAAATATGAATTTTTAACTGTGACTTTGCTAATCAGGCTTCAATTGCTGACTATGCACCAATGAGTGATCCCATGATTCCGTCAATTGTGATCCACTGTGTCAATGAGGTGGAATCCAGAGGTCTCAATGAAGTTGGAATTTATAGAGTTCCAGGATCAGATAAAGAAGTGAAACTCCTGAAGGTAAGAGCTTCATGATAAGTTTTTCCTCTCAATTTTGCGCTTGGTATGTATCTAAAGGCACTTGTCAAATTACCTTAATCTTACATTATTTTAGCTTGAGCTTTATTTATTGTGGATAAATGGTGAAGTTTTATGATATATGAATTAATATTATTGTGTGGTACCTAACATCTCTTTTAAGTATGGAAGAAGGCCTCAGTGCAGTTATGTGACAGGGAGGGTGATGATATCTTTAATGACATGCTGTCCGGGCCCCCTCCCTGCTCCACCCCCTTAAGTAAAATTTTAAAATCAATTTTCAATTCATTTAAATAATTAGTTCTATAGGAAAAAGTTATTTGCTCACAAAAATACTGATTTTTTTACAAATCATCCTAAACAACTTTTTCCTTACTTAATATGCTCATTATTTTCTAACAAGAAACTTTAGATTTCGCATTATTTCAGAAATTAGCCAGGCAAAAATTTTTAAAGCCAGGAGTTATAATGCAGTTGCTGTTGCACTTCTAATTGCCTGAACATTCAATCTTGCTCCTGATTTTTAAAACTATGCTCATACTCAACATGGACCTCCCGGGGGATGAAATATTTTTGCAGGACTTGAAGTCTTCTTCTGCATACGTGTATGCAAATAAAACATCACTGAAATAGTGGTGCCTGTGGAGTTGAAAGTTTGTCAATTAGTTTTACAGTAGAAACTCAAAATTGTGAAGTCAATGGGACCAGAAAAATTGGCACTTCTTAGTATCGAATTTTATATGAACGAGTATTTTTCAAGAGCATCACGATGAAGCAATTTTTTTGTTTCCTCAAGTTACGATGTATACTCCTGTCCAAATAAAACTTACTGCCTCAGAGCTGAAAAATTTTTAAGTACAGAGTTGACGTCGATGTGGCAATGCCAAACCATGCCTCCTTGTGCAGGAAAGCAATAAATTCATGGGAAGGTAAAGAAACCTTCTTCAGAACTTACTTGACGAGAGGGAACGCCCCTCGGCAAAACATGTTGACCAGTAAGGTATTATTTCTGGGGTTGGCTGAGGGAGCGTCTATTGTGTCGCTCCTATCCCATTGGTGTCGGGGTGGGGAGGCATTGCGAGAAAGGTCGGTCGGAAGACGAAGTCACAAAATTGTCCTTGCCTTCGGAAGCTACTGGAATGAAAGACAGAACTCAAATATCCATCTTGTCTTCATCGGTGCACAGGAAACCTTCGCTGAAATTGATGGCTTTTCTTCTTATTAGGCCGCAGAAAGTCTATTAATGTCACAATACGAGGTTGAATTGGGTGAAATCGAATGCAGAAGTCATTTTTTATGCTTAGATTTCTGAAAGCACCAAGTCGTTGCCAAACAAATGATAGAGGTTCCATTATCTAGGCATTAATCGCAGATTGTCATCACTCGGAGGGTTTGAATTGTGTTGAAATGGATACAGTAGCATTCCATTACACTTAAATAGTTTTGATACATGATTATATTTGAGTTTAATATTTTGTATGACACATCGTTCACATCTGAGACGTTAAAGACATGATAACCACACAGTACGGTCATCAAGGAAATCATTTGACAGTATTTCTTTGTCGTACTGGACATCGTTTTTGTTAATTATAATAAAGTAGCTTAAAATCGATACAATTATAAATTCACATTAATTTATTTATCATTCAAGTTCTAATCAGCAATTGATTTTGTCTTGCCGAGTCCCCTGAATTGCTTCACGCCTGCTTATAAGCTTTGAGCAGGGAATTAAGAGGATATTAGTTGTATCCTCCAAGTCATGTTCAATATTTTGTCATTCGCAGGGGGTGTGGTTTGACCGTATTGTCACATCGACGTCGGGGCTTAGAAATTTTTCTGCTCAGAGGTGGTAAGTTTTTTTTTTTTTGGATAGGAATATACTCTTGCGACGTACTCGCATGATTTACAAAGTTATAGTTAATGAAAGTTTATTTTAATTTGTATTCATGTCAACAGGTTGTATAAAGTTGAGCACAAATAACTTGTTGGAGGTTGATGCTTCCAATTTTCAGCACTTCCGCCGTGTCGTTTCATCTTTTCAATGCGGAAATCCCGAAAATCGGAAGGATCAACCTCCATCCAAGTCTTGCGAAAATCTAAATCTTAACAACTAACTTGTGGTGTTTTTATCAGTGAGTGAGAGATTGGGCAATCAAGCGTCTTTGCAAAATTGTCTTGCAGTTTGGACTAAGCCTAAGAAGCTTCATAGCACATTTTTCTGTCATTTCATAACTAGAGAACTCGTAACTCTGGTGTGAGCAATATATTGCGATATAAGTAATATTGATATATGCATACACCAGGGAAGTGTGTGACTGGCGCGATCATTTGCACTGTTGCATTTGCACTTAGAGGAATATATTTTCGTTAGAAGATCATATGCTCCGTGTCAGGCATAATATATGTACCAATATTAATCTAAGACGTTGAAAAAAACTCTCAAGAATGATATGCCATGGATGCATGTTATGTATTTTGTATGCAAAATGATATACCCTCAATCCATTCATTATTACCCTCCAGTATATTACCCACCTCAATGTGGCATCTTTGACCACTGATTACATATGAGGACCCCAGAAGTCAAGGGGTCTAAGTAACAAAACCATTGTTTAGAGAAAACTTAAGTCAAAGTTGAAAATGTTTGGTACAACCCTCTAAGTAGTTAAGATGCATTACCCTAGATAGCAGCACCTGTCAAGAAAATCACTTGGATCCCTTTACCACCTGAAAGATTAATGTTTTCACATCCCATTCCTGTTCCTTATTTTTTTCAAAAATGTCACTGAGACCCCTTGACTTCTGGGGTCCACATATATGTTCAATGCCATTAGACCACGATATGCCATGTGAGGGTTCTATGGGAATTCCCCGCAAATTGTCACCAGAAATTTTGCAGTGCGTGGAAAATTTGGAATACAAATAATTCATGTAGTAGTTCACAATTTTTTCCTGGTAAACTTTGAAATTTCGATAACGTTTTGATGCATTTACGAAAACATTGCACCAAATGCCCCTTAGTTCAGTTTTGCCTAAACTTGTTTCAAGCATTCAGGGTGTTAACGTTGCAAAAATACCTGGCTGGCTATGTCGAGGGTGCGTTATAACAAGCGATGTTTTGAATTTTGTGCAAACTTGCTATAGCAGCCTTCCACTGTAGTTAAATTATTTCATGTCCTTATTTCTTTAAATTCCTTATAGGAGAAATTTCTTCGAGGAAAAGGTGCCCCCAATCTTCGTGGATATGATATTCATGTGGTGTGTGGAGTCCTGAAAGACTTCCTCCGCAACCTGAGTGAGCCTCTGTTAACACGTGCTCTGTGGCATGACTTTGGAAGAGCAGCGGAGCTGACAGATCCAGGAGATTCAGTTGCTTTGCTGTATGAGGCCATTTCAGAGTTACCGAAACCCAACCGGGATACCCTGGCATATATTATTCTTCACTTGCAAAAGTAAGTTCATGCTACCTATGTTAAGTTCTTGCTGTACAAATTACTTCTATTGAAAGGTAGAGGGCACATGAATATGCATGTTACAGAAGACTCGTTATTACAAAGTTCACATAGTGAAGTGTCCGACCTTTATTTTAGACTCAATCAAATCCAGTCGTAACAGAAACTCCAAAATGTTTGGCCACTAATGTCTTGCTAATTTTGTTCACTTCAACTTCATTTATCATCTTTAATTTATCAGCCAAAGATATACCTGTCCTAGATTTCTTTGGTACGGGTGGATCCATTTTTCCCTTATTTCACAGAACTTGTCCCAACTGTAATATACTCCTTGTAGCACCACTGTCTATAGGTCTTAGTAGTGAGGACGCATTCATACCGGTCAAGTTCAGACTGATTTGTCTCTCAGCAGTCCCCTAATGTCTAAGAACGCTGACTCTTATACGTTTACTTTGTCCCGTGGGCATATATGTTACAAGGGGGGATTTGTGGCTGCTTTAAAAAACAATCTTGCTCGCCCGCGAACATTACATGGCTACTAAGGGATGTGGGCAGATTCCATATATTGGGTAAGGTTAATGGAGTCAAGAAAAATGTGAGGATGTCCGAGTACCTGGGTTGAGTGGAGGTTACTTGTCGCCCCAATCGAAGGGTCTATGAATGAAATGCTCAAGGACAGGTTTGCGTTTTCTTGCTTTTGCTGCCAATACTTTCCTCGTAGCAGAAATGCACGGGAATGTACCACTGCTTAAATGACTCGCGCAAATAAAGTACATTATTCCTACTCATTCTGCGCCGAGTTTCCGTGAAGAGAGTCAGTTATATAGACCTGAAGGAATGGAAAAATTTAACTTCGATACGTGTGCACTGAATATTCAATCCACAAACTTCAAGTGGCTTCTGTTTCATTTGTTATCTATGTAGAGTCAACCCATCTCGTCAATGGAAGTTTAGAATGTAGCAATAGATATATTTTATTAATTTATTAACCCTAAACAGTTACAAAAGTTCCTTTGGAATCAATAACTTATTAATCCTAAATATTTTAAACCAAACTGACGACGTGTTGATGAAATTATTTAGTGAGTATCAATCCTAAATGCCAGCAAAGTTTATTTAAAAAAAAGATATTCCAGTAAATGGTCGTATCATTAAAAAAATGGAAGTGGTGTCCGCTAAGAGACTTGAACCACAGTCGTTTCGGTTGGCTCATCAAGACTAAGCTCACCAGTTTATGTAAAGTAAAATTTGAAGAAGAGAGATGAATAACTCAGTTCTATCCTGTTTAAAGTGTTCGAATTTTTGTTTGAATGGAGATCGAATGTGAATCTTTGTTCGTGTTACTATTGATGGGCATACTAATATCGTTAATTATATTTATGCAAATCCAATTACTTAATTCCTGGATTACTCCTATTGCAAGTGGTGTTTTCTTAACAGTACGAGCTAACTCAGCTATGTTTTTTAAGTCAATTATTATAGTATAATATTCTTACGTAGATTTTTTCCAATCTTTCATCTCAGTTTGAAATTAGTGGGTATAATTGTACAATTTACTTATTACTTTGGTGTATTCTTTGCGATATTCTAAATTTCCATCGACGAGATGGGTTGTACTCTACACAGATAGCAAATGAAATTGTAGCTGCTTGAAGTTCGCGGATTGAAAATTCATTGCAAACGTATCAAAGTTAAATTTTTCCATTCCTTCAGGTCTCTATATAACTGATACTTTTCAAGGAAACTCAGCGCAGAACGAGTAGAAATAATGCGCTTAATTCGCACAGGTCATTTATGCAGCGGGACATTCCTGTGGATTTCGGCTGGAAGGAAAATATTGGCAGCAAAAGCAAGGAGACGCAAACCTGTCCTTAAGCGTTTATTTCATTGACCCTTCAATTGGGGTGACAAGTAACATCCATTCAACCCCAGTACTCGGACATCCCCACATTTTTCTGGACTCCATAAACCTTACCCAATATATGGAATCTGTCCACATCGCTTAGTAGCCATGTAGTACCAACATAAATAATTAGTTTTCCACATGGCCACGAATGGCGCGACCGAGCTTGCCCACAGACATTTACAAATGCCTGTACCTCTCGTAGTTGGGAGGGGAATCGGATAGGGAGTTAGGAGCCAGGGCTGGGAAAAGGGAGTGTGTGGAGCGGAGGCCAGTTTGAGAAGCTGGTTCGGGAGGGAGGACTGGCCAGGAATTGTGCCGGACCCCCTATTGGGTGAGTGACCTTCAGAGGGACAATGGAGGCATGAGATGTTGGGGAGGGGTGCAAGGGAAGAAGAAAAGTCCTTTCGTTTCTTCCCTTTCACCCCTCCTCGACCTCTCATGCTCTCTGACTCCTTTCAAAGTGCAGTAACCCAGTGGGAGTTCTGTATCCTCACCCCAGTTAAATAGCATATGCAAAGTATCCATTGTATATATTTTAGTTCTCGAGCTCTTGGGCACAGTATGTGTGGCAAAGCTTCCTGATTTCTTATGCAGCGTCTGCATAGTTGAATGGATGCCGTTATTTATGTGACAGACTTCGTAATAAAGTATTTTTTGTTCCTGTGAGGACCGGGACTAAGGTTCGTTACTTCGTAATTTCATAATATCGTTTCTTTACCATACATTTACATACCCCTTTCGTCGGGAACAACGATTTGGCTTGTAAGAACAAAAACATCGTATAAACGTTTGTAATAAGGAAAATTACTGTAACTATATTCATGCTGATTACCTCTTTGAAAATCCTCTTTTTAGGGTTGCATCTTGCAGAGATTGCAAAATGCCAGCAGCAAACCTAGCTAAAGTGTTTGGACCCACTGTTTCTGGTTATTCCGGTACGGATGTCTCTCCGGCAGAAATGTATAATGAGACAAGGATACAGCATCAGGTATGTCCCTACTTTTCTTGCTTAGTATGGTGTGTAAAATATTAATTTTACATAGAAGTATTTATGTAATAAACAGTTTTGTAATACAAGATAATCAACTGATATTCATTCTCTAAAGTGGAGTTACCTGAGATTCTTTTTCAATTAATGCATAGGAAGTGTTTGAGTAGATTTCTCTGTGATTATGTGGGTAAAGGAGTGATGAGGTGAATCATCAAGCATCAAACATTTTTAATGTTATCTATTAGATGGATAGGTTATGCAACATGTATGAAATGCAACCCAGCTAGTGAAAGCAAGTACAATACACTCTCATTATTACAAAGTTCATGGGACCAAAATATCCGCAGATCATAATAATGTTGTTCGTATCAACGTAGTTTTTGTATAAACATTGCAAAAAATATCCATTTGCTCTTTTTTGACCTGTTTTATCTTTTGTGTGTTACAGCCGTGCTGTGAAATGACATCAGACTTGTAAATAACTATCAAATTATGCGCAAAGATGTGAGATTAAGCAGTCTAATTTGTAGTTCGAAAATCATGCATCACGCTTATTTTTTAGTAATCGTCACAAGCCGGGAAATTTATTCGGCTGGGAGATTAATTCCACAGAAAAACTGCTCGCTGCCTGTACAATTACTATGCAGCAAAATTAATACAGTAGAATTTTTAATATAAGTATATCGATTTGATGGAAAATTTGATTTTGGTGTGCGTTGTTGAGAGGAAGTTGATACACAGTTTGGGTTTACCATTAAATAATTTGAATTGAAGAACCAAGCCAGGTCATAATAACAACAAACATAATGTAGTTCAGAACAAGAAAGACGATTTTTAATAAATTATAATTACAATTGATGTTTTCTAATGTTACCTGTGTTTTTTTACCCTTTTGCACTCGGTCCATGCGATGAAAAATTCTACTCTTGCCATGAGCGCTGTGAACATATTCCTCTGCATAGAACTCTCTCGCGACAAGGAATCGCACAGGCACAAATGCTTCTCATTGTCTTGGAGCCCAAGTCAGGGGGATGCCAGACAGTTTTCCTTGAACGTGTGGCGGAGGCAATCACGACCCTCGTCTCAGTACCATCTCCACTCATTGCCCGTGGCCAACTGTGTATTCGCTTAACATAATTGGAATTAACGATTAAATTTAACCGAGACAGGTTTAGTTAGCTTTTCAACTTATTTGTTATTTTTTTAGTTACCATAACGTTCAACTTTTAATCAATAACACTTTTGCTAATGTTTAAATTATTCATCTTAAAAGTGAAAACACTTAGTTTTTTCCACCAATGTATTTAAAACACAAATCGACCGGTTTTGGCCTTCTCTGGCTATTATCAGGATTACAGGGTAAAATACCAAAAGACAGCACAGTTTATATAAGAGATCTCAAGGAGAGGGAGGTGGCTGAAATAAGGGGGGGGAGAAATGAGAGGTGATTAAGCAAAACTGAAGGGGAAGGAACAAACAGGTGGTGACGCCAGGCTCAAGGATGGAGGTGGGGGTATTAGCACAGAGAACAAGGGTGAGGCGGTTGGAGGGATTATTTCATTGAGTAGTTTGTCGCCGTGCACATTGTGATATTTCCCCAAAAATAAAAACAATTTCCGTGTATAATTCTGTGACACTCCAGAAATTATTGTTTAATTCTAAGGATGAAATTGACATGAATGATAAAAGTGGGGTATATTTACTCCAATGTGATGCTCCTGAATGTAACTCTTTTTATGTTGGTCAAACTGGACGGAAGTTGAATATAAGAATAATGGAACATTTTAAATCCAGTGTCAATGGTGACAAAAAGTCAAATTTTGCTGAGTATCTAATTGATGAGGGTCACAGATCCAATTTTACCCCAATCTGTTACACGTTTGTGACAAGGGGGGAAGTTGGACTTCCTTGAAAATTTTGAAATTCTGTGATATCACAATGTGCACGGAAACAAACTACTCAATGACATAATCCCTTCAACCGCCTCACCCTTGTTCTCTGTGCCAGTACCCCTACCTCCATCCCCGTAGTCCTTGAGCCTGGCGTCACCACCAGTTTGTTCCTTCCCCTGCAGTTTTGCCCAATCACCTCTCATTCCCCACCCCCCTTATTTAAGCCACCTCCCTCTCCTTGAGATCTCTTACATAAACTGTGCTGTCTTTTGGTATTTTACTCGGTAATCTTGATAATGGCCAGAGAAGGCCGAAACCAGTCGATTTGTGTTTAAAATACATTGGTGGAAAAAACTAAGTGTTTTCATTTTTAAGATGAATAACAATTTCCACAAAGTGAACTCGCCAACCATTGATTTAATTAAATTATTTGTTACTACCTTTATGTTACATGCAATCCATATGTTTCGCTTTGAATTTACCAATGCGGGACCGGGACTAAGGTTCGTTATTTCGTAATTACATATGTAATATCGTTTCTTTACCATACATTTAGATACCCTTATCGTCGGGACCAATGATTTGGATCGTAAGAACGAAAACTTCGTATCAACGTTTGTAATAAGGAGAGAGTACTGTAGTGAGTTTTTCTTTATTATTGAAGATAATTGAAGTTATTAAGTAGAGCATATACCAGGTTAATAGCCATTAATTGACATGAGCGTGAGTACACCTGTGCTCTGTGTAGAGTTTTTATTTTCATACAGTTAATGGTATACTTTCTTTGGCATCTTCTTAACAACCTTATGACGACCTTCACATTATTATTCCTGCACTAGTCCCTGACTGATGCATCCCTCCCAGATATCTGATTTGGGGACTGTTTTACCTCCAGAATATTTTGCTGGGAGGAATGCCATCATGTCATATATAGTTAGAATGCTGGGCTGCATCTTCCAGGGAGGCGAATGTGCTGGTTTCCCCATTGCCTTCCACATTGCAGCACCCTGGCCAATTCCGTGAACTTCACTCTTACATAGATGATCATTTTGCTAGTAAAAATCATGTCTGAAGTATTTTGGTATGAAAAATGCCCGAAGCAGTGTCTGTTGATACCGCTCTGATCTTTTTGATGCTGCTTCTCAATAGTGGGATGAAGTTAGGTGTAGCATGCAAAAGTTGGCTAATCAGGAAAAATATTTTCCTTAGCCTCATCACAGATCGGTAGTTGAACACACTACCACTGGTCCAAACCAGACCGTGGAGTGCGTATTATTCCTACTGCCCAAATATTCTTGCCATTTAGAGCAGAAAACTTCGATTATCCACAACTGAAGGCGATATGGAAAATAAGCTGAATCACGACTAGAGATGGGTAAATTTACATTATTTTCATTTGAAGTAAATTACTGTGGTAAATTATGGTAATTTTGAAAGTTAGCGTAAATTTCCAGTAATTTTTAATGTTCCGCTATTAATGACTTAATAGGAAAGCCTATAGCATAGCAGGGGTTAACAACATTCAAATCATTACTGTTGCTACATTAGAAATAAAGAAGATGTAAAAACAAATAGGGCAGCCCTCATGCAGTTTGGCTTTCTTTTGTCACAATATGAGAAATTTCATTCAAATTATTGAAATATAATCCCACAAACCTTCTGCTTGTCAAATTCATAAAAAATATTCATCAAAGGATGTGTATGTGTTTAAGACGGTATGAAATATATATAGACGTGGCTTAAAATAATATGTTTGGAATACATGGGTATGTAAAACATCTAAAGCAGAGGTGAATGTTACCAAAATTCTCTGTAATTTCAGGGGCTATGGTAAATTGCAAAAAATGTGGTAATTTTTAGAATTGCCTAATCTCTAATTGTCTCACTTTTCATTGAGCCATAAGTGATTATAATGAATAAAATTTCCTCCCAAGTTAGTATGTTCAACTGAGATGTAAAAGAAACCACTATTAAACGTAGGTATTTTACGGAGCTTCACATGGGCATGATGTCGGGAAAATCAATGAGCAATGGGTGTGTAAAGGCCTTTTGGAGTCATTCCTGTGGCCAGGGACATGATAATATTTGGAGAATTTTTTTGGAAATTGACTGATTTCCTTCACTCTTTCTACCTATGATCGAGTGATGAAGAGGGGCTTGTAGTTTGGTCAGGCAGGATACCGTCGTAACTAAGTAGAAGCTAGAAACCAATTCCTATCTTAAGCACCCATACTTGTTGCTCCTCCCTACTTTTTAAATATGAAGAAAATTAAATTCTTATTCAATATGTAATTATATATACATTTTGCATTTTGTACATTTTATAAACTGGGTGAAAATTTCACCAACACTATGACTGCAGACTTCATATCATTTGCATATGGGGCTACATGGTGATAATTATTTTACGATCCTTAATAATACAAAGATATTTTTTTAGAATATTTCAAAGGTAGTGATCATAACTCGTTTTTGCACATTGTTATAGGTCAAAAAAGTCAGGGGAAACAAAAAGAAATATTTTTTTTTTGATTGATTTGAAAAGTTTGAAAATACAAAGCTAATGTACAAAGTGCTTGTTTTTTGGTCTTGTTGGCATATTTTCGAGTTCCTATTGTATGTGGTTGAAGTGGTTGCCTGGGACAAGATTTTTAAAGTTTGAACTTTGTGTACAAATAATTGTTTGAAACTTCCTAGATATACATTTCCTCATATAAATGTAAATAATATGACCCCATTATAGTTATTGTCATTTGCTTTCATTTTATGGTATTCTTGACTTTGCTGAATCGCCGTTCTCAATGCTAATAGGCATTGAACTGCCACAGCCCCTATGTGGCTATTGAGATAACAGGTGGCAGCACGTGGATGTCAGTATGCACTCCTGCCAAAAGTTGGAGTTATTTTTGGTCTCTGCTTGTTATAATGTGTTGTTTCCTTTCAAATAAGAAGAATATGATGTTTAATTGTTATATTTTGTGTCTTAGTAAAAAATACATACTACTGTATGTGATAATTATATGTGATAATTTACTTCTCACAGTCATGTTCTTGGTAGTGTGCAAAGTCTTGATATGAATTATCATGCCTTAATGGCTCTGTGATGATGATTACTACTTGAATATATCTGTGATTCATTGATTAGTCTTTCTGAGAGCCGGTGGTAATACTGCAGCCATGATGTGGGATGTTGGAATGTAGCTATTAATGAGTGTGCAATGGAATGTGGATGCTATGAAATGGTATGATACCATTGGATTTCTTGAAAATTCAGTCTGATTAGAGATGGGCAACATCATTCAATGCAATGACCCAAGTCATGAATCAGTCATTCAATCGAAGGAATCGAGTCTTGGATCTCGTTCAATTTTTGTTCATAATAGTGGTTCGTTGAAATAAATTTTAATATCTTGGATAAATTCCGTAAATATAATTGGCTTTAATTAAATTCAGTGTAGCATTTAAATTGGCACATGAACAAGTATAAATTTCACATAAAACAGCAGTGATTACATATACATAGTTAATACAATTACGGGGAAAATAACATGAATAATAGGTGTATATTGAATAAGAGTGGCTTATACAAGAAACTCCTATTATTACAACAACAGCACATGAAAAGTTAAAACTCCTACGCCAGTATTGGTAGTACACATTAAGCCCATCCCTTTGACAAGTAAAACGTTTGCAATGAACAAAAGAAATGAAACTAGTAATACTATGACATCGAACAGTAGATATAACATGCATTTTTTCAAAATTACAGGGTATACATAATATCTACAGATGGGCGTTTCCAGGATTTATGTTAGGAGTCAGGGCCCCCACAAATGGCAGTTAATTTACATTAGGGGAGCAGGTTTTCATACCCTATGGCTCCATAGGATAGATTTGCAATTAAACGACTAGTACAGAGGGGAACAGCTATTCAGACTGACTCTCCTTAACTATGCCCCTGATGATGCGTTTAAATGTAATTACAATGGCTTACATAAGGCTACTCCTATGATTACATTAAAGATGTACGAAAAAACTATGTATTTAATGAAAAATGTGACAATTGGCTGCACTTTAATTCTTCCTTTCCATTTCCTGTAAAAGAAATGCAGTGGTGTAGGGCAAGTATACAAAAACTTCAATAGTTTCTTTAATCTTTTAATCATGCACTACTGATGTAAGAAATTCTAATCATTTGATCAGGATGAATTTGTAATACTTTTTGAAATCCAGACTTTAAAATATTTTTCGCCTTCAAAGCCGTTTTTTGGGGTTTATAACTCCTCGTGACATTCCATGCGCAGTATTTAAAATTCTTACTTTTTAAGCATGTTTTGATGTGCCAAATGCAAAATTAATTTGGTAATTCAGGTTTACAGGAAATCGGTATTGCTTACGTGTTTGATGGAACTAGCTCAATTTGTAGTTTAGAGGACGGATGTATTATATCCCCGGTATCGCAGCACCAAAAATGAAGTTGAAACTTCCTATGAGGATCTGCTGTAAGGGTTGGCCATTGGTCCTCTAAAAGCACTCTCCGAACTCTACTGGGGCAAAGCAAAAAGCGTCTTCCCCGACCGGTCGACTTGGAGACATCTTCGCTGCCATCCCAGGGTCGGGGGTAGTATTATGGAGGTTTACATCGTGCATGGGTTTTGTGAGGGTGGGGGGCTAAGACCAGGCACGTACCCTCAATATATGACATGGAAGGCGTCTCGGAGGAAGATACCAGAAGGGATGCCCTCATTTTCGCCCTGAATCTCCCTCAAACCCAAATCTCCAATATTGGGTGAGAAATTGTTGGGGAGATTGTGGTATTGAAATTGGGCCAGAAATTGGTGTGTGAAGCATGCCACAATCCAATATCCAACGATTGGCCAATATATTGGACCGTGTCAAACGGGCTTAAGAAGTTAAACCCAAATTATTTTCCTTCGTTTTCCCTCTTCCCCGAAGGATAATCATCCGACTTAACTCAGCCTTAGATAACAATTCAATAAAATTAGTAAAGAGCTTCTTTAATTTACTACATATAGTCAAACCAGTATTTAGCGGCCACAGCAGGCCTTTGAAATAACTCCCGCAAGATAAAGTGTCCGCTGGATGTAGGTAAAATTTAATTGATGATATCATAAATTCATTTTCTGAAAATTTTTATCGCATACCGATGAGACAGCCCTAGGGAGGTGGCCTCTGAGGCAGGTGTCACTATACAGTGCTTCTGTAAGCATGCCTTAAAAACTGTTGCTGATGAGATAAACTATATTAGTTGCTGAAACATGCGCGACTTCTAAAAATGGTGAAAAACCTACAAAAAAGTCATATCACTCGCTATAAAAAATGGTATATGCCGCTGAAAATTTACGAGAAATCGAGTCTTTTAGTTGCACACCATCTTTTTGAGTGTGTAAGAGATGCATCAAAATATATAATAAAGGGAGGAGCTAAAATCTGCTAATGCAAGTTTGGGTGGATGAAGTACATCTAAGAGGAAACAGCGCGTTCATCTAAGAGGAAATATTGGAAGGCTACTGTTATTGTGGAAGCATATGCCTAAAATGCAGCGAAATCCTTTGGAACATTCTTTCAATGCTATTCTTTTGAAAAAAGTTACTGCTCCATCATCTATAGAACAAACTCAGACGTTAAAAAAATATTTGTGGTAAAATTGAAAATTTTTATTTTAATAGTTGCCTCAGTAGGTTTGCAGGTAAAGGAATTATGAATTTTTTTATTTGAAGATCGTGGAAATTTTTTAGAAGTTTGCGAAAAGATGCATACGGACAAGATTTTAATAGACAAGAATTCATTATTCCACCTTGATCACTAATTCTTTGAGTATTTATTGATTCTTGGGCCAGCGACTCCTCAAGGAATCAATGAATCAGAGTCCTCATCTGAATCCGAGTCCCTCATCTGAATCCGAATCCTAATCTGACTCCTTGGGAATCATGATTCCTCGAGGACTCATGAGTCCTAAGGAGTTGTCCACAAATGAGTCCTCCCTTTCTGCGGGCTCTACGAGAACCCAGGTCCCCCTCCCTCAGACTTCAAATTTCAAGAGTGGGGGGACTCATTTCTTCCTCTCGTTCACTTAATTCTCAGCTTTGCTGAGTGGTGCACCCATTTCCAAAGTTCCAACGGTGGGGGGACTCGTGGCCTCGCCTGTCAGTTCCATCTTTGCCGGGTGGTGCGCCTATTTTCATTACGAGGAACCGAATGGGTTCATTGCCGCGAACGACTCCGTTCGTTCGCGACAGACCCATCTCTAAGTCTGATAAGGATATGGTTATGTTGAAACTTGAATTAATGGATTCAAGGGGGCGAGAAGGGAAATAACTATCAATACTAATATCACCATGAGAATGTACCTCCTGACATTGAACTGCTTATTGATCTGGGCTAGCTTTGGGAAAATATGCTAAATGTGTCAATCCTACATCATATTTTCTAGATGTACTCTTTTTTGATAAATGTGCAGTTTTTTCATTACAGTATTCTTGATTTTGGAAAATTGCCGTTCTCTCAGGTATTGACGAAAGAATAATTGATGAGGTACATTTTTCTTTCAGATAATCGAGGCTCTTATGAGGATACCTTCGGAATACTGGTCCTCATTCATTAATTCGGATGGTGCTGTTGTGACCACTCCACAGTCTAAGATTCCTTATGGGACTCCATCTTCTGAAAATGGGAGAACTCCTTTGACTGTCAAAGAGAACAAAGCGTTAAATCGTGGTAGCTCACGGAGATTTTTCTCTAGAACCAATACACCGAATGTTACTCCTCGCCCCAACAGGTACATTTCAAGTGTGTTATACTGATTAGAATGTGCCCATAGTAAATTTCTCAATGCATGCATTTTTGCTGTGTGAATCTAAAGTTATATCATGGATCCAACCTTTGTTTTTGTTTAACATACGTTAATATACCTTTTGGTTTCCCTTTAAATTACCTGGTGTGAAGTAAATGGTGTGGGATCAGTATTGCAAGAATTAATCGCACTTATTTTCTTCAATGGTTCATTTTTCCTTTTAATTTTACAGATGGAAGGGGAAGAAGTTTTTTGACTCTCCATCATGAAGAAATTCCATCCAAGTTGAAGGCATTCCATTCTCCTTTTGTTCAAGACCTACGAAAGCTCCAGAGCTCTAATACCACTTGTACCCATGTTCAAAATAATTTTTACTCACAATATTCTAATGTACAATGCTGTTGATTATTAAGTTTTATGCTAGGATACATAGACTAATGCCTTTGCACTTCCTGCAGAATCTGGATCTGCAGACTAATTCCTTTGATCCTTGGTTCAGGTCTTGGTTTTAATTGTATTTTGCTCTCAAAATCTGAAGATGGCTAAGTTTTATCGCTTACTCGTTTTACTGTTTTTTATTAAATTATTATTATGCTTTTTTAGTTCTTTGTGTAAAGAATATAGGAATATATGTAATAAAGAATTTTGTATTTCAAATAAATCTAACCTCTGTTGCTTATTTACTTAAAACAAAAAGTAATCTTAATTTGGTAGCCATCTTGGTACTGTTGTGAAATCCTAAAATATGCCGTATTTGTGTTGACTAAATACTGACTTCCCATCTTAAGGATGAAGGTTTGAATGTGGTGGAATTCTTATCCCCAGCTGTGAAAGTGTCATTCCTTTTAATGCGAGTCTCAGAAGTTAGGAAAACATTAAGCCAACTTTGCTGATCAACATAGCCAGATTCCTCACATCATCATCTTCTAAAGGCTTAGACTTGTCTCTGCAGCCATGTTCCTCTGTTTACTGCAGCTCTCTTCAAATCAACATACGTTTTTAATACCAATGTACTTCGTACATCACCTAGGAACTTCTTTCTTGGCCTTCCTCTGCTCCTCTGGCTGAGCACCTTCCTCTCCATTATTTTTTCTAAAAAATTATTATGTCGAAGAACATGACCAATGAATTTAACCTTCCTTTGTTCCATCTCTTTTATCAGTCTTCTTTCTTCTTTTATTTCCCTCAGCACCTCTTCATTGCTCTTTCTGTCAGTCCATCTTGTTTTTATCATCCTCCTCCATATCCACATTTCCATAGCTTCCAACTGTGACTTTTCCATCTTTCTCAATGTCCAGCTTTCACAGCCATATAACAGTATGCTCCATAGAAACGTTTTCGCAAAAGATTTCCTTGTTTCTACTTTAATATGGCTATTTCCTAGAATATGTTTTTTATTTTTATATGCCTTCTTTGCCAAGGCTATCGTTTTTACTGCCGAGGTGCTTCTGTTATCTCTTGAATTTATGCCCCCAAGGTAGCTGAACTCCTCAACTTGTTTTATTATCGATCCCCCTATCATTATATTTACATTGGGTTCGTTTTCGTATCTAGATACCATCATAGCTTTGGTTTTCTTCACATTCATTTTCAATTTCCATTTTGCCAAAACTGTGGACAAGATTCAGATTATTAATGTTGCTCTTTTCAGGTATTTCCGTCGCGTGTTTGGTTTTTTCGACAACAGTTTCTCCCCTCTTCCTGGGGGCGTCTTCAGGTCCGTTGGACATTTTTGTAATTGTTATTATTTATTTTCGTTGTTATGTATTGCGTTGCTAGTACATCTAGGACCATAGGGTGTCTCGATTGCCCGCTCCTCGTTGTGGTTTCACCACTCTCTCTGCAGATTAATCATGCTCTTCAGATTATTCTATTCATATCTTTGGCTGATTCTGCGAGGGTCACAATGTCATCAGCAAACCTAATGCAGTGAATTCTTCCATTTATTTGGATGCCTTTAGTTTTCTCCTTCATAGTTTTTATAGCCTTTTCAATATATAGATTGAATAAGTATGGTGGAAGTGGACATCCTTGCCTTACTCCTTTCCTGATCATTGCTTCTTTTTCATTTCCATTTATTGTGATTAAGGTGCTCTGGTTCTGGTATAGTTGAAATACAAGCCTTCTGTCTCCGAAGTCTATTCCTACTCTCCTCATGGTTTCGAACATTTGGTTCCAGTCCACAGTGTCGAATGCTTTTTCCAGGTCAATGAAAACAAAAACTTTCCTGTTCATATCAAGCCTTCTTTCTAGTATCAGGCGCAATGCTAAAATAGCTTCTCTCGTACCTTTAACTTCCCGGAAACCAAATTGATCTTCCCCAACGTATTCCTCCACTTTCTTTTATATTCTACTCCTTATAATATGCAGAAGTACCTTGGAGGCTTGTGACAAAATGGAAATAGTTCTGTAATTCGTGCATTCCAATCATTTTCCTGTTTTCGGTATCATAACAGTTTTACCAAAATCTTCTGGTACCTCCCCATTTTCATAACATTCACAGACGACTTTAAAAAGCTTTTCTGTCATCTTGGTTCCAAGACTTTTCAATAATTCAGTGGGTATGGTATCTACTCCAGTTGCCTTTCTCAAATTTAGCTTTTGGAGGGCATGCTTGAATTCCCTCCTCGTGATAGGTGGCCCGCTTTCTGGTCCTGTTTCTTCTGGTCTTAAAAAAGGATTTTCTAGATTCTCTTCCCCATGATAAAAATCTATGTACTCTTTCCAGCGCCCACATACTTCTTCATTATCTGCTAACAAGCATCCTTCTTTGTTAATAATTACAGTTGACCTGCTCCTTGTCGGGAATGGTAATGCTTTGACTTTATGATATGCTAAATCTTGCTTTCCCCTTTGGATGTCTTTTACTTCTTCAGCCCATGATTTTGTCCACCTTTCTTTTTCTTCTCTGCATTTGTTAGTTATCTGATTTTTTACTCGCCGATATTCATCCATTTCCTTCTTTGCCCTTAGTTTGTTCCTCATTGCAATTAGTTCCAAAATTTTCACTGTCATCCAAGGTTTGCGAGGATCAAGTTTTTTCTTACCTAGAACTTCACCTGCCACTTTTACTATTCCTTGTTTTATTTCATTCCACTTTGTATTCAAACTACCTTTTTCAGCTATTCCTAGTATCTCCATCTTTCAGGTTGTCTAACTGCCAATTTTTTACACGTACTCTCTTAATTTCCTAAACTTAAGATTACTCTTTGCCATAACTAATTTATGGTCACTGTTAACATCCGGACTTGGGTAGCTATGGCTGGATTTTATTTAATTTCTGAACCTCTGTTTCACAATGATGTAATCGATCTGGTACCTCTTTTGTTTTCCAGGTGATTCCCAACTGTACCCTCTTGTCATAGGTACCTCAAACAGTGTATTCGTGATGACCATGTTATGTTGTTCACAGAATTCCAACAGCCTTTCTCCTCTGTTATTAGTATTTCCTAAACCGAATTTACCAGAGATTTTCTCGTTATTATGAGATCCAACAACAGTGTTAAAATCTCCCATTAACATTATATTATCTTTACCCTTTGCCATCCTTACCAATTCACTAATATCCTCATACATCCTTTCAATCTCATCTTCTTCGGAGCTTGATGTTGGGAAGTATGCTTGTAAAATCACCATATCGGTAGGTATGCTCCATTTTTTTATGCTACATATTTCAACCATCAATAGAGTATTATTTACCGGATATGAGCTTGTTACTTGGTTGGACCATTTGGAATTCATAATTATTGCTACCCCATTTCCACTCTTCTCACCCCCAATATGTATCACTTTGAAACCATCACTGTTAATTTCTTCATTTCCTAACCATCTAGTCTCACATATCCTGAGAATTCTTATCCCATTGTCTTTCATTACTTTCTTTATTTCTTCTAGTTTACCCATCTTAAGTAATGTTCTCACATTCCATGTTCCTATTTTCATACATTCCTTTGTCCTTTACTTGAAGGGATTTCATTTGCTGACGACCGGAGAAGCCCTTTTTCTCCTCCTGCTGGATCTTGGATTCCGAAGCCCATAATCAGTAAATCTCTCATTAGTACAATGCATTACCCATGGCTGCGTAACTTGAGATATCCGTGTGGATCTTTAATGGAGTGGTTTCTCATTGCCTTCTCCATCCTATGCCGTTGGCCAGCTTTGTGGCTCTTCCACGTTTAGGGACCATTTCTAGCCCCTGGTACAAGAGGGTGCCCCATCTCCATCAATGGATGGAGGAGAAGACTTACTGGCCTTTACTCGGTCTCCAGAGCCACGTTTGCCGCCCTAAGGTGCCCATCCCCCACCACGAGGAGGTGTGGTTGGATTTCCTTACTAAGAGTGTAATATGTTGCAATCACAAACTTTAAATCTTATGCACAGGCTAATGTTACAAGTTTTGCTGTGGTCATGCAAGTGTGCTTCAGTTACCTTAATGCATCCTTTGGATGTTTAAAAAAAATTAAGTACATGTTGCTGATTGACCTAGTCAGCGTACTCATAATGAGTATGTTGTGATCATGAATTTCATTCCTATTAATTGGCAAATATCACAGTTAAGTGTAAAAATGGAATGCATAGAAAACTGAAAATAAGATTCACCAAATTTTCCTCGAATTGAGTGGGCTTATTTATTGCTCGTAGTGAACAAACGTCAATGATGGCGAAATAGTTTTGAAAGTGTCAGAAACAGAATGAGCAATTACTTGATAAATGACATTATAAAAGAACAGGGCAGCACTTTGAGTGGGGTGAATGCTCCAGGCCTCACACTTCCAAATGCCCTGCATTTTGGAGGAGCTAGTTAATCACAGGAAGGAATAATATCATAGTAAAAATCTGATGTGACTGCTGCATCACCTTCTTCATACATTAGCAGTTTTTATATATTTTTTCGATAGAAAAGCACCATATGAAAGTATGGAAAATTTTTTGTAGTTTTATTTCTTTTGGCTTATTAACTGTAGTAGAATTTGGTGACAATTTTCTGGTGGAGTTTAAGTATTTCTACATCTACAAAGATTACTCCTACATTCCATTTCATATTTTGATTCAGTGGAGAGGTTAGCTACTTGCTAGCAAATATTACAATACTGCTAGTCGCTTAACCATTTATTTGGAAATGGCTAAGTTCTGAAAACTTGTTCGACCTAGAGTATATGAATACCACAATTGTTTAAGACATATATGAATTTTTAAAGTACAATAATCCCTGGTGGCATTATGATCTGCAAGATATACATTATTTTTCTTACAGTGTTACTTCATTTGATGGGATCAAACTTCTCCCATCCTCCCTAAATAGAGGTAACATGTGATTCATTTGCAAATTTGATCTATTGAAGTCTATGTATTGGCTCTTTCTAAATGGTAATCTTGTTAGAAATGTAGCCATCAATGCTGTGCTAATTTAAAAGTGTAAATATTGTGGAATGATAACAGAATCAATTCACTGATGCATGTTATGGCTGGTACAAAGAACCTTCAATGCATAAAACATAAGAGTTCTAATAACATAGAAAGCAGCAGATGATTTTTGAAAATGCTTTCCGACGAACCTGTAGGAGTGAACATTTCACCCTCCTAGTGTTGTGCCAGAGCACTGAAGCTGGCTGGCAGAGATTCTGTCCTTACTTTTTTGAATTTTAGGAATGCTACCCATAGCTGTAGACATTCCTAAATAATGAGTAATTAATCAACACCTTTCCTTTGTATCTAATACTATTAAAGGAGCAATTCTTGCAGGTATACATGTTTATAATTATATAGGTGTGTAAATGTTTTCGCGAAACTACCGAACCGATGCTCCTGAAAGTCGGTATGTAAGGGTTTCCGAGTACGAGGAATCCATTGCACTAAAGGCCTCAGGGCTGCAGGGGCCCCACGGCCCCCAAAATGGGCCCCTATTTTCTCGGAACTGATGCAGAGGCTTTTTTTTTGTTTTTAAAATTAGTTGTAATCAAGATATAAGGTTTAAAAATACACTATCGGATGGCAACAAGAAAGAAGTAATTTGTTCTTGAAATCGGTTTTGTTATAAACTTTTTTTTCGCTTAAAAATTAAGCCCAGCGCGCACTTATCCTCCCACCTCCGTCCGCTTCCTCTCTCCCAAATTATGTAGCTAACTGATATACGGGTAATTCCGTAAGTTGGCGCATAATATTCCTCCCGGCTTCCATCCGCTCCGCCCGGAATTCTCGGTAGAGAATATTTGGCGGATGCGGACGGAGGCTGGGAGGTACGTATAGCATGCGCAGGCTTCCCTCCGTCCCCTCCCAGAGAATTCTACAACATATTATGTTAGTCCGCAGTTTTTCGCTAGGAACAGGAAGCGGGTGATATATCAAATGACTGGCGTTCATTTTGAAAATACAGCCAAATTGATGACGGTAGATTGAACGTAGCACATGTTTACGGTTATTTAAGCAAATACATAACTTCAGTAACAAAAATGAATGAGCCAAATTAATACCTTATATACGCATTGTTTCGCTGACAAATCGGCATAAAAACAAAGAATTACTAGGTTTAGATTTTCCTTGGATATTACGACTTTTTTGAGTTCATTCTTGGAAAATTGAACGTGCAACAAAATTGTCAGATTTTCGATTTAGTGGTTTTTTAGCTAAGAAAGGAAAACGGGAGAAATACGAAATAATTGGGGCTCATTTTCAAAACAAAGCGATATTTACGACGGTAGATTGCACGCTGCAAACATACTCAAGTTTGATCATGCAAAGATATATAAACAGTAAGAAATTCTGATTGGTGATTATAGTACCTTCTTTTATACTTTTGATTTGTAGGCCAAGCGGCATGCAGATTCAAATATACTAGGTTCACACTTGTCTTGACAAACTCAACAATATTCATTTCTCTTTCATATCTCGTAAACCGTGATGAAATGATATTGGTGACGGTAGATTAAACGCAGCTTACATGCTTAAGAATATTTATGAAAATAAAAATAAAAAGTTAATTTTTTTATGTTCGCAAAAAAATCAAAATACAAATTTCCATATGTAGGGTTTGATATCCCGCGAGCCTCGGAGAAATCAAGAAATTGAAAGGGAGAAATGTAAAAATCACTTCTACTAACATAATCAACATATGTATAGCGAGGAAATTATAAGTCGTAGAGTCAACATTAGCGGAAAGAAATAGGAACTTAACCTTGAAAAATGAAACGTTACATAAATTATCAGATTATCGATTTAAATAACAGCCTTTTTGCTAGGAACAGGGAACGGGAGAAATAAGGAAAACTCTGCTTTTATTTCTAAAGAAGACAATATTTATGACAGGAGATTCAGCGCTAGAATCATATTTATCTTCGTTCATACAAACATATATAATCTAACAAGTTCTAATAAGCAGTCGTTCTACCTTAATACATACTTTTGATTCGAAGACGATGTGGCTTACAGATTAGTTATACGAGGATTGCTATTATCTCAGAAACTTGAGCTTTTTTTAGTGTATGAGGGAGCTCGTAAACCATGATGTTTTTCTTAAGTTTACTGTGTAAAATTAAAATATATATGCTAAATTGGTATCGATACACGCGAGACATTAAACACGAGAAAAAAATTAAAAGTGAGAACCCAAATTTTGGGTATGATGTTCCGAAGAACTCAGAGATATTCGGCAATGGAATGTGATAAATTGAAAAATCCATACTACTAACATAATTTGCCATATTCGTATCAGGGGAACTATGAGTCGTAGAAACAAGCGGGTTGAAGTAGATTCTAAATCTTCTAAAATGAAATGTTAGAAAAAATAGTCAGATATTTGGCTTAGCGCACAGTTTCTTTGGGAAAACGGAGAAATAAGCAAAAAATGGGGTTCATTTTAAAAATAATGCGATGTTTATGACGGTAGTTTGTACGCTGCTTCGTCAACCTTAATGCATTCTTAACATTTAATCTGTGAAATCATAAAACCTATCTTAATCGATTTTGAATAAGGATAGATTTCGTATGCGCCACAAAATCAAATTAGAGATTCCTAATACAGTGTTTCCTATTTCGTGGAACTCGAAGACATTCTGAAATTGAAAGTGAGATATAGAAAAATCATATCTATTCACTAACTTCGCCACACTTGTAGAAAGGGAACTCGTAAGGGAAGTCGTAGAAAGAAGCAGTTTGAAGAAGGTTCTAAACTATGGAAAATGAAATGTTAAAAAAATGATAAGATTTTTAATTTCGTGCTCAGTTTTTTTGTTAGGAGAAGAAAACGGGATAAATAAGCAATTATTGCGGTTGATTTTGAAGATGAAGCAATATTGATGATGGACTATTGAACGCTCCATAATCATGAAACTTATCTAAAAACAATTTTGACTAAGGACAGATTTCGTATTCGTGACAAAATCAATGTAGAGATTCCTAACATAGTGTCTCATATGTCGTGAATCTCGAAGACATTCTGAAACTGAAAGTTAGGAATAGAAAAATCATTTCTACTTACCTACTTCGCCTAACTTGTAGCAAAGGAACGGGAAAAGGAAAAAAAAGTCGTAGAAAGAAGCGGTTTGAAGTAGGTTCTAAATAGGTAGGCAAATGAAACGTTAAAAAAATCATCCGATTTCATTTTGTGCACAGTTTTTTGGCAGGAGAAGAAAACGGGAGAAATTAGCAATACTTTCGGTGCATTTTGAAGATGAAGCAATACTGATTACGGACGATTGAACGCTGCAAACAGACTTAAGTTTGATCATGCAAAGATATAGAATCTGCAAATAATTGTGATAGGCAACACTAACTTCCTCCCTTTATACTTATGTTTAAAGGCCATGCGGCATACAGATAAAAATATATACAAGGATAACACTTATCTTGTTAATTTCAACGACTTTCGAGTGTATATGTTATCTCGTAAACCGTGATGATTTCCCAACGTTGAATCGAAGAGAAAACTTTGATGTGACCTAGACTCGGAGTGATCCAGAAACTGAAAGTTAGAAATGGAAATCCTTATGACTAACGTATTTTTCCATACTTGTAGCAAGGGAACTATGAGTCGTAGAAAGATGGGGATTGAAGTAGATTACAAATCTTTTAAAATGGAAAGTTTGAAAAATCTTGGATTTTCGTTTTTATGTACAGTGTTTTGCCAGTAAAGAAAAACGGAAGAAATAAGAAATAATTTCGGTTCATTTTTAAAATAATCGATATCAATTACGGTTATTTGTCCGATGCAGAAATTCTCAAGTTTGATAATGAAAAAATATATATGCAGCAACAATTACTGATAAGAAATACAATCTTGTTATATGATAATGATTCGAGGACGATGAGGCATAAAGTATTACGAGCTTACACATGTCTTGGATATTTTGCCTTAATTAGTGTATAAGATATCTCGTAAATCGTGATGTTTTCCCTAAATTTACTACGTTAAGTAAGAATATATATAATAAATCGATGTCGATACTCGCAAGATTTAAACACGAGAAAAAATTAAAAGTGAAGACCCAAATTGAGCTCATGATAGAGATATTCAGCAGTGGAAAGTGAGAAATATAAAAATTCTTTAAATATCCTTCTCGGGCTTCTCACCGGGTAATGTTTTCATAATCCGCCGACGTTTCGGAAAACGACTTGTTTTACATTTTCAAGGCACGTGTTATTTCCTCCGTGACCACTATAACACAATATTTAAACATAATACACCGGGAAAATCTTAAATAATTTATAAAAATTCTTACTAATAACATATTTTGCCATAATTGTAGCATGGGAACCATGAGTCGTAGAAAGAAGTGGTTTGAAGTAGGTTCTAAATCTTGGAAAGTGAAAAATAATTGTTAGATTTCCGATTTTGTGTACCGTATTTTTGCCAGTAAAAAAACGGAATAAATAAGCAATAATTGCGGTTAAAAATAAAGCAATATCGATTACGGATATTTGTCCACTGTAATAATTTTCAAATTTTACACTGAAAAAATATATATGAAGCAACAATTACTGGTAAGAAATATTACAATCTTGTTATATGGTAATAAATCGAGGACGATTAGGCATAAAGTATTACGAGATTACACATGTCTCGAATATTTTCCTTTATTAGAGTATTTTAGATATCTCGTGAACAGTGATATTTTCCCTAAATTTACTATGTTAAGTAATAATTTATATAATAAATGATGTCGATACACGCAAGATTTTAAACACGATACAAAATTACAGGTGAGAACCAAAATTAAGCTCCTGATGGAGATATTCAGCAATGAAAAGTGAGAAATTAAAAAATTCTTACTAATAACCTCTTTTGCCATAGTTGTAGCGTGGGAACCATAGTGAGAGTCGTAGAAAGAAGCGGTTTGATATAGGTTCTAGATCTTGGAAAAAGACAGGTTAGAAAACTTTTCAGATTTTCGATTTAGTGAACAGTTTGTGCTAGGAAAGTGAATTGGGCGCAATAAGCAATAATTGGGACTCATTTTCAATACAAAGCTATATTAATGACGGATGATTGTGCGCTGCAAACATACTCTATTTTGATCACGCAAAAACATAAAATCCACAGTAAATAATGATAAATTACTAAAGTTGGTACCTCGTTTTATGTTTTGGATTCCAAGATGATTATGAAAAAGACTTACGAGGTTTACACTAGTCTTAGATATATCGATTTTTTAAGACTGTTTTAGGTATGTCGTAAATCTTAATGCATTCCTTACATTTTTCGCGGAAATCGATAAACATATGCTAAACCGATTTTGAATTAGGATGGATTTCGTATACGCGGAAAAAGATCAAAATAGAGATTCCTTATGTAGGGTTTAACGGGTCGTAGAAGCGGAGAAATTCCGCAATGGAAAGTGAGAATTTTAAAAATTCTTACTAATAACATATTTGATCATAGTTGTAGCATGGGCACCATGAGTCGTAGAAAGAAGTGGTTTGAAGTAGGTATTAGATCTTGGAAAAGGAAACGTTAGAAAAATTGTCAGATTTTCGATTTAGAGAACGCGTTTTTTCCTTAGCAAGGACTCATTTTCAAAACATAGCGATATTTATGACGGTAGATTGTACGCTGAATACATACTCAAGTTTGATCATGCAAAGATCATCAGCAAGAAATTCTGATAGGTGATTATAGTACCTTCTTTTATACTTTTGATTTGTAAGCCAAGCGGCATACAAATTAAAATATACTAGGTTTACGCTCATCTTGGAAAAATCAACAATAGTAATTTTTCTTTCATATCTCGTTAGCCGTGATGATTTTCCTACGATTACACTGTTAAAACAATAAATATAAGTGAAATAGATATTGATGAAAGAAGATGTAGAAACCTTAGAACAAAATGTAAAATGAATCTCTCAACATATGCTTTCATATGCCGTGGAACTCGGAGAAACTCAGAAATGAACATTGAAAAATCCGTTCAAATAACTTATTTTTACATACTTATAGCTTGGAAACTATGAGATGTCTGGTCACTTTAGATAGTTGTATCGCGGCCAATAAGTCAAAACCCTATCCTGAGACAAACGCAACAGCTATTGCCGTAGGATGCTTTCGAACCCGTAACCTTCAGATTGCCACGACGATGCATTAACGGACTGGAAAATGTTAAGGTATTTACGTAAAACTACTCACACTCTACCTCTGACATTTGCGAGATACGCCCAGATTTTAATTAAAATCATGGAAAAGTGAAGAACTTGAATGTAGGTGCTTCCAGAAAAACTTCTCTTTCGTCCTTGGCCTTGGCCTCGACCCTGATCTCTCCTGGGTCTCGCTTTGTTCATCACTTTCCAGAGTGTGGGGAGATGGAGGTTAGGGGTTGGCTCGACCATTTTCCTTTCCCCTCATACGCGCCCTTTCCTCTTCCACCCATCCTCCCAGCTTTGCTTCTGAATCCGGGCTTATCATCCATTCATCGTTTCAACCCCTCTCACCCGCTTCGCATTGTTAGCCAAAGTGGCTTTATGGTACATATATTTATGACCTATAATTCTTATTAAATTATGATGCTATCATAAGTAACACACATGCATTCACAATGAATGTTGTGAAAAGCAAGTTTTTCGAGCTTTTTAACTTTATATGTATAATCATGTGTACAAGCTTATTGTGAGCCTCAGGATAGCTGGACTATTCCTCGGGAGAGAAAGCTATTATTTTTTTGCTTACGTCTCATCTGCCTGTTCCTGCACCCATCCTAGTCACCTTTCCGAAAGCATTCTAGTTTTGACTCGCCCACGACGAGACATCATCTGTAGGTCTTTAGTCTACAGTCATTCGAATGTCAGAGAAACCACATTCGGCAGTCATTGTGTACGAAGCTACTAAGAATGCAGCCATAATGTATACACTCGTGCAGAATTTATGAATCCACCGCCTCCAATAATACCCCTTGGATCCGCCACCGCTCAAATCTACGCGTGATTATTCGTTCCTGACTCCAAGGACAAGAACCCGTTTTAAAATGTCCTGACACGGTGCTCACATTTGATACTGACGGCGCTCCATATGAGTACATTTAAAAGTGCCGTATAAACTTGTGTAAGTGGCGCACCTTTTTTCCCTGAAATCGCAGCCGAAAATGATGGTGCGCCTCACACGAATTCCCGCTCGTCATCGTTTACAGCAAAACGTAATATGTAAAAGTTAAATACAGTTTAAAAGACCCATACTCACAGCGACTACGACTTGTGCATTAGGAAAATGGTGGGGGAAAACGGCATTAAAAATCAAAGCTCGGTGTGACTGTCCGGAAGGCTTTGATAATGGCCGGAAGTTCGAAGTTAGGTCCGCAAAACCTCGCAATAGGGGGATAAAAAAGCCCCAAAATTTTTTCTTCAACTTCGACGCTTAAAAAGAGGGGTGCGCCTCTTACACGGGTGCGCCACTTACACGCGTTTGTACGGTAATTCGTTTTATGATTTTACGCTGATTTGGCGCTCCCCTCTCACTGCCGGCGATCATATGTGACATTCAGTCTCTCCTTAATTCACGCAATTAACTTTTCTCCCTTTCCCCTTCTTGAACGGATGGGGTTTTCCTTTATACTGTACAACTAAACGGGAATGTTACAGGCTTGAGTGTCACTCACCTTAGCCCTTTCTCTGCGGCTCGGTTTCTCGATCATGAGGCTTACCATGCGGCCGAAAAGTTAAAGGAATCGCGCATAACTCTTCTTTGAATAAGAAATTCCATAGAGAAAAGGCAATACTGAAATGTTTACAGTATCTGTTTTTATTTCCTTGAAGATTCATCTACATCTACGAAATACCGTGCAAGCCACCGCTAGGGTGTGTGGCACGGGGCGATTCCACACCAGACATGCAGCACTCATCCATCTTTAAATCAGAACCGCGTACGTTTCCCCGATGACGATGGCGGAGATTGAAAAACATTAAATAATTTTAAGTGAATGTTGTATTTTAAAACAATCAAGGGCTTGCGAGTATCCGCGATGCGCTCCACAGAGCTCGGACGTAAAATTACGCTCACCGCAGCTAGCCGTGCGAGAGTACAAGTACGTTTACAGCAGCGAAAGGGTTAAGGAGCGTCCTGTCTATCCACCTCAACTATAAGGATCGCTTTTAGTTTGATATCCACCTCCAGAAGTTTCATTTTTCTAGATTCGACCCTAGCAGCACCCTCAGGTTTTGGACGGACCCTGGTGTACCATTTCGTTCCTGTCTCTCTCTCACGCCTTCTTTTATGACTGATTTCTTTCTTATTTCAAATTATATCCCTGGCGGTTTTCCTACGTTCACCCCGGCCACCCTTGATGATGAGGTTTGAAATGGACTGTAACAATGAGTGGCGTCCCACTTTCTCCATTCAGTCATGCAACAGTGACACTATTTATTCGCTGGAAATCTTCTTCAAGCTGAAATGAATGAGTTAACGTCGTAATTAGCGGGTCGCGTGCCCCAATTCTTTTTGAAAAATGCGGATGATGGCATTCAGCGGATTTTCATGGGAAGGAAGATTCGGGCAGACAAGTTCCTCATGGCAAATAAAATCATAAGTAGTCCCTCCCAGATTTATTTAAATGGCACGACACGTTACACCATTCTTACGGTTATGACACAAAAGGATTATGTCATGGATTGGTGAAACGTATCGTGTCATTTAAATTTCTCTGTGGAAGATTACAAAGTGTTTCATTCATCATGAATATCTCACCCTCTCATCATGAATCCTCATTCCCGTTGGTAATGTTGGACGAGATAGGGTAATGCCTTGTTTACATTACTAGCTTTCTAGCCAGGTTAACTCTAACCCTAGAAAAAAATCACCGTGTGGACGCAGGTTGGCGCTAATCGTAGTGAACTTTATTACCACGCTGGAGTTACAAGGGTTGGCGCTGGTTGCCATTATTTTTAACTCGTTTAAACGCAGGTTAGCTAGAATAATAGTTAAGTGATCCAGTCCACATGTAGCTTTTATTTGAATCTTACATCATATAAAGAGAGTTTCTCTCGCCATATTCCAAATCAAAGCGTCAGTGTCAAGTAGCATGATTTATCAATATGTATGAGTGAATGATAAACCGTATTTTAAGTTCAAAATTTACCTTTAAGGTGCAATCGAGGACGGGTCATGGACAAAACTTGGAAGTAAAAGTCGTTTATTTCGCTGCATATATTGAGGCAAAGACTCGAAATGACAGTTATTTATACACCTTGTATGTAAACATAACATATTGATTTGTTTTTCTCTATCATGAAATAGTGCATACGACATAATAACGTAATATTCTCTGGATATCTTCAGGGTTAAGTAAAGCATAGTGACATGTCGTTCTTTAAGGGAAATTTATTCTCTCAATTTTCATCTTTCGATGCATAATGTCTAGACATGAAATGATAAGTATATATATCGTTAAATACAAAAAAATGAGAAGTTTAACTGCGCAAAACATTGGCATATTCAATCCTTTTTCTCGCCCATGCAAGTCTCGTGAATATAGCCCACAGCCCTTGAACAAATGAAAAGTGACTTGCGGTGTTTGTTGGACTGTGGGCTACATCGCCTTCTCTCTCCACCAGAGGCCACCAGCATGAAAACTCGGGTTAAAGAATGCCGTGTAAACGTATGTTAGTTAAGACGCCAGATAAACTATTATTCTAACCTTAGTAACGTAAACGGGGTATAAGAGGGATGCATTTTAATTTCAGCTTCACCGTAGCCAGGGTCAAACAATAAAGATATTATTTTGGTGGCCAGGCTTCAGCTTCATGACGTAGTACCCCCTCCATATACCTCAATGGTCCAACCGAAAACATACTCCTAATCCTCCTAATCATTAGGCCTCCCAACGCGGAGGTATCATTTAGGATTCAGTCCTATGACTTTTGGTTTCCATTCCAACGCTTTGTCAATCCCGGCCTGCTATGCCTTTTAATTTGTTGCATGACTACTCCCATTCCTGCGCTCTTTAGAAAGGTTTTCTTATTTCCGTTGCAGATGTCGCTTAAGCGCAATGTATATTTATAAAAAAATGATTTAAGATTGCGATATTTAAAAAAATGATGTGACCGCATGAAAACGACTGGAAGAAGTGGGATGGGATTACGCGGCTCAAGAATTCAAGGGAATGTTCAGTATTTGTGTGCATGCAAGAGAGGCGCGTTTATTCGGGCTGAAAGGCTGGGAGAAACGGGGCCGCCCGACCCGAGCGTAATGACTCGCACGAAATTACACCGGAAGCGGTCCCACCAAAGGGCGACGGGGGGCGGGGTAGGAGGGAGTCGTGGTGGCGGCGGTTCTATCCCTAATTTGAGGCAGATAACAAAGTTTCCGTGCTCGACCACATTTTGGGGCGTGAACGCCGTGTTAATAAACGTTTCCCTGGTGAGGGATGTTTGGGGGGAGAAGGGGGGGGAGAAGAAGGAGAGATGGCTGGATTGGGCGGGGATATGAGGCATGTGGCCCCCTGACCATTATTCTCCTTCAAAGGCTGTGGCAACTGATGCTTGTTTCTCCGCTATAATCAGCATAATACCACAAAAATACTTAAAATCGAGTCGCGTAAAACGTATGATTGCATTCGTTAAATGGATTAAAAACAGAGAAAACTGGAATAAAAACCAAAATTCAACAGTTAGAAAGGAACACGCTATGAGTGGAAGTCGAAGGAAAGAATACGTACAGCAAATTAAGAAGGCTGTCAAAATGAGGAAATATAAAGGCACTAATTTGCTGTTGTTTTGGGATAACCCGCGTCCAGTTTTTTTTAAATAATTTTTTGTTCTCCTCTGCCCGAGACCTCGTCCGGGGCAATGAAATAAGCGTATGGCCAATAAGAAAAATGCGAAGGAGAGCTGCAAAAAAACCATTCAAGATTGATTATTGATGATGATACTATGGTTATTCGTTTAGAGAGCTGGAACTGTAAACTGTAACACGCTTAGAGTTTGAAAATAAAGAAAATGGAAGAACTACCGAAAGTTTCAGATCCTGTTAAGATCGTAAAATAAATAATGAAGTATTTAAATATTAAAAAACCTCCCCATTAGAGTTCTGCAACTGAAAACGACCAAAATGTTTTTTCAATGCATGCGCACAGAAATAAAAATCTGGTTAATAGTTTTTGTAGGTATCCAACACATCATCCATTCGTGAGCCAGTGATTATTTGGTGAGAGTAGTGCTCATTATGTTCGTGGAATGTGAAAATCGTATATCATAGCAGTGGAAATCTGTTCCTTTCCTTCTGTCTCCTGCGTTTTCACAAAACGTTACTGAACCCAGGAATCTACGCAAATGGGTTTTGGAAAGACGTATTCTGAGAAGACTGTAATTTAAGCACAAGAGCCACAGTCTTTGCTTGCACAGCCTGTGCTTTATTAATTGAACTAGCATGTTATCAGAGCGCAAGAAAGAGTACCAACAAAAGTCTGTACTTATATTACAGCATAAAAGACGAGGTTTTCCCGGTGAAAAGTGCTGTTGGTCATAAATAGCCAATACCCGAATCGGATTTGGGATATATACTATCAACAGTGGGCTTTCGGTGACTTGTGCCGGAGAGCTAAATCTTGACAACTTTTGAAAAACTTTTTAAATTCACACCATTCCTACTTTTGGTTTACCTGTAAAATATCATTGTATAGTATATTGTGTCATGGGCAAAAGACTGTGTTCAAAGAAGATAGCACTTCAAACCAGGAAACAGTACGTGAAAACATTCGCCTGGAGCATTGCACTCTATGGATCGGAAGCATGGACCATTGAAAGAGTTGACCATATTGGACTAGAGGCCTTCAAAATATGGTGCTGGAGGATTATGCTGAAGATAAAATGGACGGAAAAAATAAGAAATGATGAGGTTTACAGAAGAGTAGAATAGGAAAGGATGATATGGAACACCAGAGAAAAAAGAAAAACAAGATAGATTGGTCACACCCTGAGACATATTGGGTTAGTGAAGAACATAATTTAAGGAAAAATAGAGGAAAAATCCCCAGAAGACCTAGGAATAAGTTCTAGGACCTAATATAGAGGAAATTACATAGGATGAGATACCAGGGGGCAAGGGAACTAGCATTAGATAGGGAGTGGTGGAGGGCTGCATCTTTGGATTGAGCAACCAATGATGAGTTATTTGAGTGAGACTTTTGTCTAGTCATAAAAAAGGCCATTTTAGAATTTTAGTTAAAATTATAAGCTGTTTTGAGAAGCGCGAAGTGGCAGATATTTTGGTACCATTTGTGCGATGCATCACAC
The DNA here is from genome assembly GCA_963169105.1 of Ceriagrion tenellum. Lineage (NCBI taxonomy): Eukaryota > Metazoa > Arthropoda > Insecta > Odonata > Coenagrionidae > Ceriagrion > Ceriagrion tenellum. The sequence goes on from OY720634.1 coordinate 40,543,960, forward strand.
CCGCTCGACCAGTTGAGTATGTCATGATTTCCAGACCCAATTAATCGCTAAAAAATTATGCGATCAACTAAAAATTTTCAGAATATAAAAAAATACATCTTTGCCAAGAGAGACCTCTATCTCAAGCATCATAATTATATCTCGGTGTGTAAATAAACCACTGGGAAATCGGCAATATAAAGAGTAGTTATATTTTGACACAAAATATTAAATATTCAAAAATCGTATACGTAGAGGCATTTATCAGTCCTCCTTGTAATAGAAAGCTAAGTTTCAGCCATCATGGTTGAAAGATAAAAATCTGTGATTGGTTCATTTCTGCAAGACCTCTGAATAGGTATCGTCAATGATATGCTCGGATGGTGACGCAAATAATTCAGCCTTTCTCTCAGACCTTCGGTCAGTGCCGACAGTACTGACGCACTTAAGACTTCACAACAACCCGCAAGCGACTGTTTGAGTGAGGTTATCCTGAAGTGAGAGGCTCCTTACGTCAAAATGCCTCAATCAAGTGCAAGTGTCGACATCCGATGGAATTTCTACACAACTATTCCTTGGTGCGTCCTCTTAAGATAGCTTGAGCGAGATAGTTCCCTAGTCATAATGGAGACCATATTTGAATTATACGTTTTAATTGTAGGAAGGATAAATCAAAATTCTATTTTATTAATAGTGCAATAATGTACTTGTATATGACTGAAGTTTATAGGTATTCAAATTAAAATATATGTGTAAGTCTTTGATTGGACTAATTTTTTCACGTGGTACGTTCAAAACTCTTTCAAAAATGGAAGGTTTTTCTTGCGATTCTGAAAAAGGTGTTGCGGTGACAATATGATTTATATAAAATAAATCATCAAGAAAACATACTAACTACGCCCTTTTAATGTTTTGACGAGATCGAGGTGTTGGAACTGCCTTATTTTTTAAATATGGTCTCTCTGGAGTGTGTACACGTACCATTTCCTATGCAGAAGGGCTGGCATTATATGTGAAAAATCTCGGAAAGTAGTTCGGTAAGGGGCTGATATTTTGGTATTTTTGGAAGATTAAGATTTATTTATTGAAAATTAGACTAAATTAATTGATTTCTAGGTGAAATGATATTTCGTTCAAACTACCTTAAGGCATTTAGATATTTTTATTTGCAATGAAACCAAACTCATGAATTTCACGAATAATGATATCTTGCCTTACCTCAAATTATCTCACTGATTGTTAAGCACCACATATTATGGCAACAAAACATATCAGTAATTTTTTAGCATTATATTTGAAGTAGCCCTTTCCGCGGACTACAACCTTGACGTGGTGGAAGGGCTTGTGCGTTCCTATTACCCCTAGAGCTGGACTGGTGGTAGCAATACATATTGCTCTCGGTAGGGCCACCCATGCCAGATAGGTCGAAGGGTAGGAGCCAGACGAAAGGAAGTCCCGTGATAGTGTCACGTGAAACACACTGTTGGGAAGCGGGGGTGGGAGTCCCCCCTCGACTATTATACTACCCAGAAATATGAATGTCGCACATAGAGAATTGAATCCTGGCAACTACGGGACGCCGCCCAATGGGGCGGGTGTCGGGCCCGGAATCGGGGGATGCAAGGCCCCCGAGGTCGTCATCACACGAAATCCTTGCACAGCAGAGTCATCACAGGATACAAGGACCAAGGAAGATAAGAAGAAAAGGAAGGTACCGATAAAAATAGGAACTTGGTACGTTAGGATAATGATGAGGTCTGGGAAGCTGGAAAACATTAAACGGGAAATGGATAGAGGGAAAATGGATGCCTTGGGGCTGTGCGAAGTAAGATTGAAGGACAGAGGGAACTACTGGAGTGATAGTTACAGGGTAATCTATAGTGGTGGGGTTGAGAGTCAACGCGGAGTAGCCATTGTATTGAACGCAAAATTGGGGAGGAGGGTAGTAAACAACGAACAGGTGAGCGACAGGATATTAGTGGTAGAAATAAAAGCACGCCCTACAAATTTCTTATTGGTCCAGGTGTACATGCCTACAAGCAATCATAGGGAGGAAGAGGTAGATGCGGTATATGAACAGACAGAGGAGATAATCAGAGAAGTGCCGGGCAAGAAAAATCTAATAGTAATGGGCGACTGTAACGCAGTAGTAGGGGAAGGGAGAGATGGGTATGAAGTGGGAGGGTTTGGATTAGGAACGAGAAATGATCGTGGAGAGAAGGCAGCTGAATTTTGTAGGAGAAATAAATTAATAGTTACAAACACATGGTTTAAACACCATCCCCAGAGGAGATACACGTGGAAAATGCCAGAAGACACTGGGAGATACCAAATTGACTATATGAAGGCTAGACAAAGATTTAGGAACAGTGTGAAGAACTCGCGGAGTTATCCGGGGACTGATGCAGACTCGGATCATAATTTAGTGATGATGAATTTTGAGGTTAGATTCAAAAAGCTAAATATAAGTAGGAGGATGAAGAGATGGAACCTGGAAGCGTTGGAGGGGGAGAAAAGAAGGGAATACTAAGAGATAGTGGATGAGAACATAGGAGAAGACAAAGAAGCAGGAACAATCGAAGAAAAGTGGGAGAATATAAAAACAAGCATTGTAAGAGCGGCTGAGAAAACAATAGAAGTAGCGGAATTGACGAGGGTAAAGAAGTAGTGGGTTATGGAAGAAATGTAGGGAAATGGAGGAGAGAAGGAATTGGAAAAAGGTCAATACCGACCAGGGTAGGGCGAAATACAAGGAGCTAAATAATCAACTACGGCGAATAACCAATCGGGCGAAGGAAAATTGGTGGAGAGGGCAATGCGAGGAAATGGAGAAACTGCAAAAGGAAGGGGAAGTGGGTGCGTTATACGCTAGGGTAAAGTTGCTATCGGGAGGTAAGAGAGGGCAAACGGTACCAAAGATTAAGGACAAGAGAGGTAGAATGTTAACCGAGCAGGATGATATCCTAGAAAGATGGCGAGAATATGTGGAGGAGCTATATGACAGCGATAGTAGACCAACTAGTGTAAATGTAGAGGATAAGGGAAACCTAGATGAAGATAACCTTGGGCACAAAATTCTCGACAGAGATAGCTTTGAAAGAGATGAAGACAAGAAAAGCTGTAGGAGTAGATAGCATACCGTCGGCATTGCTAGAGAGTCTAGGAAGTAAAGGTAGGCAAGCTTTTTCGAACTCATACGCAGGATCTACGAAGAAGGAGTATGGCTAGAGGACTTTGTGAAAACAGTATTGAACCCTATCCCGAAAAAGAAGAATGCATCAGAATGCGAGGACTTCAGAACAATTAGTTTAATTTCACACGCAGCCAAAGTTTTCCTTCGAATTATCAATAGAACGTTGGAGAGTAAGGTGAAAAACTGCTTAGGCGATGACCAGTTTGGGTTCAGGAAGGGAAGGTCAACTCGGGATGCGATAACGGTGATGAGAACACTTATAGAAAGAAACATAGAGTATAATCAGGACGTTTTCGCATGCTTTATTGATTTTGAAAAGGCTTCCGATAGAGTAAATTGGAATAAAGTAACGGAGATACTAGAGAAAATGAGAATAGATTGGCGAGACAGGAGACTATTTCGAAACTTATATATGACGCAAAGGGAGCAGGTGAGGGTGGCTGATGGTGAATCAGGGTGGGCAACTCTAGGTCATGGGGTAAGGCAAGGGTGTCCGTTGTCGCCGTTGCTTTTCAACATTTATGCTGATGAAATGGCAAGACAGGCATGGGAAGAACTTGAGGTTGGAGTCAAAGTGGGAGGGCATCTTATAAAATCGGTTAGATTCGCGGACGATCAGGCATTGGTTAGTGGATCTTTGAAGAGACTACAAGCTTTGGTAGATGCCTTTAGAAAATCAGTGCGGGATATTCGGAATGAAGATAAATCATAAGAAAACAAAAGTAATAAGATTCTCTAGGACGAAGAAAGCGAATCTTGTGATTAAAGTTGGAGGACACAAACTGGAGCAAGTAGAGCAGTTTAATTACTTAGGTAGCACGCTAGAGGAAAATGGGCATAGTAGTATAGACATACGGAAGAGAATTGCGCTAGATAAAGAGGCGTTTAGTAATAGAAGAGAGATGACGACGGGGACACTGGGTAAGGATGTGAAGAAGAGGCTGGTGAAGAGTGTGATATGGAGCGCAGCGTTGTATGGGGCAGAAACGTGGACCCTGAGAAAGGAGGACGAGAACAGGCTGCAGGCATTTGAGACGTGGGTGTGGAGAAGAATGGAGAAGGTTAGATGGACGGAAAGGAAGACTAACGAGGAAGTGCTGGAGATGGTGGGCGAGGAAAGGAATCTTTTGAATGAAATCCGGGAAAGTCAGGGTAGATGGCTGAAGGAGGTAATAAAGGGTGAGGGGTTGCTGAAGAGTGTGATAGAGGGAAGGATGTTGGGCAAGCGGGGTAGGGGAAGAAAGAGAATAGGTTTCATGGACGGGATGAAGAAGGGTAGATCTTAAGCAGAGGCAAAAAAGGATATATTAGAGGGAGATAGGACCCGGAATGTCAGAGAATCCGCTCCCGGCCTTTTACACAATTTTGCGTTCAATACTATGGCTTTTTTTGTTTGACTCTCAACCCCACCACTATAGATTACCCTGTAACTATCACTCCAGTAGTCCCCTCTGTCCTTCCATCTCACTTCGCTCAGCCCCAAGGCATTTAATATTATAGAAGACTAATATTTGGAAAATCGTCATTCCTCATTGTATTCTCCCTAATTATTAATTTGTTCACCACCATGTTCTGGATGTGTATCTTCTCTGAAAAAAAATATTATTGCACTATACTACTATCTTATGCTTTGCGTCAAAGTGAAAGAAGTCGGCCCCGGTGGCGGCGGGTTAAAGTCCCCGCCTGCTAACCCGAGGGTCGCGGGTTCGAATCCCGCCTGGGTTGAATATTATCTGCCCAGGACATGTGTGTCTGTGTATGTAAAACTGGGTTGGGGAAAAGGGGACGGTTCTATCCCATACAGTCCAGGATAAATAAAATATAATTAATAGTAACAATGATTGGCAAAAATTGTGAATATCGGAAAATCGAGCCACGAGCGTATAGCAATTTGGTTGAGTTTGCGTGGAATCGCCCATCCATGGTCGGAATGAATAGGAGATGGGAAAAGCTAAATATTGCGATGGTGACTGCCACCTCTGACAATTACCACGTAAGTAATTTTTTTCAGTAAAAGTGAAGTTTAAGTAATTTTTCATAAATGACCATTAAGTTAGCAATTAGAGCATTAAATAAAAGGTAATTAAAGGGAAAATATTTTTATTATTATATCAAACCAGATCTAGGGGTGTTTAATGAATATTACTCGCAGTTAACCTGAAATAATTCGGAATTACCCGTCGTATTACCGAAGGGACAGAACAACTTTAGTCATTCTGATATTAGTTCAGCCACGCTCGACTTTTTCTAACATCTAGCCTTTCTTTAAGAGTTAGATGACCATGGCTTTAGCAGTAACAAGACAGGTGTTTGACTGCAAGTATTTAGCAACGTTTTCAAGCAACGAGAAAATAATACACAAATTAAATATACACCGCCATGTCCTGGGAGTGTATCATTCTCTGAAAAAAATTTAATTGAAATTGCACCATACTATCTTATGCTTTGCGCAGTCAAAGTAGTTACTCATAGGTGTATTTAATGTTCATTTAAATTACTCTGAGACTCATGCGGGGCTGGGAAGAAGTCATGATAATCGAACACAAAAACTCTGTACAAAACATTTCCTATATTACGAGACAAGTAAGTACACGATCACTTCACAGCTCAAACAAATGATTAAAGGATAGGATATAAGGCTGCTGTCAGTGGTATCAGTCGGTGAGAAGAAGCGGCGTCAGTTCATCATTTCCGCTCATGAAATCGAACATTACCGGAATATTACAGTAATTTGGGTCTACCGGAATTTATTCCGGCCATCAACTCGGATATAATTTTTTCCTAATTTATTCGACTGCACGTAGTACAAAGTAAAATAAATAACGCTCACGGATGACGCAAACCTTAATGTCGCTCCCGTCGAGTAGTCTTCATTCAAATTATCTAGCACACATACTAGCCCTTCCAACGTGGTTGCTCTTCCTCTTTTTCCTCGCTAAAACTTCCTACACACGATATAAATAAAACTGAGGCATGATAATGTGAGCGAAAATTTTTAAAAATATGAATGAGTTTTTGAGATCCAACATTAAAATAATGAACCACAACCCTGCCGCTGTTTTCATGCAATGAAGTATTTTATTAGAGTTTCCGATAATATAATGAGAAAACAAACATGCTTACTAAGCGGTGATGCCAGAGATTTTCGGATTGGAAAATGGATATAAGTTCCTAGCTCTGAGAGACTATTACTGTTGATGAAAAATTTGACTTCAGAGTGATAGCTTCTCAGTGAATGTTTAACTTGGGAACCGCAATTTGAAAAGTTGTGGTCAACTGGAAAATGGCACAAACTTGAACTGTAATTGGTTTATAACATAATTTTACAAGCTTTGATAATGTACATTCATATATATATATAAGTGTGTGTGTGTATATATATATATATATATATATATATATATATATATATATATATATATATATATATATATACACACACACACACTTAGGATCACTCTAGTGACGAATATATAAACGGTTTGCCGCAGGAAGGCAATTGATGAACACTTTTTTTGTGTTTATATATATAAACGGCTTGCGAGTTCTATACAGCCGTCGGCCGTCTCTCGCATCCTCTTCTCCAAGCCACCTTGTCTCTCCAGTCTTCATTCTCTAATTGTCTCCTTTTCATATCTTGGGTGACTTGCTTTGTCCAGTCTTCTGGTGGTCGTCCTCTCTTCCTCCTCCCGGGTGGCTGCCAATTTAATATCTTTTTTGGCCAACGTTCCTCCTCCATTCTTTTTACGTGTCCATACCATTTTAGCCGTCTTTTCTCTATTTCCTATATGATGTTTTCTTCTACTTGCATAATTTTTCTTATATTTTCATTTCTTATTTTTTGTAGTTTTGTTCTTCTGCTTCTTCTTCTTAGAAAATCCATTTCTACGACCTCCAGTCTCTTCCTATCCCTTTTGGTCATTTTGTCGTTTGGTCATTTGGTCATTTGGTCTCTGCTACGTAAAGGAGTATACTCTGGATTATTGTTTTATATATTTGCAATTTTGTTATCCTACTTATGTCTTTTGACCATAATATGCTATTCATTTTATTTATTGCAGTTTTAACTGATGTATTCTATTTGTTATCTCTTTTTTACTGATTCCTTCTTTTCCAATCGTTACACCCAAATATTTATACTCACTACAGACTTCGATGGCATTTATTTCTATTTCCAGATTCCTTGCCTTCTCATTTATTACCATATATTTTGTTTTGTTGAAATTTACTTTTTTTTACATTTACTACATACCAATCATAAATATTTTAGAACAGGCATCTAAGAGAGAACTCCGGTGTTAAATTAAGCGTCAAAGTCAATATTTATTAAATGGGAGCACAATTTGATGTTTTTAACATTCCACATAAGATTTTACGAAATATATGGCGGGAATTTGGGAGTTTTAAAATGAAACTAAGCTGCATTTTTATGTCGTCACCAATTGTATGGCCAATCAGAATTGAGCTCACTCTTGTGCTCCTCGGTTGCTCATCTCTCTCTGCTTAGTCCTCCGGCTGTGTTGAGGCTGTTAGCTAAAGGCACGCTCTATGTCAGTCATTCCAGCGCTACGAACGGTAATTCAACAGCTCGTGTAACGGTCGTCTTCTACTCTCGCCTAACTCTGCCTTAAACTAAAAAAATCGGGCATGCGAGAACCTCAAGCCGCTTAATAGTAAATAGCCCAGAATCAGTTGCTCACAAACGTCAGCCGGTTTGATCGAAGTGGATTAGCGCTCAAGTGCATTATACATCATACGTTTGTACGTGCCACTGTATTCGTGGTGGGCAGCTGGAAAAAATATCGAAGTTCAAAGCTCAATATGCGCGGAATTTAGTATGAAGAGTATCTGCTTTTGGGCGTTCATCTGCGTGGTTTACGTGAACGACGACAATTTCATCCCCCATCATTTTTAGATTTGGCTTTTAGATTTGAAGAATTAATAGACCTCGAAGTATACTTACTTTTATCATCACTGACAAAATTTATGCCAAGATGAAGAATTAAGATGGAATTCGGCATTTAGGGGCTGTCCATCCACGTAGTCCACGTAATCCACGTAGATACCAAACAGAGTTGAGGGGGTACTAGGGTTGTCAACGAAAGTCCACGTTGGGGGGTGTGGGGTTGGAGGGATGTCTACGTAGACAATGGTCGATATTATCATAGCTACAAGAGAAGTTTTTATTTTTCTTACCCTTCCTTAAAATCAGCCTAAAATTACAGATAGTCCGCGACAATCAATTAATAACCCGTTTCACAGCTTTTTCCGCAAAAAAACAAAAGTCTACATGGACAACCGGGGGGCCGGTGGGGGGGGGGGGGTCTGGATGAAGTCTACGAGTGTCCACGAAGGGTAGTGGGGGGGGGGTCAAAAAATGGCCTATTTATGGCTATGAGGATTATGGAAAGCCCCTTAGCTGAAATTTAAGTTGAGTATGTTGCTGCAGTAAACCAATATTCAGATTGATAACAGCTTAGGACGATGTAATTAGAGAAAATAAGTGAAAAGGGGTCATTTTTGCTCCTAAATTTGATCAATCACCAGCGTGGTAAAAATTAAGCTTGAGAGTATAATAATTGTAACTTTGTAATTTTCCACACTATTTTATCGTTCAAGGAGCCTGACCGGTTTCAATGTAGACACATTACCTTCAGAGGCAGAAGATTATGTGTTAATCTCTTCTGCCTCTGAAGATAATGTGTTAACATTGAAACCGGTCAGGCTCCTTGAACAATAAAATAGAGTGGAAAATTGCAAAGATTCATTTATTATACTGTCTAAATTCCACAAAGTCAATTCGTTGACTATCTTGTATTTTAAGCTTAAGACCAATGTTTGGTTCTTAAAGAAAAATACGAAGGAGAACTACAGCAAACATTCAGGATTGATTACTGCTGTTGACACTTTGGGAATTCGTTTCCAGGATTAGATCTGTTTACAGTTTGAAAATAAGCAAATGGAGAAGCAACATATATTTTGAGAGCTTAAACTTCAAAAAATACTTTTTTCTATAAAGTTTTCCGGTTAGAAACATTTTTAAACGTTCTACGCAGTTAAAACGTTTCGCATTTTAAGGTTTCCATCTCGAGTTTGATGGGGAGGTGTGTGTGAAAGGGGGGAGGTTTACTCAAAGTGTTTGCCATTCTGCTCGGACTGCAAGGATGATGCGAGCGTAAACATGCGCGCCTCGCATTGCGTTTCATCATCGCGGGACTCATTTGCATTCCGCGCGCGGGAAGTTCCTCCTTTTCGGCAAACAGAACGCTTGGGACTGAGCCCGCACCGATTGGTCGCGCACAAAAAAGCGTGAAAGAAAATATCGGCCGGTTGGACGAAAAAAAACCCTTTTCACGAGAGCGTTTACCTGCTATCGCGAATCGCTCCGTGACCTCAATTTTCCCACCCCCGGGACTTTTTATGCAAAACGCGCGGTTGCATCCCGGAATCAGTCGACGCGGTGGTGGGCCAGTCACGTGTCGGGACGTGGCATATCGCAGCTTGTTTTAAGACAAGTCTCCATAGGAATGCTTTGTTTTCTTTTTTGAAATTATTCAGGCGTGGACGTGGAAGGCTTTTTCTTCCTTTTCTTCCATCGCCCAAACTCCCAAGGTGTTTGTTTACTTTCGTAGGAATACACGCTTCGTTTGGGGCTTACTAGCGTTGTTGCAGTTTGGATGGAGTTTTGCAATATTTATTCTTCTCCACATTATTCTCTTATTTCACGTATATAAATATTCCAGAATCTAAGTGGTGTTGGTTCCTTTTCAAATTCCTCCCTTTGTTTGTTAACGAATTGTACAACTGAAATTCTGACTAAGGTTTCCGCGGAGTGTTCCATTTATTCTTCCGGGATTTTGCCGCGTATTTGTTTTTCTGACAACGTTTCTCCTCCTATCCCAGAGGCGCCTTCAGGTCTGACAGCGTTTCTCCTCCTGGGTTGGAGGAGAAACGTTGTCAGAAAAACAACGACGCAGCCGAACCCAGGAAGGAGAAATGGAATGTACAGCTGAAGTTTTTTAACCACGTGTGAGAGAACGTTGGACTTTAAATTTCATTCTAGTTTGTATACTTTTGATCATTTAAAAATAGACTTGAGTTTCTCAAGAAAAATCTCCTCTCTGAATTGGAATATAAAGTTTACTATTCGATATAGTACGCTAATTATTCACCAACGCTATCTTGTGGCTAGGGAATTGGGCACCAGTCCGAATATACCGAGTTCAAGACTGGTAGGGGACTCAGAGCGAGTCCAATTATAATAAATCAGTGCTATTTTCTGGCAGCAGGATATTTCAGGAAAACTACCGGCGACATAGAGAGGAGGAGAAACTTCGTCAGAAAAACAACGACGCGACGCAGCCAAATCCCGGAAGAAGAAATAAAATGTACAACTGAAATTTTTTAACCACATGTGAGGGAAACTGAAAATTTCATTCTAGTTTCAATGCTTTTGATCATTTAAAAACATCTTGAATTAAATGACGAATGGTTACCTCTATAAATTGAATTATAAAGTATTCAAAGTCGTAGATCTTTAAGGTCTTTCAGACTTTTTAGCAAGTAACATAAAGCTTACATAACATTACAATATGTAACAATAGTATTTGTAATACATGTTACTCAATATATACAACAGCTTATTGGATGTCCTATTGCTTTGGAATTTACAAGAACTATTTCTTGGTGATATATTTCGGAGAAAGTTAACAAATGATAAAAGAATAATAATATATGATACACTATAAAATAAATTCAAGAGACATTTTGATTGTGTACAATAATTTTTGGACACACTATATGCATTTTTTCAGTTAACAATTTTTCCACGAATATATAATTAAATAATTTTCTTTTAACACAAGTTTCGAACTGGCATGTTTTTACATCAATAGGGAGAGAATTCGACAGAGGCTTTTTGATAAATACCATAAGGCTTGCATAACATACAAAAATGATAAAAATTATAATAAGTGTTACTCAATATTCACACCATTATATTGGATATCCTATTGATATGGAATTTACAAGAATTCATTTGATGATATATACACAGGAAAAGTTAAAAAATGGTCAAAAAATAATATATGATACGAAATAAAATAAATTCAAGTTACATTAGGGTAGAGGGGGGGGGGGAATCGGACAAGCGGGTGAATAGGAACGATTTTCAAAATGTGCACCTAAATCCGAAATGGTTGTGCTGAGACTGACAGCATTAAACACTGTGTTTCTTTGTAACCATATTCTGCTAGTTGAGTCGAAACGAGAACATCAGAGAATTTATTTTTTTGATACATTTTCATGTGTAGGTCTTCTACAAGAGAGAGGTAAGAAATTTGATCTTTATAAAACTTTGTATAGGTTTCAAACATGGTGAGAAGGTAGCTACTGCTTGGATTTCATTTCTTTCTTTACCGAAAGTGAAATGAATACCATATCTATTAAATTTCGTTCCTTTTCCATACATTGTATTGCATCCGGTGTTGCAATACACCCTAGAAAAACAACACTCAGTCGGGTGAAAAGGAACAGCGTTCACGGGTGCTCATTTCCAAGCCGTGGGTCGCAATCTGGGCATTACACCACTCTACTGAGACCTTTAAAAGCTTCTCTTCAATTGGAACGTGAGTAGATATACAACCAATATTATTCAATTATTTTCCTACACTTTATTTTGAAAAGCGATAACTCAAAATACGTTTAAGAACATTTGAATGAGAGTTTCAAATCATTACATTTTTAAGTTCAAATGAATTATTGTACTCAAATTTATAAGAAATTACGTGGAAAGAACCTATTTTTATACAACTATTTTCACACTTCATGTATTTGCTTGGTCCGATACCTTTGAATCCAGCGAAGAAGTTTAAGAGGAGAATTAATACGGCGAGAAATACAGTTTACAGGCTAACTAAAGGTAAGATAACTATGATCAATTTAAAATGTTTCAGCTAAAGAGTTCAATGTATATTAATAAACGATTCGCTGCAACAGTGTCACAAAACGTTCGTATTTCGCGTTGGAAAGTTAAGTGTGAATAGTTAAAATTTCTAATTGAATTTAGTATCCGTCGATTCTACATTACTCAGTATTTTCAATTCTCAGAATAATAGAAGCTATTGCTTACTGTGCAAGAAAGGGAAATCGCTAAGTTTTTAAAATATTTTTATTGGGATGCGGAGGACTGACAAGGCTTTACTTGAATGAATTTATTGCTTTGTGGGACCTCATTCAATTCGATTTTCTCCTGTGGTATTATTTGTTAATAATTTCAATGAAAGCCACTGAGGACAGAAGAAGTAACTTTGCGAATATTCTTACTATTCACGTTAAAGAATAAACCAATTGTGACTTCCACATAAGATTTATTTAAACCGACCCGGGTTTCGACACACCATGTGCTATTATCAAGGATCCTTGATCCAAGGACCTTGATAATGACACATGGTGTGTCGAAATCTAGGTCGGTTTAAATAAATCTTATGTGGAAATCACTATTGGTTTGTTCTTTAAAATGAATTCAATGAAAAAGTTTTCATATCAGCGACAATTTAAACTCACTATTAACATTGTTCCTTTTAGATTAAGATGGGCAAGTACCGGCGAAAACCCGAGCGGACATGGACAGAGAAGAATATGGAAATGGCGCTGAAAGCTTTCAGAGAGGGGAGAAGCATGAGGCATTCTGCAGAACTTTTTCACGTTCCCCGAACATGCCTCTATCGTAGGATATTGGACAATCAAGACAAAATATAGGCAAGAGGGGGGCAAACTGTCTTCACAACGGAACAAGAGGGAGCATTGGTGAGAAGAATCCTCAGTTATGTGACAGTGGCTTGGGAATGACGAGGGATGATGTTATGAAGGCGGCATTTGAATTTGCTTTAGAAAACAACATAAAAAAAACAACTTCAGCACATCAACAAAACGAGCAGGCAAGGATTGGTTCTCTGGTTTTATAACAAGACATCCTTTAAGTGTTCGAAAACCTGAGGGCTTGTCAGTGGTTCGAGCAGAGGGTTTGAATAAGGAAGATGTAGACGATTTTTTTTCAAAGTTAACTCTTTGCATGACCGAGGCCGGAGTTTTGAGTAAGCCTCACCTTGTGTACAACGTCGACGAAACGGGTTGTGTATTGAATAATCGCCTAACCCAAAAGATTATCGCAAGAACAGGGTCGAAGATAGTGATAAAACAAACGTCAGTGGAAAAAGGGGAAGAAGGGACAATTGTTGCATGCTGCAACGCAAAGGGACACTACATACCACCTTTCGTAATTTTTAAGGGGAAAAAATTCCATAAGGAATGCGAGGATGGATTTCTGCTGGGATCTAAAGTTTTTATGTCCTATTCAGGGTGGATAAATGAAAAACTTTTCTTGGAGTGGCTAAAGCACTTTCAAGCAAACCGGATTCCTGGACAATGCGTTTTAATTCTAGATGGCCATGCATCACACAAGACTCTTCCTGTTTTATTGTTCTGTGAAAGAAATGATATCACTCTCTTATCTTTGTCTAGCCACACCACCCAGAGGTTGCAGCCTCTTGACAGGTCTTTTTTCAAGCCATTAAAGACATATTGAGACATTGAAATCAATCCATACATGGCAGCCTGTAAGGGAGATAGAAAAATAACCAAATTTAACTTTGGTCGGCTGTTTCGCTATGCATGGAGCAAAGCTGCAACAATCAGTAATTATGAAAACGGATTTCTATCTACAGGAATATTTTCTCTGAATCTTAGTATTCTGACAGAGTTAGATCTTCAACCTTCTAATATCGGAAGCTCACAACCCCCAGAAGAAGTAGCATCTACTTAATCGAAAAGCCCATCTTCCTTGCAAAAGTTGGATGCCAGTCCCAACGAAACAAGCCAAACGGCGACTTCAACAACTTATGAATCGTCCAATACTTTGGGTAGGTCTTTCCATAAATTATTACCTACGCCGGAAAAGAGGTTGAGAGTCAATATGCATAGGTTAAGGAAGAAAATTTCGCAAATACTGACATCACCAGCCGTAATTGAAGAGACAAAGCAACGATTGAAGAAGAAAAATATAAAAACGCTAAAGGGACTTCCAGAAACTTATTACATGAATCACCTTCAGACAGAGAAGACAATATTGAGAATGGGGAAAACTCAGACGATGACACAATATGTGGTTTCTGCTCTAAGTCTTATAATAGTCCGAATTCATCAAAGTTTGGAGACTGGATAAAATGCATGAAATGTAATTGTTGGTATCATGAACTCTGTGTAGGTGCAAAAGGACACAAGAAATTTACTTGCGGTAGATGTGTTTAATTATTTTACAAAAATGTGTTTGTTTCCATTTTAAATGTTGTGCTTGAATATAATTGTCGTCAAACGACTTAATAAAAAATATAAATAGAAATATTATAATATTAATATTTAAAATTTTATGGAATAAAATTGCAGAGAATTTACTAATATTTTCATTATTTTATTGGCTCCATTCAGCCAATTATCTGGTCCTATTCGCCCGACGACTGGAGGGCGAATAGGTCCGTGCAGTTACTTCGAGAAATCGTTTCAGCACCGTACTCTTCCGGAAAATTGGGCTACAAATTATATTTAAAACTAGACAGGTATCAGGTCTTTCGTTGGCTTTGCTTTTTAAATTTTCTTACATGGATGGAGAAATGGATGATTTTTCCTTTTCATGGTCCGATTCGCCCCCCTTTACCCTATGTTTATTCTCTTAAAAACGCTCCCAGTAGGAGGAGTGAAACGTCGAAAAAAAAATGATCAGCATCACGCAGCATTTCCCGAAAGGAATTCCATTTATAATAATTTTAGATGGACTAACTACATTTCTACGGTTGACAGTCTTTCATAAATATATAATTAAATAATTGTCTTTTAAAACAAGGTACAGATTGGCATGTTTTTACATCAACTGGGAGTGAATTCCAATTTCTTGAAACTGTATTTATGAAGGGTTTATGATACATTTCTGTTTTGTGCTGGGGGATCTGTGGGTCAAAATAGTACGTTGATTTGTCACCGTCACTATCCTCTAGTTAGGGCGTTGGGCATCAGACCGAAAACTTCGTGTTCAAGACTTGTAGAGGACTCAGGGAAAGTCCAACTATAATATAGCATTGTGAATTTCTGGTAGCAGGAAATTTCAGGAAAACCACCGGCGACATAAAGAAAGTAATTCAACCCTCCCACCCTGGCGTGTAAATTTCACACGCCTCTGAGCTGAGTAACTGCCATCGATTAATCCGAAATTTAAGTAGAAATTTCTTGTGGGTATGTTCGGTTACCAGACATTACAAAGCTATCGCCTCGTACAATCTCGTCTGCCTGCGGTTACGGGTCTCTGCCGCTCTGTTTTAACATGTTTTCGCATGTTTGCCGCGAGAGTAATCGATATCTCGTGATAACCCACTTTCAGCATTCTACTCAAGACTAAAGATCCTCTTAAAGGTTTGATTTGAAAAAAAATAACTTATTCGAAAAATTGCTCTTATGTAGCTAGTAGTATCCACATAAATGTAGCCTTTATCATCCTCATGTCAGCGGTAACATGTCACTCTTTCGCTCTCTGCCCTTTTCTATCCATGATATATTGCAATGCCTTTGACACTTTTAGCGTTATCCGAAGCATTTTTCAGGGTTTCCCATGCCCATTTTGCCCTTTTGATTTTTTTGTTCCATTACATTTCCAGAAAATTGTTACGCCGTGGTGTAAGTGTACTCAATTTTATTTTCCAATTATTAAATCCCTCTCTTCTTGACTTCCCTTCTACCTTTTTACTCATCCTTCCCACACTATATTATGTTTCACAATTTTTAGAGGGATTAACGTGGGAGATTCTAGAGACTCGAAGGCTACACGCTAGGCTTAGCTTGATTGAAAAATTCAGAACTGTTGTGATTCAGAATGACACAGAGAATATCATTTTGACGCCTCACTACATCTCTAGGTCTGACAGGAGTGATAAAATAAGAGAGATACATTGCCGAACAGATAGGCACAATAACTCGTTCTTTCCGCGCACGATAAGCGACCAAAATAAAAACTGAGCTGCACTAAATACACTCCGATAATATACATCACCGTTTCACCTCCCAACACCTTATCCCTTACATCTGTACACGGCTTGTTTCCTAACATCCTCTGCCATATGCCCTTGGGGCAGCTCGCTGATTAGTATGTAATTGTAGTTGTAGATATCTTTTATATATTCACATTCTCAGCGCATTCAAATGAGTCTGCTTCAGCTTTACTTCCGCCCAAATTAATTTCTATGCAATAAATATGGAAGCATTGGCGTGATGAGATAAGCATAAATGTTGGCAAGACGCAGGTGTGATTACTTGGAACAGTGGTAATCAATGCTTAAGTTGGGACATGAACACATTTGCGTTACTTTTTGAATTGCATTTTCGGGTAATGGACAATTATGGAAGGGGCGTGTTCCTTTGGCTTACTCACGTTGAGAGATTGGATTGAATTCAAAAGGCCAAAAGTATTCGAGATAGTCAAGTGAATGACGGGAGATGAATTAATAGACTGAGAATGTCATAATTGGATTTGGTGGAAGTTTGTTATTAAGAGGTACATATTAGGTTACTAAGCAACGAGATGACATGTATGACTCAATACAGAAATGCACCAACGACGAAAGAGGGACACGAATAAAGAGAATCGAAGAAGCTTGGAGAAATATATCGTTTTTTTTGTTGTAAGAATAATGTTTGCTTTTGATTTATGATAAACCTAAATATTTCTATTACAAAGGCACCCCTTACTTACTTACACATGACATTTAAGGCCAGCCAAAAATACTAATGCTAAAGGCATGTCATCATGAGGGAAATTTCTTACACAAGTGTAGACAGTCTTATTACTTAAAGAAGAAAAACAAGATGTTAAGTTATTATGATTAAAAAAAAATCTTCTCCTAATTAATATGTCTGATTGATTTTTGGTCCAAATATTACTCTAGCCTGATCTAATTTATTGATTTTATTGTCTACCTCAAAGGGATAAAAAGGGGTTAAAAGGATTACAACCGGAAATAAATTTACAAGAGATCCATTTATTATTGGCTAACACAAATGTATATTCGACTATAAATTATAAATGTTCTTAATGGAAATATTTCAAATTCCCTGTTTTGCCGTAGAAATATGTATGGGGTCATGATTAAAGGGAAAATTTTGCCTAAGAAGCCATTTAAATGACTTCCATGCATTATTGACGACATCGGTTTCAAATTTCAATCATATGATGCATTTCAAAATATTTTAAGAACATTTTACATTGTTATTTCAAGCATTTAACCATTGTTTTGCCATAATATTTGAACAAAGAAATTTTTTAGACCGATTCCAACGTTTTTGAAGGAGATAAAGCCGAGCATAGAAAACTCTCTTATTTGATGATTAGAGCATGAATTGCATTGCATTCTGATGAGCATCGCGTGCAAAGCAGGGATGCCGGAGTGCTAGACATACAAAAAATTTAGAAGATAAGCATTTCTGCAACGTGGCTTATAATGCGGCTGTCAACCATGAATAATAGATTTAAACAACTGAGAGTCAAATGGAGATGACGAAAATATATTAAATGTGCTTGATTGTAGGTTTTTGACAGTCTCAGGTATCACTTTCCGGAAAATATTAACATCAGCTAAATCCGTAATTAATCTGACTGGTGAGTATTTATATAGTATAAAAGAAAAAGAGACACCTGGTATTAAAGTGGAATGATTATATCCACTACATGGGATATATTATCGGAATTTTTTGACGAGGGGGAGACTATAGCACATTTATGGAGAATTATGTAAGCGAAATGACACTCATGGATATATTGAAGTTGCGGTCGGATCACCAAAAAGTCCAGAAATATATAGCTGCCTTTTCAAATGATAAGCTAAATTATGACAAACATCAGTCCATGCTATTTTGGACCACTTTTACGATGAGGGGAAGTGCGCTTGACACAGTTTGCTGACGCTGAAAGAGGGGAATGACGGTGTTGGCCCGTTTTTTTTGCGATTAGAAATATCTGACAAGGTGCCATGTGGTATAAATCTGGGTGCAACACAATAGATATGCGGTGGTCGGATACACTGTGCTTTCGCAGTACGTGTGTAAAAATCACTGATTCATCTCCCACCAGAAATAAATTTAATCTCCTCTTGAGCCTTTAGTACACATACCCATACAAAACAATGTAGTACACATACAAAACACATACGGAACAGCATTGAAGAAACTAGGTTTCGTTCAGCGTATAATTGGAAAGTCCTCGGATGAAAAAGTCAAAGAGCGATGCTAATTCGCTCTGGTTGGGCCTCACCTTGAATACGCCACGGGAATTTTGGACCCTAATCATAAAGATATAACCAAAAAAATTAATATAATACAAAGAAAAGCTGCACGCTTCGTTAAAAACAGCTACGAGCGAACATCTAGTGTCTCACAACTTTTAGAGGGGTGAAGGTGGGAGCCTATAGACACTCGAAGGCTACTCGCTAGGCTTAGGCTGCTTGAGATATTCAGAGAAGGTGTGTTTCAGAGTGACACAGAGAAAATTGTCATAACTCCACGCTACATATCTAGGTCTGACGGAAGCGATAAAATAAGAGAGGTGCATTGTCGAACAGATAGGTACAGAAAGTCGTTCTTTCCGCGCAAATTAAGTGACCACAATAAAAAATGTGCTCCAAAAAATACACTCCCATAATACATGTCACCATTTCACTTCCCAAAACCTTATCCCTTACATCTTTAAACGGCTGGATTCCTAACACCCCCTGCCACACGTTCATGCGGCGGCTTGCAGGGTTGTATGTAGATTTGGTTTAATCTCTCTGTAAGCCCTGACCGACACGATGAAACAGAGCTTTTTACGATAAAAATATTTACACTAAAAGTCAGAAGGATGTATATGTGAGGAAGTAATCAATACATTTCCATTAAAAGCATACAATTGCCTTTGTGCTCTGTCAGATGATTTTAAGTCATTTTCAACATTCAAGTGAGAGCACTTTTGAAAGTAATTAGTGTGACAGATAATTTATGATTCCGGAAATTACAGTAATGTGATAATTGATAAAGTGTTTTCACATTTATCACAGCAGACCTTTATTTTAGGCTTCCACATCCCAACTAAATGATTGATCACCTAATTTCCGTGATTATTCAAACTCGTGAAGCTATTAGCGCAGTTATTGAGGAAAAGTTATTAGCGCAGAAGAAAAGTATCTAAATTGAAGTCTGCTCTTATCCTATAATTATTCTCCGAGAGGAGTTCGTTAAATCTAAATGCTTCTTCTAAAGCTTCTCATAGTATCATTAAATTACGCATTATGAAAACATTAAGGATCATTATCACAGAAAAAATCCAGCAATTTTGTTATCCTCATGCAAGAAAAAATTCTTTCCCACTTAAGGCCGGTTGCAGAAACGGCACATATATATATTATAAAGTTATGGAACCCATTAGCCATTGTAATTACTCAATAAGTGTTGCAGAAACATTTGATTAATTTATTGGCTTCATAACATATAGCATGGAGTTATGAATTCCATAAGTAGCCAAGATGGTGGATGTGCAATGAACCACTCGGAGACTTACTTACTAGATGAAAGGGTTGTTTTGAGACAAATGACCATATTATTTACTCTTACTGACTAATTACTATGTGAATTAGTAGTTATTCATAGGCTAAACCTTCATAGATTTTATCCGGGGGTAGAAGATTAGACAAATATTCGATGCTAACAGCTATTGGTAGATAAATTATGTAGCTAGTAGATGTGTTCCTGAAACCCGAATATTTTTATTAGACCTATAACTTCATGGATCTCTTACCTATTAATTCCATAACCAAACGTTCGTGCAACCGGCCATTAAAGAAGCAAATTCGATATAAATTCTCCAGCTTTCACTGACATCAAAGTAAATGCACCGAAACTATATACTTGTTAAAGTTTCAGGCTTTACTTTGTGGGTCAGTGTGGAAAGTACAAAGTGAGTTCCCTTTTCAACTATATACATGTTGAAGAATCGTGCTAATATACCATCACGTGCGGTTATGGGTACCATTCTTTAGATACGTAATGGTTATTAATTATAACTTCGGTATTTTTGACATTTTACTTGTAGATGAGTGAATAGAATTGTATATTTTTACAATGATACCTGATATTCTCAACCACAAAAAATAAGATTGATGAACCATTGTGCACATTGCGGAAGGAGAGTTCAATGTGACTTTCTATGAGGCAGGGGTAGATACATATTATATGTATGAGGTCTTTCAGGTAACCAGCTATTCTATATACTGATATTCATTGTTTTACCAGGGATTCTAACCGAATCGTGGTGAATTTAGTTAATAATAAGCATCGATCAGTATTGTTGATTATATTGCTTTACAGCTATTAAAAAAGTATTTTCCCGGCTAAGGTAGGTTTTGTTGAATATCAAAGAATTTCCTCGCAGGTTTCTATACTTTCAGGAGCCTATTTCCCTCTATTATATCTCTCTTCGCCTCTGCATACGATCTACCCTTCTTCATCCCGTCCATGAAGCCTATGCTCCTTCTACCTCTTCCCCACTTGACTAACATCCTTCCCTCTATCACACTCTTCAGCAACCCCTCACCCTTTATTACCTCCTCCAGCCACCTACTCTGCCAATCTCAGATTTCATGAAGAAGCTTCCTTTCTCGCCCTCCAATTCAAGTATTTCCTCGTTAGTCTTCCTCTCCGTCCACCTAACCTTCTCCATCCTTCTCCTCACCCACATCTCAAATGCTTGCAGCCTATTCTCGTCCTCCTTTCTGAGGGCTCACGTTTCTGCCTCATACAACGCTACGCTCCATATCAAGCTCT
Organism: Ceriagrion tenellum; assembly: GCA_963169105.1. Lineage (NCBI taxonomy): Eukaryota > Metazoa > Arthropoda > Insecta > Odonata > Coenagrionidae > Ceriagrion > Ceriagrion tenellum. Next base: position 40,565,021 of record OY720634.1, read on the forward strand.
TCACCAGCCTCTTATTTACGTCTTTACCCAAGGTCCCCGTCATGAGGTCCCTTCTATTGCTAAACGCCTCCTTAGCTAACGCTATTCTCTTCCGTATGTCTTTACTACTATGCCTGTTTTCTTCAAGCTTACTACCTACGTTATTATAATGCTCTACTTGCCAGAGATTGGGTCCTCCAACTTTAATGGCCAGGCTCGCTTTCTTTGTTCTAGAGAATTTCATTACTTTAGTTTTCTTATGTTTTATCTTCATTCTGAATATCCCACACTGCATTACTAAAGCATCTACCATTCAGATGCCCTTCTACTTTGATTCCCACCTCAAGTTTTTCCCATGCTTGTATTACCATTTCCTCAGCATTAATGTTGAAAAGCAATGGCAACAACGGGCACCCTTACCTCACCTCGCGACCTATAGTTGCCCACTCTGATTCACCGTCAGCCACCCTCACCTGCGCTCTTTGCGTCATATATAAGTTTCGGATTTGTCTCCTGTCTCGCCAATCTATTCCCATTTATTATATACTCTTATAAATTATTTAACCAGGGATTCTAACCAAATCGTGGTGGCTTTGGTTCATAATAAGTATATATATATATATATATATATATATATATATATATATATATATATATATATATATATATATATATATATATATATATATATATATATATATATATATATATATATATATATATATATATAATTATATATATATATATATACTTGCGCTGTACGGCATCCAATTTCCAGGCCTCTCTGTTTTCCCAATCTCCTTCTTGCAGGTTTCTCTCCGCCATGGCTTTGGCTATTCCGCTTCTCCATGAATTAGGTGGCCTTCCTCTCTTTCTCCTTTCATAGGGTTTCCACTCCATGATGGTGCGAGGCAGTCTTTCTTTGAGCATCCTCTGAACATGTCCGTACCACAGCAGTTGTTTTAACTTGATTTCGTCCAGTTTGTTTTTTGTCGTTTTCATAATTTATCGAATTCTTATTTCTTACTCTATCAAGCCTTGATTTTCCGGCTGCCCTTCTGAGGAAGTCCATTTCTGTAGCTACAAGTTTCTTTTAGTCACTCACATTCCACATTCATTTGCCATATTTCACTTCAATGTGTAAGTATGCTTTTAAATATGGTGTTGTATATGTATCTTTTATTTCTATTTGATATATATTTGCTCCATAGTATTGAATTTAACAAATTAATGGTTGTTCTACCTCTATTAATCCTATCTTTAATCGTTTCTGCGCTCTTTCCACTGCTTTGTATTTTTATGCCTAAATATTCATATGAATCACACGTCCCTACTATTTCATTGCTATCCTCAAGCACAATGTCTGCATTTTTTCCTCCAATACACATATACTTAGTTTTGTGCATGTTGATATCCAATCCCCATGCACTATACGCTTCTTTAAGCTTTCTAAACATAAAGTTACTATCATCTCTGTCCAAGTTTTCGAGTCCAAATAAGTATTTTTTAGTAATTTTTCATTATTTTGTTGCACAGTTATGAAACCTAATTCCTCAATGGTTCCGAAGTTAATACATAAAAAAAAAACAAATAAGCTTCAAAAATAATAAGGAGAGGAAGAGAGAGATAGTTCAAGAGGAGGAGGTAGACGAAGAAATATCGAATGTTTGGACTTAAGATCAAAGTATAAATCGATTTACCTAAATGGAATTGCAAGAAAAAATTCCCGAGGGGTGAGGGTGTTCCTTACTAAGCCGAGCTGCGGGTGGAAAAATTCGGGGCATGAATTGGGATTAATTTTTTAAAGTGCAATCAGCGGCCAGAGCGGATTCACGTCGCCTCCCACGCTCTGCATCGTTCTTATTCACAGCACTCTCTGACTGCGGTGGAAGGCGTCGGACTCTGTACTGCAGTACGTGCCGGCGAGCCCGCGGATAAGCGCAATGGGAGCTCCAGTGGCGGTGCATACGTCTATGAATATTTAATAAATGTCGTCACTCGCCCCGCACAATCAAGTGATATAAGCATATCTTAACTAGACAATATGTTTCTTTTAATTTTGTTTCCATTGAGTTATTTCGTGTTTTTCCTGTCGGCCCTGTAAAACCTTTTCCACTCATACACTTTTACATTCCTACGCATGCACTCATTTTGGGAAGGCTAGAAACATGATTTGAGAGCAGAATAATAATTCGAGTTGGCATAAAAGATTCGAGAGGGACGTGACGGGACAGATAATAGTGTTTTTTTTTAGCTTCAAGGCCTCGTATTTGAAAATATTAATGAACTGTATAATATTTAATGTGGTATATGAGTAAGTTAATGAAGGTATTAGAAAAAAGAAAAATATGCTAATTATTTGTCATATTTCGATCAAAATCCATCGATTGCAGAAGATATAAATTTAAAATGACATTCTTTAATTTATTTAATTTTTTCATACTTAACTTTGTGGAATTCCATTTTATCATTATATTTCCACAAGGCAATTAAATCCATTTCTTCAGGGTTTCGCTGCGTTGCGTTATCTTGATGAAGTTTCATGGCCAATGCTGGCCACATTTGTGATGTTTCGTGGACAATGCTGACCACGGCTGTGGCCAGCATTGGCCAAGAAACGTCATCATCAAGATAACGCAACGCAGCAAAAGCCGTAAGCAATGGAATTGCCTGCACTTCAGCGCTGCGAAAGCCTTAAGCAGGAATTTTCAACATTATTATATATATTTCTTTGAAGGCTTCCGCGACTCTTATAATTATTAATGTTGCTCTTTTCAGGTATTTCCGTCGCGTGTTTGGTTTTTTTGACAACAGTTTCTCCCCTCTTTCTGGGGGCCCCCAGGAAGAGGGGAGAAACTGTTGTCAAAAAACCAAACACGCGACGGAAATACCTGAAAAGAGCAACATTAATTATTATATATATTTTCACAAGGACTTATTTTGGTACAACTAGTTTCGAGGCAATTGTGTCATCACCAGGGGGGTTGTGTTTGAATTGCTCGAGTTTATCTCGACCATGAATGTTACAACAACGAATTGTTTGAGATTTATGTGAGTTTAACTTACTCAGATGTATATCTTAAGGTTCTGGAACGTGAAAAATGACTAAGCTAGGTCCATCCATATTGAAAAGGATGCTGTGAACTTATTTAAAATTTGTATCGTAAAAATTTGAGGAAAGTGCTAAGCTTTCTTTTCAATATGGACACTACTAATATCAAATACTTCTACGAAGTGACGCCAGATGTAGTCACAATCACTATGAAGTAACACTAAAGAGCGCAGCATAGGCTACAGTGAAATTCTTACGGGTTAAAATAGCCAAAGGGTTGCTCACAAAGCACATGGTCATAGAATAAAAACTCTAAATTCGTTAAAATATCCGTACAGACGACGAAATAATGATGATATCTAAAGTTCTAACATAAGATGTGCGCTTTTAGTGATTTATGCTAACCTTTTTCTTTTAAGAGCATAATAAAATTTTAAAATTAGTTCAATTATCCTTGTATAACAGTTAATGCACAGCTTAGTGGTATATTACTCTAATTTCATGAAATAATACTTTTTTCAATCGAACGCACTGTGGCTTGGACGCAATTTTTCATACAGGTGTCATAAAAGTCGAAGGCCTTCCTAGTGTCAGGATGTCCCAAAATGACCTTGAATGCTAAGCAGTGGGCACTCTTTCAACGGCCGTCTACGACGGTGTTCAGTTAAACCATATGCGAATGATTGTACGGTTGGATAACAAATATAATACAGCAAAGCGCTCAATTTTTCAGGATACGAGGTGGAAATGCAAAAATATTGTTCTTAATTTACGTACATGCCAACAGAGCTAGACTCATAAACGAGGTATCAAGGATAACGCGATTGATTTATTGCGAGGGAAATAAATTCTCTCGAAAGTGAATACTCGTATTACAAACGAAAATTACGATTTAGTTTTCCCTGTATATTAAAAAAAATCCAAGTCTAGGAAGAGTTTCCAATTTCATATTTCAGCGTTACAATATGAATTTGGTAATATTGTTTCATCGAAGAAAACCAACAGTCCATTCCATCATTTAGGATTTAGTCAGTTATTAAGCATTTCCGATTTACTGGGCTCTCTCCCCTTCCGGATCTCATACGAAATCCCTTCCGCCCTCGCTTCCTGAGGCCTGGGCCACGGCCGCTGGCTGTATACGTGTGAAAAATCCCACTACGCGTAAAAATGTGACGATGAAGAGGAAAGACAAAAGGATAGGAAAAAATGAGAGAATGACTGAAAAAGTTGAAAAGGGAGACAGGGCTGGAATAGGGAGGGGAAATGAATTGGAATGTGAGGAAGAGATAAAGGGGTGAGATAAGGATACGGTAAACAGAGACGGCAGTGAAATATATTCGTGTAACGAAGTCTCAATTATCCGAGGTTACAGGAACTGAGGTCACTACAACTCGACTTGTACGAAATGTTTACACAAGAGAACAAATTGCGACAAAAATTTCATATATACATGCATTGTCGTATTTTTTTACATGGTCGGGATAAAATATTCTCGTGAACCGCTTTTACTTTGAAGATCAAACCGATTATCGGGTTCTGACGTAAATTTGCCCAAGCTAAACTGGCTGAGCACAACTAAAACATGAGACTCTCTAGGTCGAATAATAAGGATTTTCGGTAAATAGGGATTAGGATAGTGAAGAATCTAAGGTAAATAGAATTAACTTGGCTGAGAGAAATAGAGGGAGAAGAGGTTGAGGAAAGAACCAGATAGAGGGTGGTAGGAAGAATGAAAATGGAGAGCAAAGGAGAGTGATGAGGGGGAAAGTGGAGGGGAAAAAAGCTGTTGAGAGAAGAAGGATGTTTGCATAAGGTATAGACAGAACGAGGTGTGAGAGTGAAAGAATGAGAAATCAGAAAAAGAATTAAGAAAATAGATGAGAGGAGCATTAGAAAGAGGACGAGCGCGGGAAAATAGAGAACGGGAACAATAGAGACAGACGATAATAGAGGGAAATGAAGGAAGGAAGTGGGACGTAGGAAGTAAAGATGAAGAAAGAAAGATAGACTGACAGACTGACAAAAGAGAGGAGAAAAGGAGGAAATGGAGATAATAGGAGAGAGTAGAAGAGCTATGAGTATGTGACAGAGTCAGTGGGCACTACAGAGAGGGAAATGAGTAGGAGACGGAATGAAAAAGGTATTGAGAGAACACGAGCACGTAGAAGGGTGCGAGAGGAGGGGGGATAGAGGGCAAGAGAGAACGGAGAGGATTAGTTTCGTGGAGGACAGAAGGAGAGGGAGAGTCAGGAATGCAGAACAAAGAAAGTAGAGAGGGCATAGAATGATAGGGGAAGAAGAGAGGGAAGGTGTATGATAGATAAATGAGATATGTGAAAATGGAGAGAAGGAAATGGCATAAAAGGAGAAAGAGGCAAGAGAGAGAATGAAGGAGCAACAAAGGTAAATGAAAAGGAAGAGGACAAGCAAAAGAGGGAGCATAAAAGAACGTAGGATAAAACGGGAGAGATTAAGAGGAATAGAGACGCTGGAATAAGAAAAGGAAGGGAAGTAGTGAGTGGGATACAGGCATTAGCTGTGTGCGAGAGGATATGGATGATAAAGGGGGAGAATAAAAATGAATGAGAATGAGAAAAAGAAAATGAAAGAAGGAATGGAGAGAAATCAGGAGATGAAGTGAGAAAGCAGAAAAAAACGTTGGGGAAGCGATGTAAGTTTGGAATGTTAAGTAGAGGCAGAAAAAGTAGTATAAAGGGGAAGGATAGGAATGATGCCATACGATGTTATCAGGAAAAGAACCACTAAGGAACGTACGCAAAAACTAAAACGGAGCTCCGATAGGTCTAACAAAATGCATAGCCGAGGAAGACCGTTAAAACACAAAAAATTAAAATGCAAATTCAGTGCACGCAATGAATTCTGCACACTGTTCTTTACCATATCTATGAACCATGATGACCAAAATATAGAGTCAGATAAGAGGGAAGACAATCCATCCAGGAAATAACATTTTCTATAGATAGAGCATGTGATCAAGGCTCAGTATGAAGAAGGACGTCCTTGTGTTTTCAAATGTAGCAATCTTCTAAGAAAGTCAAGTGTCTTGGGCAACATACATCCGTGAAAGCAATTCAGTGTATAGATCTTTCATTAGAGCAATGAAGGTAGAAAATAATTCAGTTAACATCTATGATCATAAAAAAATTGAATTTTGAACGGGTTGAAAAACCTAATATGTGTATTGCATTTTTCCATTACTATGCTAGGAGTTCATCAATGTCAGCCAATCCGCAGTAGATAGCAATTTAAAATCAAGGTGATCTGTATAGACAAACCCAATTCCTTCCGTATTATTCGCAGGCAGCTGTACTTACTCAAAGAAGAAATGTAAGGTTCAACCTGGACAACGATATCCTTGTGTGTCCAAATGTAGCAATCTTTTAAGAAGGTCAAGTGTCTTGAGCAGCATAAATTCGTGGCAGCAATTCAGTTCATAGATCTTTGATTAGAGCAATGCAGCAGAAGATAATGCAGTTAACATCGATGGTCATAAAAATTGGAATTTAGGATGGTTTGAAAAACCTAAGATGCGTTTTACATTTTTAAATTACTCGACTAGGAGTTCATCTATGTAACCAATCCGTAGTATATAGCAATTCAAAATTAAAAAAATCAAATTAATTCCCTCCGCATCACTCGCATCCAGCTGTATTCACACACAGGAGAAATGTAAGGGGGTGAGAGAGAAACGGCGATGAAGAAGGAGATCAAGAGGAAGCAAGAGGAGGTGAGAGGAAGACGGATGCGGGGGATGGAGAGAATGAAAGATAAAGATGGGGTGTAAAGGAAACCAGGGAACTCAGTGGAGGGAGGGACGAATGCATAGAAAGGGTGAGGAAGAGAGAGAGTGAGAGAGAGAGAGGGAGGGAGGGAGAGAGAGAGGGAGAGAGAGAGAGAGATAGGGGGTGCGGCGGGGCATATGCGTGGCAAGCCCTTAAATGCGGCATAAAGTCCGAATGGAGTTTGTGAAATATTTAGGGGCAAACTTTCGTCTCGGCAGCTAACAAACCCCCTTTCCCCCCCTCGGGGGTGTATAGAATGGAGAATAGAGAGAGAGATTGGGGGAAATGGATAGGAGGACAAGGGGAAGGGGAAGAGGTGGGAGTGGGGTCCTACATTTGGCGAGGGATGGGAAGTCGAGGAATAACGAGTGCCTAGAAGAGGAGGGCCACTTAAATTCGGCGACCGCAGCCGAGGGCGCCGGAGGCATGTACGCCTTAAAGGAGGTTTGGCGCGCGGCAAAGTGAGAGTCTAACCCCGAGTGAAAGACCCTATTTTTACTCATGGGGAATGAAAAAAATATTACTTTCACTGAAAGGCAAGCATGAGGTAATGAAAAATAGAACTAAGACACCAAAAACATGGCAGCATATATTTTTGGTTAATAAGTTCGTGCATTTTACAGGATGCGGCAGCATAATTTGATGATTTGAATGGTAGTACTGTACTGCACTGTATATTGTATGCTGTATGTACTCTATGATGTATATACGTATGCATTTAGGGCTGAGCAGCATTTCAAATACAAGTATTTTCAAATACGTATTTGAAATACATTTGTATTTTGTATTTAAAGTACACGGCCTGAATATATCTTGTATTTTGTATTTCAAATACATTTGGAGCAGTATTTGGTATTTCAAATACTTCTCGGCCTGCATTTTGCCCAGCTCTGGCTGTATTTAAGTATTAGGATCTACTGGGGTCAGGAAGTATTTCAAATGGAAGTATTTTAAAATACGTATTTGAAATAAATCTGTATTTGTATTTCAGGTACACGACCTGAATGTACTACATATCTTGTCTTTAAAACACCTTTCGAGCAGTATTTTGAATTTCAAATCCTCCTTGTCCTATATTTTGCCCAGCCCTGTATGTATTGCTTTACTAATATGTAGCAAAATGTGGAGGAAAATTAATTACACCGATACCTATAACATCAATTGTTTTATTGATCCTTTCAAATCAGAAAATAATGCTGCAGAACCCGGTAGTTTAAACTTGGCCACCATAAAGAGTGATCTACAGTACCATTTTATGCCTCCATACATATATACTTTTTCCTAAATAATGGCAAATTTTTAATACAAATATGATACCCAAGTAATTACATGGAAAAACAAATTCCGTTTCCATCATGTATTGTATGTAATTGTATAATTACTCGACACGAAGTTGGTTGACAGACTTCTTTTCATTGCTATTTAAGTGTGTAGAAAAATACGTATCACTGTATTCATCTCACTGAGTGGATATCAAGCTGGTTGTTAGAAATTAAAAAATATGTGTCCCTTTAGTAATGCTCATCATCCACCCTCATCATTTAACATGATATTCAAATGTAATAAAATTTAAAATGTAATTCACCATAAACGTGCAGCGGAAAGGTGTAAAATACTGTGGATAAATAGATCTGAGTACGAATCATACTCAGAGAATCTAAGAATGAATTAAATTGGGCGTTCATTTAGCCATCGAGGGAACTTAAAATACATAATGACTGAATTTAATATTGTGGTGACTAATATAAATTGTGAATAGGATGGCATATTTAAAATTTTTCTAAAAAAACCAGTAATGTTGTACATGTTGGCATGGGTGTTTTGCATTTTGAGCTACGTTCTTCACTTCTATGATAATACGATACCCATTTTCAGCATCTGCGTTAAAATTGAGATTATGCTCACCCAAAAAGATGAAGTAAAAAAGTAGTAATGATTAATGCTACAAATCCAATGAAGAAATGATTCAAGGACACAATAGAAGCTGACAACTGTCGATGGTGTTAATCAATAATTGCTCCTCATAGTTAATTTTAGTGTCTGACGAATCTACATCTACATACTACCTAGCGAACCGCTGCATGAGCGTGTGGCAGATGGTGTTAGGTCACCAACCATGTAAAGATGTAAGGTTTTGGGAGGTGAAATAGAGACTTGTATTATAGGAGTGTATTTCGTGGACCTCAGTTTTTACTGTGGTCGCTTATTGTGTGCGGAATGAACGAGTTTTTGTACCTGTCTGTTCGGCACTGTATCTCTCTTATTTTGTCGCTTCTGTCAGACCTAGAGATGTAGTGAAGCGTCATGATAATGTTCTCTGTGTCGTTCGGAAACAAATAAATTCGGACTCACTGAATACCATTGCAAAAAGTGTAGAAATTGCGGGAAATAACAATTTTTTTATTGAAAAAGGAATATTGTACGGCCAATAATTAAAAATAAAAGTGGAGTAAAAATTTTCTCAAATGACTTTGGGTATCGCGTAGCATCGTAAGAGAAAACCTGAATGATGAAGTCACACTATGAGGAGAGAAATTAGAGCGAGTGGATTCCTTCACCTGTCTCGGAAGTACCATCACGTGGGATGGAAGAAGTACAACGGGCATCAAGTGGGGAATTGCCCAGGCTAAGAAAACGTTCGTGGGGAAAAGACAACTGCTGCGCTCAAAGAGAATGGAACTACAAACCAGGAAACAGTATGTGAAAACATTCGTTTGCAGAGTAGTCCTCAATGGATCGGAAGCATGGGCAATTGGAAAAGCTGATCAGAAGAGAATAGAAGCCTTAGAAACCTGGTGCTGGAGGAGGATGCTGAAGATAAAATGGACGGACAAAATAAGAAATGATGAAGTGTACAGAGGAGTAGAAGAAGAAAGACCATATGAAATACCAAACAGAAAATAAGAACAAGATTGATTGAAAACACCCTGAGACACAATGGGTTAGTGAAGAATGTAATTGAAGGCAAAATCGAGGAAATAGTCCTCAGAGGAACACCCAGGAATAAGTTCATTGACAAAATAAAGAGGAAAGTACCTAGGAAGAGATACCAGGAGGTATGGGAGCTAGCATTAGATAGGGAAGGGCTGCAGTCAACCAATCATAGGGTTGAACGACCAATGAATGTGGCATCGCAAACCTGAAAAAAATGGGGTCGAACAAATTTATTCCAAACTATTTTTGGAAATATAATTTCGCCAACCTTGATTTGCCATTTGATGAAGAACAATGTAAGTACAGGTCGCCTTCGTCCAGTAGTGGTAATGACTTTTATTGTAATCAACGGTAGCCGCGTACAAGAGAATTCCGTACAAAATCAATCACCATGCATTCATTTCCAAATAATGTTTGCATTAATATTATGGTAAAACATTTGGACCAATTGAGCAAGTAGTTTGATATCCGCCTTGGAATATTGTTTGGGGGCAAAAGAAAGGATTTTTAGGATTCAAGAGTCGAAAGCGAAGCAAGCAGAGGACATGTCTTCAACGAAAGAGATCCTGACTTGGAGATGTAGGAGAAGAATCCGGAATGCGGCCGCGGAAATCGCCGCTGAAGATGACGTCGACGGTGATCAGGTCGGGGTCGACTGATTCGCATGGGCGGGCACGTCGTTCAAATGAGGCTACGAGGGTGGGGAAGGTCTCCTTTGCGACCCTCCCATTAAACGAGGGAGATCATTCAGAGGCCGCCGACAGGAGGATTGGAGAGGAGGGTGACGATTCCGTGCGTGGGATCGATGAGGATGAAGGATTGACGGGGAGATGATTAGTCGGCCGATGCGTCTGATGCCCAAGAGTCCGAGTGACGGCCTCTTCAACCCCTTGAGTAGAACTAACGTCCATTGCTTCCCGGCCAACCGGAGTAATACCTTGCATGAACGACTTCAAACTATAAGCTGGAGCAGTAAAGGCATGAATTCGCGCATACCTTTAAAAATTATTGCATAACGTGCTGTCATATTGTCTAGATTCATGTGAGCTGTATTAGCAGTATAAAGTTTTGATGGTGACAGGCATCACTTTATAAAAATCCATTTTGAAATAAATTTACTCGGTACTTTTTTCACAGATTTTTATTCTTAGTCAACCGGTTTTATCGCATAGGCGACTTCATCAGGAGTATAGAAGAGTAGAGAAGGAAAGAACCATATGGAACACCATAAAAAAGAAGAGCCATATGGATTGGACACATTCTGGGACACAATGGATTTATTAAGAACATAGTCGAAGCCAAAATAGAGGAAAAAGTCCGCAGAGAAAGACCCAGGAATAAGTTAATGGACCAAATAAAGAGGAAAGTACATAATCACGTGAAAATCGTTCTGTGAAAAAGTACCAAGTAATTTTGAAATTTATTTCTATTAAAAGTTTCTCTGAGAACTGATAAAAATCTCACTACTCTCAGAGTGAAATGCAAAGCAATTCAATTAGAAAAGACTAACGGGTTTTTATGGTGTCTGTAAAATTGGATTGCCATCCAAAAAACACGACAAAATATTGGCAGAATATCTGCGATTTTTCATTTGAACTCCGATCCCTACTTTTTATATCTAGAGCATTTCAGAGGTTGGTAGTCCGCCATCCGTCGGATAGGACGTGAAGCAGTAGGCCTATTAGTGCCTTCCGTCAAGGTTACGCTAAAGCCGATTTCCCGCAGTGGTCACAAGTCGAAAAAAGTTGGCTAAAAGGCATCAGCTTTCTATGAGGAAATTTGGAAAGTTCAATTCGTATTTTACAGTATTTGGCCTACAATATGGGCTACTTCGGTGGCCATTGTACTGTTCATAGCATTTTGTAGAGGCCGTCGAATATGGGCACTTCGGGGTTTTACACGCGTGTCGTGCGAACTCCGTCGATTTTTGAGAAATTGACCTCAATACAGGAGAGGATAAAACATGGAGTTTAAATTATTACTGTACGTGAATTGGTTCCTTTAGGTATAATTACTCTCCAGTTTGGTTGCTTCTGTTTTTTTAACCTTATTAAAAATTAAATCTAACTTTTCACCTTCGGGCGTCACTTCGTGGAAGTATTTTATATTCGGATCGGTATTAGAGATAAGGTTTGTAATTTTCTACAATTATATAACGGTGGAAAAGTGCAAAACTTATTTTCAATATGGATTCAAATTAATAAAAATGTTAAACTCTAAACTATTTTAGTTTGCACTGTGAAAAAAAAGAGTAATATCGTTTCTAGCGCCACCTTTAACCCCCAGATATTTCAACATGGATCATAAGATTATAGTATATAAAATAAAAAGATAAAGAAAAATCTTGCATTTGTCGGCGAATTTGAACTATATATCGTGTTAAGGTAGTTTGAGCGAGATAGTTCCCTAGTAACGATGGAGACCATGATCGAATTATACGTTTTGTTCACAACAGCTGTAGGAAGCATGAAATAAATATTGCATAGTTATTAGTGCAATTAAACACTTCTATATGACCGAAATTGAAAGTAATTAAATAAGAATATATATTTTAGTCTTTAACTCGACTCATTGCGCGGTACGTTATAAACTTCTTCAAGGCAGAATATTTTTTTGTGATCCTGACTAATTACTGCGGTGACATATTTTCTTTTTAAAAAATTGTTGAAAAAATATACAAACTACTCACTGTTATCTTTTTTAACGAGATCTAGATTTTAGAAATTTTTCATAAAAAATGAGATCTCTCTGGAGTGCAAACACGTACAATTTCCCACGTAAAAGGGCTGGTATTTTTCCTAAAAAATCTCGGAAAGTTGTTCGGTAAGGGGCCGCCGATGTTTTGGTATCTATGAAAGGGTAAGATATTTTTATTGAAAATGAGACCAAATGTATTGATTTCTAAGCAAAATGATATCTCGCTCAAGCTACCTTCCAAAAGTCGAGCGGCCGGCTGCGGCATCAAGCGCGCGGTTTGACCCGAGGAAATCCCATTTTTTTGGCTGTGGGCCGGTGATGCTGATTTAGATGCTTCGTTTTCCTCATCACTCACTTATCTGATAAGTTATTCTCTTTTCTCGTGCATTAGTGATTCTCCAACTAGTCCAACGAATGTCAACCTGGATTAATTGAAATATCCTCGGTGAGGCTCGATATTCAACGTTAACATCTTCCGAGAGCTACAACGGTAGCAAATGGACATGAGAGTGGAACATGTATGTTTTCTAAAAAGTATTTTTATGCATTTCTGAATTGTTCAGTTCCTTATATAGCCTGGTAATCCTTTCGACCGCACTCATCTCGAGACAGAACTGATCAAAGGCCTCTCATTGGACACTTATCCACGAATAGCTGGTGGTATCCGCCGCGCGGCCCGCAAGTGAAATTTCGGGTGAAAATGGCGATAGAAAGAATGAAGAAAATAGTAGAGCTTTTGTTTCAGAATGAGGATGGGGCTCAACGTAGACTTGTCTAAACAAGGTCACGGGATGCGGCGGAAATAAGGCTAGAATTTTTTTTAGCTACTGTGTCTAAGTTGTCTGCTGAAATCACTTGTAATTATACCATTATGATAATTCATAAGTTTCATTTTCATGTCTGTCGCGTAAATTTAGGGGTAATATACTATATAGAGTGGTTAAAACTCTTAAAAAATGGCAAGGATATGCCTTCACCACTTTTCACACTTTGTGTAACAGAATTAAATCCACCCGACGCCATTATATTTTCCTTTAAAGATACCGACGAGAATCTTATTTGTCGGCTTGCTGTAATTTTGAAAGCATTGGCAAGTTACTTCGTAATTAATGAAAAAAAATGAACAGAAAAAGTGTGTATCAATGATAAATTTGTACCCACAGCATAACATATGGTACTGCATGTTACCCGTCATACTCAATCTGCTAAGCTGCAATGGACTGCTTCAAGCACTCGGCAGGCATTGTTATGGAAGCCATACTTCTTATTAGTCAATTGTCAGAGGAGGCTAAGTGACAAAAAAAGATATCCGAAGATTCCGGGAGTACTGCACAAGGAAATCTTCAAGGAAGGCCATAAACGTGGATCTATTTGAAGATTATATTAACTGATCCATTCATTTCCACTATTTCAGGCGCCTAGAGGAAAAAATGGTGCACATATCTCCAGTACTATAAATTATTCTCATTCTGGATGAGTCGTAGAGCGAATGCTGACTGATGGACTATCAAAAGATGATGTTGAATAGCTTTTATGACTTTCTCAACAGTGCATCATACAACTTTGGAAAAGCTTATTAATTTTCTCTTTGCTAATAATTATAATGCCCAGATGAATGGTAAAGTATTTATTATTTTGCACCGAAGTTAGTGTACATACATTTTAGTTTCAATTCCTGGTAGTTGACACTCGAAACAGCTTTATTATAGGTCGTGGGTACGTATAGTTTGAATGAAGAGATAATGCGCAGAAATCTTATTCTCAAATTTTAGAGTCCAGAATAACCTAATTGTCGAATGTTTGTATAAATATGATTAAAATGGCCATGAGTGTTTTACCCATTTTTAAAACTACTATTCTCGTAAAAAAATAACATCCAGAGGCAGTAAAAATAACTTCAAATTTGATTCTACGATTAGAAATACCTATTTTTAAAGAACGATTACTGTTAAATTTTGACAAGTCACCAAAAATAATTTCAAATTCGGATTCTGTGTCCCAAAAATATTTAGTATTCTCCACAAACTTTTTTCGTATTCATTACATTTCAATCGTTCAAACAATTTTGCGTCGTATCTTTTTCCATCTTTTCTCCTTTTACCTAGAAATCAACCCCCTACGTAAAGTGCTTATCCTGGAAGATTTTCTGATGATCTCAGTCGTCGGTCACCTCACCTCAAATAACCAAATATTCGTCAAAACGTATAACAAATTCTGCGGGAACGTCCTTGTGGTCCTTCCCCAACCAATCCAACATTGTGACCCCTTCAGCTTGTCCACGGGTATTAACTCCCACGTTTTTTAAGGCACATATCTCCTTCAGTGCCCTCTGCTCCGTGATTTGTCATACAAAGCAGGTGTGCTCTAGGCCGGCCCTTATTTTTCAGAATTGAGAAAAGTTATGTTTTCCTAGTCTCAAAATGATCCAAATAAGGTTTATATACACGTGCTAAAATTTGGTTACTTTAAAATTACGGGAACCCGTGCCCCAAGGGCCCTAAGTACTGAGGACCTTCAATTGAGTTTTTTGGGGCTGAAAAATCACTATCCTTATGAAAAACGTGAAAGTAAAGCCCTCTAGAGCCGAATTTCTGTTTGTTTTGACCTATCTTTAAGCGTTTACGAGATATAGTCTGTCGTAATGCGATCCGCCCTCCAGGGCGGTACCCCGCACCACGGCGCCGTTGAGGTACGGCTAGCACCACTTGCTAGAGACTTCCCCTCCACCCCCTCCCCGCCCTCGGCAAAGTCTTTTCTCCTGCTGGCAAGTTCTAGCCTCTGAAGAAATGTACTTGTTAGAAAGGATTTAATTGACATGACAATATTTCCAATCAAAAGTGAACAATTTATGTTCACTCTGTCCATGAATTTAAGTAGATATTAACCAAAATAAAATACATTTTCAGAGTATTTTTAATCTTCCACTGACAGACCGTATTTGGCAGTTAAAGTGTCTTTGCGCACGTTAGGGGTTGTGCTACGATGAAAATTTACACTTTGTAATAAATTTTGAAAGCTCTCTTCCTTCTTCGTAACTGACTTAATCACCTCGATAACTTTTGGGCTAATAATGTCAAGTCTTCCACTCTTTTTGGTGATAGGGGATCCAGAAGTTGAAGGCTCCATATCTTCCTCCTCAGAGTCCTTCCTCCCACTATCTACTAAGTTGGAGTCTACCATGGTACCTGAAAATATCAGATATTTTACCGTTACATTAATTTTCACCTGCAGTGGGCTGCTTGACTCTCCTTTCCGAAATCAACCACAGTACCTCTCACTCTGAAGGAGATGCATTTAAAAGTGTATAATAATTGGAAGAATTACACGAGATTTGACGCGATTCCAAATCCTTCACTCTTCTTTCACGCAAATTTTCTTCCCGCTGCAGCTTCTTCAATAATGTCTGAGCAACCTTTTATTCCTTCTTGATCATATTGTAATCTATTTCACCAATAACTGCATTTCGTGCTCCTCTTTGATCGCGTAAGAATTTGACTTCTTCAGCCCAAGCACATTTATCCGAGAGATTAACTGCACTTTCCTCCTCGTGCGTCAAAAACTCCATGGCACCGCTCCTTGCAATGTCGAACAAATCATCAAGTTTTGTTACGAAAGATTTTCTTCTCTTCATCTCCACGGTAGTTCCCGCTCTCTCTTTATGCCGTCGCACGTTCTTCCATTCTTTGTGGAATTTTTCTAACTTTTCAATCGCCTTAATTTCCGTAATAACAGGAATTCTCGTTTTGTTCCATAGATGAAACACATTTCTTACGGTTTTTCTCGAACTAAGTCTAATGCATTTCGAACCCCTTAGGTGATAGAAAAAAACACACAGTACTTCTCTCACTGTAGGTAACTTTGAGCTAAGTATTTCTTCACTTTCTTTTCCAACCAGTTCAATTTCTGAATATAGTCTTAATTTCATGCCTTTCCTTGTTGGCCTATTCTTAAACTGAATGTCACGTGTATCCATGATAAACTAGTTATTTCACTACTTTTCTCGTTCAATCCTCAAAAACTTAGTACTTCCTATCCTTTGCACACTATGCACAAGAACTAACTCTCTCTCCAGATCGATCTATATCCGTGAACTGACTGCCTCGTTTCTTCTTTCTTGAATATTTCTATCTACTGGGGGAGCCCTGGAAGCCCCGCTCATTTCCTTCATTCCTTTGTAATTCACATACACAATTGTATCACATACTTATAATATTTTATACATAAAGAGCACTTTGAAACAAAGCATGCTGAAACGGTGCGCGGCCGTATGGCGGCAAAAAAGTAAGGTTAAAGGGGTCGGTACCAAGCACGTAGGACGGCGTTTAAGGGTGAAAAGTGACATTGTAGGCTTTAACAATATTAATCATGTCACAAGAGGAACAACCTGTTCAAGTCTGTACCACTTGAATGTATATCTTGCCAGCAGGAGAAAAGACTTTGCCGAGGGCGGGGAGGGGGTGGAGGGGAAGTCTCTAGCAAGTGGTACCTCAGCGGCGACGCGGTGCGGGGTAGCGCCCTGGAGGGTGGATCGCATTACGACGGACCATATCTCGTAAACGCTTAGAGATAGGTCAAAACAAACAGAAATTCGGTTCTAAAGGGCTTTACTTTCACGTTTTTCATAAAAATAGTGATTTTTCAGCCCCAAAAAGCTCAATTGAAGGTCCTCAGTGCTTAGGGCCCTTGGGGCATGGGTTCCCGTTATTTTAAAGTAACCAAATTTTAGCACGTGTATATAAACCTTATTTGGATCATTTTGAGACTAGGAAAACATAACTTTTCTCAATTCTGAAAAATAAGGGCCGGCCTAGTGTGCTCTTTGTATCTGTTTATTCGTTGATCTTTAGCGATTCAATTCGTGTTTTGCGTGAAGTACAGTACTGTATCTGGGTGGGTGAGTGACACATTTGTGAGTGCCTTCAACTGTTGTGAATGGCCAGTGATGACGGGGATACACGCGAGCTTGTGACACTAATTTCCAAATAGTGGAAGATCTACCCTCTTACGGTAGAGTGTATCGTAAATACAGTTATTTACTTATTTTTGGTATCAAGCGATTGTGTGGTTGTTAGTAATTGGATATCTACGACAGGAAGTGAACAGTTGTTAAGTTATTTCGGGGTAATTATGTTTAGTTTAATAATGCAAGTAGTGCTAGTAGTATTTTAGTGGTAGTTTTCTGGTTTACATAGGTATAGTGCTTACGGAAAAATTGCGATGAATGTTGCTGAACGCGGTGACTTTTACAAATTACTCTAAAGGTAGGTGCTTACCCTTTCCCTCGTTGCAAATGATCTGTGCAGTGTTTAAACAATTAGTGTGAATGTTTTACTTAAAAATATTAGTGAAAAAAGGGAACTTAAATAGAATTCCATAGAAGTTCGTGTGTTTACTTCATTAGAGTGTTTTTTTCATTGGTTGAAATTATACGTGATTTTTAATAAAATTCTCTGATGGCAGGAGCCAAAAAATGGCTTTGTCCTTTTTATCCAATTATTTATACCCTATGGTTATCATCCACGGTGGAATTTATTAATATAACTTTGAGGTGAGTGAATTAGCATTTTTTGTTCTTTTATGTACCTTAACTGTGGTGTTTAGGGAATGAAAATCTCATTCGAAGAGCCCTAGAAACGTAATCGGGCACTTCAGAGGTAGTTATAAAATTTAAGTGTGGTCTCTGTCCAGTTGTGTAATATCCAGCCGTAGCCATGAAACAACGATGTAGAAGCCTATTTCTGTGGCACATTAGATGCACAACTTGTTCAAACACAACCATACTTATACTTTATTGTTAGCAGGTTTCCCCCAAAGTGATACTTCTTCATTGTCCTAAAATCTCAGTTTCTCTTAGAAAATATTAACTGTCATGATTAACTAGCTGAACCAGTAGTGATATTTATATTGACGGGTTAAATTCAGTACTTTATTTATCTCTCGAAAGGAATAGAACTTGAGTCGGAAGATTATTTGGGGTGGATTTGTACCCAAAGGCCTTTACGGGAACTAAATAAGGAATTATGGTACAGTAAGGTATGTACTGTTCTAAATAATCTTACATAATATTGAATGCTCCTAATCTGAGCTATTTCTTGAATAGATGCATTTTTAACTTTGAAATTAAGTTGGTTGATGGATTCTTGCGTAATGATCCACATTCACGTTTTTCAACGACGTTAGTTTTTCGTTATCCCAAAGCGGTTTCCGCCAAACGCGAAAGAAACGTTCGGCTGGTTGGACATTATGTGTTTCAGACCACGTTCGTTTGAACGGTATACCAGCGTCATGCTAACGTCAGTGCGCTGGTGGGGTTAAAAACACTGGACTTGACATATATAGATATATAGTACTTTTTAGTGGTCTTCGGGTGAAAAAAGACCCTATATGGGGATTTTACAAAACTTTGACGGCTATTTTGCCACACGAAAAGTTTATTTTACGAGATAAACTCTGTGAGGTCAGGCATGACTTCGTAGAAATTTATCAACATGCAAGGAACACTTGGTATCTTTCTTCAGTTTATTTTAAAGATACTTTAACAATAATTTGTTGAACCTTTTATTTTTAAAGTTATTTTAAAAATCAAAGGTTCAATAATTTCTCAGCCTCAGTAACCTGAATCATTGCGTTTTTATACTATTATTGAATTCCCTTTATAAATATCTCAGGTGAACGGAACTATATTTTGCGATCAGAACATTTCAATGATTCTGAGATATGTAGGCTAGAAGAAATATCAAGAGAAAAGATTAACGAAGAAAAATGAGGGGTTGCAATTTGCTAAATTTAAGATCTATACACCGAATGTGTAGTTCGCCATACAATAATACATTTAGCACAAGGTGTGATCAACCAATTAAAGCAGGTTTAAATGTAATTACAGCCGCAGGTCCTTGTCTTCTCGCATGAATTGATTCTTCAGTTTGGCCTGCGTCCGACCCATCCTTAGTTCATCCCATCCATTAGGTCTGTTGTCTTTCTTCCACTTCCCTGCTCAATCAAAATCTTAAGGCAGGGACACAATCAACGTGTACGTGTGACGCGAGACGTTAACGGGACAACGGGAGACGGGGAACGCAATTCAGCGGACACAATCGACGTTAACGCGGCCCGGAGTAACAATTGACTAACGCAGGCGCAGCTAAGAGATCAGGTGTAAACAAGTGTGAAAGTAAATAAGTGGTCTTCGCCAAGAGCTATCTTCAGCAGTTGGATGAATCTGCCGACAGATGGCTCCCATTCCCGGATTCTCAGGACTATTCTGATTGGTTTTCCGTGTACGGGACACGGGAAGAGATGAAAGTTGCCCATCTCTCGCGTACACGTACTCCCCGTACACGTTGATTGTGTCCGTTCGCTATACTTTCCCGTCAGCCATCTTTTCGAGTATTCCCGTTACCGGCTCACGTTACACGTACACGTTGATTGTGTCCCAGCCTTTACTCTCTTACACGGCCTTCAGCATCCCTTTATCATCTTAAGCAGTTTTACCTGTCACAAAACATTTAAAGAATTCCTCTTTAGTCTTCTTTCCATCCATTTCACTCCCTCAAATTTCCTCCGCACATTTCAAACGCCATCAGTGAATTTTCATTGTCTTTCCTCAGATTCCACATTTTTGTGCCATACAATGATACACTCCAAGTAAGACAATTTTCATTCCCTTCTTTGGTTCCCTTCTTTACAACCTCTCGCCAAGTCCCTTTAATTAATTCTCTCATTTGTGAACGCCTTCTTAGCTAACACTATTTTCCTTCAATTATCTTATTGCTACAATGTAAGTATTTGCCTACGTTTTACCGACGATAAATACAAATCTGCTTACTCAAACCTTTGTTGTGAGAGGATCTTTATGAAAAAGATTTATAATTAGATTAATGAACACACCACAGCTAGATGAATGAAGAGATAGATTAGATGCAACTAGATTAATGAACGGACAAGTTCTCCAAAGATTAGCACTTGAAGTTATCCGAAACTCAATTAACCTATTTCCACCATAATCCCCAGTGACTCAGAGTTCTGAACGTTGAAAGTTTCCGAGGAATCATAACTACAAATGGCCACACTCATAATCCAAGGCTTTATTTTTTTCCACTTTTCTTTTATTTTCTTGATCTGTAATGAAGGAAGTCAACAAATAGTGGCTTCTCTTATGGCCAGTTGCAGGAAAGTATATGTATTCTATAAATTATACTAGTTGAATTACCCGGCGTTGCTCGGGATCATACTTCCTTCAAAACTCTTTATATAAGAGGTGAGGAGTTAGTAAGTAGTTGTGATAACAGACTACATTTCAAGTAATTGTTTTATTAAATTAATATTTTCTTCTGCAGAGCATCTACACAACTGTGAGACAATAGTAAGTAAACAATGTGACAATATCTCCCATGAACAATAATAATTATAAGTCAAATAACTGAACGATTGACAGAATGATAAAAAATAACATGGTAAAATAAAAACAATGAAATTTGTAAAACTTGTTTAATATAGAGTAGAGAGACAATTTTTTGAAACCCTTTACTGTAATCATACTACCTGCACAGACAGGCTAAAAGAACATTATAGTTAAGTACATAATTCGAGTACTTGTTGAGTAGCTATTCAGAATTTCATTTTCGTTAATTAAGATTTGATTTAATGCTTATTTTTGTTTGTTTATTTGGTTCTCAAGGAAAATGCGTAAAAGAAAATCGATCGAAAAGAGAGAAACTTCATTCTTTCGGGCATGATACCACTAATTTTAGTAGTATCATGCTTTCGGGTATGCGATAAAATGAATTTCAACTCTCTATCTTTAGTTAAAGTTGTTTTAAAAAGCGAAATAATTAACCGCTGCACAAATCCTAATGCTTAGCATTCCTAATCGGCTCAACTAAGCAATATGAATTCCAACAGCAATGACCGAAATCTGGTTGTCAAGCGAATATGGTATTGTTGATTTCACAGAAAAATATGTGTTTCTGCAGCTAAAAACGCAATTTTCAGTCAATTACGAGGTAAAAAGGATAATTAATTGACAGAATTAAAAATTTCATTCTTTCAGACATTTAATTAAAAAATTCCAACTCTCTATCTTGAGCAGAAATAATTTAAAAAAGTAAAAAATGAAACCACTGCACAAAACCCGATACGTACCGCGAACCACCTAAGGGCCCCTTTTTGTGACCTTTATGGACCCTGAGATCATTTTAAAGTAGCCTACAACTTTCCTCCTGCCTTGAACTATTACTCGGCAAAATTTCAGCACGATAGGATTAAAACTGAGGTTAGGATTATTAGCTTACCCGTCGGGCGTTGTTGCACAAAAAGTATTCGAAAGATTAAGAGGGCCTTGGGGGGGGGGAAATGAAAAAAATTATTATATATATATATATAAATATAAATTATATATATATATATATATATATATATATATATATATATATATATATAAAATCGGCCATACAATGTGTTCCTATCCACTTTCTTTCTACCTTTCTGTATAAACATTTATATGAGTATATTTGCCGCTGAGCGGTCTGAGTGAATGGATGAACGATTGTATGGCCGGAATGGCTCATTTCCTACTTGGGTTAGCGTACCCCGAAACGCCTGTTCTATATCTTTCACCACTGTCTGTGTGCTTGAGTTATTCTTTCATTTCGCCTTCTGTGTGTGTCATTCTCTCTCTGACGGTGGGTGAAATGCAGCCCTGGCGCCATCTATTGGCCGGTCTCGTGGGTCATGCCTTGGGGATGTGTTTGTTCTTATAAACCCCCGCCGATTCCAGTAGATTCTTTGTAGACTGGGTAGCTCGGTGGTCTGAGCAGTGGACGCGACATCCAAAGGTCCGTGGTTCGATTCCCGGTCCAGTCGAATTTTTTCTGCTTGGAATTGGCCATCTTTACATCTTCACACCACCATTGTGTCTGTTGATTTTATGTGTTCCTATCCACTTTCTTTCTACATTTCTGTATAAACATTTATATGAGTATTTTAATATAATATATTAAAATAAATTAAATATTAATATATAAACTACTAGATTAGACTATATATATATATATATAGTTGGCACACACGGCAATATATATATATATATATATATATATATATATATATATATATATATATATATATATATATATATATATATATATATATATATATATATATATATATATATATATACTATATATGTGTAATTTTTCTCATCTGCAGAATGACATTGTAAAATGACCTTGTTAAACGTAACATAAAGCTGAAAATAGCATGGATGAACATTTATATAACACGGAGTGGAAAATAGCGCCCTACTTTACTTATCAACTGTAATATCTGCCCACTTTCTGACGTAGGTCATTCAATATGTACGCTGTTAATGAAATATTAAGAAATCATCGCATTGCTTTGGGTGAAACGAGCAATTCAGATATTTTTAGAATCAGTATTTTTATTTTTGAAGTCGGCTATGAATTTTGATCACTGATTGACCCATTTGAGGCATTAGGTTCACATCTCTTCGCGTATGACATGTCTCCCTAAGGTAGTTTTCCATTGTTTCAGTTTACTCCCCGATACAAATCCAACCATTGCAGCGTCATAAAACTCGAACGATCCAGTACATCTGTAACCCCACATTACATTTTGAGTAGTTCTCCCATAAGTTGATAAAACCGTCTCGGTTTCATCTGAAAAAAATCTGGAAAGCGTCGAAAGAATCCTGGACGATTCCCGCGGCGCGAACTTTATCTGCTTCTGCGGTCGTTCCAAAGTAAGCACCTGAACAAGACACTTCAGTTGACTTTGCTGCAACTGAGATAAATTTTTAATGCAACGAGTCGAGTCAAAAGTCCTAAAAAACGATGATAAAAATTTCTCGGTCGCACCTCTCCCTGCGTGCACTCTGAAGATGGCAAATCGGTTCGGCTGACATTTATTTGAGTTTCATATTATCCACTGCTTTTATATTAATGGTTTTCTTATTTTTTGATGTAGAGAATACATGCCGTCTGTGAGAGGTGTAACGGATACGTAGAGAAATAAAAATTTAATTGATCACTATATTTGTAATTTTTGAGCCACACGAGGTATTTACAAACGTAGAATGGTAGTAGTAGCATTTGGGTGATTAGGGTGCTTCGACGACTGAGGTCATTCGCACCAAAACGTAGAATGCTTTAGAACAAGCCGCCATAAATTCGAGTTGGCAATGAAGTTTGCTGAAATACTGCCCAAAGAATCAAGTGGCCTAGTTCATTTGAAGATTTTATATTACAATTAGATATTTGGCATGGGTGAATTATACTGGGAACAAGGTAGTTTAATGGCGATCTTTCTTCAGCTACAAC
This sequence comes from Ceriagrion tenellum, assembly GCA_963169105.1. Classification (NCBI taxonomy): domain Eukaryota; kingdom Metazoa; phylum Arthropoda; class Insecta; order Odonata; family Coenagrionidae; genus Ceriagrion; species Ceriagrion tenellum. Next base: position 40,588,822 of record OY720634.1, read on the forward strand.
TGCGTCGAGAGTTATGTGAATATGTGGATTGATTCAGAAATCAACGAGTAATTATGTCGATCCACAAGTAAATTAGCAATCAGGCTCTATCTATTAAACGTACACGTCAGAATATTAAGTATTTGATGTCCATGTTATTATGAAAATATGAAAATATTGTTGAAGAAAAGAGTGCAGATTCGTCGATTTATGGAAGTTTATCTGTTGCTAGGAAGCACTAACAGTAACAACCTGTAGATCAAAATTCAACTTAAACCTAAAACAATGTTCAATGACGAGATGCATGATTTTTTGGGTTGAACTCACTTATTCAGAATGTCATACGTTTGCAAGAGGAGAAAATTATAATATATTTTTAAACTGCTAAAGAATATTTCAGTTTAAATGGATTAGAATCAGAGGAACTAAAGGGCTAACTAAAAAAAATGAGGCTATTTCACCAAAATTTCCCTAGGGACAAGGCATTAAAATTTGAACCACAACTTTTTATTCTTCGAATTAATGACTCGAGCCTATGCTTACTGCAGATATGCCTAGTATCTCCGCTAATTGGCACTGGGGTATTATTAAAACCCCTACCATATAATCTTAATATTCTCCTTAGGGGCTATATAATCTACATCTTAGAAGCCGCCGCACTTCAATGTACTTACGGCCGGGACATAAAAGATAAAGCCCATTCGCTGTCTTCATAATTACCTCCAACGAAGAAAGTTGGGCTGGAGGTATCTTGTTAATTGATGCAGAGTACCTCGCGTTCAGCAGATCCGTTTCAGCGGAAGCTTATCGAATACTGAAAAAAGTGTACTTTAACCAGCATCGTTCTTTACCTGCAAACTAAGTGTGCTGCTGAACGCATTGATATTTCTATATATTTATTTAATCGCCAGTGAGTCACAAACGCGTATTTGAGCTTAATGCGCTGGAAAGCATCATGATTTGTTAGCTTACGGAGCGACGTATCGCATTGCACGTATTCACTCATGCAAAGAGAATTTCTCGGTTTGCGCTGTCAAACGGACCCTAACAGATCAGTAAGTTCCTTCCAATGCAAATGCAGTCCCTGGGGAATATGAATTCCCAACTCATACCAGTTAATCATCTGCATCGTATCCTAACCCTTCATTTGCAGTCGGCTCCTAGATTTGTATTAAAGTTAGTCGCCACCTTCATTACTTTAATCGTATAGGCCTTGAATCGATAAATTGTATTAAATGTGAGAGACGACAGCGCCTATAAACGTGTGAAAGAGTGCATCCTAATCATGATTTTAACCTTGTTCCCCTCCTATCCTTCCTCCTGACCCCCAACACCTTGAGTTGGTAATATATCTATATATATATATATATATATATATATATATATATATATATATATATATATATATATATATATATATATATACGTCTAGAAATGTGGAAGAAGTGTTGTACCTGATGACGACTGCTAGTCAGTTGAAACACGTGTTGTATGAGTTGGAATTAAAGTAGAGAGGTTGATCCCCACATAGCACAAAATATCTACAAAATATCTATAAAATATCTAATACGTCTTTTGCTAATATCTAGAAAACATCTTGTAATAACTTGTAGACATCTTCTAGACATATTGTAGATGTCTGAATGTCCGCTTTTCCTATATCTACAAGATATCTTGAGAAGATATTTTCTAAACATTCATATTCAAATTGGACCCACTGGGAAAATTCAGGATAAATGACTTAAGGCCTGGTTACACGATACATTAACCCGTACGTGTTCATGTACAAGTTCATGAACGAACATATATAACAGTAGAAGTAATAGTTGCTAGTAGCAACATGTAGTTTATACAGAGTTGCAAAATTATCAAAAATACATACTAATAAACAATTAAAATATCTCCGGTTATTTTAAAAATTAAGAAACTTTTAAAAATGAATCTATAATTTTAAACCTTTATCTTCATTTTAATATCTATTAAAACAAAGCAGCTGCCCTATGGCCATCGATAGAGGTGCTTAAACATTTATCCTTTAACCCATTATTTTGTTCAAACTATTCAACTTTGATATCCAGAATTTTGGGATCTCATTGCTATTACGTAGGGCTATCATTTTTTATTGTTTCAAGATGCTGAGGTTTAAACCTGCTGAATAATTAAATAATGAAAAATGAGCGATTTCTTTGTTTAAATCAACCTTCTGGGTTAACTAATAGTTGGGTTTTGATCGGGTTACTACCAATAAGTAGAATTTTTTATCTTCTACAACTTTTGTTGGAAAAGTTATTGCCTTAACTTCGTATTTTTCATTGTATCATTTAAAAAACGACTTTTCTTAACTTTAAATCGCTTTTATAAACATTTGCCAGAAGAATTTCCCTTGCTTTTTTGGTGCACATGTGTACAATGACTTCATCTATCCATCCACCAAAAAGCATAGCAGTTACATTTTTTTTAGATTCCGGTGTTTTTTGGCTAATTGCACTAGACATATAATAAGAGTCGTCGCTCAAAATAGACATATTCTAGACATCTAGTAGATATTTAAAATATCCAAGACATTGAAGACATTCTGTAAATATCTAGTAGATATTGTGTGCTATGTGGGGATGTCCTTTGTGTATCATGTATAGCTAATACTCTTTTAATAGCTCTGTATAGCTAATATTAATAATTTTTATCATTAGGAATCGATTGGGATAGATTTCTCATAGTTCCGTCTTATTGATATAGGGTAAAAGGGAACTTACTCTATTCGTCACATTTGCTAAGGTGGTGAGAAAAGTCCATTCCTATGGTAGTTCGTAATTTTTTGCAGCTTAAGGTCTACCTACTTAACAGCTTAAGCTTTTGTTGGGCATATTTTTCATAAAAACTCCAATTTAAATGGCTTTTTGATGAAAAGCCTGCCGTCTAGGTAATGTGTGGATTTCATTTTCACAACGGCTCCGCGCTTTTAAAACGATTTTAATAGTATTGATCAATAAGTTGTTTCTAAGGAGAAGGTATTCACTTGATTACACGTCAACAGTACCAAAACCTGTCTTTGAATTCTTATGATCTTGTTCCAGCATCAAGACCGGTAGATTGTATTAAAAACAAAGTCGGATAATAACAAATTATTCAGTCATTAGCATAATGAAGTAATTACTAACATGTAATTAACGACGAGAAGAATGAAATCCAAGTGCCACGCTCGAAATAATCATTAAAATTAATCTTTAAATTTTTTCGCGTGGAGTAGTTGCAAGATAAAATATTAATAATAGACATGAATACAGTTTCAGAACTGATATAAATTCCTCCCTAAAAAGTTAGTAATTGGAATTGCTGGCGTTCTCAAGAGTGGATTTCAGGGAGAAGTTGGAGAAAGTAATGCGCGAAGTTATTGAATGAAATATCATTCTAAGAAAATGAAAACTTTTGGGATTGGAGTGGAAGTTCATCTAAATCTTGTGCCTTCATAAATCAACATTTATTACGAATTTCAGGGCCCTTTCATCAAATCCCTCACCTACGGGGGATCTACTGGGCTCAATTTCGGCCCTTGCGCCCAGCGCACATGATTAATTTCGAGTGCCTGGCCTACATGCAATCCAGGCTTATCAGTGATTCACCACAACTTAATCATAGAGGCACACAGGTACATGAAATCACCTTTCTGACCGATTTCTTGTGGTGTGTGGTATTGAAAATAAGGCACTTGTAAAGGACGGAATTATTGCTCGTAAATGTAGCCATACTTTGAGCGAACTAGCTAAATGTTGATGAAGCGAGTTGGATACCACTTTCACATATGGCGCGATGATCGCCGGGCACGATTCGCATAATATTTGTTCTACAAATTCTAAACATTTTACACTCATTGACTGATAAAAATCGAAATAACTTCAATGCTTCATAAAGAAACTCAATTATTAAATCATAATTATTAGCTTATTTAGAGGGTTAAGGTAAAATTTTAAATGATAGATTTCCTTTTCCGACGTTTTAGAATATACCCTTATTCCATAATAATGGCTAGAATGGTAACATACAAGTCTTGTAGATCATTCTAAATAATATTCATATATGTGCCATCTATCACAAAAATTAACGATATTATTTTCTTAGGCCACATATTCTTGCGGTCTCACTCAATATTAATGCCACAGTTTCAAATACACAGCAGTATATACACACAGATGCTTGAATTAAAATAACAATGACAATGCTAGATATACATACATACATACAAACTAAACACATGTAATCTGAATATTAATTTAATGGCCCTAACTTTGATAAATTTATTTAACTGCTATACGCTTTGCTTAGCTTTGCTATGCCAGTTTTTCATTGCACGCACGGCTAAGGAAAACTTCGTTTTAAAGTTGGTCAAAACCCTCGAAATGAGTTAATAATTAATCTCGAAACAATTTTCGGCGGCTTTGCAGCGCTATCCCGAGCGTGGGTTTCAATAAGCATATAAGGTATGCTCAAAAAATAATGGGAATTTTAGTATAAAGGCACTTTATAGCACATACTTATAACTTATTGGTCCTTATATCCTTCAAATTCTTCTCCTCCTCTGAAGACACACTTGCTCTAGGGGTGTTTCAATTTCACCATGTAGTTCTGAATTGCTTCGTTGGGTATCACCTGCACTTCCCGCGGCGAAATCTCTTTAATATCGTCAATAACGTCAAAAAAAAGTCCTTAAAGCTCTACTTTTAATCTGGGAAATAAAAAAAGTCACTTGGGGATAGGTGAGGTGTGTACGGAGGCTAGATGAGGATAGTAATTTGATTATTTTTTACAAAACTCACGAATTGATATGGCTAAGTGAGTGGGCGCGTGGTCGTGGTGGAGGAAGGGCTTTCTGCTCGGCTGATATCAAACGAGATGCAAAATTTGTTTTACCCAATACAGTTCAATTTTTCGATCAAAATGTCACGCTGAGACCAATCGACATATAATACTCTTCAACAGGTTATCTGAAAGTCAGGCGACGCTTAGCGTGCAACAGACCCCCGACTTTCTGTGTTATTGCCATCAGTTGATTTCGAATGCCTTCCTGGTCGAGGATAGTCTTGAACTGACTGACGACCAATTTTGAATCAGATAAAGCATAACTGAAGTTTTGTACAATTTAAAGCATTATCTCCACAGGCCTCCTTCAAAATTTCGAAGGTTTCGGTGAAAGATTCCCAAAGCTTTACGCCAAATTTCACGCTACAATTTTGGCCCCAAAACTCACGCATCTTACGGAAACTAATCCAAATAATGGAAAACGGTAGAGCATTGTTACTCGGGATACAGTGAAGAATGAAGCATCGCAAACCAGACCTCGCAAGTACTGTCCATTACCGCAAAATAAGAAAGTCCCGTTTAGTTTTGAACAGCCCTTGTATGCGTCCGTTGAAACACAATTTCTCGCCTTTTGAATAGGAATTAAGGTTGGGATTTCAGAGTTCATCTTAATCACGAGTAATGAGCCTTGCTCACTCAAAATATTTGCTTTGTTTTCCTATTCTGACATATATATTACCTGAGGCATGATTGCCGGTCCATCTTGAATGCCGCGTTAACAATTTTGTGCCTCGTACATCAGAAAATCCGATGCCCAAGTTATAGGGACTAATGCCATCCAAGTCAGCGAGAGTAGAGGGAGGAATTAATGATATGAATCGATCCAAAATAATTTTGAAAACTGGTGGTGGGCGTTGGATGTAATTAAAGTAAAAGGGCAATTAGTTAGTTGTCATTTATAATGTGTCAAGAAAGACCCCCATTCCATCATAACGGGGAAGTTAAGGGGTATAAGAGTTTTTTTTTGCGGTTAAAACAAGAGAGAACGGGAAAGAGAATGTTCCAGTGGAGGAAAAGCTGGAAAGAAAAGTTTCGAAGCCTGCTGAGAGAATGAATGAAATTCGTATCGCCCAACAGTATATATGGGAGGAGAGTGACTGGTTTCTTCAGGAAGGGGCAGATTTGGGGATTCATGGATAAAAGAGGTCGTAAAAACTATTTATACGATTCAAGTTATCCGTGAAGACGCGACGGCGTATTATGGCTGTAACACAGGGTCCGCACTGCATCTGCATTCCGGAAAGGATGACAAAGAAAGAGAAAAGCCCCCTCATGCATAATTGGATTGTACAATGTGTTTTCTCCTCACACTATTGAACGCAATAAAGTATAGGCCCGTAGATCCGAACATTTGAGCTCAAATGGAAACAAATTGTTAATTTTGTCTATTCTTTCATTTTCAACTTTCTTTAGACCATCCTTTATCTATGACTATTAACCAACTAATTCCTCCCTCTAACTTTTTATTATCACAGTGGGTATTGTCATGGTGACATGCATATCAATGGTTTTTACTGACATAAAATTTCTATAGAAGCATTTTAATGTGAAAGAGGCAGAGGTGTTACGGAACACTGCGAAAGAATAAAAAAGGTCGAACTTCCTGACCAAGCTTAACTTTTTCCAAATAGTTTTAAGTGGAGTTAATGACAATTTTCGAGTCGGCTGACAGTCAATCTGATTATATAAAATCATAATGCTCTCAATTTTTGATCGAATGGTGAGATACTTACACGAAGTTTTTAATATGTCGGATTTGTATTAACTACAAGAATACCTTGCCGCTAATTCGGCGTTAAGAGAAAGTTTGCATTTTGTATATTATATCAGACTGTTGGGTAGTTTTTGTGAGGGGTTTGGATGACAAAGAGTACATATTTACTTTGGTTTTTTATACCAGGAAAACTGTGGACCGGACATTACACATTGAGTCTTTAACGGATACCAAAAATCTAAAATCAATATAATTTCGTCCATTTTTTCTACAAACGGGGCAATACAAAGGACTTCCTTTGGGTAATTTGCAAAAGTACATTTTTGGTAAAATATGGAAGGCAACCATAATCTTCAGTTAATTACGTACCATCACCAAATTATTGTTTTGGGCTCGAACACAGATTTGAAAAATATGTCTTCAACGTTAGGGAAACTCAATTGACCGAACCTCATGCACGAGAGGCATCGATCGGTATTCACAGCCCCATTCGTTGCCTCCGAAATTACTTGAAAGAGTAAATAGTAAGTCGGGTAACGGAAGAAATAATGGAATGATATGAGAAAAAGGCCAAATCTTTCAGAACTTTCTGGGAAATGATGAAAGAAACAGTAAAAGACTGTGGGGAAGAGATGATATATACGACTATAAAATACGTTTCATGCGCTCTTTTGCAAACTATTTAATCAAGTGGAGTCGACGGTCTTCGGGGTGATCCTAAAGTGACGGCCGGAAACAGCGCCTCTCGGTGATAGGGGATGAAAGGGAAGGAGTGGCGGAAAGAATTTGGGAGGAATTGGAGGCTGGGTGACTTGGAAGTGGGAAACTAGAGGAAGAGGATCTTTTCTCGAGAAACCAAACACATATATATGATATGAGCGAATGAATGCTACATATATGTTTAGGCTAGCCGATGCCGATGCCGGCGATTATTAACGGAATCGTCCAAACCGATATTCTAGAAATAGTGTTGGGCACGGCTTATTTTGTCTATGTATGCAACATTTAAGGCTAAAAAATAAAAACTGGCCAAGTCATTTAGCGTTTTTTTGGCTAGTGCGTTTACTTAAAAACATCGAATACGTTAAAAAGTTTTATGCCGCGCTGAAACATTCTACCGTCATGTTATTTGGTTGGTGACAACACAAGGCAGTTCCCTTGTCGCCGTTGCCTTAGCCATGCTTGCCATTTTGAAAAAAAATCAGCGATATAGTCTAATTTTTGATATGAAAAGACGCCAAAAATCATGAAATACGTGCTTAAGATTTTCACCACCGATATTCAGTCTATTTTTGCGCTTCATCAGTATCGTTGCGACGAAGGCAAAAAATGTAAAAATTATCAGAAAAACCGAATGTCGGGAAAAAAGAATGGTTTTACATTGTTAGAAGAACTCTCCAAAGGATGACTGACGACGAGACTTCCAGGAAAACCTCACAATCGGTTTTGTAACTTCCATTGTTTCATTCATTTGTTTCAATACCAAATAAAAGAATGGTTACTTGAAGGAAATATTTACATTATTACTTTTCCCTGGGAAGTATTAAGGAAAGTTTAACAAATACCCAAGTATTGGTTCAAAAACCTATTTTTTCCTCATTATTGCTGTTGCATGGGCGATAAACATATCGGAATACCACTGAATCGGATTAACTAATATCGGGGCAACCCTTTACATACAATATGTGCAGGTAGATATATATACCTATTTCTCTTTTCTTTCTTTCAGAGAGAGCTCCTGCGGACTTAGCAGTTCAAAAGGTCGCATCCCTTCTTCTTCATCCATTTTCAAGACGGACCCCCACCACCGCCATCTACCCAATTCCCCATTTGACCCTCTACCCACTTCCCCCATTTGACCCCCCGGCAGACCTCTCGCCACCGCCGCAGAGGATTCCAGTGCCGTTCTCCCGGACCAACTTCCGCAACGAATCCCCACTCCAAAACCCCTCCCCATTCTCTCCTTTTTTAATATCAACTCTTCTTCCTGTGCCTCATATCCCCCTGGTTCCATTCTTTCCCTTTCCTACGAGGAATCCCTTTCACATCCTTCGAAGAAACTTGGGGACGCAGTGAGGGGTGTGGGGGCGTGGGATGTAAGGGGGGAGGGGAGAATGTGAGGGATTTGAAATAAGTGGGGGTGGGAAGGAGTACCCGCTCGCTCACTCAGACGAACAACTAACACAAGAGTTGACGCCCGCGCCCTTGTTCGCTGACCGTTTATATCCTTTTTTTATACGACTACCATTGTTGTGATACGGGCTTGTGTTCACATGCATTGGGCAAGGGTTTTGCGGTTTTTATAGCGCTGGCTGCATATTCCGAGGACCCAGGCTCAAGTCAAGATTTTTCAAAAGTGTCCAGTTTCCTATTCGGGGTTCCTGCGAGGAGGGTCGAAGATCGAATCCAGTTAGGGTGGTCTTAACAGAATTAATGCCTAAAACTTGCAAAAAGAAGGCATACTGGGAAACCAAGGGCGACATCAAGCAAGACCCGAGTCCTAATTCAGAATATTTTAAATGGCAAAGTCAATAGACTTTGCATTATCAGTAATGGACTATTTGATGACGTTATAATGAAAATAGCCACTTAGTCTGCGATGCCCAACCTTCATTGCTCTCTATTCATCCACTGATCTTCTGGCAACTGCTTTTCTCTTATTGTCTTTTCTATGCCTTCTCTCTAACCAATTCCGGGCCTTCCTCTTTATTTCTACCTTGTGTCTTATACATTAAAATTTGCATAGGTAATCTCTCGTTTGTCGTATGTGACCATGCCACACAAGCTGATTTAAAAAAAAATATCATTGACTATTGTGCGGATGACTCCCACTATATATTTTATTCCCTCATTCGTGATTCTTCCCGTCTGGACATACGCGTAGATTGTATCCGGTATTCCATATCCGTAACATTCGTTTGTTCTTTACTTCAAAATAATCATTGGTATTTGATATTAAAATAAATACAATTTCCAGGATTTCCTGTGGAATCTGGATTCCAAATACCCGTCGAAAGCGATGAGAGATCCCTTTTCGCCATTCATAATGATGAAGCTATTGGTCTGCCATGTTTCTTCACCCATACTCCATTCTCCAATAATCCTTTCCGTGTTATTAATAGCGAAAACAAACACAATTGTCGGTAATCTCACAAAATTAGGCAAAAGATCAAGGTTATTTGCACCATTAAGGTTTACTTCGTGGATTGTTGAGAGAAGAATTGCAAGAATAAACAGAATAATGGAGGAACTGATGACAAAATTTGCTAAGTTTGAGAATAAATAGTTCGTGGGAACTGTGATATGAAAACAATTGGCTAGATATCCTCTTTATGAGCCCTCAGAGTAGTAAACCTGCCGATATTGAACACACTCAATATTGTTAAAAGCAGTTATACCCGGTTCCAAGCCGATATATTTGCATTATTTTATAACAATCATACCAAAAGAAACCGGCCTATAGTTGGAAATGCTACATTTTAATCAATATAGTTGAAGATTTGTGAGTGTAATTTTGAAGCTTCATATCGATATCTTCAACAATGGACGAGATTTGTGAAATTGAAAAACCGTTCTAATACTCAAAATGCGGCCTTGGTTGGCGTAAATAGGAATAACATTTAGAAAGAATGAATGGAGAAAAAATACCAAAAATATAGAAATATAAATCAAGAATCCCAGTCGAGTTTTCGATAAATCGATTTTTCTTAAATTAATGTCCCAGAGATAAATTTCTGGGACATAAACGTAAGAAAAGGTAGGACCAAGGTTGAAGTTGGTCGTCACTGGCGATCACAGCCGATCAGGGTCCTACAAAAGAATCAGAAGTTTTGGACCATTATTTCACTCCATTGGTTTATTTCACAATGCATTGACAGCAAGCAGGGATCTACTTCAGCAACTTTCTATAATCTTCGCAGGGCACGCTTTATTCGAGGGGTATTTCAAACAGGCCCCGTGAACAACCCAATGCTGTCAGCTAAAGCCAAAAGAATCGCCTCATGAGTTCATCCATTTCGAATGAAGAAAATTCCCCGGTTCTGGGGTCCCATGTCTGATCGAAATTACACCCTTCTCTGCTCTTGGATCTCTTTATGACTTTAATGTTTTTTTTTAATCAGTCAAAGTTTTTACAATTTACCATAGAGTCCTCCAGAGCCACACGTGGCTCATCAGGAGGGTCACATTTTGTACAATATATTGCTCAATCTACATAAAACTTATTGAATTTCATTTCTTCTGTGAGACTTCTGTTATTCGTAAGTTTTATAATTACCTATAATGTTACTATTCCAGCCAATACTTGTTAGTTTTCTCAACTTCCCCAAGTGGTTTTAAATTGCATACATGTTTGGTAATATATTTAACAGTTTAGGTATTACCAATGTCATCCCATTTCCATCACAATTATTAAAATATTTTGTAAATTCATAGTTACGTACTCTTTCCCATATTATGTGAATCCACTTCTAAATTTTTAATCTGGTAGGTAAAATAGTTGTATGTTACTAAAATGTAGGTTAGCAATTTTTCAAGGCGTAATATTTGCAAGAAATTGTAAACATTTTTGGCATTAAATATACTTGCCTTCACAGACACCTAAATATTTCTGTCCGCTTCATGATAAACCATTTCATTAACCTATTTTGTATACCGCACAACTTTTTTGTGTGACTGACTATTTTGTCCCCAAACATTACTGTTATACCTTAATATAGACTAAAACGGAGAAAAAATGACTCAGAGTTCAATATTAAAAGGTACAAAATCTCTTATATGACACATTTGATAGCTCGCTTTCTTTAAATGACTTCATATCATATTGCAGTGTTATCTCAATTTAAAATTTTGATGTACCATACTAAACTAGTATTTATACTGAGGAAATAGTTCCATTTCTCTATATTTGCATAAGAATTTGTTCATTATTCTATGTAAAAAATAATGTTCATGCATTTTTATTGGAATGCGCTTATATTTTATACGCAGTTGGCTATGCTCATTAACATAAATTTCTTAAATTCATTGTAAGATCATGGCATCGTGACCAATTTTCAACCTACGAATTTTTAGTCAGGTTTAAATTTCTCTTTTCAACTCCTCGGTTGACATTTCTTTTCTTACCTAACCCATTACTTCTACATTATTTTCCAGCTCTCTCCGTTCAAAAACATTAAATTTTAGGTTTAAATCTTTTATTTCATCTTTCATTTTAAGCGCCTCATTAAAATTCAATGATCTATGTTTAAGTAGACACATGACGTCCTTTTTTACTATCTAAGATTACGCAGTCTCCAAATACCCATAACTTTGAACATGAACTTATCTTTTCAGATTTTTTACGTAAGGTACAAGTCACTTTCAATTAGAAAGATTATAACCTTTATCTCTCTTTCCTTCACTCTTGTTGCCACCTCTTATCGTCCAACTTTCTTCTTTTTACTTTGATTTATTTTTCCAAGTAGTTTAGAACACACCAGTACAAGCGAAGTAGATATCAGCATTAAAGACCCACAATAACAACAAAAGGGCCACAGCACAAAAGCAGAAAATATTTTGAATATCCTAAGGGAGTGTTTGTTTACACTTCCCACCTGCAGGAATTTTCGTCATTCAACTGTCATTCTCAAACTCGATTCCGGGAGAGGTGATGTAAAATTTAAACTAAATCCTTTCCTTTATACTTTGAATCAACACGCCAACATAATCTTCGTTGCAGAACACATTTATCCGATAGCCGGGCACTGATCAAGAAGATAGCATTGTATAAAGCTCAATAATCGGACATAACATCTTACATGTGTAACAGAAAACTGTTGACAGTCGAATTGGTCGACAGCATTTAATCAAATATCTTCAATTGTGGGCGGAGTGAGCGGAATCCTAGTTTAGAAACATTATGCAACCTTTGGAGGGCCTATGCCGGGAAATTTGGGGCTCTCGGGTCTAATCTTATTTATATCAAATATTCTTTCCAGTTTCATCGACTACTTTTGCGTAATATATGTAAAATCAATTTATAAGTTGAGTAAATATGAATAAACGGGAAAACTCTCAAATTTATTTAATGGTAGGGTTCTTTTATTGATAATTCGTAACTTTTTGATTCCACATATGTTTATTTGGAACGACCCAGGTTTCGACGTTAAGAACCAGTAGATGACGTTGAACGTTGAAACCCGGGTCGTTCCAAATAAACATATGTTACACATCTCACAAAGAATCACAAAGTTACGAATTATCATTATAATGTTAAAAAATTCCACCATATTACGCCTGAAGCTACCAATTATATCAAGTGAGGTAAGGTTTTATTTAAATAATAATAATAATTTGTTGTTAGCGTGCGCTTACGATTGGTGATGTTGTACCTAATCAGCGAGTCTGTGCGTAGCGGGTCTAAGTTAGATCTTCCTGCGACGCTTCTCCTGCCACCCCTGTCCCCTACTCCACTCCTTCATATGAAATTTGCCACCCTACACGTTCCCTACCCCTAACAATTCCACCTTGCGGATCCCTTAACCCCACTCGGGAGTCGTATACGTCTATCCACTGGGGTGGACTTTCCAAGTCGGGTTTTTTCTTTTAAAACGCATTCCGTCCGGTCCCTTTCCTCGTTGGCCTTTTTGTTCCCTTCACGTTGACCCTTCCCTTCCCCTACTTATCATCTCTACATCCCCTCCTCTCCCCCCTCGGCTTCCACGTTCCCTTCCATCACTTCTCGACTTCCCTGCGTGCCCCATCTGACTACTACTTTTACCTTCGCCTACGACCCCTCTCCGGGAGACCCCTCGATACGGTTTTGATTTCCCCCCATGATCCTACCCCCCAACAAAAAAACCCTTTCTTCGGGCAAATCCTTTCCCCCATCCCATTTCGCATCCCTCATTCGCCGAGTGCGTGCTCGCCCCTCTCCCTTGACAGGGTTAAGGGGATATAACCCCTGTTCATCTCCTCCCTCCTCCTCCACCCACACGACGTTTTTGGTCGGGGGAAAATGCGTAAGGAAGGATATATAAAGATGAGGGAAAGAGGATAGCTTCCACGCCGACGACACGACCTTTTACCGTGACGAAAGAAGTAAGCACGAACAAGGGTTGCAAATCGGACGGACATCGGGGGGTTCCTCAGGGGAGTTAGTAGAAGAGAAGAAAGGGCAGATTTCTTATCTTCCTCAACCCACGCACTTCCTTCGACTACTGCTTATTTTCTTTAATGCGGGATGGTCTCCATACCTCTTCTGTCACTCATAGAATTGTCATTATTTTCATGGAGCACATCTCCTGCAAGATGATAAGTTCATTTCTATCGCATAAGAGAGGTAGGTTGGGAATTTATAAAAATAATCGGAAAATGATACGAGAAATAAATCCGCCTGGACCGGGCAACGAACCCAACGTCCTTTGGATTGCTAGGCTAATACGCAGGTTACATCAAAACTGGCTGTGACTTCCGAGGTTTCCACTGGTATCCAGGCTTTCTTGTTCTCATGGAAATTTGGAATGTATAAAGTATACTAGTTTTTATACCGCTACCGTTGACAACTTAAGATCAAATTAGACTTCAAATAGACGAAATTCAATCAGGGTAAATAATATATCATCACTGGGCGTGATAAACTACTTAATTAAGTTCTTTCACTCATACCAAAAATACGGCTATAAAACTCGCGGACATTGTCGAGAGAAAAATATCGAAAATTTAAAAAAATAATTGCGTTAAATAATAGTAATTTTAATATAAAAATACTCAAAAATTACTCTTGATCATGTGCAGAGTTTCTATATTTTAACTTAGCAGAATTTATAGAAATAAAAAGATCAGGGCTCGAGTATTCGATTTCCAGAATTAACACAAGATTTTTTCATTATTTCTGAGCTAGTACGCTATTGGTATTCATTTGCGCTATTGGTGACGTCCGCATTCCAACCTACTGTTGATTCAACGAAAAGTATGCGCAGAGTTCGAGAAACGTCAGAAAAATGCCGGTTTCTGAGAAATTTACCACAAATAAACGTTAAATTTTATAATAGCTATAAAATGCAAATACTTTATGGTCTTAGTTGGTGGGTTTATAATAGCATCCGAGGTCTATTGGGGAAACAGCTCATGATTCAAGTCGGAATAAAAGTTATCAATGCAGACATTTGACGAGGGAGGTCATTTCATCCGCTAAGGATGAAAAATTAGATGGCATAAGTAGAATGATACGGTTTAATGAGATGTATATTTTAATAATAATAATGTTAAATAATAATTTTTATGTTTAAGAGAAAGGTGAATAGAGAGATGGTTCATTCATTCTCTATTCACCTTGGGTTAAGAGGATACCTTTGTCATTAGAGCGGACTTAATGTCAAAGAGTACGTTCTAGCCTTCTCTTGCTATAGCCGCCGAGGGTTCCTCAGTTTTATGACATATCCGATGAACAAGGAAATAACTTGAAAAATTCGACCCATGATAAATAAATTGCAGTTGTTATTCAAGTAAAATGCTTCTCCAGCGAACTTTTAGAGGGAGAGCAAATAATATATCCATCGCACAAATCTAAATTACGCTTGTTTGGAAGGGGGATGACACATAGAGTCCTAAGCACATTATATAAGTCTGTTATTTTGCGTTTCTCTTCAGTAGGTGGTTCGCAATGCATCACGAGAAATTTCACTATGCACCACGAGATTGATATAGGACTTTAATTGAGGTGATGATTAAGCCCGGTAGAATGAAATAGAGATCATGTCGTCACCTCACTAAATTTACTTCATAAACATTCTTCAATGTGCGAGATAATTTAACAAAAAGCTTTTCTGCCGACTAGGCTTTTTTTCGGGATTGTTTTGACTCCAACTGGTAACTGATTACCCCGAGTTGTATGAGCGGAAAACGACCACAAAGCCTCAGCCCTTGAAGTGGTGGGCGCTTCTGGACTCTAGAGCGCGCTGACGGTCCCAGGTAATGGAAAGGAAATGGACCGACGGATGATTGGCTGAAAGAGCTTAAAATCTTAAACATGATGGCGGTTTTGACTTGTGATCCCCTAAGACGCAATGAAAGTCTCACCACGTATCTGAGAGATTTTCCTCTTCGGGGGAGGATGCTGGGGGATCTCGAAGAAATGTCCGTCGACTTATAAGGGTTTTTCCAACTCTCTTGGTATTTTATATCTCGAGCAGATCTATCAAAGTCACGTATTCCGACTTTTTTTTCGTCCGCATTGCCAGAAAATGGGAAAACGAAAATCCATCTCTGTGATGCGTTGTGCATTACTTCATCACAAGCGGAATTATACCCGGATAAAACTTATTTCTTGGCTAAAAACGTCTGATTTTTCCTCGTGTAGGGCGAAATAGGACGACGTAATATTTCCAAGAATGTGAAACTGCCCTCAATGGAGATAGTCCTTCGATGCAATGATGATATACATTTTGATTGAGAAGTGAATTATAAGAAACCGTCAAATATTAATCGGAAAACGGAGCATTCCTCTACCACAACATGGTCGCTCGGTGACTCATAAGGGAACTAAGGATATTTTAACTTACTAACTAAGTTACTATAGTGATATTGAATATTCAAAACAGGTTTGATATCTCAACAGTTTAACATTGATGTGTGAAATTTATTGAGAAAAAAACATTCGTCTGGACTGGGAATCGAACCCATATCCCTCGATTTCGCGCCAAATGCTCTAACCAATTATGTTACCCCGCTGAATCACATGAAGGCTTTAAGGAGCAAGCTACCCTTGATAAACTGAGAAATCTGGGTTCGATTCTCAGTCCAGGCGAATGGATTCCACAGGGAATTTCACGCACATGTGAGTGGGTGACTCCGTTAAAGCTACTGCGCGGCTAGTTCGTTAGGTCTTTAAAAAGTTAAACATCGGTATGAAACTCTATGGCTCGCGCCTTTTCGCCAAAGTTTAATGAAAGTTTTAAGAGGAAATGTCAACGTAAAGTTTTTTTTACAAAATTTAGCGACAAAATAAGCCATATGGAGCGAGGTAGGATTGAAACTGCCATTTTATCACGATACGGATTTGTCGAAAGAGGTATTATTGTACTCCCCAAGCAATGAGATAAAGTGTTGAGGGGAGCAAAGGAAAAAATCAGGTATAGCATTGAAAATTTTGACTCAGAAGTATTCAGTGAGGTTCGAAATGCTACGGAGACGCTTGATCCGAAGGTATTACTACAAAGATGAGGTATGCCCTGGAAATGTGAAGTCGATAAACTTTAGCCTGGGTCAAATAATCCCAGATATTAAGGGACAAAAGAAAAACTATGGAAGAAGAAAGTAGTCTCTGGCGAAAAAAGGAGATGAAGAGAATCACAAATAAGTTTTGAGAGAAGTGTGAGTTTCTTGGCCTGGAGATTCTACAAGATGAATTATTTCCCCAAAAGATTCAAAATGGGCAAACAGCCGACTGCAGTAGCCAGTTTGGAAAAGCGTTGGCTTGGCAACTCATAGGGCAAGGGAATCTTGCATTGGTGGTAGATAATAGATGAAATTGGCGAATCTTGCATTGGTGGTAGATAATGTGGTTGAATTATCTTTAGGCCATTGTAAGTGAATTCTCAAGCGAGAATGGATTCAGTATCACAAAATTACTTCAAATTGCAGGTATACCTTTCAGCTGTAGGAAAGGAAACACGTGACTCCATTTCAGTACCAAGGGAAAAAACATAGCAGTACCAATAATTTACCTCTTTGGCTTTCGACTTATCTATTAAAGGTACCTACCTGCTATGTGCAGAGAAATTTGAATGAAGACAATATTAAGAAAGAACAATTACCGATATTCTTAAAGACACCCTCTGCTCAATTTGGCAGTACCGTGAAAACGTTAGGTGAATGAATTGGTCGATGGAAGAGTTTTTCAAATCAATTTTACCATATTCTAATGGAGATTTCTTGAGCACAAGTAAGCGTAAATGCGTCACAAAATTTACCAAATTATCTACAAGAGTTTCATTATTATGGGTGTTTCGATATTGGTTTCGATTTACTCACCTTTTGTTAAAGCTGTTAGATTACTTCCTCTTCTCAGTCGTCTTCATTACAGGTTTTTATTTTCAACAAAATATTATCTTTCCATACTTGACGCTTCAGTTTGGCCTCCTCAAGCCTGGAAAAAGTCTTTGATGATTTTAGGTTTTCGTAAAAAACATGAAACCATTCATTCATAGCGGTCATGTAAAATATACCGCGGAAGTACAAATGAAATAGCCCAATTACCAAATAAATGATATAGTAAAAATTAATTTGGCTAAAGTAGGAGATGGAAAATTTGATTGACAGCAAAAACAATGTAGCCATGCTAATTTACAAATAATGAGAGTGTAAGCAATATCTCATACAGTTAACTCCAAAATAACGATAGGAATACGTTTTATAATATGAAATACCAGAGGAACACAGCAAACTGATTATTTCTATACCTCCTTTTGACAACTTTTTTAAAGTATTGATTCATTTCAATTGGACAATCAAATAAAGAAGTAAAACATTTTTTTATTTGGAAGCAAATGTATCAACTGAAAATAAAATGTAATCAGAAACGAACCGACCTAACTAGTTCTGCATATCTAACTAGAGGTGTTGTCGAACTTGACAGTGATTTTACGATTTTTCAAGCTTTGACTAAGTACATGGATTTAGGCAATATATCAGAGGTTGCCAAACAATTTAAGTAAATTACCAAAACCATTTTACGATGTCTTCAAGTGTAACGTTCACATCAAAACTTCGATATGATTTGTAAAACTTGTCGTTTTCATTTAAAACTCATAATAATACATTGAAATGGTTGTTAACAGTTGTCATAAAACGTAAGCAATGTCAGGATCTATTTTGTTATCAGGAGCTTCCTTTTAAAGCTGGTAAATGAATGAAATACCGGGTCTTTATAAAAGCAACCTTATATAAATGCTCTTATTGTCTGTTGTTGACGGCAATAACCATTCATAATGGTATGTTCTCAGGTTGAGATCAGGAAGCCATCAGATATCAACATATGGTTGATTCACGAACTTCTTTTGCTGATGTCTATTACTTAATAATTATTATTAATTAATATTGATAAGTATTATCAATTAAGAATTAGACATATCGGCTCTCAATATACACTTGCAAGGTAAATTTACTTGAACAAGACCTACAATGGAAAAAGCATCATTATACAGAATAATTTATTGTTCATGTCGACAGGTTGAAAGGAAATACATAAACACTATTAGTGAACATCATATTCTTGGTAGACAAAGGGTGTTATTACAAAGATTAAGTCACATGGTCGATGATCCCACATGATTTAGACTGCGTGGTTGAAAATAAGATTGCATAAGAAACCAAAGGATGAGCTTCAATCCATATGGAAGCTTTAGCAGTCAAAGGGAAGAGTAAAGGGTCCAAAACATTGCGATTGGAAGGTTATAAAGCTGCTATTTCAAGATGGCGCGACACGCTCTTGTGCAACAATGCCGCCACGCCCTGGGGGCTCGCAGGGCGTGGCGGGTGAGAGGCCGTGCGCAGCCTCGCCATCTTGGGGGGCCACCGTAAAAACTGGAAGAAGCCGTGAAAGCGTCATGAATGCACTTACATCTCGTTAGTAGATTTGAGAAATGGTCCGTCCGATGGCGCATTTGAGAGAAGAGTGTTCAGTACCGTTTTACAAAAGCATACAACGCTCAATACTAATGTTTGTCGTGAGTTTTTGCTAAAACATACCAGCTCTTTCGAAAGGTATTATACTACGCGGTGGGAAGCTTGCAAATCAGAGTGCTCCTTCATAGCAACGTCATGACAAATAAAAGAGATTAACCTCTATGGACTTCATTTAAATCCAAGAGAGAAATTGTCTTTGAATCACAATGATTGACGAGAACTATACATTTCGGCTGGGAACGTCGAAGTGGTTTTCCAACCACCTAAAGTTACTGGTGGACATATACATTTTGAAGAAGCAATGATTTTCTTAGCGATATAACTCAAACACTTTCTAACTATGTAGAAATAACACTTTCCCCGGGATATAAAAAGTTTCCTCGGGTCAAACGACCACTGATATAATTTCAAACGAATTGTTGTCCCAGTATACCCAGTCGATGTGATGGTCCATATTTAGTGAAAATGCTAACTTACTTTTACTAAATAACCTACTAGCAGTTCCAGTAAATAACATGATAACGGTGGACTGACACTATGATATGAAATAATATAATTTGAGGCTGGAAAGGAGCCAACTGACAATGTTGTACTTCTCTTGTATTATTCGCAATATTGTTAAAGAAGACGTTTGAATTTAAAACGGAATCCATCATTACGCAAAATTGACAAATGAGGTCTTAAAATTTCACTTGAAAACAGGATTGGCAGAAATAAAATGATTGAGTGTGGATCATTCATAAAGATTTCTAAGGGATAAAAACTTGGAGAGGGTCATACGATGGCTAAAAGGCTAATCGCAAGGCTTAAAGGTAAGTGAGGGTACATTCAGGGTAATCATTCACAAATGGGTGAGTTATGAAAGAAAATGTGAGATGAAACGACCAGTCATAAGCCGCCATCTTCTGGTACCAAAGTTCTCGTGGAAGGAAGTCTTAAATATCACCATAGAAGGAAGAGTTATGACGGTCATTTGTTCTTCCAGTAATGTTTATCTTTCACTCCAAACGCACAAACAAATTATTCTTCTTTTATACTTTTTCACAAACGCAATCCTACAAGAGACAGGATTACACACACACAAACACTAAAAACCGAGAGCAAGTTTACTATGTCTACTGCAAAAACCATTATTTATAAGTATATACATATATATCAGGAATTATCAAATCCCACACGTATCCTGTATTAACAAATTACAGCATATTTTTACATTGCAAACACGACAGATATATTATGATGCATTCACCAAAACGCGTTAACACTGCCACTGGAATAACAAGAAACAATCAAATGAAATACGAACAAAACTACTCAAGATAGCTAACGACTTATCAGACTTCGATATTTTTCAATAAAACATTTAGTTGTCTCTTTTCTAAGATCTAAACCATCAACCATTTAATGCAAGATTCAAAAAAACATCTAGTATTTAAAAGCTCCATTCACACTGTTATCTGAATATATTCATCCGGTAAACAAAGGCTTTAAACGTTCAGGTGGAAGGTATTTTATCCTCCTAGAAGTAACTGTGGATCCCTTCCGATTTGATATAAGTTTTGAGAAACTTTTGCTCGAATATTCTGCATCAAAAATGTTATAACATTATATAACTATTATATTTTCTGCTTGAGAACATTGACCTAAATTCCATCTCCATTCTTCTATCAATATCTTGAAAAACTCTCTTATCTTAAAATACACAAAACGTCGTGTTTGACCGCACGCGTTTCGGGAAGATCAATTGTTTCAAACCAGAAAATAACCCGTTTTGAAGTATTTGTGAAAACTCTCATATCAGCCAGGCAAGAGTTTTCGTTTTTTTTTCACAGAGTGAATCCGACAAGTCATAGCACACACTGTCCAAAATATCCCCGCCTTTTCGTGGCGTCCAGCGCCAAGGCGTACCAAACGACCGAAACTAGAACTGAAAACAGGAAAAGAAAAGAAAAAAGTTTCACAAGAGTCGAATCACAACAATCGTCCGCGCGAGACGATCACCATCGCCTCTTTTTCCTCAGTTCCCGCGCGGTAGCCTCGCCTCACGTGGCGCTGCAGTCTATTTCCGGCGGCCTACCACGTGCTATCCTGACGAAGCGCGGCAAGCGGCGTCTCCTGGGCCTTCCCGTTGGCACCTCCTCTTCCGCCAGTGGACGGAGGGCCGCGCCGAAGGAGACGGCCGCCGCCGCCGCCGATCGTCACTGCAGGTACCTGACGCCGAAGTGCCTCCTCCTGACGCTCCTCCTCCCGCAAAGGATCCTCTTGAAGGCGTGCCGGAACTCCGGACTGAATATGGTATAAATGACCGGGTTCAGGGTGGAATTGAAATAACCCAGCCAGAGGAAAAAGGACATCATGTACTGGTTGAAGTTGCAAGAGCTGCAGACGGGGTAGACGATCGCCAGGATGAAGAATGGCAGCCAGCAGAAGACGAAGGCCCCCGTTATGATGGCCAGCGTCTTGGCGGCCTTCCTCTCCCTCTTCGTATCCGCCGTGTCCTTGTTCCTCCTCGGCTTGTGGTGATGGTGGTGTTGGTGAGAGCCTCTGACCTGCGGGGAAGCGTCCCCGAAGTCGGTCTGCGTGGGCGGGTCCGCCTGCAGTCCGTTGGCGAAAGACGTCTTCTCGGGACTGGTGTTGGCGGACGACACGTTGGTGAAGGCCGTTGTCGTGGTAGTGGTGGTCGCCTCGGATATCGTCGGCAAGGGACGCCCGACGACCACGAGTGCCGCCGCTGCAGCGGCACCAGCCCCAACACCCGCGCTGGGACCCATGGACATCCCGGCCACCAGTCCGCCGATGCCGGTACCCATGCCCCCAGGGGGCCCGGGTCCCGTTCCCACGGTCCCTCCCCCTTTCGGATTGCCTCCGACCTTCCTCCGTTTCCTAATCCTCTTCCGCGCGGTCTGGAATATCCTCCAGTAGAGCAGGAGGATGACGAGGAGCGGGACGTAAAACGAGGAGCAGGTTGCGAATATCTGGTAGCCGACGTCCTGGCTGACGAGGCAGGTCTTTTCGTTGACGATCCTTGTCTCCCATTCGGGATCCTTCCAGCCGAAGAAGGGTGCGATGCTCACCAAGAATGCTGCGCTCCACACGGTCAGGATCATGACCCCGATACGCCGTCCTGTCCTCTGGTGGATGTAGTCGATGTTGGTGACAGCCCAATACCTACGAAGACAAAGAAGAAGAGAAAAGATGAAATGAAATATGAGAGGGCATTTTATATTGCGTACCCCAGAACACGAAAATACTTGCTAGCAATCATGACCATAATTGAAATTTGGCTCCATACATTAAGAAAGCCGGGTTGTTTGTTTGGTTATATGCAATTTATTTCTATGATACAACGGAGATTTAGAGGAGGCCGTCAAAATGGACGGAGAGAACATTGAGAGGTGATACTATGTCGAGGAAGGTGATAGAAGAAATAGTGTGGGACGAGCGGGAAAGAGGGAGAGAGAGGCCAGGAGTTTTAGGGTATATAAAAGGAGGATAAACTTTTAAGGAACTACAAAGTAGCACAGTACGGAAAATTACTCAACGTAGTCAGAAAGGCTGAAAGATATCCCTACTGTGAAGTGGATATAGACAGGCACGGCCAGAAGCTTACAACGAAATACTAGAATATTACATCATTGAATTTTAAAAATCCTCTTTAAATAAGAAATTAAATAACATCCAAATGATGAATCATGGATTGAGATAAAAGTGTATGTGTTATCATGAGAAATTAAAATTTTTGCCTATGTTACTGAAGTTTCACACTTAGAGATAACTTTATAAGTGTTTGCAATTTGGTTAACCTGCATTCTCCATTTGTTCAACTGCCTCATACAGCTATATGTGTAGCCATATATGGGCGTATACAGGTGTACATTAATGCTGTTAAAAATGCAAAATCGCGAGAGCCGAACGCTATCACTAAATTCACGGTCTTTTAAAACATATGTGGTCAACCGTGATGTATGAATTTTGCAGCTGGACTGCCCTTTGAAACGAGGACTTCACACATAAATCAGTCAAACTCACTACTTCAGTTGAGCAATTGGCGAGGCATTTTCCGTAAAAAAAATTTTTTGAGCATCTCTTGAGTTTGAATTGTATTTCTTGACAGCATAAAAAAGAACAAAATTGATTATTGACCATTGTTATCTTGGGCTCTTTTTCTAATTTTCACGAATCGCTGACTTCCCTTCCCGATCATAACTCCTCCGTCATAGCTATCAGCTTTATGTTCTGGATATTTCAACATTCATCAATCGTTTTGAAACATATATTTATAAACTTTTCTGCAAAACCATCGGTATGCTGTTCATGAAACATTCGTCCGAAATAAACTTTTGATATTAAGTATAAACGGAAAGAGTGTGAGAAAAAAACTCAAAATGAAGAAGTATTCTTATCATTGTAGTGTGTCCAAAATATTAATTCCGGGTGATTAAATATTTTATTTATATTTTTACCTTGAACAGTGGGAGAAGTTTTAACGTATTATCGTGAAACCAACATCCACTGCTGTTAGACAGCTACGGCGATATTATATCTCTTGAAAATGATTTTTGACCGCTCCTCAGAGTTGCGTAATTACTTTTCGGATACATTCTTTAAACTTTTCTCACACAAAATATGAGAGTGACTAGAGATCATTTTCTCTTGCCGTCTATATACGTGCGGCAGATGCGGCTACAGAAAAGATTTAAAATATCGATTCGCCGATGGCCAAAATGACCAACCTTTCTCAACCAACAGGAATCTGTGTGTAACAAAGCTGAAAGAGCTCACAAATCGTGTGCTCGTGCTGCTGCTGGCGCCAATACTTATCTAGCCTGTGGATTTGGGCCATTCCATTCGCTTTTATGGCCATGTAGGTGCTAATACGGTTGGATTATTCCTTTTCCTCATTAATTTTATGCCAGAAACGATCTTAAAACCTCCACCGACAATCCTTCAATGGCTGTAACTCACGTATCAAAGGAAGTTATCACTAATATGAAAGCCTTTGGTCGATATTCATATTCGATATGTTTTTGTTAACTAGTCAGTCGAGACTTAATATCCTCAGGCAAACAGTATTCAGAAAAAACAATTTTCAATTTTCTACTTCTTCGAGCCCTAACATATGCTAGACGTTGACCATATCGAGATCGAAATGACTCAAGAAGTAGTCCACGACAAATTTCATGCTCTAATTGTACGGTAATTTATGGAAAGTGCCACCAGTTGCCAAACCGCTCGATTTAACATTCAATTCAAATAATTCCTATTCCCTTTCCTCTGTTACGCTATGACATCAGATAGAAATGGAGCCGATAGATAGACATTTCCTTCACCGAAGAGTATTGCTGCCATAGCATTGAGATATTTCTTCATTCATTAATAAAATATTGTAAATTAAACGTACGAATATATGAAACTTTTGTTATTGACGATATTGTGTAGTAAATTCCCTTGAAATATTTAATTACAACTGTTTATGGTAAAAAGGCATGTATACAATTAATATAACATGCATAAAATTATATTATTGTGACAAAATACACGTATTGTAATTTAATGGCTTCACCAAAACTGTGGCAAATTAAAACCAGAATGGATCACATATACGCTCTACTCAGCAGAAAGTCTCCCATCTAATCTGATCGAGGACATAATACTCTTTTATTAACGACTTAGTCTCTTAAATGTAGTGCCGCAAATGCTTTGGTTGTATAACCTCCTGGAATTTCCAAATGGTAGCACCCGTTATTATTTGACTTCCTTTGCCAGCATATCAACTCCACCAACATATCGTGAGACGTATCACTTCGCATATCCCAAGATAAAATTCAAGCTTTCACACAAGGAGGAAAATGAACAACTCAATAAGTCAAGAAAATAAACTCGGAGCTCAGATTTGTGACAAGTGGCTGCTATATGAGAAAAATCCTAGCTACTGATAATTCTGGAGCTAATATCAATAATATAAAAATGTGTAAAATGAAGGATCTATCCTGCTTCCTTGTGGAACGCCAGAAGAAACAAGCCGTGCTGGAGCTACTTCGTTGATCACTACCTTTGATTAACGTTTGTAAGAAGGTCAATTATATAATTTATTACTGCTGTTCTCGTTCAGCGACCAACATCAACGAACCTTGGTATAACGTACAGATTAGAGAGAAATCTCGTGGAAAACACTACTTAAGGAAGCGATAAAATGGCCCTCGAATGAGAAAATAAGCAAGTATAATAAGGAATCGGTCGCCGGGGATAAGCAGAGTTGTTTCCAGAACTCAAAAGAAGATGCTTGCAAAACAGTTCAATTAAAAGATTGAAGTTATTTAAAAAAATTTCCTTTGTTAAGTTATTCAAGGGTACAATTGATTGAAGGAGGCGAGAGACGAAATTTTTCACTGACATTCCTTTTGGATGTCACCTTTATTTTTTCAATTTCGCCAAATGGGAGCATTTCAACTTTCCCTTCTTCCTTTGAGTTGAGGAAAGCGGTGAGGGGGAAAGGTGCCTTTCTTGGAAAGAGCATTAAGAAGGATCCACTAACTTTTCTGCCTTGCTCACAGTCTTAGCTCACCCTTTTGGTAAAATCATAGAACCATCTTGGTAATAGCGGATAGTATTTCTTTAAGGTTGCCAAATCTGCTCTAAAAATACCATCCTTTTGTCCCTTGAGGAGTTCCTTTGTTCAATGTTCCTTATTCTTCAGACATTCGCACTCAGGAGAAACCCTCTGAGTGGGCTCAAGCCCATTCAACTTTGAAAGATCTTAGCTGAAAGTTACAGCAATCAAATCCACGCCTTCCATTAACAACCCTAAATCTGGGAACGAAATATTGGTGAAAAGAAAACAAGCCTTTTTGATTCAAAGTTGTCAAAAAGGGAGTAGAAGCTTGATTGAATAAATTGTATGTTAAAGAAATCCTCTTTCACTGTTATTACATGGGTATTTTGGGCTGAATAAGTTTTTAAAAATTGTTATAGTGGCTATTCTAGCGCATAAGGGCAAGAATTTTTCTTTAGAACCACAGTAGAACTACCCACTGAACATTTATATGGACTTGTAAAAGTCTACTCTGTATTCTAAATAATTCCTAATATCAATCCTTCATGGTTTGCATAATCTTAATCTGCATGAAATGTTTACCTTTTCCTTCCCCACTTATCTCAGACCCTTCTACCAAGGGTTTCAAAGTTTCTTCATCTCTATTTATCTTTGCCCTCCACTTTCCACGCCATCTTGATTTAAACCAGGATGCGAGTGAAAACCTTTCCTAGTCTCAGAATTTATCTGTATTTTTCATGCTATTAAGCAGAATTTATGTTAACTTAACGTGAAATCAATGCCATGAAGTACTTAAGTATGTGGTAAGTACTTAAGTATTTTTCGTTAGTTTTTATCGTATTTGATATCGATTGCAAGAACGGTGGCATGTTCTATTGTCATTAAATGGTAAGTAGCATTTCACAAGTAAAGTTTCTTGTAACGCACCTAATTTAAATGCCGGTTATTATAAATCAACGAAGTCTTAACTGTCGAGATTTCATCTAGATTGGTAAGACATCAATTATACCTTCTCTGGCTGGCAGAAGATAGCAATACCATTAGTCATTATTTGACCTTTGCATCCGGAGAATATACCTAGTATTGATCAATAGAAGTCTAAAAAATGATTCGTATGGATAACAAATAAATGAATTCTTAGTATTGGTTTTATGCATTTCCTCCAATGTAATAGGTTGGCGCCGAGAATCATTATGCTAGTCCAGGCAATTCGCACTACTTAGGGTACTTTCTCAAAATAAAATCGCTCTAGAACGCTTTTGAACTCAAATACTTGACGATACTTTGGCACATTCACGTTCAGTCTGGTAACAAGCTATTCGATAGATCATAATGCACGAATTGTGAAACTGTACTCAAATGTGGTCTCGAGAGGAAATGCGTAAAGCTTTAACGTTAATTTCGATGGAGTGATTCACAAGATATCCATATATAGTTCTTCTACTAAGACCTCTTGAAGGCACACTTTCGTAGGTTGAAATAGAGAGAATGTATACATGGGCATTGGGAGTATTTACATGCCTACTCTCCCATAAGAAATATGTCCCATTTCCAAAAGATAA
This sequence comes from Ceriagrion tenellum, assembly GCA_963169105.1. Lineage (NCBI taxonomy): Eukaryota > Metazoa > Arthropoda > Insecta > Odonata > Coenagrionidae > Ceriagrion > Ceriagrion tenellum. The sequence continues at coordinate 40,616,150 of OY720634.1, forward strand.
AAATACACTTGTAAGAAATAAATTATCCACCTACAAACAAAAAGTGAAATTGTTGTTACCATTGAGGTATATGGACAGGACATACCATCATCAAACTGAAGCCTGGCAACCGAGATAATAACTACATTGTTTAACCCTGCTCTTTACTTAATTTTCAATGGACAGCACAAAGCAATGGACAAATTAGAGTATGGAATGCAGGAACATCAACCATTTCTTTGAAATTTTTGGCAACTAACTCTTAAAACATATATTTCCTACTTTGTGCTATGAAGTATACCCCCTTTGTGCTATGAAGTATTTCCCCTAGTTTTAACCGGGAATACGGATTATTATGGAAAAACAATGTATTTACGGATAATGTTTTTGAAATAAGTAAGTGCACGCTGGTTTCCAGTAAGTTATCGATGGTAAGAATCATAAAATTATAAAATTAATGCGTTGGCCCGCAAGTGCACTAGAAAAATGAGGGTCAACGAAGATGGCGGACTGGCTTCAGCTTCTTGCATTGGCCAGCATAGCAAGTGCCCTCTCCATATACCTCAATGGTTATTACAAACGTTGCGTGAGTCTTTGAGGACTTGATAAGCGCTAAGCTTGGCTTAGTTAGCTTTTGTCAGCGTCGAGTATAGGCGTTAAGAGTATTTCCCCTTGTCGAATACTCAGCGTTCATATTGTCGTGTACCGAAGGGAAGTCGGTCGCCGAGGGTCGTGCTCTGTGAATCGGTATTCAGGGGAACATAAACTAACGTAAAACCTCCGTATCTCAATAGATAGCCGTCTGTTATACACTTTCACAAGCTTATGGAGAATTGGTTGAGATGGTTGCGGAGATGCACGTGCTATGGACCGCGGTATTGCTTCCCATGACACACAGCATATCAAAATTGTCTATTTTGGAATGCAATCAACAGCAACCCTCGAACCAGTCATCATCTTTGGTCGCTCAATCCTAAGATTGGTTGATTGCAGCCCTCCACCCTCCTCTATCTAATGCTAGTTCCCTTTCCTCTGGAATCTTTACGTATGCACTATCTTCTTTATTTGATTTATGAACTTATTCCTGGGTCTTCCTCTGTAGACTTTTCCCTCTATTTTGACTTCAATTATGTTCTTCACAAACTCATTGTGTCTCAGGGTGTGTCCAATCCATCTGGTTCTTCTTTTCTGAATGGTGTTCCATATGGTCCTATACTCTTCAATTGTAAATTACTGTTCTCTACAGTCCATTATTTCTTATTTTGTCCGTCCATGTTATATTCACCACCCTCCTCCGGTATCAGGTTTCGAAGGCTTCTAGTCTTTTCTGGTCATCTTTTCCGATGGTCGATGCTTCCGATCCATAGAGGGCCACGCTCCATACGAATGTTTCTCACCTCGTGTGAACCCAACCAAATGGATTGCATCAAACCAAATGGATTGCATATTCATTTAAAACCCATCACCTCCCTTTCATGGGTGAAACTTGAGGCTTCCTTTTACAGCAACGATAAGAGCAAAAGCGCATCTAAGATTGCATTTAGTCATTTGATTGGTGCGGGTGAGTCCACGCCATCAAATATGTCCCGATGAAATTACCCGGACTGATACTGTTTGCATCCCCATCGAAGTATCTAGACTGATATCCATTGGGAAGTGGAAAAAGAAAACAAAATACGTTTATGAGTCGAAAGAAGATGCTGGAAAAAGAAGTCTGCACGTTCATTCGAGTCAAGTTAACAATGGCACAACCCTCCGAACAGGCTCGATGTCTCTTGGGCCAGGAAGTAGACAGTATTATTTCCTCTAGTTTCAACTTGTTTTTTTCATATCTATTGTGCTAAACCCTCCCCACTCTTAGAGTTCTCATGAATGACTGCAGAGAAGCGCTTATTTTCTGAAGCTAAATCCCAGAATTACCATCAAATTTAATAAGTTTACCGTCTTTTAAACAAATTCGACAATGATAAACTTGAAAAACCTTATATCACCATCTCTGATTACACATGCCACTCTTCAAAAGTACATTTTAGCTACTTTTCCGAAGGCCACTCATTCCAGAATCATTCAGTAAATGTCTTTTTAGACAATTTGCGACTCCAGTGAATTCAACGCATGGATATTATGGCACTCACTTTCAACTAACACTAATCACTAGCCACTAAGCACTCATTCAAAACTAAAAAAAGCAATCTAGATATTCCGCATAAATACTAAAATTAATTACATTTCCTAATGGTCAGAATCTTCAGTCGTGCGGATTTTACCCAAACAAGTAATACGCAAGAGAAGTCCTGTCAAATTTTACAGATTTTTACTCATCCGTTATAGTTGGGCGACTTTTGTGATTGTAAGAAGTGAAGGTAATAAGCAGTCAAAGCAACTACCTAGTATTAGAAAACCATTATCGTCGATGTAAATATTTGGCCACAATTTCTTTTATTTACGAATGGCAGGTAATACGAAAACATTGGAAATACTAAATAAAGAACAGGTGGGAGTGAAAGTAAAAAATTCAACTGCTCCCAAGACCAGTAATGAAGGACAGCCAGCTCCCTCTTTATCACCTGCACTCTTCTTTGAAGGTCTCTACTACTTTTTTCTCTCTTCCGTCTCGATGTAATTTTTATTGCACGCGGTTACCATTACAAATCGATCAACTCAGATGGTGATGACCGCTTTTAAAAATATGTTTTCATTGCACGCGGTAACCGTTCGAAATCAATCAACTCAGGTGGTGATGAAAGCTTTAAAAAATTTATTTTCACGCCTATTTTCCTCGCTAATATTCATTTCTTTAAATTATTGGACGCGGAATGGACACATCATCATGCTGTTACACTTAAAGACTGCATTCATATCTCCGATAAATTTCTTTTCTTTCTTCTCCAAAGGCTCTAGTCTCAAGTGCACGCTGTTTTCCACCTATCTGTTCTACTTCTCTTGATATATTTTGAAAAGATACGCGCAAGGTTAAAGCGGAGTCATTCCGTCATTATTGCCCTTCGTTGTTGAATTTCTGATACAAGTAATGCCTCCCGATATCCTCGGTATCGGACTTATATGAAGAAAAGAAGATAAAATCAACCCTCTTTATCTCCTGCGTTCTTTTTTTGAAGGTCTCTGCTACTTTTTTTGTCTCTCCCGTCCCAACATTATTCTCATCGTACGCAGTTACCATTCCGAATGAATTTGCCACTAAAGCTTCAATCACCAAAACAAACTTTTAAAATCCCGGGAAATCAAAGCATGGGAACATGGGGAAGGAAAGCTCATGCGAGGAATCCGGATGGATAAGAAAATTTTACGCTTGCCTTTGATTCCCACTTAGTACTTCCTTGATTTTGGTCTACAACAATGTGCGATTTGCGTGCGGGTTTTTCTCAATGTGCAGTTTGCATGATGCATGAATAATGTACGACGTGAAGGCTAAACCGTACTCTAATAAAGGTACTTATTCATAGAAAACAAATTTTCGGGTGTTGTCATTGGGTGGGATGATCCGATGGTTTTGCAGCTGGTGAGATCAAGAATGCCATCGATTAAGTATCCACGAACAAAATTATTTAAATGATTATAAATTAATTAATTATTAATCAATTAACTATTACGTCTCAAGTGCCATCGAAAAAATGATGAAGTGGAAAGAGCTGAAAGCATTTCATCGAAAATACTCCTGGCTCTAATACTTCAGTTTGTTGAAATTATTTAACTGTTTTTCCTCTTTATCTTGAATCACCACGAAGCCCGTTATATTTGATGATACCAGGTTGGTTTTCAGGGAAATCTCTAAAAATATGTTTTTCTTTTTTTCTCAACGTTAAGCTGCCGGGAAGTAAGGCATAAAATATGTTGTCCGGTTGAACCGGCGGTTGGTCTCCGCTCTCTGATATCTGCTTCCCCGTCTTATCGCTTCGGGCAGGAGCATATTTTCGGATCCATTCATGTTTCGTGTCAAATAAAATCTGAATAAATAGCCAATAATACGGGATTACAGATGAATATTTTAGCTCATTTCAGGTTATCTCTTAACATTCAGCTTTTATTCCTCTTGAACCGCTTGGCATTTTTACCGTAACGATCCCATTGTTATCGGAAGGATAACCCGACGATACATTTACACGGAATAGCGGATAGAGAGACTGACATTAACTGATAAGAAAAATATGAAGACTCTATGATCAATTATGAATCATAAAGACCCTGTGTAAGGAGATGTGTAAGGAGCAGTTATTTCAGACTGCTCACTTCTAGTCACAATAGTCAAACTTAATGAGAACAATTAGAACTTAAGATGGCGAAAACTAATTTATGGTCATGTTTATTTTGATAAATTTTAATGCAACCATTGACTGTTATAATATAAGTTTGGGTGAGAGCCCTCAAATTAAATTGGATGTATTAGAGAAACATCAAGGGATTTATTTATAAAGCTCTCGGAAGGACTCGAGGCGGGTTGAAGATTTCATTTCCATGTCAATGAGTTGCAAACAACCTAATTTTCCCAAATAACTTTATCTCAAGACATGAATTAACCTCGGGATCATATTTCATTTTTTTGTAAACAGTGAAAACCGATTACGCTAAACCAATAGAGAGAGGTATGGGATCAAATTCTCTCACTGCAAAAAAAAACATGTGCCTCATATTTCTTTGATGAGCATTCTAACTAGTAACTGTAGAGTTATTTTGAGGCGACGGAGTACTGTTCGAGCGCAGGCGAGTATCATAGGCAAGAAAACTTATACCGGATGTTTTTATTCGGGCTTGCGTAATATTTCAGCGTAAATAAAAAAAAGGCTCATAAAAAATGTCATTAATGCCTAATACAAATTTTCTTTATTATTCCATATAATTTTGCAAATATATATGTTATTACTTTCTTAATTTGTATAAAAATACATGATTGAAATGAATGTAGTCCCCTGTGAGTCACCTCAAATTTGTAGGAGTGGGAAATTTGGACAGCACATTTGAAGCACACCATAGCAGATAGAATCTACTTTTAATTTTTCCTGGTTTATAAGCATCGCTGATACCGGGTCGAAGCCAAATTACTTTCCAGAGCTACATCTACATACTACCTTGGGAGCCACTATATGGGCGTGAGGCAGATTGTGGCGTGTGTTAGGACACCAGCCGTGTACAAATATAAGGGATAAGATTTTTGGAGGTGAGATGGTGACGTGTGTTATGGGAGTGTTTTTAGTGGAGCTCATTTTTTATTTTGGTCGCTTATTATGCGAGGAAAGAACGAGTTATTGCACCTATCTGTTCGGCAATGTACCTCTTATATTCTATCGCTTCTGCTAGCCCTACAAATGTGGTGTGGCGTCATGATAATATTGTGTATGTTGCTCTGAAACTCATCAGTTTTAAATTTCTCAAGCAAGCTAAGCCTAGCATGTTGCTTTCAAGTCTCTAGGGGCTCCCACCTTAATCCCTCTAAAAGTTGCGAGATACAATATGTTTACTTGTAGTAGTTTTTAACAAAGTATGCAGCTTTTCTTAGCCTTTGTTTGAATATTTTTGGTTAAATCTTTATGACCAGGGCCCCAAGTGCGCGCGACCTATTCAAGGTGTGGCCTAACCACAGTAAAGTAGAATCTCTCTTTTACTTTTTCATCCAAAAACCCTCTAATTTTACGCTTAACAAAATCTGGTTTCTTTAATGGTGCGCCGCATACGTTTTTAAATTTATGTTCCCCACGTAATATCAGAAGTTAGGGTAATTCCAAGATATTTTACTGTATATGAAGATTTTAGATTACTAGCATGGTTATGATACTAATAATCAGAAGTGGGTTATTTCGATTCTCGTGTTCTTGTGTCGAAATATGAAATAGGATGTTTTTGAGACTTCGTTGTGAAGCAACTTACCTTTGACTTATCGTAAAAAGTACCAGGGGTAAAACTAATTCAATAAGATAAAATGGGTCTGTGAGTTTTAGACTCTTTGAATTGGTCGAGATTTGGAATTAAGTTAGGTGGAGGGAAAATCCGATGCATGGTTGGTATGTTAGGGGCGTAACTAAACGTCGACTGAAGTTAATTGGTAAAGTTTTGAACAGCTCCGCAGTTTTTAAGGTTAACTCTCAGGGAATCGGCGCCGAAGCTCCGCGTTGTCAGGTATACTCCAAGTTTCTACGGCATGAGAGTTTTTCTCGGGATGTAAACAACGATTTCAGCTCTGCTTCTGACAGCTGCACGCAAGATAAATGACAGGCAAAGCCAAACGGTGTTCTCCGCTCAATTTGAGGTCATGTTTTACTGGAATAACCAATCTGCCAATTTTACGGGTCTTTTGCTAATATTTTTTCAATCAATTCTATTATTTTGTTACAATATGCTATTTTTAATATAATGAGTGAAATTTTCCATGGAAATCATAAAAATTGTTCAATTGGCCAAAAGTCATGCGATACTATATTAATGCTGTACATCTCTCTTACTGTTTAGTGAATTTAAAGTGAAATTACGAATCAGATGTATTGTAATTCCAACAACATGATTATTTAGGAGCCATATACCTCTTTAGCTCAACTCTACGAAGTTTAGCTTTATCTTTTACTACTTAAAAGCATGCCTTCATCAATCTATCGCTTGGATTAATGGTATTACCATTCGGGTTATGTCGCATTCAAATTTTTGTCCATCGTTCACCAGTTTTTTAATTATTGGTACTGTTTCTATCTAACTATCCTCTTCTTACTTTTTTCTTCAACTACTGGTAATTTTTAACCCATAACGTCATTTAGGTTTGTGAGGCCTGCAGATGCAGAGTGACGATGAATTTAGAAGCCAAAGAAAGAGTGGCAGTAATTATATTATTTTGAATGAAAATTCGCAAATTTTTTCCCAAAATTATTTTTATATCATGAGATTATGGAATTTGTTCAACTCCTCGGATTCTGCTCATCCAGAAAATGATTCATGAACTCAAATCCATGTGCTTTTGTCTACATTGCACGTTTCGAATCCTAGATAAAAATGATTTCAAATGCCTGGACTCAAAACTTGGGGAAATTTGTGATATGCGGTCTGCAAATACGGTCTGAAGAGGCGCTTATTATTAAAAGTGTAATTTTTGATTATGCGCTTAATTCGCTTCTTTTGTCCTAAAATCATTTTTCCTATAATCAAATAGGCCCACTAAAAAATTAACTCCTTAAATTTGATCATACAGATCGTAGGCTTGACTTTCTTTCCAAAATAATTACTTACTTTTTGCTTTGATTATAATTTCAATATTAAGTGTGCTAGACTTTCGAGATTTCAAATATTTTATTCGAGGTTTCTTGATTATATTCTAGCAGGGATTCAAGAATATATCGGCTTCATCCCATTTCAACTCATTATAAACAATAGATTAGTGCTTAAATTCCTTGTGACCGAACAGTCACACTACTCGACTTCACAAGAGTCATATTGTCACTTGTTGCAGTACGTCATCCCAGGGTTTAAGGACAAGAGGAGGGGAGTGGAAGATAAAGACACGAAAGAAATAAAAGAGGAATGGAGAGCCAGCCATTATTTCTCAGACGTCACCCAAACCACTCGCGACGAGGCGTTAGGGGAACACCCTACTACGCAGTGCTCCGTCGCCTCACCCGGAGGTGGTCGCATTTCTTGTCGGCGCCGCCGAATCCACAGGGGCGAAGGGGGTGGTTTTAGGCGGCAGGGAAAGGAGAAGAGAAAGGAGAGGTGGAATATTTCGTGAGGAGGCCTCCAGAGAGAAGGAGAGAATTGAAGAGGGAGGACTCGAGGAGAAATTGGAGAGTGAATCGGAGAATAGAAGCGGCTGGTTGGTAAAGAAAATGAGCACTTTTGCGATTGAGTGTGAATTCTCGCAATTGGATGGAGTGTTTCCGGCCGGAGAAATGCCTTCCCGTCCATTCTCCCAAATTTCCCGATACATTCTTCCCTAATCGTTTTACCTTTCCCCTTGTTTTGCGTACTCTTTCAGTCTCATACTCGTATCGAATTCAGGGCTTTTATTAGAAGTAGGCTATTATCAATCACAATTCACTTTTCTCGAAGCCATTATCAAAAGGTTCCATGGTACTGCTTGCCGCTGGGGCGAGAGGCAAGTTTAGATGGTGGCGTTGTAGATTTTGGTAGACAAACACGCCGACGTGGTAGTGCGTAGTGATCTGACCGAACATGGTAACCCGTTTTTTTGAGAGTGGTATTTTTGCAATGTTGTGCTGTTTTTCTTGTGGTTGAAATGTATCCCGCATTTCACGTTAAGTTTAAGTGACTTTTTAAACGTAAAATTTAAATAAAATTGATGTTATTTGTTGTAACTTGGTGTAATTATTTCATATTGGAAGAAAGAAGGGAACAATAACTCAGTGAAATTCCACAAGAGGTGTATAAACACTGTACGACTGGCTTTACTCATTGTACAGTGGTATGTTAATTGCATTTACGGACGTAATTGGTCAAACAGAGTTAATTAACTCTCGTAAAATTTCACCAGGATATTTTTTGTCACTTAACTTCAAGTTACTCTTCAATTTTCAACCTCAAGTTACTCTTCAATTTTCAACCTCAATTTCCCGCAAATTATCAAAGATTTTCATTCCTGCAACAAGCTCAAAACCTCATGATTGATAATTCTTAAGAAATACGATTTACCAGCCACGGTTACCGAGTGTTTCAATGTGTCAGGGATTTATAACCACCAAATCACATATTTTTGTAGCCGACAGATCCATGGGTTGCGGCCGACTGTGGTTAAGGCGGCAGCGAAGGAGGGTTAGTAGAAGAGTAGAAATAATGCGTGGAGTGTACTCCAGAGAGTGAGAGAATGGGAGGTGGAAGGACTCGTGACAAGCCGGGTGGAGAGTAGCTTCTGAGAGGCGAAGAGGGAAAGGAGAGCATTTTAACGAAAGGGTGAAGAGTCTCAGGACTGGGAGGGAGAACTGAAACAGGCACACGAAGGATTAGAGGGTGAGAGAAGGGGGAGGAGGTTGTGGGAGGATGGAAAAGAGGGTGTGGCAGGATGGAGGGTTTTTAAGGGTTAGGGTTCCGGTAAAGCGAGCCACTATCTCTCTCTCTCTTTTCACCACTCAAAACAGATACATCCCAAACGTCTTTTTTCTCTCTCACTCTAGCCCAAGAGTGCTACGAGTAGTCGCGGTTCCTGGTAAGGGATAGGGAGACGAGATAAAAATCGGGCGAAAGTGTAAACAAAGCATTCAGAGATCCCAAGCTCGATTGATTCGCAAACGCAGAGCCTGTTTGGCACGAAAATGTTTCCCCTCGTACATGTCAGCAAAAAAAATGTACACAATAAGAGCCGTCGTGTCGAGCAAAAATGCCAAGGAGTATCTTGGGCCATTGAGTTTTTATTATTCACGATCCTAAATATTACCTCGTTTGTTGACTCTTCTTTTCACTTTGATCCAAAATATCAATAAAAACGTAGGCAAAAGTGCACCTAGATGAATACTTCTGAAATTTAGTTCCAAAGAGTTGTTGTTTTATTCTATAAAAGCTAAGCCTCATTTGTCTATCCCTTATTATTTCGAACCTACTTGAAACATCAATAAATGAGCGTACTATACTGGTGCGTAGAATGTCCCCAAACATATGTTGATTTTTAGAACTGATTACAAAATAGATTAAACAAAATTTTTTTCATGAGAAACCATTTCGTTAGATCCGATATAAAATTGCACCAAACTTTCCTTTCGCTTTAATTGTCAACAATAGAACAGAAGTGGACAGTTTAATACCTTCATATCTAATAATGTCTCCATGTCTTATGAGTTCAAATATGTGTAAAATACTGCTTCGGTGCCATTTTATTCTCTATTGCATCTTTTATAGCGTCAAAAGCAAATACTGTATTTAAGTATTTACATCACGTACCTACGAGATAGACGTGCGCCGTAAATTTTATGAAGAACATCTTAAACAAATTTTCTGCGTACAGTGATTTCACTAGGAGCGAGTGGTTTAAATAAGTCATCTACATGAGGAGATACAGAGGAGAACATTTTTGTCTCATTGTGAACATGACAGTTATATTATTCCGACATCTGGTCACTCGGGAGGGAGCTGGGTAGCCGGCAGAACGGAGACGATCTTTCTCGCATATCCTTGTGTATGACGCGCTCTTAATTTTTTATTCCAGCATCCAGGACAAACACGAGTAGGTATGTAATATACAGAGAATAGCCAAAGTACCATAGCTTACATAAAAATCGCCATCATGTAGAAAAATTAACTCATTTTAAAATAGAAATATAATAAAAAAAAAAGATAATAATGAGATCAGCTTGATTCAATTAATTAATTGTTTCCTACGATACACGAAGTGAATATTATTTTCATACTAATTTTATTGACTTTTGATATAACTTTTGATAAATAAAAAATATGCGTGATGAATAAACTGTAAAAATATTTAGACACCCTGCAAATCATGGATCCCCAGTTGCTCTTGTTCCTCCAGGTTATAGTATTTTTTAAGATCGGTTAAAGATTTTTCATTTAGGGGAGCAGCCGTATACATAGCAAGAATAAATAGAAATATTATACATATAGAACAGAATAGGAAATTGGCTGGATGAGTAACAAATGAACTTGTTTAAAAATGAAAAAAATATCAAAGAAAGAAAATAATGAGGTCAGCTTGTTTCTAATAATTGATTACGAATCAGATTTCTGTTCTGGAGCCTTGTTTATTCACTGGCTCTGGATATGCGTGTGATTTTCTTCTTGTTGGAGGAGTGATAAAGGGTGGAAGGGAAGGCTCAGTGTATAAAACGAAATCCTACCTTATCTCTTTCCTCATCGTTGACTCTTTCATTCTCTTTCCGTCCAATCCCTAAAATCCAAAATCTCATATACCGCCAGTATTTCCTATCCTCTTTACTCATTCCACCTCCGCGTACGACATATACCTACAAAAGCAGTTTTTGCAGTTTTTTGGGAGAAGGGCGAAATTATGCACCCTGACATTCAAATTCTTTGGTTATTCATCATAAGTAAGCAACAGGATACTTTGATGAAAAAGTGATGGAAAGATAGCCGAATAGTACACCTTGGACCCTCCACTGTTAGATTCAATTCCTGAATGAAACAAAATACAAAGTAAATCAGCGACTTTTTCCTTGATTGCCAGCAGTATTCTCTGTACCATCTTGGGAGTATAAAATTGATTTACTCCAATGTAAGCAATCTTCACTTGTATGTATTGTAATATTCACTTCAATTTAAGTAAAGCTTCACTTTAACTCTAGAAGATGAAGAGGAGCAAAAGTCTGTCCTTGACAGGATAACTCTACGCCTCTCAACAATTCGACTTCTTCTCCTCCCACATTTATTGTCCCTCTTAAAATGTTTTACCTCTTGACAGCAAGCCGCTATCGGATAAATTTAGGCAGACGAAGGAGGAAGAAGGGGTGTGGCATGAGAATGAGGCAGTATGGTGACTTCGGAATGATGAGTACACATTGAAAATACTACTCTTCGACAGTGTACAGTATGGTACTCTTGAATAGCAATTGCCTTCATAAAATCTATCAGTATGACGGAATCAAAGTCACATCTCTTGAGCATTCCAGGTAAATCGGTAGTTATACTGCAGCTACTTCCATAGTTGGTCAAAGTTTCTGATATCAGTTTCTCCTCCGTTAAGGCGGGTTTACACATGGAAGACACATCCATGGCAGTAGCTTTGGATGTCGCTTGCAGGGGACACTTCGATTTGTAAGCACGCACTTACATGGCAGTAGGTGTCGTTAGTGCTGGTAATCGATCACGGTTGCTCCTTGCAAGGAAAAGGGTGTGGTTTCTTTTTTTGCCTGCAAGTAGCATATCGATTCTGCGATAAAATTGCATCGCATCCCGTGGAATGTTGGTCACATGACAGCAAACGGAGATTTAACCCTATCACCGCGATAGTCGACAAAAGTCGATCTGCAAATATTTGTGCTTCGCCGCGATGATCAACTTTAGTCCACGACCCTGAAAAAAACTTTCTTTGGCCACGACAAATGCCCGAGGTCTCTCATGCTATATCCCTGAATTTAAACGCAGCAGTGGCGATCTCTGGTGCGGTGTGATTGAACTAAGTGAACGCGTGAAAAATACGAATACAAAGAAAATAATACGAATATGACTTTTGTTTTTTCATTGTAAAATAACATTTTCTAAGAATGCTTGCTGAAAACCAAATGCGCTGTGAAAGGGTTAAAATGTAAAGAACGAGTATCTTAGTAGGAGGACTCAATGTTGCTTATGTTAATTTTCATTTGTAGTTGAAAATATTTTAAATGCTTAAAAATCCCAAATGTAAGCTTTATGACCTATCTCTTATTAGATAATAACATTATTGTTACAATTGATGCATTTGATTCGAAGTAATAATGCAAAAATATAGTAATTCATACAAATTTATTAAACCCAATTATGGCTAAGGGACTTAAATAGCTGTATACAAATGCAATCATCGTAAAACTAAGGTGATTTTTGTTATTTCTATATTAATTTTTTATTTCCGTCATCCACTTTTTTTTTGGGAAAACCCGGAAGTAAGGTGTAAGCAGAATTATGTCCTGTAATTGGCGACACGATTCGAGATATCGCTACACTCGCTATTTCCATAGAAGTCGACTTCCACGTGTAAACCCGCCTTTTCAGGATGCGTATTCATGTCGAAGATCGAACTCTAGAAATGTAGTGCTAAGGTTCAGGTCGAACTTCGACCTGAAGACGCCTCGTGTAATGGAGGAGAAACTTTGGTCACGAACTTTGACCAACGCAGCTGCTCCGAAAGAAGTTCCAGCATGTTTACAAGCCACTGCGGAAGCCTTCGCTCCAACTAATTCGGTAATTAATATGAGCAGTTTGAAAATCAGTGGTCTAAACTTTTCACGCAGCGTAAAATAGCAGAATTTAGGAAAAAAAGTGGAAACAGCTTGGACGATGACACTAAAAAAATTGCAGCAATTTTTTCCGGCCAGAGGAATCAAAATGACGCCCGCGGGTATTCTATATTAACAAGAATATTCAGATCACGTGAGTGTAAGGATGACTTGAAGGACAATGTTTTAACCCCATCGCAACATTTATAGAACTGATAGAAACGAAGAATATGAGATATTCACTTTTTAAGTCGTTGCTACATAAAATACTTTTTCTCACGTGCTAAATTTTACTTCAGCGTAAACAGAGCGAGGAGTTTAGACAATCCGTTGGTATTCAATTTGATTTCGACCTTCCCCTCTTGCTATGTCTTTTACCCTATGCTCTTCATGATTGGTGTCCTAAGGCTAGGGTGGGCCAAAATTTCCAGATGTTTCATATTTTTAGAACTTATTAGGTCTTGAAGTTGGACCGTCAAAATAAGAAATGATGAAGTTTACAGAAGAGTAGAGGAGGAAAGGACCATATGGAACTCCATAGAGCAAAGAAGAAGAAAATGGATTGGACACCCTGAGACGCAATGGGTTTCTGAAGAACATAATTCTGAAGAACTTTCTGAAGAACAGAAAACCCAGGAATAAGTTCACGGACCAAATAAAGAGGAAAGTACATAGGAAGAGATACTAGGAGGTAAGGGAACTAGCATTATATAGGGAAGGGTGGAGAACTGCAGTCAACCAATCTTAGGATTGAACGACCGATAAATGAGGTCTTGAAGCTGAATTTTTTTCCTACTGAAGAAACATAACGTGTACAAATTTGAAGTCAATCACCCCCCGGCAATTCGTACCGCAGGGGTGCCAAACTTTCAATTTTTTAGTGCGAGAATTGGTGTTTTCCTGTCTAATCCGATAAGGGGGGAAGGTTAGCTTTATGTTCTACATCAAGGACGATTGCCTATAGACCAATCGTCCGTGCATATGCAGGTAATCAGCAAGTTGAACTAACCTGCTAATAATAAATGAATGCTACATGAGTTTGGAAAATATCTTGAGCTCATATGGATACCTTTGATCATGGAAAAGCATACGCAACAATGAAAAAGTACCTATCAGTCAGGTGACATTCCTTGATAAAGAAAGAGATAACAAAAAACGCAGTAAAGCTAAGGGTTTAAGAGTTAGATACTATAAACATTTCTTTTCCTGCCCTCTCCTTTCCCCCTCTGCTGTGGAAAATATATATAAAGAGAGACGTTGTGCCGAAAAACACCTGATGATGACGATAAATCGTTGAAACCCGGGTCTTGTTAGATTTGTTAATCCGATACAGATGATATATGTTGATATATTTTCTATGTAATAGGTATATACTTCCTTTATGGAAATTTTACGAGACTAAAATATTAATAATTGCCGTTTATATTACATAAACAATGGTCATAAAAAAATTGGCAGTCCCTGGTGAAGTAGCAGCCCTGATCCTAAATTACTCGATAAACTTCGGTTGACACCCCATACCACACGCTCTTGCAGAGGTTGTTTGGGAAGTACGTGGATGGAGATAAATCTTCACTAGCACGGAAATCTACTGTTTCGTCGAATTCCCTCCTATTTCTGCCCCATCGCCAGCGTACATCCTCTTCCTCCTCTATCCTCGTCACCCCTCACGTACTTCCGGTCTGTCCCGAGCTAATCTGCTCTTCAGACGTATTAGCATAGGGGACAGATGTTAAGCCCGCCGCCGGCTTTAGCCCACTCTCATCGATAGTCGCCATGGGGACCATGGTTTAACATCCTATCGGAATGACGGAACAGTTTAGGTACTCAGTACGCTCCTCATTTCATCCGTACGTCGGATTATCAATGAAAAATCCTTGTATCACGACTAATCAACATCATTATAATCTCAACCAGGGTGTTTTCCTTGTATTCTTTTACGCGATGTCTATGGCCAAAGCGAAGCAAAGTGATGTGTTCTGCCGATTTTCCTCGTTATACGCTTAACTTCAACATTAATTTTCATGAAAATTTTTATGAGTGATATTTACTTTCTCGATTTCGTCTTTCAATGCAATGGGCCTCAAATTACTCACTATTAAGCTCGAAATATTAGACATAAATCTATGCAATAGGAATAAAAAACTTTGTATCATGGTGATCGGTAACGTATATCTAGCACATCGCTGTAAATACTTGGAAAGCCGGAATTAACAATTAGCATAGTTTGAAACCATTCGGTTTCGCTAAAATAAGGGTTGTGAAGGAATGCCCGATTCTTCCTGGGTGATGTTTCCAAGTATCAAGCTCCAGGGACTAAATGATCTAAGCAGTCAAAGTACTTTTAACTGGAATACCATAACTATCAAGACAATAAATTACTTGATATATTTTTGTAAGTACAAATTTACAAATTTGAAAGAGACGCGCATGTTCGTATTACGGTAGAATATCTAAGAAATATGACATGTATGAATGACCAATGGATGCGAACTTGAGATATAAGCTTAAGTTTATCATGTAGAATTTGGTGTACACGCGGAAAATAATGATGTTTGTTGCTAAAAATGGCAAATAATTGATTTACTATTAGCCTTGGTCATACCGATTTGACTCATTGACAGCTTGCCATTTTACTATTACAGCTTCTGTTTTCTATGGCTCCATTTTTCCCATTCGCAATAATTTGCCTTCGCTTTAAGAGGACAATCCTATCTTTTATTCAGACATATTCACCGATAGCGTAACTATATTTTATTCTTTCACAAGGAACGCTATACATGGAAGTATATAACGTGAAAATTTATTTGAGTCCATCAGAAGAAACGCGAGGAAAACTCATCGATGCATGGAGAGCATAAAACTCCAAGCCGGTAGGAGCTTTTAGATAATTTAGGGACGTGAATGTTTTAGAAAAAATATCGAATGCTGCCATTTTTATTTTTTCGCAAAACGAATGTTATTCACACCCTGAATATAGTTTGATGACTTTGTTGTCCTCAGCGTGGTTGTTGGCCGCTCAGTTATATACGCAATTCTATAGGAATAATCTCTACTGTATTGCTAGCGCACAATTTATCCGCCATATGATTTAAGCCAATTAACGATCAGCCAAATTGCAATGAAAAAATATGTAAAATCTTCTTCCAATGATTAGACGAACAGAGCCATATATATGCAGAAGTCCAATTAGTACATTAGATCAATATTCTTACTTCGGATTGCTGGTTGAGATAATAAAGATGTTGATTCATCGTGATAGGAGTGGAAATATTTACATCCATACCGTAGGTTCTTGGAAAATCTAACCAAGAATGTTTTCAATGTGAAAACATTTGGTTCAATTTTTATAGACCTCTCTTGCGCTAAAATGCGTTACAAATAAATTGTATGATTCTACCAATTAATCTAGTTTTCGAGCCATATAAAATTTGTATCACAATCGCAATGAATCTAGTTTTGGAGGAACATTTTATCTGTATAATTTTTGCTATGAATATTCGTTGTGGTTTTGGTGGCACTTTTTTCAAAAGAAATTCATAATTGACAATTCAGCAAAAACGTAAACTTACTCATCATCATAAGGCAATCAAAACGATTCTAGACAAGTGTTTCCCGTATCTAACCATCCTCATTTGATATTTACCGTTCCTTCCCGTTTACTTTTTATTTCGTGGATATGACGGCCGGAAAAATAGAAAAACCCCCCGCCGGAGAGCCCTATCCCA
Source organism: Ceriagrion tenellum (assembly GCA_963169105.1). Taxonomy (NCBI): domain Eukaryota; kingdom Metazoa; phylum Arthropoda; class Insecta; order Odonata; family Coenagrionidae; genus Ceriagrion; species Ceriagrion tenellum. Next base: position 40,632,738 of record OY720634.1, read on the forward strand.
AAATCCACAGGAGGGCAAACTCTTTTAATGTCCCCGTGAAGACATCTGACGCGACTTTTCATAAAGAAGAGCGAGTGGGTCCTTTTGTTTCTTCGCCTTAAAAAAGGGCTTTCGAACGCAAAAAGAGCGTATCATTTTCTTCCCTTTTTTATTTTTTTTTCTGCCCGACTCTCCCGCACCCTGCCACGTGATTATTTTTTTTACTTTTTTTCCCCTGCTGCCTCATTTTTCCCTCAACCTTCCCCCGTCTTCCGACTGGATTATTTACAGGGTTTGCCACACTGAAGTCAAGGCTCTTCTTGCCTCTCTTCCATTATCTCCTCTTTCTTTTTCTCTGCCTACTATTTTAATTTCCTTTCTTCATCCTCGAACCGTTTACGCTCTCTTGAGCCCTTCTCTTGCCCCCCTCTAAGCTGTCCATTATTAAAAGACCCCGCCGAATTTTTGCAAGAGAACTGAACCCCGTGTTCTTAATGTCCCTTCTCCAGAGTACAAGATTCTTTCTCCCCCCGTCTAATATTTGGCAAGGAATCATCTCGGAATCTTCGCTGGTCTTTTTTGTTCACTACTTTCCCGAGAAATTTCTGGCAGTGTTGATATTGTTTTGAAAACTTTCGTTTGTCCTCTTTGGATGTACTTTCATTTCTCCGATTGTTTTCGAGCCAAATAAGAAATTAAAAAGGACTTGGGGTTGGATAAAACGAATCATATTGGGAAGGTGGTTAATTATTGTTCTTTGTAAGTTCGGATAGCAGTTTTTTTCTGATTTACTGTAACAAGCATCTAAATACGACGGCGGAGGCTTGGTGGGTAATTATGACTGAACGTTGAACAATGGGTTAAAATTAACGTTCCCCACGACATACGGCCATTGCCACTTACAGGTGCAGTACTGAAGAGGAATTGCGAAGATTTGCAAAGCCAGGGGGATTGGAGCGGTAATGAGGAGTAAAATAATTAAAATGGCCAAAATAACAAATAAAACAGGGAAATTAAACGCAATTACTGTTGGTATACGGCGGTACAACCTCCAAATATTTATTATTATTTCTTCAAAAATTTTTTTCACAATATATAGTATAAAGATAAAATTGATCTGTTATTTGCTTTCCCTGTAATTATTATAACAATAAGATCATGTAACATATTGGTGGAACAGAATGCTAAAAGTGAATATATGATTAAGGTATGTGAATGTGAATTTTATCAACGCTGAGACTGTCTTCAATATCGACAAAAATAGAACTCCGATATTAGGAAGGTTTTTTGAAGGTTTTAATAAAAATTTTACCTAAATCAGATGTTATTTTCCGTTCACTATCGTGGCAAAATAATTTTGTTAGCGAAGGCAACACTTAAAACCTTAGGAAATGCATCAATTTATCGAAGTTTGCTGCAAATCTTGTGCAAATTCCTTGTATCAAGTGTAAAAAGTTTAATTATTTTCAAGAGGTACTAAAAATTCAGATTATCAGCGATTCTTATTATCCAACATGGTTATTTTGGTTTGATGTACATAATTATTCCCTATGAAGCAATAAATATAATACCCAAAATTGATGACTTGTCCAAAGCTCATTTAACACGGGGCACGTAATTGTACAAACATATGTGCGATCGAACTAGCATTTCTAATCGCTGTGTGTTAAGTCGTGATTTGCAACAACCCATGTGAGACTGCATGGACGTGAGATGGCAAAATAGTCATGGCTCTCATTCACTAACTATTGAACGCCAGATTGAGAAAAGGGTGCAGTTTTCCACTGTACAATTTTGTACCCCGTGTATAATGGGCTTAATTCATTCCTATCGATTAGCGTTAATAGAAGTTGTCCAACGAATTACGCCTGTAACTTTATCTAATAAGGATGCCAATCTTTTTGGACATAACATCTGCATGACCCAAATTGGTTCTTCACTTGAAAAGATCGTTAACAGAGTCATAGTCACTCTATAATATATACTTAGATTACCCTTTAATTATTATTATTATTATTTCATGTGTATTTCATGCATTGTTTTTTATTTGTGTTACATTGGATTAACCTGTTTGTAGATTTTCGCAGGTTTTTCACACTCTCCTTCATGTGTGTTTTACCGCAGTGGAATAATTTCGTCAAGGATATCACCTTCGTATATCCTTACGTTTTTTCCACAAATGTATACATACATCTTCCTTCACATTCATTTCATGTATTTTCTGACAAGGTGTTAAATGGAAGAAGGGACTGCCTTCGTCTCAATCTCGCCCCAATAAAGATGCATTATTATTATTATTTCGATGTCAAAGATCGTGCGTAAATGAAGAAAAACAACCACTGCCGCGGGAGGTTACATTTCATGGAACATAAGCAACTCAAATGCTTTCTTTGGTACAAGTGATTGTGGATCTTCAAGAAAAAAACTCCGACTTCGACGGCTTGAAAGGTGGCATCTGACAATCGATATCTTCACAAAACCAATTTTATTCGAGTATCGCACCACCCCATTCGTCGCAAACAGATTTTTTCCGCTCCTCCTGAGGAGTTGAGAACTTTCATTCCTTTTCTTCTTTGCTCAGGGTCGAAGAGCTTTCCTTTTTGGAAAATGCGGTCGCGCCGAGGGATAGAAAAAAAAAGGCCCGTCCCGTCCCTTTGCCCTCGTCCTCTCTCGCCCTTTGGTTCTCCCCCTCTTCCGAACGTGGGCGTCCGTTCCCTTCCCGAAACTTTCGGTCGAAGTCTTGGATTTCGCCGCTTGGAATTCGGTTAATTGATTTCCGTCCAATGGCGCCACGTCGCCACTGTTGATAAATCGGACCCTCTTATTTTTTGTCGCCCCGCCGACAAGGAAGAGGAGGACTGGCCACACGTTTGCTCGGGTGGTCTCGATCTTTTCCAGCACACAGCGGGACCGCAAAGAGGAACAAAAAAGTTCCCGAAGAAGAAAGGACTTTGAACGTGTTAATGACACGGAATGTTCTGAACCCGGCTACTCTCCCAGAAAACATAGTGAAGCATCGAGCTTGCACTTAGCATCATATACCCTGAAGGGATTGTTTCGTTTTGAAAAAATAGTTTCAATGGACAGGGAATCTAAGAGTTTAAAGAATGAAGTTTAAAGAAAGGACTTTGAACGAGTCAATGACACTGAATGCTCTGAACCCAGTCACACTCCCAAATATCCAGGGAAGCATTGAGCTCGTACTCAGCATCACATACCCTGAAGGGTTTAATTCATTTTGAAAATAATAGCTTCTATGGACAGGGAATCTATACAGCTAGTCACGAAATTTTAAGGAGTCACACATTCATGTTTACATTTTGGAATTCGGTAAAATTCTTAAAAGAGTTTAAAGAATGGAGTTTAAAAAAAGAACTTTTAATCTGTAAATGACACGGAATGTTCTGAATCAGGCCACTCTTCCAGATATCACAGAGAAGTATCGAGCTCGCACTCAGCATCACATAACCTGAAGGGTTTGTTTCGTTTTGAAAAAAAATAGTTTCTCTGGATAAAGAATCTATACAGTTAGAGTCACGAAAGTTTAAGGAGTCACATATTCGTGTCTACTTTTTGGAATTCGGTTAACTTCTTAGAGGAGTTTAAAGAAAGGACTTTTTACGTGTTAATGATACGGAATGTTCTGAACTCAGTCTCTCTTCCAGAAATCGGTAAAATTCTTAAAAGAGCTAAAAGAATGGAGTTTAAAGAAAGAAATTTTAACGTGTTAATGACACGGAATGTTTGGAACCCGGGCACTCTTCCAGAAATCGGTAAAATTCTTAAAGGAGTTAAAAGAATGGAATTTAAAGAAAAGACTTTCACGTGTTAATGACACTGAAAGTTCTGAAGATGATCACTCTCCCAGAAATCACAGAGGAGCATCGAGCTTGCCTTTAGTATCACATTCCCTGAAGGGTTTGTTCCATTTTGAAAAAATATTTTCTAATGACAGGTTATCTCAACAGATAGCGTCACAAAGTTCAAGGAGTCACATATTCGTATTTTTTAGTTCCTACTTTTTGAGGCGATAATCATGCAAGAACATTATGTCAGGTCCTATTTTTAATCACGAGCAAAGGCGTAACAAATTTCATTGCATTGAAGCTTTATCAGGTGCAAGCAAAACCTTGTAAAAAGATACTGAAATATTAAAACTGTTAAAATGAGCCATAGATCTTCGTTACTACTTATAAATTATATAGGCGCTGAAAATTTTCAAATAATTTGTGATAATATCAACAAACTATAAACAATTAGTTGCAGAGGACAATATACTGGAAACAGGGGGATATTTAATGAAGGATAAAGCATCTAAATTACTAGATTTTATCAAGTGGATTTTTGTCTTAATTTACAAGAATGACTCAGTTAAATTTTTTTCCAAAATAGTGTAAATAATGGCAACGTTGACAAAACTCTAATCTGTACCACACAGCAAGGAATCAAATCAAACGAACGGTGTTTATTACTCCTTCAACATCGGTTCAGTAATTGTCGTGTGGTCTCAGAAGTAAAGCGGTGAGAATTAACCGGCAAATATTTTCCTTCATTCGACAGATTGCGGTGACGCGAGGGTTCTTTGGAATGCTAATGGCGACGACATTTCAGGTACCAACTCCTCTCTTTTGCAACGAAATGACCATCGTTTGTAACCGGCGCCGACCGCCAAACGAGACGGTGGAGAGAGCAGTCCGCCCCCTCCTCCTCCGCCAATGTAATGGTTGAATTTTTATTCTTTAGGACGACACCGAATCAGTTGTAATTACGGGGAAATTTGCCTCTCCCTCTTCCCTTTCATGCCAAACCATTCTCCTTCGGGACGAAAGGCTCCGCGCGAAAACACCAAATACCGTGGAAATGACGAATTTCCCGACCCCCGTTCTGCAGTGCATGAAATTAGCGAAATTAGTTCCGGCTCCGTGTATCGTCGCCGCCATGGAGATTGGAGGAGGGAATTCGACCTCCTGCAATTTATCCTGCGAGTGAAGAAACCAATTTCAGATCTCCGGAGGGTTTCGACGAGTCACCAGGATTTCGGAATCGTGAGGTGGGGTGCAGATATCCACCGTAGTCTCGTAAATTTATTGCACGTGATTTTACACTGAGGCTACGAATTGGGAATGCCGCGGAAGGTCACATCAACTGCTTGCTGAATGCCTAATGAATTCGATCTACAAGAGGAATACCTTTACGTACTTTTTAAGAGGATTTGGGAACGAATGAGTGGTTAACTAAACAAATTAATTCCACCACATCACCAGATTAAATCTGTATGTCACCAGATTAAATGTCCATACTGTAAGACCATGGTTCTATCAACTCTTGATTTTAATAGAATTTATAACAGAAGATGCTGGATCCATAAAAAGCGGCGGCTTTAACTCTTAAATTTTTTAAATCTAAAGCTCGCGTTCTTATCCATTTATTCTGTGCAAGCAAAATTTTAAGTTGTTTAAAATATTTTTTCTTAGTTTTCATATGCCTAATCAAAACCTTTAAAAAATTGAACGTCTTACCTCGCATTGGTGGTAAATTCAGGAGGTATGAGAATGAATGACACCCTTATGGTGGTTGATATGATAAAAAAATGCTACGCTAAATTTATTTTACTCTTTTCAAATAGTTTTTTCCTCTCTCCAACGATGTATCACCGTTATTTTAATTGGTTTCCTATAAAGACCCTCAGATTTGACTCCCTACAGGCACGTCCCGAAGTCACGTTTCATGGCGCAAGCGAAATGCGTGCGCACATGACGTGACTGAACATTTTTAGTCGGCGGGGGTTTCGTTGGAGTTCAAACGATTGTGGAAAAAAATACGTACCCTAGGAGAGAGAGACCCTCTTGAGCATTGTGTCCGCTTTTGGTCCATTCTATCCCTTACGGTGGTATCCGTCGTCCTCTACTCTTCTCTTGTACAAGGCCCCGGTCTCATTCCTCATTAGTCCACCTCTTTGCTTCCACCTCAAAAACCCTTTTGGATCCAAAGCTCTCCTTCTTCGCCATTTTACCCCTTCCCATCCCAAAGGGTCTTTTGGGGACACTGTGCCAACCCTATCCGTCGCCGGATGCTCACTGCCACCGCCCTTGGAGGATCCTTCAACCGCCTCTAATCACCATTCCAACCACCCTTCCTCCAGGGCTGAGCGGAAGTCCCATTTCAGTATCCTTAAGCGATGTGATTGCTGCATTGTGAAAGTCGTAATATATCAAGCATGGAATTTCATGAAAAATATAATTCAGCAAAGTTTCGATCTTTATTCTGGCTTACTTATTGAGCATCGTCGGTAAGTCCATATAACATAGGTAACTATATATTAAGTACTAATATTTAATAATGATATACTCAACGAGAGACTAAGCACATTTGGATTACTAATTAATTAATTACGGAGACTCTTATTAACTCTTTTGGCGGTGTCGTTTGTTAGTTGATTCCTGGATAACCAAGCAGAAGGGCCGGGAAATCCTCGAGCTTTACAAAGATATTACCTCTGGTAAACGAAAGAAGAATATTGTACCTATTTTCCATTATCATGGGTAAATAGACGACATTTGACAGCATCAGGTATCAGTCTGCCAAACGAAATTAAAATAGACCACGACGATAAACGTGTTTTACTAATTTTGGCTCGCTTCTGTAGAATAAAACCAGTTATAGTCGGCGAAAGTCTGTACTTTCAGCAAATGGAAAGTACCCCAGCGCAGCGATGGATGTCTTTAACCAGGTATCAGTAAATATAGAAATATAGAATTGAAAACGCGCGTTGCACATTTAATGATATTACACTACGAAACTTTACTGCATTTGATAAAAGTATGGTGTTCGGTATATTTTTGATAATCTCATAACCCAAGCTGACATTGTTCATATACTGCGTTGCCAAGTCGTTATTTCCTTGCATCTTAGTAAATATGCATTTAACAATGATCTTAAATTCATCATCAAATGTTATGCGCCGTAATGTAGTGGCTATTCAAAACTTTTAGTTTTTTATACTTTAGAACTCTCCCCTCTCCTCATCCTCTCTCCATCACTGTCTCCAAGCGTCACGACCCACCGCTTCCTGATCCAGAACTGCTAAGAGGCCATGATGCTCCAAAAATGTGTGCCCATCACTTTGATGATGGAGAAGAATTTATGGAGCGCCTTTCTTGATTCCTACGAGATCAAAGAGAGGAAGGCTTCCCCACTGTGCGGGCAATCTGTGTGGAAGAGTGGAGTGCCTTGTAATTTGTGATATTTTTCCAGCTTCCGGCAGAGAGAAGGAAAAACGTGAGGTAAGAGCAGGGTTGCCAACTATGTTTCTTGGAAGTTCGGATGATTATTTGTGTAATTGACCGACAATTGAGGATATTTGCAACCTTTGGAAAGATGGGCCTTGGAATTGGGGGAAGGGTGGAGAGAAACCTTTCCCCTTGAATTTTTTCATTCGAATTAACTATCAGATAGAGATGATGTGCTGTTAAAACGCATTTCTAGCCATGGTCAAATAGGGAGGGGATCAAAAAGGGGTCATTTGCGCATTTATGGACAGAAGGATAGGTTGGTAATAGAGGTTGGAGAGAAGAGGAGGGAACCATTGGAAAAGCGAATAAGAAAACAAATATTATATTAACCTGAAGTTGGAGTCATATGCTGTAGATCGATTTGACGAATAAAGATAGAAACGGTGAGGTATACAGAAGAATGGAGGAAGAACTAAGCATACAGTGAACACCCATGAAAGAGTAGATGTTGAAGGGTATCGAGCCCATTTCAGCAAAGAACCCAAAAGGAGCATTATGCTGAGCATTTAAAAGTAGGGAAATTCCCCCGAGAAAGCTTGACGCATAAACAAAGATTATACGAGACGTGAGATAGAAGAGTTCTCTGGGCATTAAAACCCAGTAGAATAACGAGAAGAAGAGGGTATTCAATCGAATTCGATTGAATGCCCTCTCAGTGGTCATTCAATCGAATTCAAGCGAATTCGATTGAATGACCACTGATAATGATGATTATGGAAGTAGGATGTTGAGAAACCTGGAGTCATAATTAGCCCACTCTTAATGAAAGGTGCCACATATATCCTATTGGACGATTTAGCGATTCCCCAAATTATACTGTTCTCAGCGTTAAGAACGTTCAGGATAGGTAAAAAAATCGAAAATATCACTTTTCCGCCAAAAAACAATGAATGGGTTACTGAATTCATATAGTACATACAGTAAGTAGTACAAAGAAAGGAAACCGTTTCTTGCAACCCTATTTTACGTTTATAGTATGCCTGCGAACTTGAGTCAAACTGCTCTCAAATATCGAAAAATCTAGATTTTCTGTCATGCAGGTAGAAATAGGAAGGTTACGAAATACGAAAAACGTTAGCCCTGGCTCTAAACCCCCAAGATGTATGAAAGGGATCAGTGTTACCCAAAATTTAGGTTAAAACATCTTCATTAGGAATATTTTTAAGATAAGAAAAGAGTATTCACGAAATAATTTTGACAATGAACTTAATTAGGAAAGCGGCGATTGCAGGGACCATTTTACTATAAGGATAGGTAAGTAGATTGGTGTGGAGAGAATGTGGTGTTGGAAAGATTGCTTGGGAGAGAGAGGACGGGTGGAGAAAAAAAGGCGTCAGCGACAGCCTACTATCAGCGGGAGGCGCCAGAAGTTTTACTGTTTAACGTCCCATCTGACTGATGGAAAGTTACCCTTGCAGTTCTCTCTACATATCACTTTAGCAGATATCAAAAATCCACCGAGAAATTCCAGCCATCGTCGGGATACGAAACAGGATCCGCGGGTTTGGAACCCAAATTTGTATTCTCTACAAAAACTACACATTCGCGCTAAAGAAACATTCTCTCATGACGCATACCGTGTCGTGAGTAAATACATCTACATACTACCCTGCAAGCCGACGCATGGGCAGTTAGGGAAACAACCGTATAATGATGTAAGGGATAAGGTTATGGGAGGTGAAATGGTGACGTGTATTATGGGGGTGCATTTAGGGTTTATTTTTTAAGCTTAGTTTATATTGTAATCGCTTATTGTTCGCGGAAAGAACGAGTTTTTTTACTATCTGTTCGGCAATGCATCTCCCTCATTTTATCGCTTCCGTCAAACCTAGAGATGTAGAGAGGCGTCATTATAATATACTCTGCGTGGCTCTGAAACACACCACAGACACAATAAGTTTTTTTTTGCACATTATGTTTGCCTGAGATTAGGGAACAACCGAATGATTTACTCATTCTCCTTGTTCGGAGTAAAAGTCCTTGAAAAATGGCACGCAAAATAGTCGAAAGCTCGGTCGGTGTGACAAATATTATACTAATCAAGTGGGGATTGAGTTTCCACCAAAAAATCTCCGCATTATTCTGAATTCGAACCAGATTCCTCTTGAGGCATTATTTGGAGAATCAGGGCGAAAAATGAGAGAGAGAGAAAAGGAGCTTTTGCTTCTCCGTGCTCAAGCAGAGGGTACTTAATTTCCGGGAATTTTCACCATGTTATCTTTGGGGTGATGTGCAGCGTATGGGAGGCCACTTTTATTTCTTTTGCGAGGGAAAGGAATCCCATTAATGCCGTCGCGTGTTTATGCATGCACGGGTGCTTGACCTATATGGGGTGAGCTAGCCAGGGATAAGGGCGGTGGGAGTGATGATTCGGACGGAGAGCGGAGAATTTTCATTTAAAACAACGATGCGCAAGAGACTAATTATAAGGCCGCAGACTCCGCCTTAATTGCGGACATATTTCTTCATATAGGGAGATTCTCGGAACAGCTCGGATCTAAATGCAGCTGCTAAGTACTTATGTTCCGAGAAAGTCGTATCCGAGAAACTATTATAATTATTCAAACATGAAAATGAGTTTTCATATGAGTAAAGTTCATTGACCATTAATAACACAGTAAAATGCTCCCTTTTAGTTGTGGTGAATGAAGCATGGAACATGAAAACGATATTACCTTTAATTTCATTCGTGTGAGTGTTAGTACTTATAAAATGTGTTAGATGACTCATATCTTATATGATTTTCTCTATAAGCATTAAAATGTATTTCGTAGTTATGCGCTTAGTGCTAATTTTTCTAAACTCTGGGAAGCTGAGGAAAAGGATAATTCATCCGACCCAAACGTATCACTCGGGCATCTTCAAATGAAAATGGTGAGATGTGATGTACCCTAAAATGCCTGAGGAAGTGTTATAAATGTGTGCAACAGTGCAATGATGCGAAGAATACTTGTATAGTTGAGGACAGAGCGTCTGAATAAAGAGCACAAGATTCAGTGTTGTATATCATCATCAACAGCTGTACACCCCGGAGTGGGCCTGGTATTCCTCTGCTATATGCCTCCATTTTACTCTTCTTCTTGCCTTCTTCTTCCATCTTGCAACTCGCCTTACCTTCAAATATTCTTCACTATCTTGTAGCTATCATTCTCGTGGTCTTTCCTCTTCCTGACCACGTCCATCTTGTTTTACAGTGGTGGTTTAGGGATTCATTGTCCACCCATTCTTTCCATGTATCCCAGCCATGCCAGCCGCAGTTTTTGGAGAAGCTAACGGTATCTTCACCTCCTAATTGTTCATTTATCTCCCAATTAATTTCAGTTATCATTGTCTATCCTATTCTAACTGAACCATAAATTTTCCTCATTATTTTTCTGTCAAATCTCCTCAGGTGTTTCTTCTTAATTCTTGAAAATGACCCACATCTCTGCTCGGCATGTGACAACAGGGCTAATGAGGTCCGTATATATTTTCAGTTTTATTTTTCTTGAAAGTAAGGTTGATTAGGTTGATTTAAGCAATAGTACATCGGCAAAATATACCTCATTGCCTAAGTGCGTGGAGCATCTTTTTCCTATTTACCCTGCCTAACACTTGTCGCCAGTCAATGAAGAGTATATGCAGATCGATACTGTATTAGTAGCAGTTCTCCATTGTTAGTCTTAGTGTGAATACCTAATCAATGACACTACTTTCAGATCTGAAGCAACACTGGTATTAGTCAAGAATGCCTTCGGTGTAATGTTAATTCTTTGAAGGAGAATACTGGTGAAAATTTTACAAACAATATTCAATAACGAGATATCTCTGCAGTTCATACAGTTAAATTTCTCACCATTCTAAAATATTTGGCAATTCAAACTTGTCTTCCATTCTATTGAAAGCTTTTAAAACTTCCAAATGTTAAGGTGCAATTCTCTAATTAGATTTTAGCCTCTATTTTTAATCAGTTCCGCAGTAATTCCATCTTCTCCTGTTCTTCCTTGTCTTTCCCTTTCCTCACTTCCATTTACTCCCTGTATTCATGGAAGGGGCACATCTTATCCTACCCCTTGAAGTCGTATTCGCTCTTCTATCCCAGGAGTTACTTCTTTGTTGGGCAACTCATGGAAATATTCAGCCCATCTTCCTAATATCAGTATTGTGCATAAAAATAATTTTTTGTCATAAAAAATGCCCTAAAAACTTCGATGCTTACAAATTTTGCTACTTATGGATGGCATTTCCGTCGACCTCTCGCAAGATATCGGAATAATATAACAGATCGTATTAGAATTGCATAGCACGTGGTCATTAATATTTTATATTAGCGAATTCGTACTGTATGTAAAGAAATGTCGAGTGAACTATTCTTAGAGCCGTAAATTAAGGAGCGACATCTCATGTTTACTTGTCAAGAAACTGAAATACACAATTTACATGTGTGTTGAACTTCAATATTGATATGCCGAATAGTCTTTCCGAGAAAAGAGTAGAAATCCTTAAAACCTGAATCTTAATGATCTAGCACCTTATTCATGAAGCAACAGAACTCGAAAAAGTCGGAGACAAGATGTCGTTGTCACGAAATAAACTCGAATTTTGAATGGAAATTTATTTGAGTAGTATGCGATTTGTGTTGTGACATTAAAACTCCGGAACATCTGGCCGAGAAGAAATGTTTAAGGAAATGCGATGGTACACACGCGGAGTCGTCTGTGATTGATTATTCTCCTCCATCCTTCCTCGTCACTTCCGCAATTAACCCTCTATGAGAGAGCGAGTCAAATTTGTTACGTTTCAAAATCATTGAAATATCTGATTTCTAAGAGGCTTTTCAAATTAGTTGCTGCGCTAGACAGAATTTTAACGCTTTGGATTAAGTGTGCGAAAAGTTACATCTCTTTAGGCGGTTTAACAAACACTTTGAATACATGGATGTGTGACGCTATTCACTGACGATGGCGTGCATGGTGGAGCTCTGAAATAAACAGTTTCAGCTTTCATATGAAGAAAAATAGTTATGACGGTAATGTTGAAGTATACCTTGTGTAAATATTGTTATGTAATGTATTATTTAAATTGAATATATACAATACAAATTCGTCACATTTTTAAATAAATGTCATTATCAAATTAATTGCAATTTTGTTTTGAAAAATATTTAAATAGCACGTTCAAAAAAACTATTATAGGAGCAGTATTTTTTTCATGCTGATGTTTCATAATTCTGTCCATAGAGGGTTATATAGCGATGTTCATCGCGTTGTTACACGCTTTTAGTTAATTTACTGACTCCAGTGGATCGCTACGACCAATAATGAAGGTGGTTCGCCGTTCGTCGGAGGCCGGTCTAATCAGGAGCTTATTCGTCGGCAGTGGGCGATTTGTAAGAGCCCGTCCGCCCCTCCGTGGCGCCGCTATTGCCTGCCTGTCGATGAATTGGTAACGCTGAGCAGTCCATGATTAAAGGGTTGCTGGCCATTGCTAGTAATCGGGAACCTTGATCGAACGTCTGAGCCCTACGATTAGGAAGACGCGGATCGTAATTATGTCGTCATTCGAGGGAGGTTGGTCATGGATGGTCATGAATGGTCGTCAGCTGAAGATCATGCACGACGCCCGACGGATCGTGGTGGCTTAAGGTCTAAGTGAATCCTCAATGGCTTCGGAGAGAGTGCAGGCTCTCTTAATGGCAACAAGGATTAAAGCCACACAAATAGAAAAGGGAAGATATGGATCACATTTTGGAATTAAAATCTATCATCTTGTTGAAATCAAAACCGGGCCCTCGGGACAAGAAGTAAGTAATCAGCCACCACACCATCAATATCCATGGAAATTTGTTTTCCAGTAATTCTGTCAGTATAAATTTAAATGACGGTTTGGTTTCATTCTCGTGGGTCATTCTACTAAGTTTATTGACTATTTCTAGCATTAGCTGTGCTTTTTGAAGCTATTCTAAATAATATTTCTCTTTCGCGTTAATTTGTGACTTGAAAGAGGTAGTATATTCCAGTTAAAATTTCTTCATATACAGAGCTTTTTATTAATATCCGTCAAATATAACCCGGCCAACCCTATTATTTACAAGTACAAAACAATATGTACGTGATAATGCAGGCTCTCTTAATGGTAACAAGGATTAAAGACACAAAAATAAAGAAGGGAAGATATGGATCACATTTTGGCATCCTAATCTACTCATTTACTGAACTCGGAGCCGGACCCTCGGGACAAGAAGTACTCAGCCACCACATCATTACTATCCGATAGGAATTTGCTCTCTAGTTTTCCTGTCAGTATAAATTTTATTGATTGTATGGGTCCATTCTCGTGTATGATTCTAATAAGTTTCTTGACTATTTCAAGTATAAGTGGTGCTTTTTCGAAGCTATATTCAACTATATTTCTCTTAAGGCAGTTAGAGCAAAATTTCACTTCGCCTAGAAATCAATCAATTTGGTCTCGCTTCAAAGAAAAATATATCACTTTTCCATTAACATATAAAATTTAACCCCTTACCACAATACTTTCCGAGATATTTGACAAAAAATACCAGCCCTTATATATCGGAAATGGTACGTGTATGCACTCCAGAGAGACCTAATATTAAAAAATCAACAGTATGTAGTTTACGTGTTTTATCAAATATTGTTTTTAATTAATCACATTGTCAAGGCAGTAAATTCTTCAGAATCACAATGAACCTTCCATTTTGATGGGGTTTCAAACGTAACGCGTGAAAAACTTGAGTCAAGTTAAAGACTTATTTAGATATGTTCATGTGGTTACTTACAATTTCTGTCATGTAAAATTATATTATTGCACCATTATTAATGCAATATTTAATTCGTGTGTCTCACCGCTGGTGAAATTAAAACATGAATATCGAATATAGTCTCTATTATGATCAGGGAACTATCTCTCTCGCACTACCTTAAACTTGTAACTTCAAAATAGGCAGTTTACCCCAGTCAAAATTACTTCTTACGCTAAATGTCTCATTAATATCCGTCAAACATAGTTCGGCCAACCCCACTATTTTTTAGGTCACAGCAATATGCAAGTAATTATTCTGCGTTGAAATGAGAAAATGAGTAGATGAGCATTTCCTCCTTTTTAGTTTTGACGATTTAACGTAGATTAAATTTCTAAGAAGTTGCGACATTGTAATAATATTTGAATTACTCTTTGAACTATGTTTCATTTTTACAAATTATTGTGCGATATTTCGGCTTGGTGCGAGTCTTATGAGAAAACAGACGTCTCTACATTCCAAACCGCTGGGATAGCTGCTTTCGTGATGCTGTCAAAGATGGTGATAAACAAATAAAGAATGAATGATTCAATCAATCTCCTTCACGTCATGCTATGTTCCCCAGACGAATTCGACACTCCGGCGTCCTTCTCCGATGAGTCAAGTTTCTCAGTCCGCTAAGCCTTAGGGATCTTTCCGCCTTCAATGGATCCCTTTTGTGACGCAGTCCTTGAGGGACTATGACGGCGATGGATCTAATTGCATCCTACGCACTTGGACGCCCGAGGCCAGAGACGTAGAGTGAAAGGAAGTGTGCGAGTCATTGTCCGAAAAGGATTATGGGAGTTGGCGTGGAATAGGAGAAGAGAGGAAAACATACCCAGAAAGAGGCCAGAGAACTGACTACGCAAAAAAAAATGGTCCGGGATCGAATTCCAACTGGAACAGGGATTTTTACTGTAGCATTCTGAATATGTTTGGGTGTTACATGGAGAGCAGAATACAAGTTTTATAATCAGTCTATTGAATTTGACCCTTATGTCCCAAGTAATCCTTGACTGATTTTAATAAGCATTACTACCCTGTAAACCTTTTGTAAAATGTGAAATACTTCTTCAGTGATGGATTTATTTCCAAAATTACCAACCAATGGACAATCTTAAAGAGATTGATGTCATCGTGAAGGGCGAGACAGAGGGGTTTTACCCACACTCTCTTTCTTCTTCCGTTAACTTCCATGGCACTAGCCTTCACTGTACGATTAGATCATGCAACAGGTGCTTCAATATATTTATAAGGTGCTTATTCGTTCGGGTGGGCCAAAAAGTTACTGGCGTAAAATATTTAGGACCTTCTATACGGCAATCGAAATACGGGTCTTTTCCAAGGTTACCGATTTGCGTTAAACGATTGAGGTTTGATATTAAAAACCGGTGTGGTATATTGGAAATCCCTCACCAGTTGAGGCTAACTCGTAGGTAATAGTACATGAAAATATTACGCTAAGTATAGAACTATTGAATTAAGGAGGTCAGACCGTCTAGAACTACCTGGGGCTGAAAACTATCCATAGACTTTGCTCATTAAAAAAACAATTTAATATTTAACGATGTTACTGTGAAAAACTTAAACTACAATTGGTTGGAATCGTGTATGCTTGTAATATGTTATAAACTAAAGCCGGGCCTAAAATTGATATGCGGCCTGAGTAAAATGAGTAAAAATTTAATTACCTCTATTCTGAAAAACCTTAAAATTTCTAGTTAATATGGTATGTTTTTCCCAATAATTTTAATTACAAACACTGCTTAAACAATCAAGAAGAATTTTATTTTCTAAACGTAAGCTTAGCCTACTGCCCGAATACCACCTGAATCACATCTGATGTGACACGAGAATGGCATTAAGCCTTGGTAAGAAAAGTCCTGAACTTTTGTAACATACGGTACAATTGTGTTTCACGAAATGCGTTGGATATACGGGTATCCCAAAAATGCTTAGCTCTTGATCCAAGAGAGGTGTCTTTTGCTAGGACTCAACCGTGTCATGCAAAATTCACGAAAGTAGTTTTCCTCGTAGCTGACGAAGTCCGATGAAAAATGTATAATGCATAGAATGACCGCCTTGCCTCCGGATTGCCGCAGAGTTTTAGGGGAGGGCCAAGAACTTCCCCGGGGCCAGAAGTAAAGTAAGCCGAGAACGATACCCTTCACTTCTTCCCTGCCCAGTTCTCTCTCTTTCTCTCTCTCGTTGGCACCCTCATGCGCTCCGGCGGCTTCAATTGTTTCCGCACCACTAGACACGGCACACCTCCGTTTATTCATGAGAAACGGCGTTTTGCAATGTTAATGATTGTCTCACCGTGACGCTGGAAGCCAAATCGGGAGGTCAGAAAGGAGATTTAGTAACGGGCTTTGTCACTTGTCAATTTTGGTAACCCACTCAACCGCTGCTAGGAGACAACGGTTTTATTACAGATTCAATTGTTTCGTATTGGCTGCCGGCATGATATTTCTTTTCTCGACGTAGTGTGACAAATGGTTGACATTTAGAGACGTATTTCTTCTATCAACGTTTCTGGCACATTTCGATTTCGGTCTTGGTGGGAACGTGAAGGACATACAGAGCGGTAAAAGTATTCACTTGCTGTTTTTCAGACTACTGGGGAAAACGGTAACACTTGCCATGACTATTAGACACTTTGCCTTAGACTACAAAGATGTGAGTCTGCAAATGAGGAGGGAGAATTCAATCGGTTAGGTGATTTGGTGAGGCGACAAAAAACTGAGGTCCTTTACGAAAAATTCAGTTTTACTGGGCGTTTTTAGATTGACCTATGCGTTATTTAATCTTGATATATTACATCAAGTGCTTGATTGTATAATAATGACAGCAAGCTCTTACGTTTGGAAGCATAAATGCAATAACACCACAGTAAATAACCTCAAGAATGCTATATATAAAAACGCAGCAAAGTGTTACAGGGAATGGCAAATATTTCCGTAAAAAGCTACCAAAACATTTTATTCGTAAAGATAGATATGGTAGAAAATTACCCACTTTCTTATTAACATTCCGTTCTCATATACAAGAAGCGCAAAAATTATAGCTTCGAAATTTTTCAGTATTTAGTTTGACAGAGAGATGAGTATCTCCAAAAAGTATACATGATGTGGCCATTTTCGGAAAAAATGAAAACAGTGTGGTAAATTATGCCAATGGATGGTCTCCAAAATTAATCAAGAGGAAGAGTGACATTCATCAAATTTGACTGAATAAACCTTGAATTTGAGAACTCGTTTGCTCGCGTCCTGAGAATGAAGTAATTTGAATTCTGGCGCAGTAAGAGTTAGTATGGCCAAGCGTAATTAGTACTGTCGCCGTTTTCAAGATAATTGGATAATGCCCACTGGGCGGAAAAGTCTAAGCTTGTAGTTTCAAAAAACGAGATTAAAACTTTTTCCTCATTAAATAATCTTAATGAACACCTTTATTCACCCATTGTCGAGAAAAGTGAGAATTCAAACGGAGACGGGTGGAGGCTCATTTCATCAGAATATCAAAATCTTTCCCTCTGCTCTGGCACCATTGAACTTCCAATTTAACGGCAAAGATTTATTTTCCCTCTTCTGACTCCAATTTTATTTCCCAATTCCAAGGAATTTCAAGGATGCTAGTGCGATGATGATTTGACAAATTAAATATTAAAATTATGGAGGGCATATTTCCTGTTCCATGAAATGAGAGCTCAATAATAAATCACTGAAATTCGTCATTCACCATTTGCTGCATTAATCAAAAATTATGACAAAAATGCTTTAAAAAAGTGTTGCCGAAAGAAGTCGCTTAACCAACAAATTTTCATCCTCCTGTAAATATAAATACATATAAAACTCCACATTTATTGCTTAAACACAATGAGAGAGCTTAAATAACTTTTTTCTGAACTTAAGGGAAACCCTGGATGAATTCTGAATTCATTTTGCGCCGGCAAAAAATGCAGAATACATGTACGTCATTTAAAATTCGACTCTTACCAGAGTTTTCCTTTAGGAGATCAAACAATAAACATTATTTGGTGGTTTATTTCAAAATGAATTACAGATGTTTAAAAATTTTATCACCAAGGGAGACATCACTTTTGCTTTTTCGATTTCATTGGCTTTAGCCTAGTCTGAACGGAGTGTTGAACTTGTAGTTATCATCTGAGTACGTGAAAGAAGGGATCCAAAAATTTCCTCTCGTGAGAGATTGTACTCGTAAGAAATTAATGGCAGTTGTAAAGTAGCGTGAAATTAAATGAAAACCTCATGCTATTATCACAATTTTCTTTGTTCCTTTAAATATTGGTTTCTCGAAACAACACCAAAAAATCGGTGTCCCAGCTAAATAATTTTAATTCATTTTCGCGTTACTTTGCCACTGCCATAAGCCTCTTACAAGTTGTTTTTCAATATTAAAGCAGCAACCATGTATAATACTATATTATCATATATTTCTGTGTATGCAGCTCTGGGCATATCTCTGTATTCTACAATTCCCCCCCTTCGTTGGGGGAACCTGTAGCTCCCCCAACGGAGAGAAATGTCGTCCAAAAATGGTTGATATTGAGCGTTAAGGTACTTTACAACTTCCATAATTCCCTCATAGGCAGAATTCCAAACTCCAAGCTACAGACATATGTTGTGCCTTTAGATTTCTTTATATTCTCTAAGTCTCATGATTTTAACAGCTCCTCTGTGGGAGAAAATGTCGTCAAAAAGGGTAGATTTTGAGCGCGAAGGCATTTTTGTTAGCTCCAATAGGCAATAGAGTCGATTATTCACTTATACTGCTTTCAAAAAATATTATTTTACTCCATTAATTTAGTATAACTTCTCTAAATTATGAGACTTTTACTCCTTTGTACAATTTTCTCGAATCGAAAACAAGTTATTGAGAGGAAAAAATTGTTGACTTCAATTTCAAAGTGTTGACTTGAAGTTGGGAAGAAATGTAAAAAGGCACAAAAGAAACGTTTTCCATTGTGCGATTTTAGTATCGATCCGGTCTTACCATTAAGTCTTGGGCTATTTTAGATAGGGTAAGCATGAACAGTGCCAAAAAATTGCCCGCGCCATCTTGGGCTTCCGCGAAAAAGTGAGGATGTATATAATTTTTAAAATCATTGAATGGCCAATGCATTAAAATATGTTGCAAAAAATAGATTTGATTAATAATTGACATGCGACGAATTCATTTTTTATTTGAATTTGACTTGGAATGGCCTAGTGTAGAATTCAAACCATCGGTTGGGACGTAAGACTGTGAGTTGCTTGGAACCTTTCGTTGATATTAAGCTAACTGTGATGTCAGATTGCTCTGCACCAAAAAATATAACCTTTACCATCCTATTGGCCCATTCTCATTGGTGCAAATTATCTCAGATGCCTTTTTTTACCAAAATGACTAACCAATTAACGAACCAATGGACATATGTAATCCGGAGAATTAGGTTTTAACTTAAAATTCAGGTAATCCTCTTAGCCTCTTTTACTTTGATTACCATATCTTGTGGAATATACATGAAATCATGTGGAATTAAGCTAGTATTTATCTAAATTATGATTGGGCAGGCACCATCGACCGTTTTCTTTAACTGTACATGTTTGACCAAAGCCGAAGTAAAGGTCAGGAATGAGAGGAGGACTGGCTTAAGGTCTTTGTCATTCTAAACTAGGTTCCCGGGTTTTATTTCTCATTTTGAATCTCTCTTTCGAGTGATGGAAAACTTGTGATCGAAACAAGAATGGTTGCAAAATGTTATCTCAGACTAAAACCATACCCAGATGGCCAATTAATGGGGGTTAGGGGGAAGAAGGCATAAGTGGATGAAAATGGTTTGCATAAATAGCGGATATTTCACTTGGAAATACGCTACCCTGTTTTAAGTAAGAATCGACCATGGTACCTACATCGAAAATCATCTTCAGTAATCTCCAATCATTGAATATACTAATGATATGGTACGAAGTCACTCGCACGGTTGCGTACACACTAGGGGGAATAAACATCGCCATGAATAAATCATATGACTTGAGCGGGATTCGAACCCGGACCTCCTATTTTCCGGTCATGTGTGTCAGCCAGTAATAGAAATGGCTGACTGGCTAACTCTACAGCTAACTCGGTGTAACTGGCTACCAAAAGTGACCGGCAATCGGGAGGGTTCGAATCCCGGTTAAGACAAAAGATTATTTCATGGCGAATTTCAACCCTTGGTATCTTCAGTAACTGTGTTTTCAAAAAATAAAAGGGTGAGGAATCCTGCTCGGTGAAAGCTAGGAAATTCAGCAAAGAAACGTTATATATTTCTTGAATTTATTGTATTACGGCCGGTTTCATCAAATAGTTGTCATCTTTTGACATAAATAATCGTATTTTAAGTGACTTCATTCAGGATAGGAGATTTAATTACGAATGATTTGCAATGAAGTAGAAAATTGAAAATATGATCTTGTGGATTACATCATTACATCTCCAATGATCTCTGCATATTGCTATTTTTAAGCTCTGAGTAAATAATAGGTACGCACAATTGTGACTAAACTGATAGCTTTGAAATTCCGTCTGGGAAAGGAAAAAAAAAACTCATGTAAATTCGCCATGGAAAGGTATCAGTTACGAAAAATTTCTGACTATTTTATTGAGACAGTCTGTAAGTACTTTTAGGCCATGACCACTCTGCAAAGAGATGTCAGAAAAGGCACGAACAGGAAATGTATGCAGTTGTATGCAATGAACGCATTAAATTGCATTTGGAACGCGTAATTAGGGGTTTCGCATTTGCCGTATCCTTCAACGGTCTCAATTTCCCGTCATATCCCTCACTCTTCTGGGACTGCCACAGGGAAGTATTATCACAGGATCCGGCGCAAAAGAGCAAAATGGAAAGCATAAATCTAAATGAATAAGTCGAAAATAAATAATCTCGATAGTCATTTTACAATTGAAACGTTGGAGCACATAATGTGGGGAGTGGAAAACGTAACTCGGGCACGCAATATTCTCTCAATATGGTCGTCACGATTGAAGTTGATGAAGAGGGCATTACGTCACCAAATGTTGCCTGGCAACCGAAATACAACCCTATTGGTTGTCCCTGCTCTTTCATTACATTCCTCTCAATCGCAGACGGAATTGACTAATTAGCGGATGTGTTGCAAGAATATCCATCGTCCGTTTGAACTTTAAGGCAGGTAACTCTTGAAAAATATATTGGCTACTGAGTGATATGGATTCTACTTGATTTTACCGATGTTTTCGCCGGGAAAGCGGATCATTATTTATTTACATAAATAATTAATATATGTTCGGAGAATGCATATTAAAGAAGGAACTACTTGCCGATGTCTAGTAAGTTATCAATGAAAAACAGTGTAAAATTGAAAAATCAGTGCGTCAGTACGTTAGTGCTAAAGGAAAATACACTCAAAATAAGAATAGCACGCGACTACATACATACAAAGGAAAGAAGGAAGATAAATACGCAGCTTCCAAAAACTAATCTCGCCTTGTTTAAGAGATCCTTTGTTTATTTGAGCCCTTATGTTTTCAACACCCTATCTGAATATATCAAAAGTTTGAAAATAAGGAAGAAAATTTTAAAATCAACAAAGGAATGGGTATTGGCGCAAAGCAATATTGATTTTTATTGATCAATATTGATATATATATATATATATATATATATATATATATATATATATATATATATATATATATATATATATATATATATATATATATATATATATGTGTGTGTGTGTGTGTGTGTGTGCATTTGTTTAATGAATATGATAATATAAATTTTTATTTCATGCCAGCAATGGATTCCATTTACGGATGGCAGTTTCCGTACAGGTCTGTAACCTTTGAGGCTGTCAAAAGCTCTTTGATATTTGTACACAATATTGTACTAAAACTGTCAGTATTAAATTGTTCTTATTCTTAAAATTGGGGTTAAGAAAGATGGCGAACAGGCCACGCCCACGTTACAACTTCTAGCATTGGCCACCATAGCAAGCGCCCTCTCCGTCAACCTCTATCGTCCCACCCGAAGTACGGAGTACTCGTCTTTTAGTGTTCTGTAAATGGCACATAAGTAGAGATCTAGTGTACCTTTCCTCTAGGGTGGGACCCCTGTGGACCCTTTGACGTCTTCCACGAAGAGCAGGAGTCGGCTATCCTCTCAGTCAAATCTTCCACAATCTCACATAAGACCTTACCCTTTCCCACTTTCCCTTAATTACTTAAATGACCTCATTTATCCGTCACTTCCCGCAACAACCAAGCAACAAGCCATAAACCGCATTTAAATAAATAAAAACGGCCCCCGACTCTGGGCTCCACCCACTCGAATAGGCATTGCATACGCTGGGTACTTATGAATTAGTAACTCCGAGCCTACGAGAAAAACATCTCCACTCGGTTTCCGCGTAGAAACCACTTAAAAGCCCAGTTTTATGTCTAGTTAATGTTTACCCCGAGATAAGATAACCTTTTCATAAACTTGATGTAAACTTAGAGTACGGGTTTTAGAAATGACGACGGTTGTTGCGACGAGGACTATTTCATCAGAAATAGTAAAATTAGGCTACGTGGTGTATATTGAGCGCTGATAGAATACTAATCTAAAAGGCTAATGCCAACGCTGGATTTCTCTTCAAAATTCTCCCTCTGTCCACGTAAGCCTTCCCTTACAATCTACCCACTATTTCTTTATGGCGAAATAATTTTAGCTCTCTGTCGCCTCCTCAGTTAATCCGCCCGCCTTTCATAAAAGAAAACAAAAATAAAATGATAACGACAAAATTCACTCACGGATCCGTTCATTCGGATAGATATTTAATACGCTACTTATAAAAAATAAGCTCCGTACAATATGTAGGTAATATATAGCACATATGAGTGTTTCAAAACTCTGTGGGTGCAGAAGAGCGTGGTTATATTTATAATGTTTTAATTTACACCGAAGGCGGGTGGAATGATAATGGACGGAAAGGCGCGTGGAACGTTAAACAGGACGGGATCAAGGCTACTGGAATCGCCTGGCGGATGAAAGCTTCACTTCCCCCTGGGGAAGTTTAAATCCTCAGGGGGCGCTGTCTGTGAAAATTTCGCGTGGGTAAAGTTTTGCTATCATCGCGTGTCGTTCACTTCATTCACATCAGAAAAGGCTTCCTATCTTTGAACTAGAGTAAAAGCATGAAAAATATGGTAACCAACAATTTTCTTATAACTACCAAGGTCTTCCACCGCCACCGAAAATTAAAGGCGTCCTCTTGGCCTGAGATGGTATAGGACTTAATCTCAATTCTAGTTGCTTCTTAAGGACTTCTATTTTTGCCATCTTCGATGGTTACCTGTATGACTTTAACATTAATGTAGCATCATGCTAGTAGTTCACGCCATACTAAATCTCTAGGTCTAACAGAAGCGATATAATTAGAGAGATACGTTGCCGAAAAGATAGGTACAAAAACTCGTTCTTTCCGCGCACAATAGGCGACCACAATAAAAAGTGAGCTCCTCTAAATACACTCCCGCTATGCATGTTACCATTTCACCTCCCAAAACCTTACATCTTTACACGGCTGGTGACCTAACACCCCCCGCCACACACCCATGCGGTGGCTCGCAGGGTATAATATAGATGTAGATGGATGTAGCGTATATCCTACAAATATTCCTCAAATCCTCATTCAGAATCAGGAGGACTTGTAGTATTTTGAGGATTAGTCAAGCAGAAAACCCGCAATTCAATGTCCGATCTTGGTGGAATTTTACAAGCAACAATTTCTTCATGCGTTTAATTACAGTAAGAATTTCGAATCTTCACACACCAATGTCATGCTGGATATCTCATTGAAACAGCGTGAGCAAGAACTGCTTTCCAATTTACTTGCGTCAGAACACAGTCGCAATGAGAGTTTCGTCAATGCTCATTTTAAAAAAATTGTCGTTTTATAATTTTTTAACAGTTTAATATAAATTATAAATTCTCTTTCGTAATTTACCTTGAATTTAGCTTTTGAGCAGCAGCAAAGTTTACCGGTTTAACCTTGATTATGACTCACTGTCGACACCTTAGCAACTACAAATTTAGTGAATACAAGTTAACAATACATCAAGACGATGAAGTTAGCATATATATCCATGGCCCAGTACATGCACTTAGGTATCCCCGTCGCACCAACACTTCACCGCGTCGCCTGGGCGTTGCTTTCTGCTCGCCGCGCCCGTAATGCCATCCCAAAACTGAAGTGTAGAGTCAAGACCCATCAAAACACGTGAATAAACCATGCCAGCCTCTGCACGTCCACTTAATCCGAGTCGCAGAGCTTGAAAACGTGCTGAACTCATCCTCGTGAATTGAGTTTGGTCCCTCTCTCGAGTGGCTGGGATCGGGATATGTAAAAAAATTCCGCATTATTTTTTTCTTGCATTAGTGGCACTCGGAGAAAAAAGCGTCTTCCATTAATTTACGTCAACGAAAACCCATAAATTATTCTACTTTTTTTTTGAATTCCCCATTTCAAATCACGCAAGCTTAATGGTGAGAATAAGTGTCACGTAATGTGGCAGAAACTTTTTTAAATATGTAAAGGCTACATGTATTTTCTGAAAAAAATGACGCATATTTATCCATGATTTATGAAAATGAAGCAAAAAAATAGCCTTCAGCGTGAATGCCGTTTTACAGCGAAGGGGAGAGATCATCGAAGAGTACTTGATGTTTATTATAAAGAAGTTGATACTTTCATACTGGGTGCGGTATTACAACTTCCTTTTTTTTAAATGCAATAACATCCATTTTATGAATCAGATATTTTTTATTTTTTTATAATGTAGGTACATATCTAAAGTATTTTTTTACACAGTTAGGAAAATCATATCAGGTAGATGACGCCCACCATTGTCCATACACTGAATAAGCCGATTTCTGGCGTTTTTCATGACCCATACCAGCATAGCAGCGGATATGTTGGCAACTTCTGCCCTGATGTTGGCCTTCAGGTCTTGTCCTGTTCTTGTCATTGGACGGTTATTTATGAAATGCTGTGTTTATGTCAACCGTCCAAGGACCCTAAAAGACCTGAAGGCCAACATCCGGGCAGAAATTGCCAACATACCCGCTGCTATGCTGGTAAGGGTAATGAAAAACGCCTGAAATCGGCTTATTCAGTATATGGACAATAGGAGGCGTCACCTTCCTGATATGGTTTTCATAACTGTGTAAAAAAAACTTTAGATATGTACCTACATCATAAAAAAATTAAAAAATTTCTGACTTATAAAATGGATTTTATTGCGTTTTGAAAAAAGGAAGTTATTATGCCGGACCCGGTATCTTTATCTACATCTTCTTTTACACATTCCATCCAGAGTCTACCCTGAAAAAGTATCTGGGCCAGTTCTTTTCTTTGTCATATTGCATTTTCCTCAAACTGTCTGATACATATAAATTGCTTGGGTTCAGCGGGACATACCATGAACGTCTATCCCAGATATGTATCCAGGTCAGACTTCAATCTCTATCAACTGGCCTACCTCATTTTCTGAAAAAGTTAATACGGTAATAATATGAAGGCTCAGCCCTGTCAGTTTTTCACCTTTATGCAAATATAATTAGTAATTTAATCCTAGACACTTAAGAGATGTGACAGTAACCTCACAACATCAAATCCGTGCAAAAAAATAATAAATATGAAGCTACTGTCAGAAAATTCGTCAGGTAATCCGCATTTTATTGCTCGGTCAGCTCTTTCCAAGAGCTAAAAAAAATTGCAGAGAATATTGGTGACCATATACATAAGCAAAACAATTCGGCCTGGACCGGAAATTGAACCACGGACCTTTGGTTTGCCGGACCAATGCGCAGCCCACTACGCTATGCAGACTTCCTAATTATTATGGCAATTTTGGTGGATACATGGAAACTAGATCTTAGCCTAATTCGATATTTCTTATGCCATCGGACCCAAATGAAGTTAAAAAAAATATTCTTACTTTTGATAATAAATGGTCAGTGGGATATGTGGGATAAGATCTAGCCTAAGATCTACTTCCCCTGTATCCACCAAAATTGCCATTAGAATTAGGAAGCCTGGATAGCGTAGTGGTCTGCGCATTGGTCCGGCAAATCAAAGATCCGTGGTTCGATTCCCGGTCCAGGCCGAATTTTTCTCATGGCAATTTCCTCTTAAAAAAAATTCACCCGCCATGTTTGAACTTCAAATGGCTAAGCACGGCATAAGTGCTGGTGAAGGATACTGACTCTTGGTTGTGGCTTCTTTGACGTCCTCTTCTCCCTTACGTGGCCATCTTTGATGGACCGCAAGGGCCTAAGATCTAGTTGCCTTGTATCCACCAAATTGCCATGAGAATTAGGAAGCCTGGATAGCATAGTAGTCTGCGCATTGGTCCGGCCAACCGAAGGTCCGTGGTTCGATTCCCAGTTCAAGCCGATTTTTTCTCATGGCAATTTCTTCTTAAAAAAAAAATTCACCCGCCATGTTTGAATTTCATATACATAAGCATCTCTAAACTTAAGAACTCGCTTTCGACCCGTTTTCATTTTCCCACCAGCAGTTTGAAATGATTTAGAAAAAATAGTAGTCACAGAAAATTGTTTCAGGGCATAAATTTAAATAAAGTGGAGCTATATGGTCATAATTCAATTCATCAAAAAATATACCAGGCCGGAGAAAGCAAAGGAGTTCTTTAGCATTATTTTGTGGGGTTTTGTGGAGCTCTGGAAGCTTCGCAAAGTGCTGAAGGGCGTGTCCGTCCAAACGCCGTCCATGCAGAGGGCTAACACCTGCCGGCGCTCTCCCCTTTCGTCTTTAAGTTTCGCATTATTTAGCCCCCGCGATATGCGTGCTCAGGGCCGAGGGTTATCGGATTTGCCCACTCCCCCCTCTTTTGTAAGCTTCTCTACATATCTCCTCCTTTCATTCACATCCCTTTCTCGCAGTCTTCCGTCTCTCCCCGTCCGTATTATGCGAGTCCACAAACCCGCGAACGCCGTGGACAGCGACGGGTAAGGGAATGCATGGAGTTACTCTCCCTCATTTCCTCTGATAATGGAATGGAATCAAGGAATTCACTCTCGTCACCAATAATGGATTCAAAATCGATTCGATAGTTCGAATCCAAATATTTATTACATTATATGTAATAATATTATTTCAATATATCATCCCGGGAAATTTTCAGTGAAATTAGTCATGCTGTACCGGTGATTTAACTGAATTTAGTTAAAAAGAGTTCTGTTCTTTATTTTATGCCGTTCTGTGGATGCTCAGCTTCCGTTTTTCTTTATTTTTTTGGCACTCAAAATTATTAGAGGCACGAATTGCAGTCACAGGGCCATATGTGTTGCATGATGCATTTATTTGTGGATTCTTTTTTATTTGCGTGGAAGGAAGTATGGTCGGTGTTGCTAGTTTTTTTCCGCATTGATATGAATTTGTTCAAACTTAATGTTTTAAAAGCTTTGAATTCCACTTTTGACCGGTTATGATATCGGAATTGTGAAATGTTAACTATGATGATTCATGAAAATTGGATGTTGTCAATGTGTATGGTATGAGCGTGCGATTATTCACGAAGCATATAAAGCGCAGAATTCATATGTATATATTAAATAATTATTCTTTTCTAATTAAGATGTTGTATACCTGAGAAGTTTTATAAATATATACTTGCATGACTTTTTTGTGAATATTCCATGAAATTATCACCTCATGGGTATTGAAAGGTTACGGTAATAAACGAAGCTATAATTATTTCTCCCACCCCAAAAACAGACACTTATTCAATTGAGCATTCAAACTTCATCGTTGAAGTTCTCATCATATTTTCACATTTATTTCCTTTTTCAGTCCATATCAGTATGTTTATATAGTTAATCGTGGATACGACTGAACCATGGGTAATAGGCGCCATTATTAGTAGCATAATAAAATCAATATTTGATTATTGCTTTCTTTGGGAAGAAATATTTAATCAGTTTTTTAACCGGAGAGATTTTATTTACGGGTTGAGTTTTCCGGTGAATTTTGAAAAAAATGATAACGGTCATTGTTGAAATTCAGGGTCCATTGAAATATCCCGATTGAATAAAAAAATCATGGGTAAATATTATTTGAGTATAAATAACTGGTTATTACATTTTAGTGATTTTGTGGGTGGAAGCGAATAAATACGTTTATTTTGTGTATGGATATTTCATAATGAAGCAATATTGATTCTATCAGTATTATTTGTTTTTTTAACCACTAATTTTTTCAATATTAACCATTGCAAAGTCTTAATCATCATCGAATGAAAATATAAAAATTAGAAGAAAATTTGAACTGTTACCTAACCAAGCAGAGTAATTTTTGTGTATATTCTCAATTTTCTCTATATGCTGGAAGTAAAACCGTTGTTGGGGCAATCTTGTTTCACCTTTTTTGCAATGGGAAAATTGAAACAACTAATGGTTGATAACCATACTCTTTTTTAATAAGAGCATAAAGTCTCGGTTTTAGACTTTAACGCTTTAAAAGATGCAGTTCTTAAATGAGTCTCCCATTGAAATCTACTGCCTTAATGACAATTCCTGAGTCGGACATGGAAACATTGGCTTACTTGGCACCCTAAACTCTGACGGAAACCCCAGAAAAGTTCTTCCAATTGAATGATAATTTATTTGCATGCTGCAAATAGTTCACTCTTATAATGAATACCAAGTGTTTATTCGATATCTGAAATCACGAAATTTGAATCATTTGGATAATAGATTACAAAAAGTAATAAAAATTGATTGAGACGAACAGATTGTAGGGGAACGCGAATTATTATTTAATTCTAGTGGATTTACTTACCATAGAATTCCATTTTTTCTTCCATCTGTTCGCGATTATCACTTGATTATCACTGCTACCTAATACCTACAGCCCTGCTGAACGTATTAGTTAGGGCACCTTGTCCAAGTACGCTTAAAGGCTTAATGTGATCGGTGTGCTCATATTGAGCGGTTGAAGGCAACAGATGACACATCAAATACTGGATCATTTACAAACAATAATTATCAATACTTAACAAACAACACTTATCATTATTTGTTCAGTTTTGATTTTTGACAGTTACTTATCAGTTCTTCAGTTTTGACGATCAAACCACAACCACAAACCTAAGGCTGATGCGGGAATGCAGTGGGTGAATTGTAAAACTCATGCATTACCTGCTACACCTTTAAAAATCCACCCCTTTGTATTAATATATATTCAATTATACGTGAACATTAAAAAAATTCGTTTAAAAAAAATAAAAAATAAATGTCATAGTGATAATCCCGTAACATTTAATTTGTAACCAATCAGAAGACTAGCTCACACCATTAGTAGACTGCGCTGCATAAGGGCTGCAAATACAAATATTTAAGCAAACGTACTGCAAAATTTAGTAATTTTGGCCTGTATTATATAAAAATAATCTTAAGCAAGGTTGATAGAAAGCTTTTTGCCATCAGAGGAACATCTATTAGCAAATATCAACAAAAAATCAGATGACTAACGAAATGATTTGAAAGGTACTTTACGAATCAATGATTACTTTTCAAAAAAGTTTCACGCAAAAGTAAACTAATACTAAGTTTTCCCGCTATAAATTTTTAAGATGCGGAATTTTGAATTCCATTTCTGATAATTAAAACCGTCAACCGTTTTATAACGCAATGGCTGCTCCGGAAAAATTCTAATAAACCGATAAAAAGTGGCTCATGTATTCTGTCGGAAAAGATGTATTTTAAGATGGGCTATACTCTGCAATAATCGTGAACAAGGGAGATGGAAAGATTTTTTTCATCAGAGGAACATCAATCAGCTAATATCAATTTAAAACCATATAAATGACGAAATTATTTGAAATGTACTAATAGAATCTATGATTACAAAAAAAAGGTTTCCTGCAAAAGTAAACTAAATGCTTAGTTCTCCCGTAGCAAATCTTCAAGATGCAGAATTGTGAATTTCATTACATAGATACCGGGCAGAACGGGAAGAAGCATAGATCTATTCCACCGACTCAATGCACATGTCCTTCTAACGTTAGAGATTAGAGGGATTTCAATGCATTACACTGTTGCCCTGCTCAATATATTAATGTCGTGGTGATGCTAAAGTACTTGTAGGTAATGACATACTTTACAATTTAATTCTACTGTCTCCGTGATTTCAACTGGGAATTCAGTTGAGAGTGTAATTTCCAACGCACGCGGTGTTAAAATTTCCTGCTTCCTGGAATACGACATTAATTTTCCAACCTGCGCCGCTAAGTTCCCCTCGTGCCTTCAGATGGCAATCTCATTTCAAGCAGCACACGGTATGGTTATTGAGCGGAGATATCAAGAAATGTCAGTAACTATGATAGACCTCTCCTCTCCCTCGCCTAGGTGTGAAGGGTATTCAACGCGAAATTACGACCAAAGAATCCTCAGGTATTAAAGCAAAAGGATAGGACAACGCAGGAGTTGAGAAGGAGAAGAGCTAGGATAATATCTTTCATTAGCCAGACATGTCAGGAATGACTAATAAGGCTCATATTTGATAATGGAAGCATTTTCTGATTTTTCAAAAAGTATTATAAATATATACAACCTTACCGGGGGATAAATCATACGTAAGAATTTCTACATCGAGGCAATGTCCAACAGATTTCCTCAACAAAAAGCCTACAATATTACTAATAAAGGAATAATTATTGCTCAATATTTTCAATAGCAATCTCACATTTTAATATAGAAGCATTTATAAAATATATATAATTGCCTAAAAGGTATTTTTTATGACCAGGTAGATGTGTTTTTTCTCCCAAAATCGTCATTACAGCTAAAAACAAGCAAATTTAAACATATTTGTAATTTTATTTTAAAATCTCGGTCTTTTTATTCAGTTATTAGTGCCAGTGATGAAGTAAAGATAGAGACCACATATGGCGCGTTATATGATGGATATACCTGCCGGATACAAAATGATAAAGTTATGATCAGCAAATAACATCAGTCTTTAAATAAAAAAAATCTATTCAATAGGCTTAATCAGCGTCATCATCATAATTTGTTCAGCATTCTTGGATTAAAAAAAAGATGAAAAACAGCTATTTGACCACAGAACGGAAAACCAATTATTGATTGAATGGTGACGTGGAGGAAAAAAGCAGTAAATGACGAAAAAGAAATATTTTGCGACAAAAAGTTTTTTCCCATAATTTTACAGATATGGATTAATGAAAATACGACGGAAGGATTTAAACAGAGTCATTGAAGTTACTATTTAGACGGCTTTATACATAGATTATATTTTTTTAATTAGGTGGAAATGAAAAAAATTGCATCAAAACCAATATTTTGTGGAGCCTGCTTCAGATATCTTCAATAGGAATAGCCAAGAATAGAGTTGAAATCATTGATAGAGTAAGAGCTCCATTTAAATGGACTGCCACGCGGCTAGTCGACAGAAAATTAAATCCATATCAAGGCATCTCCAGGTCGAAAAAAAACACACAACGATGCATCGCATTATCAGTCGATGTATACTTTTGTTCTCTAACAATCGACCACATCAATAATGATGGGAAGTAATTACGTCGATTATGACTTTGGTGAGCGGTCTACTTGTAAATTAATTCAGATTGAATTTCCTCGTAATGAATTGATGAATAATTAGTGATTGCTTGATTCAAATCAAGCCTCATAATAAAATAAACATTTTATTACGTCGTTAATTAATGCAAATGATTTTAAATTAACAATGGAGGAGTATTATTTTAGCGGTCACCAAGCTGATTTTTTACACATTCAAATTTGTCAATAAATTCATTTCACTTTGTGAATCTTAAAACATGCTAGAACAGCCGATTGTGATTACGTAGAAGAGAAAATGATATGAAATTGCGCTATTCTTGCAGTTTTATTTGTAAATTGTTGAATAAAATTTATTTGGTGACACAGGATCAAAATCAAAACTAAGAATTATCAAGGAAATTATTTGGAAAGATCCACTGAAAAAATAAAGGAGAGATGCGGCTTCACTCTAGTTAGGCCACATCTTGAATGAGCCGCTAAGGTTTGCGTCTCAACGCAGAAAGATCCATTTCCCGAATCAAAAGCAAAGAAAAGCCACATGCTAAGTTAAAAATTGCAATGAGCAAATAAAGAATTTCACCCAGATGATTAAAAGAAAGCGCTGGGAACCGTGAGAGACTTGCAAGCTATGCGTCAGGTATAGATTACCGGGAAAACTACGCTGGTGAGAGGTGGCGGTCTATTTAATTTGACCCCTCTCTATAATGAGAAAGTAGGTACATTTTCGTTTCCTCATCTTTTTTTACAAATATTTGTATAATTACCTTGTTGTATGTCTCATTGTTTGTGCTGCAAAGCTCTGGAGATGCCAAATATATTTGGTGAAACTTAGGCTGAGTTAAATACAGAAAAAACCAAATATTAAAGAATCTTATTATTAACTACTATACTCTATTATTATACTACTATCTATTATTAACTAGCTTAGAACTTAGCTAGTTAATCCCGCGTTTGTATTTTACTCTCAAATATGGGTTTGCTTTCTTTTCCCTTTTCATTAATTCTTTGCTTTCGAATAACCTGATTGCAAGTTGCCTAATTGATACAGTTACCCAATGTACATCTTCCGTTATCATAATTCAACAAGAATTTTTGAGCTATACCACAAGCATAATTTTTCCAATAGCTTCTATGCCACATCTTTATTTAAATGAAGTACATATTCAAACCGCTAAATGCCTTTCTTTTAATAAATAATTAGTAAAAAGTCGAATTTCCTCGTTTTAACGCCTAAAAATCGAACACATTAAGACTTATAATTCTACTCACAATGCATAATATTTAGCTTTAAAATACTAAAAAAACAGGGTCAACCAATATCCTCAACCTTGAGAGTCAAAAGCAATCGTTCGGGGATCGAACCCTCGATGCACATGCTTCAGCGGAATTACACTAACCACTCCATCACCCACGCTTCGGCCATCTCACTCCTTCTCCACTTCTTGTTGCTAGATCTTGGTTACCTACAACTCTCAGAACTATCACATCTATAAACATTGGCTCATTCGCTACATATAAAGTCTGCGCACAGCCAACGCCTAAATACTATTATGTGGATGGATATTATATTGGTCAAGAAAGTTATAATTGATTATCTCTCTATAACTATAGAACTGATAACAGATACAAAACAAGAGAAATACCCTCCCTAACTGATAGGTACACAAAATTCCTTCTCTCCTCGTTCCATTAGTGAATAATACGAAAACAACGAAACGCTGGCTAAAGACACATCGCTCACACACTATTCACAACTGTCTTCTCCTTCTCTTTCCCAAACCCCTTTTTTACCCACAGCTGGTTTCCCAGCACCCTCTGCCGCACATCTCAGCGGCGGCTCTTCAGAATAGCACGTAGATGTACTCTTGAACGGTGTTTGAACGAGAACTCCTTGAACGAGAGATTGGCCCCTAATGCTAAATTTACAATCAGCAAGTTCTATTCCTTTCTTTCTCCACTTCGCAATTCCTCATCCAAACAGAATTCTTAGTCTCCGCTCTGTTTATGACTGCTTTTTTTTTCCATGAATACAAAAGTGATCGGGATTTATGAAACGAGGAAAAAGTGTTGAATTTGAATGAGTCCCGCGAGATGGTGCTTGACAGGAAACAAATGGCGGTGGATTAAATATAATAATGACGACGCCTTCGCTCGGAATACACGTGACTGGGGGCTGAGTGACAGGTGACGGTGGAGGCGGAAGGGGGAGTGGAAATGGGGGGGGGAGGAAGAGAGACCTCAAGGCTAATTAGACCCGACGGCCAAGTTGACGCGGTCGCCCCCCCAACACTCCCTC
This sequence comes from Ceriagrion tenellum, assembly GCA_963169105.1. Classification (NCBI taxonomy): domain Eukaryota; kingdom Metazoa; phylum Arthropoda; class Insecta; order Odonata; family Coenagrionidae; genus Ceriagrion; species Ceriagrion tenellum. The sequence continues at coordinate 40,666,718 of OY720634.1, forward strand.
TCCACCTTCACCTTTGCCGCGTGACCCCTTAGGGAGCTGACTCCTAGCTGGGCTCGCACGCCACGGGCAATCATCAGCGCCTTCGATAACTGATAATTAAAACCGTCACCGTTTTATAACGCAATGGCCATTCCGGAGAAATTCTACGAAACCGATAAAACGTGGCACATGTATTCTGTCGAAAAAGATATGTATTAAAATTCCGACACGAAAATTGCGAGGGTATCGTTTGCCAAATTTCTCCAACAGAGGGAGGAGGTTCGTGCCCCAACTGAAGCGGAGTGCGCACTGTGATCTCGCGTGTTGAAAGACAAGGTAAATTCTCGAAGCGTCGAGTATAATGAAGATAGAACAGGCATTTCGGGAAAGTACAATATTTAAGGTAGTTTGAGCGAAATATCATTTTACCTAGAAGTCAATGAATTTGATCTTCTTTTAAAGAAAAATACATCATTCTTCCATTGAAACCAAAAATTCAACCCCTTACCACATTACTTTCCGAGATATTTGCCAGAAAATTCCAGCCCTTTCATATGGGAAATGCTACGTGTATGCACTCCAGAGAGACCTTATATAAAAATGAGGCACTTCCTACATTTAGATCTCATCAAAAAATCAACAGTGGGTTTTCTCAACTATTTTTTAAAATTAATCATATTGTCACCGCAGCAAATTCTTCGGGATCACAATTAACCTTCCGTTTTAATGGAGTTTCAGATGTACCGCGTGAAAAAAATGAGTCAATTAAAAGATTTTTTTAGATATTTTCATTTGATTACTTACAACTTCTGTCATATAAAAATATATTATTGCACCATTAATAATGCAATATATAATTCGTGTATCTCACAGTTGGTGAAATTAAAACGTATAAATGGAATATGGTCTCTATTATGATTAGGGATCTATCTCGCTCGTTATACCTTAACAGAATATAGCGAAAGGCCTGATCACACGTTCCCTGCATCAATGTGGGCCAACGTCTGCTGTGGCGATATCGCAAGTAGAGGTATATACATGAACAGGCATAAAGTAGAGGTACATACATGAACAGGCATAAAATAGTCCTTCACAATTAGACGTCCAAGGCGGACGAAAACTTCATCAAACGATCGGATAGGTATCCATCCGCTCGTAATTACACATGAAACTCCATTTAACTTAAAGGTCTCCTTACAGTACGCGCAGTGAGATTCGTACTGTTTCCTAGCTCAGTAAAATCCTTGCTGCGACCTCGAGTGAGATTGTTCAAGGTGATTGAGGACTGGTTAAACACAACTATCACTTCCTGATGGCTTTTCCTCTTTTATATTTGTTAACTATATACAGTGGCGTCTGAATTTCAGCTGATTCCTTTAATTGTGATTTTTACTTGCAACTTTGCATTGTGCCAATAGATTCTCACAATACTACGTGAGAATATCGTGAAAAAAATTGGATGGACTGAGACACGTTAGAGGGAAAAAATGAATCAGCCTAAGTAAGTTTGAGTGATACATCATTTCACCTTGAAATCAATGAATTAGGTCTCATTATAAAATAAACATATTACTCTTTCAGAGATATTAAAATATCAGCCCCTTACCAAGCTACTTTCCGAGATTTTTGATAAAAATACCAGCTTTTTTACATGGGAAATGGTAGATTACGCACTCTAGAGAGACCATATTTAAAAAAAGAGGCATTTATAACGTCTAGATCTCGTAAAAATTAATAGGGTGTAGTTCGTACGTTTTCTCGACTACTTTTGAAAATAAATCATATTGTCACCGCAGTAATGTTTTCAGAATCGCAAAATACCTTCCAATGTGAAGGAGTTTTGAACGTATCGCGTGAAAGGATGAGTTTAATTAAAGACTTATGTGGATATTTTTATTTGATTACGCAGAAGTTCAGTCATAGACCAGTATATTATTGAACTATCAATAATACAGTATTTAATTCATGCTTTCTATAGCTACTAAAATTAAAAAGTATAATTCGAATATGATCTCCAATGATTAGGGAACTATTTCAATCAAACTACCTTAAATTAATAAAGGCTAAATTTCACTTCTATATTCCCTCCTGGTATTAATTGCTCGAAATCACACATTCATATCAAATTTAAATTTTCTTCTTGCCGCAACAAATTTCACGGGTTTAAATTCGATGTGATTCATTGGATGGCCTAATAGGATTAGAGTAAACCTACGAAAACTTAAGGAAGTATAATTTTGGAATAGCCTTCCTCAGCATGAGCAACTGACAGGAGACGAAAAGGCGAATTTTCGTTAATTACATCAATGCGCTTAAATTCTTGAAGAGAAATTTGTTATATGCCTATAAAATAACGAAGATTCAGGGATCATGGTTTCTCCGAATCAAATTTGGAAATAATCATAGAAGTTTTGGATGATGACCATCGAGTGACATAAGTCTGCAAAATACCGTAAAATAAAATACAGGACATTTTTTAAACAGGAAATATTCGTGGTATGACATTTTTTTTCATTTCAAAGAGCTTTCTGCTTTTAAAATTGATGACAGGTCAACTACCGTAACTTATCGCCCATTATTTATTCTTCGTTACGATACAACCAAACACTGAGTCTCTTTCTTTTTTCCCGTTTCTGGTTCAAGGCGTTTCCCCCGAGAAATTTTTAAAGCCTTTGACACCGCGTGCGCATTTTGCATTCAGCTCAGGTTAGCTAAGTCGAAGGGCTCTAAAATACTGTGTCAACAGCAGATTCATTTTCGCGAGATTAATGGCCGCATTCTGCATAAAATCAAGCAGGCTCGTAAAATAAGATTACATGTCGCTCATAAGGATCGTGTACGCAGTAAATGTCTCGGGTTTGAATCCAAAATCGTAAATTTTTAATTACCCCCAAGAGATTAGGATAGATGCTTATGAATAATTTTTTTCCGCCGGCATACATATCCAGCAGAAGCTCAAGAAATACTACTGTTATAATAGTTAGATCACAGGAAAAAACAGGAAAAGACCAGGTGAAAAAACTCGAATAAAAAATCACCGAAGCCTATTAATTAGTACAAAGGGACTCCATCTCATTTCATCACATTCGTGTCCATATCATAGTATCATCAATCAACCCCAAGGTTTATTTATAATATCAGATAAAGGATTAAATAGATAAAGGATTTTATAAAAGTTGTTTCCGTAAAATAATAATTTTGCAAAGACGAGAGAAAGAATTACTCTTCATTAATGAATTTTGGGGAGTTTTTTAAGATATGATTAATATAATAACAGCGTGATTGATTGAGTATATAATTAAAAAATCTCTGAAAGCAATGAAAAACAAGTTTAAGTCATTTCATGGTGGAAATGAGGTAATAATAACAGCTCATGTCATCTTATTTTTAATATATAACATCTATGAATTTTTAATCACGAGTGAACCAGGACTGAGAAATTTTGGTTACTTAAGGCAACAACAACATGTTTTCTTATGACAACAACAGGATCAAAATTACTACACGCGAATCCAAATTCATTTGAAAAATACTCTTATGCTTCTGAATAAACAAATAAAACACACATTATGTGTTTTGGATTCATTTCCAAACCCTAATGCCATTTCACGAAAATGGCATTGCCACCTATCTAAGTCATAAACTTTATTATATTTATTTAAATCTACCTCAACAAACTACCCTGCGAAGATCCACATGGCCTGTGGTAGTAGGTATTAGGACTCCAGCAGTGAAAAGGTGTGAAGGATAAGGCTTTTGGGAGGGGGAATAGCGAAGAGTAATATGATAGTGTTACAAGTGGAGCTCAATTTTGATTATGTACGCTTATTTTGCGTGGATAGAACAAATTATTGTACCAATCAGTTCGGCAATGTATCCCTCAAGTTTTATCGCATCTGCCAGATTTAGAGATGTAGTACGGTATCAAAATGATATTGTCTGATACATACCTGTAATGAATTTCTCAAGCGAACTAACCTTAGCGTGCATCCTTTGAGTCTCTAGCGGCACCCAACCTAATCCCTCTAAAAGCTGTATATGTACGCTGCAAGTAGTTTTTAACGAGACGGGCAGCTTTTGTCTGTATTTTATTTGCTTTTTGAGTAATATCTTTCTTTCCAGTGTCCAAAATGATCGCAGTGTAGTCGACGTGCGGTCTAACCAGAACGAAGCACCACCTCTCTTTCACTTCCTTATCTCAGGGCCTTCCTGCTATACACTTCACATAACCTAGTTTCTTCAAGCGATGCATATGTTTTTGTATTTCAAATGGTATCATACTATGATGATAGGTCTCACAAATATTCATATTTATTGATTCTTTGCTCTTCCTAGTTCGTCATAATGCCAACTTCAACACACAATGTTTTGTCGCTGTCACGCCGCCGTCGTCCACCTAGCGCTGCCGGACAAGTGTGGGTCGCTCTTGATGGACGGCTTTCTGGCAGAGATCACGAATACGACGTCACAGCCTGGGGCTCGGGTTGCCGTTTTGTGGATTTAAATCGCTAATATCTCGGTTCATAAGCCATGAAGGTTCGTAAAATGTCACATAATTCATGTTTTCTCTTTAACTAACGAACATACTGTTTTAATCAAATAAGGGCTGTAAAATTAGTTATTGTTACTGTTCAGAAAAGGTCACTGATTGCTCCTTCTATTCAATCGATGGCTTTATTGGAAATTTTTACTGGCATCATGACACCGGTCATCATATGCAAAAATCTACTGAAATTGCGATCCATGTTATATTCTTTGTACAGCATTCGTGAACCCTCTCGGAGGAGAAAATCATAATACATTGCCAAGGATTGAGAATGTAATGAAGATTGGATGGAATAAAAGGCAGATAAATGAAAGGGCATTTAGTAAAGGACTAGAGAAAAGTTGGTTAATGTACGAGATGAGGAGAAGGCAGAGCGGGAGAATGAAAAAAGTATGGATGTACGAAGGTATAACGTGAACCACTACTGAAAGGAGAAAGCCGAAAATGATTGAAACAGGATAGAAAAGCAATGAAATTTTACGATACATGGAGGAGGAGAGCGTGCTTGCTGAGTCTGACATAGAATTATTGCGAGGAGATGTGCGTTTAAGCAGGAAAAACAGAGATATGCGAGTTGGAAAACATCCAACATAATCTACCCAAACCGGTGGATGTCTATAAATGATAGTAATTATACCTATATTTGACAATTTTTCACGACATTTCTGTTGCATTCATAAGGGAGTAATATTTAATTTATGTCCTTCCTCTTCTCACATTACGATAGAGATTTGTCTTTCAGTCCAATCACGCAAAAATATGAAAATGCAATTAAAAATTGCCAGATTAAATTTCTCTAAACCGTCGAATAAATTACGGCGCGATTTTTTTCAGAAAGAATCTCGCGTGCTTGAAGATCTTGGAGAATCACGCGTTATGGTAGAAGCGAGATGAGAAATCTACAGCGTCACCTTATCACAGCTTTGATGAATTACCTATTCTTCCTCGTTTTCCGCGTCTGCTCGAGTGAAGCTAAATCTTCGCCGCTGACCCACATATATTCTCTTCTACGTTTCTTCGAGAAATATCGGAAGAAGAGGAGTGAGAAAGAGGGTAAGAGGAAAGGGGGAAGAAAGGAAAGCGTCCGTCATGAAACGGGGATGACGATAGTTACTGGTGAGGAGGACGATTGTGAAGACGTTGGGAGTGGCAATCAAAATAAATCATCGACATAAATACCAATCAAAGAAATAGTGGAGTTAATGTTGTCAGGATCAGGTACCTCTCAACTAAAAAAAAGAAAAATAAGGTAAATTTATAATCGTCTGATTAAAAACGTATGTTTTTGACAAGGCTTTCAACTTACCAAGTCACTGTCTACCTGATTTTTACTACAAACATAGGTTGTCAACTTCTGTTTGTTTGATTATATAGACTAATCGTAACTGAGTATTTTGAGGGCGTTTCTGTGTATTAAATGAAAATATTTAAATCGAACGAACAACAATACGAAAACTGTCGCATCTAAACGTCAACATCATTGATTTCAACATGAAAATTATGTTAAAGAAAGAGCTGAAGATAAATACTGTGATCAAATGATGGAGAGAACGAGAAATGAATAAATCCTTCGACTTATGTAGTTCGACGTCAAAATGATATTCCATGTTTCTCTCTGAAACATACCCGTTTTGAATTTCTCAAGCAACCTAACCCTAGCGTACAGCCTCTGAGTCTCTAGCGCCTCCCTATCTATTCCCTCTAAAAGCTGTGGAAAACTATGTATCCGCTTGAAGCAGTTTTTAACGATGCGCACAGTTTTCGTATGAATGTAAATTGTTTTGTTTTGGTTAAATATTTCTGTCCGGTGTCCAAAAAGCTCGCGGCGTAGTCAAGGTAGGGTCTAACAAATACCCACTCTTTTTCAATTTATCTCCGGGCCTTCCTGTTATAAACTGAGGAGAAAAGATGTTCAACGATGTCTTTGTCGAGAGGAAGGGACAAAATTGTTGGCTGCGTCACCAACGAGTGACTGTCTCTGTAGTAAAAGGAATGAGCATGAGTAAAAGAACTACGTAACAAGAAGAACCATGGAAGGAGAATATTAGAGAATTGCTAAAATGAGCGAAGAAAGACCGTAGAGGAGAGTTGAATACAAAACGGATTAGAGAGCCGCAACAGCCCAATGTTCCGAACTAGTGGTTCACGACCCATGGCAAGATTGTTTTGAACCACTCGAGGTACTTCCGATCACGTAACTAAGGAAGCACATGGTACAACAACGAATATTTGGAGATTTCGGTGAGTCTTACCTATTTGAATAGCTATTGAAAGAGTCCGATTAAAAAAATATATTAACTTGAAACTTTTACAGCCCACAAAATACGGAAAATACATATAGAACATATATTATACGAAATAAGTAAAATATTCTGTGGTCTGTAAAAGTTTAAAAGTTAATTAATTTATGACGGAGCACCACAAAGTTAACGAAGATAAAGTATTATAGCCCGATCTGTTGTTTATTGTGAATATAATCGGGATATAAAAATCCATTGACAATATTACCACGAGAAAAACTCGATCGAAAAGGCTAATTGAGATTTTTACAAATGGATCAAATATACCAAAATCTCAAACCCTTCGTGAATACTCATCTCTGTAGGAAAATTAGCCGGTTGAGGTGGGAACGAGGACCACTATTCAGTAAAATGTGTTTCCATAAATATCAAGTGAAATATGATGAATTTTAGTTTTATTTATTTATTTGCTGCCATTCAATATCGGTTGCTGAATACCACAGATTAAATTCGATTCTTAAACGTACGGATATTTTTAAAAAATACATCTTATGATGACAATAAGATTCTTGAATATTTGATAATTAATATATATTACTCACATCCAACGTTTCACCAAATATATTGGCATCGTCAGGGCTTTTCAATACAAAACAAAGAGACATACAGCCAGGTAATTATAAAAATTTTAGTACAAAAGTTGAAGTTTTATTGATCGAGAAAATTATAATTGATTACATCTTTTGATACAGAGTATCTTGGGAAAGAGGAATGGTATTATGAACTATGGAAAAAGGGGGGAATCGAACAAAAAAGTCTGAAAACAACTTCCTTAACCAATCAATGACTGCCTAAGGTGATTATAAAAAATAGGATGCACCTGAGGCAGTGGATAGTTTTGGGATTCTATTCCTTCCCGATGATCCTAGTTCCGTGAATGGCAAAAATGTTTTAGAGGACTACCGATCTCTACTATGATTCCATCTGTAGAGCACCTCAGACACGAAAATATTGAATACCGCATTTCAATGATCGATTTTCCTGAATATCGAGAGCTGGTGCTCATCAGCCCAACTTGATGGAGGAGGGCGTCGATACCACGCTGGCGTGCGAAGCGTTACCTATCGATATCCGCCGCTAATCGACCAGATCGGAGTTAAGCCGCATAAGTCATAATTGAGTGGATTAATCAACGCGTTTGAAAATGGCGCGTTCAGGGAAAGGCTTGTTACGCGGGTGGCCACGAGTCAAATGGAGATAGACGGGAGGGACACCAGAGGTCAAGGCCGATGAGCGATCAACCGACAGCGCCGCTGGAACACATGAGGAGCGGATGACATGAAGGGCGGGGCGCGTTCATCTCGCCAAAGTTTTTACGGCCGTCAAATGCATTTAGTTCTCCCGCTCCAGACATTTTCCCAGGATCCAGGTGGTGCTCGCTCCGCGTTAATGCAAATAAGACGAGGTTTTAGCGTCAGTGGCGCGCGGTTGGTTTGGGAAGGAACAAGAGAAGGGGAGAAGCTTTAGATTGAACGGGAGTACGGTGGGGTTGGAAAGAATTAGCGGCGAGTTTCGAGCCGCGTAGATGCTGCAGGACTTATTGGCACTCGCCAGCGGAGAGTTTAGAGTTCAGAGAGGCTGAATTAAGCTTCAAGCTTATGAGTTGGGAGCTGAACCTAAGGTCTATCTCAGGCATCTCTGGAACGACACAAAGTGGGGTAGAATCTTTAAAAGTACACAAAATTTTAAAGTATTATTGTATCGACCTAAGAGTTAGCAAATTTATGTTTTCGAGGACACTAAATACAAATTTGGTGTCAAAAGTTTGGAAAATATAATACCTGCTGTGGTAGGACGATGTCTAGATCAAGTGTTCCGTCTGTTTCCAGGTTGACGTCCGTGACATTAACGACCTATAACTATATCGGTATTTTCAGCACCAAGTTATGCACTCATATATGTACTAATCTACGAGTTAAATGTATATTTAGAAAACACAAATATTGGCCTGTTTTACACACAATTAGAAATTCCACAAAAAATTTCATTTTTAAATATTTTCCACCTTTTTGGGTTATAGCCCCATTGTGTGACACTCGGATCGCTATGAACTACCTCTATTGTATATGCTATGCGATATGATGACTTCATCCACCGGCTATGTGGATGCATGAAAGGGTTGCGAATCCTGTAATGACTTCAGCACTATAATTTTCGGAACATTGGTTTTCTGTATTTATGGTGGGCTACTTGAAAAGGTGAGCGTGCAATGAGGGATTAAACGGAAGGATGATTTGGGAAATTGATGAGGGACTAAACGGAAGGATGATTTGGGAAATTTGGTAGAGAAAAATTAGGCGTTCGGATCAGACTAGTCTTACTAGAAGGATTCAAGAAGTTCACAGTGGTTTTTTATCGTCTGAAAGACGGAACTGCCATGGAAGTACTCTGCAATTAGTAATAACTCTGACTTTAATGATGAATTTTACATGATAAACATCACTCAGAATAAAACTTGCCTCAACGGTTGACTATTTAGAATCATTTCCCTTAGGGAATATTAGGTTACTCATTATATTTGCCTTAAAGGGCCTTCAAATAATAGGCAAATATCTTTAATTCATGTTGATGATATTGCAAATGGAACTCTTCAGATTTCTTCAAGAATGTTCTTGACGCTTTTTATTACGCTCAGTCTATGATGATTGAACGAGCGTAAGTTTATAACCTTTGTTTGTAGTAGACAAAACTTCAGAACTTCGGATTCCTTTAAGTAATCCCCAAGGTCATGGTTCTTTTGATTTCAGTAACTGGCTCCTTGTGAATATTTGAAATGTCTCAAAAGTTTCTGAAAACCTAGTGGCGAGGTTAATGTTTGCAATGATATGTTAATTATGATCCTTTTACTGCCGCAATATATGACCCTAACGGTCACGTTGCGTGCTTCTATCAACCATAATCGTCAAAAGTAAATATTACAGCAAGAATAATCGTTTAATTTTCGCTTTATACGGTGATTCTTGCTTTGAGAGCGCAACTCTTGGTAAAGGCATATTCGAATTTGCCAATGGTATCTCCTTCAAGGAAAGGAACACATCTTAAATTCATCGAGAATTAAGTCAACGAAGTTCAGCCATCACTAAAGACAACTAACAGTGTTCCCTTTTGTGACGACATATTCGAGTTCATCCGTTGACTCAACTGACTGAAATTTTATTCTTGTTTACTTTTTAAGGGCCAAATTTCAGGTAATGCGCAAAACACTGAGCGTATAAGTGCTAAACAAATACCATAAAACGATTTAATGAGTAGGGAACACAGCTCGATTGATAAAATTCGATTGTCATATTAAGAGTCGTCTGTGTCCCTTTTAATAAGAATACCCTTAAAATGTAATAATTATTCCCACTATTAAATTTTTTAGCCCTAGTTTTTGATGTCTGGTTAACATGAATCGTAAATGACAAAGCTTTTTGGCTAACCTGATGTTATCCAAGAGTTCGTATTATGTATATTACATCTGACTGCCATTTTGTTGACGAAGTGTTACCAATGTGAAAATGGATTATCATCTTTTTATCGATTCCAGAAAAGTTTTACCCGGTGATTATAAGACATCGTGGGAATTATACATACAAAACATATGTGGCGCAGCATTAAAGAAACAAGGTTTTGTTAAACGTATAATAGGAAGGTCCTCGGATGAAAGAGTCAAGGAGAGATGCTACTTCGCTCTGGTTAGGCCACTCCTCGAATACGCCGCGAGCATTTGGGACCCTGGTCAAATCGATTTAACCAAAGCAAATAAAAAAATTAAAAAGGAAAGCTGCGTGCCTCGTAAAAAACTGCTACGAGCGTACATAGAGTGTCTCAGAACTTTTAGAGGGATTAATATGGGAGCCCCTAGAGACTCGGAGGCTACACGCTAGGCTTAGGTTGCTTGATAAATTCAGAACTGATATTTTTCTGAATGACATAGAGAATATTATCATGACTCCTCACTACATCTCTAGGTCTGACAGACGCGATAAAATAAGAGAGATGCACTGCCGAACAGATAGGTACAAGAACTCGTTCTTTTCGCGAACAATTAGCGATCACAATGAAAATGAAGCTCACTAAATACACTCCTATAACTCATGCCACCATTTCATCTCCAAAAAACTTACACCTTTACACGGCTGGTGACCTAACACTTCCTGACACACGCCCATGCGGCGGCTCGCGGGGTATTATGTAGATGTAGATAAGCAGGTGTACAATACATAGTAGGCGCATTTGTGACTAATTGGAAATATCTCATTTCTAACGACAAAAGGGATTTGGACGTACCGTAAATGAACTCACGGTACAGGAGGGGGAAGAGGGGTAACACGCAGAGGGGGGGGTCGGAGAGCGGCGCGCTGCATACGAGGTACGTGCTTGGAAAAGAAAAACGCCTGTATCGGCGTTTTCGCCGCCAGAGGCGCGTCGTTTGGTGGCGCCTGTCGTCATCCATTTCCACGTCACGGTCTCGGGGAGGCGAAACCTGATGAACGCGTAGCACAGGGGCGTGTCGGGCGGTCTTCAATCACGTAATTGCCGGGAACTTTATTTCGCGAGGGGAATTTAAAAAGGAATGGGCGGAATGCAGTAAGGGCCATCAATACCAAACGCTAGGGAGTAAAACTAGGTTACGTTGCTATGGCGTGAATGAAAACCTGTTCTCACGAGAGTATCCAGTCTCCCTTTGTTCCGGTCGTTAAAGTCACACCTGTCAGATATTAGAATAGTGTACATTTATCAAGGCTCAGCCCATGAAAGGAGCGAAATTTTTTCACCCTTTAGAGTTTTAACAATACTATTGAAAATGGCGTTGGTGTTGGTGAGATTAGTATTGGCTTCCCACGCAGGAAAACCCGGCTTTGAATCCCGTCCACGGTGTAGATAGATATCAGGGAAATGTCCAATTTACTTGGCTGCTAAGTGGAGAGAACTTAAATATTAGTCTTATTCGTCGGATCAGACGCAAAATTGTGGATCGTAGGCGCCTTCCTTTAAGAGTAGGGGAATGACGTAGTTGGGTTTCTCTTCTCTCTTTCTCCATTCTCTAAATAATCCTCTCCTCACCGACCTACCCACACATCCTTCACGGCGCCAATAATCTCAGTTGATAATCCTAGTCCAAACAGCCGTTCAATTGGACCTAAGTATTGGTTTAAAAATCAATTGATTCATATCGTGTTATATAGAGGGATCATTATTTTAGGCATAGTTATCTTCAGGCTCATGGCATTAAAGTGTTAATTAACTGCCTAATTTTGAAGTCGTTTATTAAAACTTTTGGTAAACAAGATAAAGAGCAGAAGTTTCCCTTTGTAGTGCAGCGAACCGGAGGCAGTTCTCCGCTGATTGAATCGGAGAATGCGAATACAGCGTATTCCCCGGATGCCTCCGGTACTACCGACGGAGGTGGGCGGCAATCGGTGGCAAGGCAAATGAACGTAGGTAATCAGAGGTTTTCAGAGCAACGAATTAAACTTGACTCCTGCTGGCGCTGAATCCCAACGGCCTGCTAGAAATTTGACTTTCTTTCTTTTGGACTACGAAGCTTGTAATAATATATTAGTTTAAATTATTAAGTTATTCAACACTGTAAATATCAATACGGGGAACGTTATAATCTAACTCCAAGCGTAAATAAATTAATAAACAATCCCAACAATGGAGATAAACTAGCAGAGAAAAAGAGGAGAGTCAATCACGAGTAATCGGAGGCTCCGATTGAAAGCGCGGCAAACATTCGCTCCGAAAACCTCCGCTCCATTCCCAGCACTATCCTTTAGTAACGTTGCAACATTCAATGCAGTGTGATGTGAGAACGAAGGCTTTCGCGGTGCTCTACGTTGATCTCCTTCATTTTTCGGGATCTACCGCGTTTTTTGTTTGTTGTGACAACAGTTTCGCTGACACTACTGACAGCGTTTTCAGGTCGACAACGCCGATTCATGAGTTTGGCCCTCATAATATAGAAACCTATTTCCCGCCAATTTTTGGGTGCTGCTCTTTCATTATTCCTTTTCAGGATTCTATCGTCCAGGTGGGATCCTCTGTCTCTGTTGAAGTTGTTCGTCCGTGCAATCTCGGTGGATTCTCTAATTAGCCTAGGGTAATAGCTGCTCTTTCTCACTATTACCTTGGCCTCGTCAAATTTTATGTCATGTCCCGGGGTCCAGGCGTGCTCCGATACCGCTGACTGGTGAAATTGTCCATTTTTCGTTACTCTCCGGTGTTCCTGCATTCGTATCTTTAATGACCGGCAGGTCTCACCAATGTATGATTTCCCACAGGAACAAGACACCTAATAAACTCCTTCATGTAGATCCTGTTGCATTTTGTCTTTAGCCGAGGGTAGAATGTCAACGATTTTTGTGGCGCAGTTGAACCTAGCGGTGACGCCATGCTTTTGTAATGCTCTGGCAATCCTTTCCGTGGTTCCCGCAATGAATGGAATGGTGGCCCAGGCTTTCTCGTCATCATTTTTTTTGGACTTTAGATTGGTCTATCTCAGCTTCTAGGCCATTTTCAGGGCCATTGTCTGGTAGCCATTCTTTCTCAGTGTCGTCATAAGGTACCGTTTCTCCTCCGCCAGTGACTCTACGTCAGAAATGCGCTGCGCACGATGAAAAAGTGTTTTCACTAATGACGCCTTCTGTGCTGGGTAGTGGTGTGAGGCATTGTCGAGATACCGGTCCGTATGCGTCGGTTTTCGGTAAAGAGAATGTCCGAGGCTGCCATTGCTCTTATTCTTTACCAAGACATCCAGGAATGGTAGCTGGTGGTCTTTCTCCGTTTCCATGGTAAACTGAATGGCCTTGTGCTGGGAATTCAGGTGAATTAGGAATTTTCGGAGTTCCTCCTTGCCGTGAGACCAGATGAACGTATCGTCCACGTAATGAAGCCAAAGGGATGGTTTTTGTCATAAGTATCCAGGGCCTTTTCCTCTAAACGCTCCAAGTATATGTTCGCCATCACTGGTGACAACGGTTAGCCCATAGCTGCGCCATACTTTTGTTTGTAATAATTCCCATTCCAGAGGAAATATGAATTTCGAAGGCAGTACTCCAGAAGGGTATTCCAAATGAAATAATTTATCAGATGATTTCCAATGTTTCTTGGATCGGGACATGAGGGGACAGGGAGATAACATCAAAACTCACTAAGGAGTCGTCTTTGCTGATGGCGGTGCTCTTCAAGATATCAATGAAATGGGTAGAGTTCTTAACAAAGGATTTCGTCGTTCCCACATACTTTTGGAGTGATTGGGAAAGGTACTTGGCTAAGTAATAGGACCCCGGTCTGACGAACTATTGGTTGAAGTGGAACTCTCTCCTTGTGAATCTTCGGTAGTCCGTATAATATCGGTGGTTTGGCGGCTGAAGGAAGAAGACTCCGCTGCTTTTCCTGAGGAATAGATATCCCTTGATGAGCTTCTTAACTTGCCGTTCTATTTTGGTAGTTGGGTCCGTTTTTAACATTTGGTAAGTCGAATCTTCCAGGAGTTGGGAGATTTTCTAATTGTAGTCTTCTCTAGTCATCTGGATCGTAGCCCTACCTTTATCTGCGTTTAGTACGAGAATGTTATCATCGCTCCGGAGTCTTTTCAAAGCCTTCCTCTCTGCAGGTGACAAGTTCGGTGTTGGTTGTTTGGCAGTTCGGAGAATGTGAGAGACATCCTCTCGCATCTTGCAGCGTCTTCTTTTGGAGGCTTTGAAATGGCCGACTCAACCTCCGTGATGATTCTTTCCGTAGGTGAACTCTTGGGAGCTATGGAGGAGTTCAGTCCTTTGGAAAGCACTGAAGTGGCACCTTCCCATTTTTTCCGGTTTTCTTCGGAGCACATACTATGATGAATGTCGTTGCCAAGGGAAACTTCTGCTGTTTACCTTGTTTATCAAATTTAATAATAAACGAATTCAAAATTTGGCATTTTATATACATTTTTAAACCTATTTAGCCTGAAAATGACTACCCCTTTCCTCTGATAAGAAATAATTATATCAAGTCCAGCTGAAAAGTAATGGAGGCAGGAGTCAATATAATTACCGGCATTCGTTACGAGGTAAAAGCTTCGGCTTAACGCATTGCCCCATGAGATTTTACCCAAAGTATTAACAAGAAATTGAAAAAAATATACAGGACAGTACTAAACCTAAATTTACTCATTACAGCAAATTAAGTGTCTTAAGAAAACAGTACTTTGAAGAGCTAGTTCCTCCTTAAATTGCACTGTGAGCCTTGTTACTACCCCTTGATTCTTACGCATCTTCATAGGATACAGATATATTTATAGTTATTAGAATACCGATAATTCCATTGCTTTCGGGATTCGTTATCTTGGAGATGACGTTTCGTGACCAATGCTGGTCACATCTACAGATCAGGTACGAACCAGATCACTCAAACCTAAACAAGATGTTTCCAGAATTGGTCACGAAACGTCGACTTCAAGATAACCCAACGCAGCGAAACTCGAAAGCAATGGAATTACCCGCACTACAGCGATTCAAAAGCCTCAAGCAGAAGTTAGAATACTTCTACTGAGTTCTCAGAAAATATTCTATCAGCCGTAAAATGATTGGTAGGGAAAAATGCATTACACTCCCGGCGCGCTACTTTTCAAGATCCATTATTAAATAGGTAGCTACTTACTTTTTCTAAAAGTCTGTTTAAAATAGATCTTGCTTTGATATAAGCCTAGGGTGTAGCGTTTGCGTTCAAAGAAACCCTTGCCACTTCCCCTAGTCTCTATTTCATTCCTCCGAAATTCTCTTTTACCTCTTCATCTTTGACTGCTGAATTAGGGATTTTGTAAAGGAATTTTTGTATCTTCATCAGATAGCCAAAGTGCTGCAGCGTTAGAGCGCACATTTAAGCCGGGAAATGGACTACAATTATGCTAATCGACTTTACCCCTCCCCAAATCTCGAGGAAACTCAGCTGGCTGAAAGGGTTAAACTGTAGAAATGAAGAACCGAGAGGTTTATTAAAAATTACAACTGGGTTTTTGGTGCATAATCAATATCACCTGACAATATCACGTATGAGTCTTCACCATAGTAAGAAAGGCACAGTATATTTCAGCGTATTACTTTACGTTTATGAGGCATTTTAATTAGAGCAATATCGTTTATAGTAGTTCATTTTTCTTAATAATTTAGTTATTTTTGAATACTTAATTTATTGGACCAAAGAATAAAAATTACATGATAAATGTGAGGGTAGTACAAGAGGTTTTATTTAGAAGCAATATTTAGATTCTAAAGAACGAAGGGTTAATGAACCAATGCATGAATAGAACAGGAGCAAAGAAGTGAGAATAGGGAAATATGGAAGAATTATTTAAAATTTTGTCATTTAAATGCTACTGTACCATTTCAGGTACCAATTTTTTTTGGCTCTGACTTAAATGAAAAAGCAATGTGTTACTGCTAAGTATCCAATTGAGTGTGCATGCTTGTGAGAGTACCACAGAGAAACTAAATCAGGATAGAAAAGAAAATTGAAATTCCAGAAGGGTGAAAGTGCTCACAGATGCCTCATTTTGACTGCTATCTTACGAACCAACGCAGAAACTCTGCTAGCATTCACATTACTATCGTATATTCAGCGTTACCTTCAACAGGGCATCGCAACGATCAAGTAAAGAGCAAGTTGGGAATACGATATTTTAGTGGCATTTGAGGCTTTTGAAATGTTTTTTTTTCAAACAAGTTATACATTTCTATGCTGGTTAATTGTAGCCAAATGTCTGCTTCACGGAAATGATTATCTTTTTTTTAATTATCGTTCTTCATAATCTCTGGTTTTCACTCGCAATAACAGCGCCACCACTGTAAATTGACAGCGTTAGGAATTAGGAATACCATGGTTAGACTATCTATCATGCGGATTATCGTACAAACGATAGTGATGTAAAAGGCGTTATACTTGGTGATAATCAGAGGGTACATCTACAGCTACATACTACCCAGCGAGCCGCCGCATGGGCTTGTGACAGGGGGTGTTAGGACACCAGCTGTGTAAAGATGTAAGGGATGTTCTTTGTATTTTATTAATTTGTTTGGTTAATTCTCTATGGCCAGATTTCCAAATGCTCGCGGCGTATTCGAGGTATGACCTAACCAGAGCGAATTAGCATCCGTTTTTGACTTATTCATCCGAGGACCTTCCTATTATACGCTTAAGAAAACCTAGTTTCTTAAATGCTGTGCTACATATGTTTTGTGTGTGTGTTCCCCACGATATATCAGATGTTAAGGCAATTCCAAGATATTTAACTGTATCTGAAGATTTTATTTACTCCACCCACAGTGGAGGTATGGCATTTATCTGATTACTTTCGCAAGAAGTGTACTGTGGTACATTTACTAAGATTTAATGGCACCACGAATGAACGTTGCTAAGGTCCGATGACAAAATTTAAGTCCGCGTCTTCGCTTATTTCACGGTAGATGCCTGTATTGCCTGTAAATAATCTAAATATACAGCTAACTAGAGAACTTAGGCCATTGATATATATAATGAATAAAAGAAGGCCGACTATGCTTCCTTAGAAAACAGCGGATGTGACTCCAAATATAGTACAAACGGTACCGGTAGATGAGAGATGCATTTCCAAAATATGCTTGTAGTAATCCATTTACGCTACTAGATTTACATAGTACTACAGTACGCAGTTTTTACGTCGAGTTCTTAATTAAAAGCATTGTGGAATTAACCATGGCAATACTTTTAGAGCAGTTATCTGCTGAGGAGAAATACACAAATGGGAAATATATCAAATGGAATCCAAGGCCAGGAGCAAAAATAATTTCACCCGGAATATTTCCCACTCCATTGCTTCCCGAGACGGTAATAGACTCAAAAGTTGCCGTCAGTCGTCCCCACGCGAAAATAGCCGCTGCGAGTGGCATTTTCCTGCAATCGAGTTGAGGCTTGGTTTTCCCATTAGATCTTGCCCGCAGGAGTACTGCCTGGTGCCCGTTTAAGCATTCAGTTTTGCACTTTGGAATGTGAAGAAGGGATAAGAAAGGTTGCCCTATTGCGTTTTGTATCGCAAAAGATTTTTCACTACTGTTTTCTAAACTTCAGGGACAGGAAAAATATTCGGTTATTCAATTATAATAGAAAGCAGAGGGAACTTAGCATAAAATGTGAACGCTTCAATAGTGGTAAGGTCCAGATGAAGAACACGAACACATGATAGGCTGAAGCGTTTGGCGAGGAATGCTACTGAGATTCACACTCAAGTTTGATTACAAGCAAGATTTTATCAAATAGTTAGAGCAATTTTGTGAGATAGCATAAGCTAGAATGAAAGTAATATCATATTAGTTGCTTAAAAATTTATGGCGGTTTGAGCGAGATACTCCCTAGTCATAACGGAGACCATATTCGAATTTTACGTTATAACTTCAGGTGCTGAATGAAGCATTAAGTAAATATTAAATATTAATGGCGCGGTAATTTACTTTTATATGACAGAAATCCTAAGTAATTGAATAAAAATATCCGTAGAAGTCGTCAACTTGACTCATGTTTTTCAAGCGAAACATTTAAACTCCTTTATTTTTAGTGATGGTTTTATTTTTAGTGATGAAAAAATACTGCAGTGACTATTAGGTTTATTTTTAAAAATAGGCGAAAAATCATAAAAATAGTTCATACAAACTACAGACTGTTAATTTAGGACTAGATCTAGATGTTATAAATTCCTAATATTTGAATTTATGTCTCTCAGGAATTCATGTAAGTACTATTTCCTATGTGAAATGGAGGGTAATTTTTGACAAATATCCCGGAAACTAGTGTGGCAAGGGGCTTAAATTTTGTTAATTTGAATGGATGAGATATTTTTCTTAAGAATAAGATCAAGTTCATTGATTAATAGGTAAAATGATATCTTTATCTAATTACCCAATTTATTACCAGTATTTGTAAAAAAATTGCTTAAGATACTTCAAGTATACTTACGTTTTACTAATTCACCGGGATATCTTGGCACCATCTCATGGATGAAGTTTGTAGTAAAGTAACATATCATAACATAAACGAGGGCTTCATTTGTACTTAGTCCCTATTTTCTCTCATAAAATACTATTCATTATATTATTTTTCACTATTTCCCTTTTTTCCGCTTTACAGTTAAAAATATATCTAAGAAGTGGCGTTATGAACTAAAGAGGTCACTTAATTCCTGACTGGGATTAATATCCGATCTCAGGGGGGATACTTAGTTGTCTAGTATTAATTAGAACAGGTTAGCTTGTCCGTGAACAGTAGAAATATGTCTTAGGTGTCTTTATTATACGTTATTTCGCGAGAGAATGTCTATATCTCTCCAAAATGTTCAAGGTTGGACCTGATATGACCCAAACAACATCCCGTTAGTTCTTATGCTTTTAGTTTTATTTGATTCCTCGAACCAATGCGTATCCGGTGTCCTTGACTACAGCCCCTTAAGTTCCATTCATACATTTAAAGATTATTTTCATCAAACTCTTCTTTGACAGAAATGTTGATAATTTAAAATGTTAAAACGCTACCAATGTATCCTCTACAAGCACACTTTCGTAGGTACATCGCATATAAGTGCATGGTCTTCCTGAAATTAACGATGCCGTAGAGTCGAAATTTAAGGCACAAGTACATATTTTTGAGTCATATATGACTCCCAAGACAAATTAAATTAATTCTATTTCACCTCTATTCTATGTGCTTGTTAAGTTTCCTCAACAAAGTCAATAAAATACAACCATTTTCGATGAAAATATTCCAATGATATAGGCTAGAATATTCAATCGATTTATAGACTTCTATACAACATACCGAGGCTTAAAATTGAAATTTTGCATCGGACATCGACATTTTGTAAACCTATCCTTGATTTATTCATTCACTCGTATTTATGCATGACAATAAACAGCAGAATAATTTAACTGTAAGCTGGACAGGCGTCTCTATCCATTTTAGTCGATCACCATTGCTTCCTTACAAATAAAAATAAATTGTTCAACAGCCACTGCTAAGGAAAATTTTGATTAGTCTATCCCATTTTGGAAAGTTCCTCTCGACAAAAAGAAACACAGAGATAGGCCTTGACAAGACATCCCAGCATTCATTCCCGATTCCCTTCAGGGAAGAACGGTCCAAGAGCCTAATTAATGAAGACAAAAATATTGTTCTCTTTTTATTAATGTCGCAACACCCTGTGTATTTCACAGAGAATAAAAAAAATATGCATATCAGATTCTTTCATTATTATGGATGGCGTAACATTCATTCATGTTTCATTATTATGGATGCCCTCGCGTTGGTGTGTCTCATAATCCTGAATGCTGAACCTTTTCAAAGTATGTGCACGGTTTCTACCGAGAGAAAACTTGGCCTTAATTATTCGACGCAAAAATATCCGGAAATACCTATTACGTCGAAATAAATATTATTGCAGGAAAGATGATTATGAAAAGTCATCAAATAAACATGCGCGTCGAGGCTAAATTTGCGGAATTGGGAAAAGGACGGCCACACTTAAAGTTCGACGAGGTGAAAAAAACCGGCTGATCCCCAGCCGAATCCGCCACGGTCAACACATGGTGACGAATTACCAGCGCCGCTGAGCGACACTTCAAAGCGTTGGAAAAACTGTGAGCTCGAAAAGGTGGCAAGCGCAAGGTGATGGGGTAGGGGGGGTGAAGTTCCGGGCACAGACAACGCCGTCATGTGGCACCGCCGCGGCACGGCGCGCCGTGTAATTCGGCACAAAGCCGCAAGGAGGGTGGCAGAGAGAGAGAGAGAGAGAGAGAGAGAGAGAGAGAGAGAGAGAGAGAGAGAGAGAGAGAGAGAGAGAGAAGGGATGATGCACCGGTGACGGAATAAATTTCTTTTTCCACGTGGACGTCTAAAAACATCAATAAAAACGCTCTGTTGCATGAAAAATATTTTCCTCATTTTTCTCTTTTGCAACTGCTTGCAAAATAAAACGAAAATTTCTCTGGCGCTCAGTTCACCTACAGCAGTCTATTAAAAAATAACTGACGCTTCATTTTTTGCATACGAATAATATAACAGTATCAATAATATTTACCCCACCTCAAAATTTGTTTTAATATAAAAATTATTATAATATAGAAATATGTCTGTGGAATAATGATACTCCCGAGGAAAATCTCGGGATTATATCTTGAGAAAAATTAGGGGCTGCTATATTTTAAAAATATTATGTGAGGGAGATGAGTAAAGGATTTGCATTACAATTTTGTGGACATAATGTGCATAAAACTTATGAGGGCTCAGAAAGAAAGGAGTTCCTGCTCTATGTTATCAAGCACACATTTATGGATAAAACCTAATCATTCTCAGTTATCAAACGATATATATTATTTAATGATATCTATAGATATTTCACACGGCTGTAAGTCTCCGCCAATCGGTAGGCGTCATAATTTCTCGGCGCTGTAACCTCCTTGTATCATCGAAAACCTCGGAGGTCTTTTCTGAATTGGGACAGGTAGGTTTTTGATAGCTAGCTGAGTACAACACGGCAGTGGTAGACGTCCAAGAAAAACATTACAAAACCGAAAATAATCGCTATTTTGAATATCTGCCAGTTTTAGGCTACGTTAGTATCCTCTGGGAGCGAGTCAAATGGCACAATATAAATAAATGTAATGAAGGAAAATGAATGTAGAAGAATGACGGCGGAAATATGACTTGAATTTGGAGCAACGTTTGCAACTACTCTAATAGTAAGATAATGCAAAGGCACAAAAAATAAGTGATGGTAGCTACCACAGCTAGCTGGTGGTAGATGGCAGCTACTAAGTAGATGGTTGGTAGGTAGGTAGTGATGAAATTCATGTATATGATGCACAGTCTATAGATTAAAATTTTCAATTTGACGAAAAAATAAACGTCTTTATAAAATAAACGTCCACACATTTTTAAATGATTGGAACCTGTTGGTAATTTTGAGATGTAGAATCTACGACGAAAACTCAAGGAAAACTGACACTCAATGTACCAGACGAGACTTCAGGACTTTTTTCAGGACTAAATTAAGCATTTATGACACTTTTATTTATTGACCAGAATTTACCATCGTTACGATGTACACCATGGTATAAAATCCCCATATGACCGAAAGTGAAACATTCCTTCACGCTTGTTTCAAAAGTTTAGTTGAACGTTTGAAATTCCTCTCTTTTTCTAGTTGCCCATATCTATGCTCCCGGCTCTGCCACCACTCATTGGGACAGCAGTCGGGATGAAAGGACAAACCGGAGTGATTTTTATTTCGGGGGGGGGGGGTCGTTTGGAGAAAGGGACACACCGGGGGTATGGAGGGAAAGAGAGATGAAAGGGTGGCAGAAGTGAAAGGAATGAGGGAACAAAAAGGGGATTAAAAGCGTGTACGTGCACTCGGGGCATTTTATTGAAGGGGGTTGGTGGGGCAGGGTGGAGAGAAAATTGCTGTGGCGTAGGGTGGGGGGTGAGAAAGGTGAGGATGGGATTGTTGTGAAATGCGCGACGGCAGCGCCGCTACGCCGTCACGGGAGGCGTGGGCGTTTTTTTAACGCTGCGCTAAACTCATTTGTTTGCCAGTTGCATGCCTATAATGCACTCTCTTTCCCTAACCCGGCCGCCCCACCCTAGTAACCCTCCCCACAAGGAAACGCCACATCTCTGGGTTTAATTGCTTGTGTTCGGAAAATTACTGCTTCCCAGCCAAATTATTTCGGCCACGAGCTGACGTGTGAGACTTGAAAGTTTATGTTTTGTGTGCGCGATCGCTAGCTAGCCCTTCGGTGGGATACCATCCATGAGCCAAAACTTGGCTTGTCAAAAGGAACGAGAGAATCACAAAGCTTGGTGGCGCAACAGACGGCATAGAGAATAAATGACAAGACTGGCCACATCGAGCTGTGGCAAAGAGAAGGGAAACGCAAATTTCAGCCCAAAAGAATGCTTTGATCACATGAAAAGAATCTTGGTTTAGGAATTAAAAAGAGATTCATGGAAAACGTGATCTGAAATACTGTGTCACTAAAGAGCTCGTCAGTTATCATGGTAAGATCATGGTATCATGGTATCATGCGTAAGGTTTTACGATTTTCTTAGCATTTACTGCTGTTTTCACTTAAGTTTATCATCCAATCGTCTAGAAGTGAAAGGGAAACAAGTCCACTATAAAATTTTTCACGGCAGAAATCAGCACAAATTTTGAATTTTTTCCATTCAATGTTAAATAAATGAAAATTATTAAAATATGAGGCTCAAAAATATAGGATTATGAGCTACGACTTCAAGGGCCAATCAATCAAACATCCGATTCCTCATACAAGGCCTCAGAAAATTTATTGGAATGAGTTTTCTTTTGATTGGCAGTCATTCATTTAAAACGGAACAAATCTTTCAAATAAGCATCTGTCGTACTTGGAAGGAGAAGTCAACCCTCGGAATAAAACAATGATGCCGTTATTGCTTCATCATTTGGCAGCTAGTTTTACGTTCTCATTTAAGCAGATACTAAAACATATATGCTAACGATAAAATATCGATAGTGATGGGAAAAGCTTTCATTTGGCAAATACATTACGAAGTCCTACCATTAATCCATGCAGAAATAGTTATTGCAATAAGGGTAGAATATACGCTAGCACTCGATTTTTAGGTGTGCATATTTGTATGGATACAATTAGGGAATCCCGTCTCAGATTGTGGGGTGTAAGTCACGTATTTCGTCAAGTGAATTCGGCTTTAATACCTTTAGAGAGATAAACTCGTTGTTTCCATAAATTTTCCATAAATATTTCATGTAAACAGTCATGTGGTTGTGTTTCATCTATCCTTTTATTTTTATAATACTTTTTTCCAAAGAAAGTGAAGCCTACTCTGAGATCAAAAATTGCTCCTAGTTTATTTATTGAGGGCACCGGGTGAACCGAAAGGAACTTGGACGAACTCACGGAGCTGTAAGTGACAGTAGACTGAAAATTTTAGCGATGACGGCCTTATTAATATGAGCTTCGTAGTCCATTATGTACTTCTCAAATGACTGTGAATACATCATAAAACTTTTTTTGTTTTCCATTAGGCGACGCCTGCTGGTGTTTTTACGGTGAAACTCGTTGGAATAAAAAATCGGCCAGAACCAGTTTCGGCAATAACGTAGATTAAACTCTAGCACTCCATCTCCAAGGGTATGTGTTCTAAAACTAGTGTCAGGAGAAATTTTATGGTGAAGTCTCGATGCCATCTATTAGTTCCTGATGAAATTAAAGATATGTGCTCTCCCTCTGTTGGTTTGGAAGTACACATGTGGAACTATTGGCCTCTTTTGTCAGGGTTTTACCGACGCTGATTTAGAGCTTCCCACTACCATCTCCATTTTGAGAACAATACCTCCAGTACCAATCTCATTGTCTGTCTTCCATGGTGCTGCAGGCCTCTGCTATTGGCTGTCTCCACTAATAAATACCACTATTAGAGCGTATTTCATTAGAACTATCTCCTGTATCACAGAGTTATTTTAAGTGAAGTCATTGACATAAAACTTGGAAAAGCTAACCCATAACAATTTCTCATATATGTAGTCCTTACGGTTACAACTATGCTGACAGAAGGTAAATCTTTTCCTTAATAATGTTAGGGTAGATTTTCCTTAAGTTTTAAGGAATGATAGTTACGCACAACAGAATATATAGGGGGTGTATTTACTTCCCTTGAAGTTGTTGAAGGCATTCATAGTAACTCATAAATTGATTTCTTAAAAACTAAGTTATCTTGCATATTGTATCCTATCATGTTGTTAATAAAATCTTGTATTTTACCATTTAGAAACAGCTGATCTCCGTAGATACTAAAAGATCAGCTAATCTGAACAAATTACTCAAAAGAATACGGTTCTGACACGAACACAAGTAAAAGCAATTGGCAGGAAAAAAATGGCATTTAGTTTTTCATCTACAAAATCGTTATGTGATTGCACATGAGCTCCAAAATATATAATTAGATCGTACTCTTTTGAAAAAAATACCACAAATTGTCTTGAAAAGTTTTGCCATGGAAAGAAAACACATTAATGTGTGACTTAAATGGCTTGTTTTGGTCCAAGAATCAATACGTATAGTGAAATGTTCATGATCCTGGAGCCCATTTTGAAGAACCCTCACTCAATTTGTAACATTTGTAGCATTATGTACCTATTTTTGTGCTACGCAATACCAGCTCTTCAGGCAAAGGTTAAACTAATGTGATCATTTAAAGCATTATAACCTGAACGACCATGACTCGCTGAGCACAAATTTGTGACATTGACTGGGAAAAAAATCAGTCAGACGGTTTCTTAACTGGGATCCCCTCCCATGTGTGATAAGCTAAACTTCTTCCTAATAAACATTTCATTTACTTCATCACATTTTACTTCACATCATCATTACTTCACATCATTTTACTTTACATCATCATGAAATTGCATGCAATCATCTTTGCATTCATTTTCACTCATAATATCGTCATCAAATGTTGTTCGTTGAAATTGAGGATAATTTGAACGGCGCAGCATCATTAATATTTCATGGAATTACAGTTTCCTCGCGTTGATGACAAAAACCACGTCCGCGCTGTCCAAACTTGGAACGTATTTCGTACAACTTCATTAAAACGCAGGGGATGGAACGAACGACGAAGGGCATAATTTATGCCCGGATTTCTAGGAGTAAATTATCAACTAATTTTTACATCCTTGAACTCGGGAATGGGTAAGAGGAGGGGTAAGGGAATGGCGATGTGAATGTTTCACTCCTCTTTTGGCCCCCCCAAGAGTTCATCTCTCTCATCTTTCTACCACCCCTGTCCCCTCCCAATATATAATCCTATAAGCGTCCGTCGCGTTATTACTGCTCTTTTGTCTCCACAGCGAGTAATACAATTAGCCGAGGGTTCCGATTGAGCTTCTAACCAGCACCAGTCGTCCGCTTCCCTCTCCGTGTTTTCTTTTTCCTCCGACTTTGGCCTTTTGTGTTCGCTTTTGTGTGCCGTCCCCTCACCCCCCTTACTTAATCCCCAAAAAATTGAAACCCCCGGCGACCTCCTTTCCTCCTTCAGTTCTCATTCTCTCTCCTCTTAGCTTTTTATTCATTCCCTGCCCTTCCCTTTTTCTTCGTTTCTTTGGCTTGATAACTCACAGGGAATGAATATTTTTTTCTGTTCTTCGTCGTCGTCCTCCTCCTCCTGCAAAGTCATTTTCGTCCTGACGGACGCGGAAAATTACCGTATTTGCCCGCGAGCGCGAGTCGAGCATTGTTTTCCCCCGAGAATGAAATAACGCTCACTTGCATCGAGTGACGCTTCCTCCGCCGTTGAATGATGTCATCCTGATATCACGCGGATGGCATACGGGTTTCTTGAAAGAGGTTCTTATTGCGATGGAAATGAAGAGCTCAACAAGTATGTAGGGACGTCGTTGCATACTGTGGCGATGCTTCTTTCACCTCTACCACGACAATGAAGATTTTTTTCTATCCCTTTCTCTATATTGAAGCATTGGTTATATTATCGGAGCATGCGTCTTTCTTTTGGCGAAGCGTCATTTAGTCTTCTCATTATTTCCCTGGCATTATCATACTTGCAGCAAATAGGATTTCTCTGATACCGCACAGGTGTATAAACACAACCCAACGCTTATTCACTCACAACATGCATTAGAATATATGTATCCATTATGTGATAATAATAAATGGTGGCAAATGCGTCAGTTCTTTTTCGTGCTTGAACTATCACAGCTTGAAAAAAAGTGAATGGGAAGAGATGAAGATGTAGACAGTTCCACTTACTGGTTACAGAAAGTGTTTTAAAAACATTCACCTAATAATTGGTGTCACTCATATAACCCATTACGTATGCACATAACTTACCGATGATGGAATTACAAGGCATGCTACTTGGGTAAGCAAAAAAAAAGAAACATGTAAATGAAAGACATGATTATCTCATGCCTGGAGTAACAATTTTGGCCTTACATAGTCACCATCCAGTTAACTTCAAGTAAAATATTTGGCAATTTTTTCCTTAAGCCTATATTTATTGCTTTGGCTGAAAGTAGTTGGTTGACTTTACTGAAGACTGCCTTTTCCTGTGATATTCTACTTCTTATTACCATTGTACAGCTTACATTTTAATGCATCTAAATTTTATGGTATCTTAAGGATAAAAACGTTTATCACTATAAGTGAAGATATTACAGTCATAACGTACAATTTTATCCTTAAGATGCCATAAAATTTTGATGCATTAAAATGGACGCTGTAAAATCGTAGTAAGAAGTAGAATATCACAGGAAAAGGCAGCCTTCAGTAAAGTCAACCAACTACTTTCAGCCAAAGCAATAAACATAGGCTTACGGAAAAAAATTGTCAAATATTTTACTTGGAGTGTTGCGCTTTATAGAGCCGAAACATGGAAAGTCCGGAGGAAAGAGAAAGGCGAACTGGATAGGACACGCTCTGAGAAAAGATTGCCTGCTGAAAATAATAGTGTAAGGGAAGATTGAGGGAAAGAAAGAAGCAGGAAAGCGAAGAAATAGTATATTGACTGATATTATGAATGCAAGGAGTTATGAAGAGCTGAGGGAGGCAGCACAGGATAGACGAGCATGGACGGAGCAGTTCAATTAAAACCTGTCTGAGGACAGATTCACCTTAACAAAAGGATGTACAAGTTGATATTTGAAACAAGAGAGAGGTAATTTAGATACTTTATCTTTGTTTAATAGAAAATAAAAGGACATACACTGCACAATAACGATTCACCGGTATCAATGTCCTCCATTTTATTTAGCGGATGATTTTCTGAGGTCATTAATTTACTCCAAGAGAGATTAATCACATACAGAAGTAGCATAAACAATGTTTTTTATGAAACAGAGGGAACGAATGGCTTGCATACTTATTCAGTAATGTATGCGTAGCGCACGAGGACAAATACAAAAATGACCACTCGGGCTTTAAATGCCCAGAAAGTGGAAATTAAAAATTTGCCGCGCTGATGAGGAATTCGCGACGTTTATGTCAGCAAAATAAATGTTTTCCCCGACTCCAAGAAATGTGTATTTTGTAATTGCCTATACACACAAAAAATTACGTTTCCTCCTCTGAACGCAAGTTAATATATTTTATGAGGGGAAGAGAGAGAAAAATATTTGCAGCAAACGAAACGAAGCTCGTCCGTTTTGCAAATATATACCTCGCTGTATTTTGAGCTAAAAATTTTTCCCATTACTTTTTCATTCCCTCAGAGAGATGTATTTGCCCTAATTACTTTTTATTGCCCCTTTTTAAAAAAATCCTTTGTTTTCAGTTTATCATCCTCATTTTTTTGTTTCATACTCTCTTGAAATCATTATTCCTCACTTCGGGATTGATGATGCCACATCATCACGGGGTCTCCCTCCAAGAGATGGATGCATGCGTGTATATATAAACTCGGTCGGTTGGAATATGGCGGGAGTTGAAAATGATATTACAATGATAATTATGATCGCAAGTATTTTTTTCCGTTTGAATCTCCGTCCGACCGACCGATCCCAGTTATTTTGGAGACCGAGTGATTTTTAGGAGGCAAACAAGAAGGAAGCGAGGCAAGCATCAGCAGCGGGAGCGCCCATTAATCATCCTCCCTTTTGTGCTAATCTCCAGCTTTCGTGCTCCGGCATTGAAAAACGGTGGAAAAGGAGGAGGATTTTCGGGGATGCGGGGGTTGGGGGGAGGGGACGAGGGTAAAGGGGGAGATATTGTTGGGGTTGGGGGTGGAAGGGTATTAAGAAGGGACTCCCACTCGGTCCGCGAAAATTTCTTTCAGGGGAACGGCGGGAGGGCGTAAAGGGAAGAAAGGATGGAGGGAGAGAGAGAGTGGGTGCGGAAGGTTGGAGCGGGTTGGGGAGATAAGATTCTGTGGATGTCGGCTTGGTCGCCACGACGACTCAACACCATTATTTTCATATATATCAAATATAAATTAGAGTTTTTGTTTCCTCAAAGAATTTTTTTGGGTGAAAAAATAAAAAAATCAAAATACTTGTCAAATACATGTTGAAGAATGCTTGTTTCTTGTAATATCTACTAGGGTTTTATGATGGATTAATATACATTTAAAAGATAGTAAAATGTATGCATTACAACATATGCAAACGTGTGTGGTATAACGTAGATACAAACGTATATTTTTGTTGGTCTCATATCCATGATCATCAACAGATATAATTACATATTTACGAAATTGCTTTGTGAAAAATTTGACCGCATTATGTATAAATTTAAAAAATTGTTTTATGTTTCCTCACACCCATCCAAAGATATAATGTAGTACTGGTCTTTTTAACGGTTAATTAAAGTTTATTTTTACACTGATGATATATTTCCTGATGTAACTTCACAATTGACTAGATATAATGCGCCAATATATGCTAAATTAAAATAGTGGAAGGACGTCAGATAATGGCGGAAAGTTTACTTCCAGGAATGAGTATTTTTCCCATCAGAAGCATTTTCCGTCGTAGCATTTCGAATAAAATTGAAACTTACCCTTTCTTCAAATTAAACTCCTTTTCCTCTTAGTCTTTCACCCTTACACCAAGAGTTATTTCGACCCCAAAAACTGTTACAACGCCGTCCTTGGGTCGGGTGAGAGGTTGGGGGAATATATTTTTGAGCAGTCCCGACTAGTCAACGGCGAATCTTGACAGACGATGGGGCCTCGCGAAAACTTCTTTCCCCAGAGGGATTAAGCACATCCAAGTCTCGGCGTCTTCTTCGCAACCTTCGTCATCTTTACTTGCCACCTTTTACTCCCTCCCCTTTCAACCCTCCCTCTTCTAACCTCTCCTCCTTTTCCTCACCCTTTCTACCCTACTTTCTGAAAAGCTCGAAGTTTTACTCTCTTATTCCTTCAGGATTTTTATTCCTATGGTTTCTAAGCTAACAAAATTTCAACGCTTTTTGAGAGGTATACAGGGAAAACTTATTTTCTGGGAAGTGGACTTAAAAGAGCTTTAAAATAAATTGTTCTGTAAACAGTGATATATTAATGAAAGAAGAATTTAGGCTTCTTTCAAATCAGTGACAGAATATTTATTTATAATTATCAGAAAATTCTGCATTCATTGTAATCATAAAATTGTCATAGGTTTTCAATCACTATAACTACAAATTTTTGTCAAAACCATCACTAGAGTAGAGAAGTTATGTTATTATATGGATGCATGTTAACACTTAAATTATTTTTTCAATTATTACATAGGATTAGGCTTGCATAGGGGTAGAGGAGATTTTGTAAATAAAAGGATGAAGATAAGTTAAGTATCTGATAAGTAAATAAGTTAATTGAGGCTCTGATAACAGTACTAGTATTATGGTTTGGTATCTGTTATATTTATAATTTTGCTCAATTTTTTCCAATCCAAACTCTACCGAAAACCTTTTTTTAAATTTTTGAATCTACTGTTTAAGGATTCAGGAACGTGGTTTTGCGATTATTACCCGGAAAGGACGGGAAGTTCTTCCCACCCGTTGACTCAGTTCATTACCCTTCCCTCCCCTACTATCACTCCAATTCTTTCGGCTCGCCATTTCCCTTCCTCTTCTTCCCATCAATTTCAACCGACTTCTTTCATAAATGGGGAGTACAGGGAACTCTCAAAGTGAAATACAAACCCCTATTTTGGCGCTTTGTTTCGAGTGTCTCCTCACTGCATTCTCATTTTTTATACGAGCCTCACGTAAGTATTATGACTACTTATTCCAAAATTTCCGCCTCATTCCCTCCTATTCTTCATTGCGATATTTTTCGGTTTATTATCCTTAAACCCATGGGACGAACTGAGGAAGTGACCTAGATTTCCAGCTTATGAATTTTGTCCGTATTATGCGAGACGGAATCTCTCGTGACTTGTGTAGAAATTGATGAATATTTTGAGAAATTTCATCAGTGGCACGTATAATTTCGTGGTAGTCTGCGAGGAAAAATCTCCCAATTTAGGTTGAACCCCACTTTCTATTAGCATCCACACTCAAGTTTTCAAAGTAATGTAGTCCAGGCCTTTTCCACTTAATCATGGATAAAACGAGTACACTGCCTTGCCCCTAAAAGTTATGCGTTCAGGTTTAGTAATTTACATTTCCAACGTCACGCGTATGGGAACTTTAGGGTTGAGTTGAACCATTGGGATTGAAAGTAAAGCATGCTGAGTAATAAATGGCAGCAAACAGAAACTGAGACTGTTTTGGCATGTAAACACACACAATAAATGTCTCTGTATGGAAGGGGGAAGAATTTTTATAATTAACGCAGGGATTTAATATGTTGTGTAGTAGTTGATTTGTGTTGTTGTGAAAAAGAATGCATTTATTTGAAGACATGAGAATCTTACCCCAACGATAATGGATGACCATTAATCGGATATGTAAGAGATACTCGAAGATACCACAGATAATTTCGTATATGCTGAAAATGGGCCAACACAATATACAGGATTCATAGGCTACAGTACCCTAGTTAATCTCTTTATATCACCGGGGAAAGTATATTTATAATAACCTCCTATAAATAGACCTCATAGATGTCTATAGGCCAGTGTGACAGAGATTTCTAGCTATTCGATTTAAATTGAGGCTTTATTTATGAAGGTATCTTGACATATCGTCCCAATATGCATAAGTTTGAGCTAGTAGAAATTTAGTATAAATAATTTTTATAAGTACAGGAACGTTTTAGCCAAAATTGAAAATTGGCTTCATTTTTGGGGTGCCCCCTATACTTTCATCTATTTCTTTCATCTAACACGTGGGACCATTGGTCAGTAGTACCATTGCCTAAATGCCAACCGAGGAAATTATTTCTAAATTTCTGGAAAACAAACCGTTGACGAAATGTTTTAATACATCCTTCTACTAGTCTCCCATATCCTAGATTGGGAACTATAGGAAAGAGCGGTGAGAAGTGTAGAAATCCGTCTGCCACTGTTTAAAACACATTTTTGTTATAATTTTAAGGATATTTTGATTTACTTCGTAATACATAAACGTTGTTACAACTGAAGCCCAAAAAGCAACAAAGGTTACAATTCATATTCTACGGCAATTGAGGAAGTAGATAATAAAATATAATAAACAAATCGTAAAGAAGTAATAGTAATGATTGTAAAACATTCATGATAGACCTGTAATCAGTCTGGAATATTTCGTAAACGGTTTGTTTTCCAGAATATTTAAAATTTTGTTTGAAAACCAGCTTTCAACAAGAGTGAAATGATGGAAAATGCGCCAAGTGTAGTGCGTAGTTAGGGAAAAAATTACTGCACACAAAAAGCGCAAATATGGGTTTTCCACGACATAATTTCAAAGAAAAAACAACTAGATTATATCAAAAGAACTTATAGTGAAGATATTACTCCATATTTCACCCAGAAGGCCATAAACCTTTTGCGTCGCACAACGGTGGCAATTAGTAAGAGTTAAAAGATGATATAATTGACTTTCTGGGTGCTTTTAAATCTTACGGTTATAGCGAGGACAAAAATTAATTAATTTCAAAATATTGGATCCATAAATGCTCATTAAAAATGGTCGTCGTGGGTGCATAAAATCGTGAAAGATGGTGTCACTAATGTTACTCCTAATGACCCCAACCGAAAGCCTTAACACCATTAATTATGGAAAATAACACATCATGCTGCCGACGTTTTCGTTTCTGTATGCTTTACCATACTTTGAAATGAGAATAATTAGTCCCCTTTAACGAAATTATGACTCAAAGACGTAAATAAAAACCACCTAGCAATATCGGAAGCTATATGATTCCACTCCAGTATTATTGAAAAATAAAGCCAACTCATCATTCAATGAATCCGAAAGAACTCAATCGCAATCGTAATTGCAGCTACCATTCCAACTAAACTTGCCTGAGAGTGTTTATTTTGGTAGGACCACTGAGGTATATGGAGAGTGTACTACGTCATCAAATTGTTGCCTGACAACCGAAACAACAACCATACCTATTGTTAATTACATACTTTTCTTTGGATAGTAAGACAGAATGGACAAATTAGCGGATGTTAAGCAAGAATATCAAACAGCTGTTTGAAATTTAAGGCAAGTAACTCATCAAACATATGTTGGTGCAACCTAACGTACTCCATTTTACCCTATTTTTTAGCGGGAATACGGATTGTATTTTATTTAAATAAATATACAATAAACTCAAGGAGAATGCTCATTAAAGAGGTTAGTACATGCTGATTTCTACTAAGTTAGTGATAAAAAACAGTAAAATTGCAAAATTAGTTTGCTGGCCCAAAAGCGCTGTAGGGAAATGAGGGTCAAATAAGATGGCGGACTGGCTTCGGCTTCTAGCATTGGCCAGCATAGCAAGTGCCCTCTCCAAATACCTCAATCGGTAGAGCTGAGCTAATATTGCAAAGAAAATAACGGGATAATGGTGCCACTAGTTCTGCTTCAAATGAAAAGGTATTCAGCCAGTAGCAAAATGATTTATTAAGTATATGTGATTATGTGTCTGTGCATCATGGAAAGCATTTAGCTACTCTAAAATATTATTTTATCCATGACGATAAGCTGCAATGAGTTGCCGATATCGGTTAGAAATAACTGGAAATCG
This sequence comes from Ceriagrion tenellum, assembly GCA_963169105.1. NCBI lineage: Eukaryota > Metazoa > Arthropoda > Insecta > Odonata > Coenagrionidae > Ceriagrion > Ceriagrion tenellum. Next base: position 40,700,195 of record OY720634.1, read on the forward strand.
CGATAGTTCATCAAATCGTCTACAATCTTGAAATTTTGGGATAGGTATGTTAAACCAAATGATAGTTATCCTATGCATTCTCAGTGACTAAGTTAATATTATTATATAATCAACCAGTTAAGGTACATTTTAAATGGAATCAACAGAAATTCCTATAGACTTTCACATTTCCAGGGCCCCGTTCACAAACAATATTTCTTTCTTCATCTTAGGACCCGTTCTATCATTCTTCTACTCGTCCATAAAACCTAATCTCTGTCTTCCCATTCCACGCTCACCCAACAATATCCCCTTGTTATTACACCATCATACCCCATAATCCTCTCAAACCTATCCCTATTTTCATCATTATATGCTATTCTATTCAAAATTAACTCTGTCACTTGCATTTTCAAAGTCCTTTAGGCAAGTGAAAACATGCTGATTATGCTCCATGTTACTTTATATGAGTGTTCAAATCACCGCGATTGCATATGAGTTGCCATTCCCCTCTGGAACCTGAAATGGCCATTTCCCAAGAAGTTATTTGCCCTACTGTCCAATATTCTATGAACTATTTAGAGTTTAGAAGTTAACGGCTCGGCTTTTTAAATTTTTCAAAGAAACGGTAATGTTTGGAAAATATTTCAAACCTTTCTCCAAAAGAAATATTTCGTTTGGTTTTAAGTTATGGCCGGAAAGATTGTCCATTCTTGATCCTAACTGAAGAATGCCGTTTTCTAGGGACCTTGGTTGACTTAGATCGGTATTTTTTTCTCAAGCAACTTCGCTCATTTCTGGTTGTTAGTTTCTCTTTTCTGGAATGCTAACTCACTACTAATTTGGCAAATCTTATTGTCAAAGTGAGCCACATGGTTCAATCAAGATTGTGCGTTAATTTTCAGCTAAAGTAGAAGTAAACAATAGCCAAGGGTGTCTATTTTCACGTACCACTCGTGGAATTCCCTTTTGACCCAGGCTTTCTTGACTACTCCTAGAGCAAAATCTTCTGCGGAGGATTGGGTCTTATTACACCGGATGCAAGTTTACTTCGGGAAAATTCCAAGAGATATGCACTTTCTGTCGAAGAAAATATTCAATGATGAATTATTCAGAAAAAATTGAGCAGACTGAATTTGTGATATTAAACTAATTCTTCTATACTCCTCTCATTTAGACAATTCATTATTTTAGGAATAAGAATCAGCGCTGGTTTCACGGAGTCATCCGATCAATTTCATTCCTCATAAACTCTATTAATAAGCTCAATGAAAGATCGTCCGTTCATTATACCTAAATTTTTCAGTAGCTCCGTAGATATTTTATATACTCTCTCAGCTGTTGTGGTCTACATCTCTCGTAATGCCTTCTCTTTTTCACTGCCGTGTATTTTGTTCAAGGTTGTCTTTACCTAATGTTATTTTCTTTTTTCTACATCTAAGTCACAGGTCTAATTCTGTTGTCATATAGCTCGTACACGACTTAATTTCATATATCCTGGTTGTAAACATGTTCTATCAATACCCACCCTATATATTTTCCTTTAACTTTGATTTAGTTTGCCCTCTCTTATCTGATTATGGGGTCATGCGTATCGATGTGGATGCTCCATTTCCTCGCATTCCTCTTTCCCTCAATTTTCCTTTACCGGATTGGTTCCTCGCTCGAAGTTTGTCATATGATTCATGGTCCTTATGGTTCATTTTCCCCGAGTTGAAGCTTTTACACATCCTTCTCTCCAATATTTTTCTGATTATTTCTTCTGCAACTATTGCATCATTATCCTCCTTGTTTCCATTCATTACAATATTGTCTTCGCCGGTTGCACTCTACCAGTTTTTATACTTTCCTATGTTTTTTTGATCGTTCTCATTCCCTTAACTTCAACGCTGTTTCCATTCACATGTTTCTCTTCACTCGCTGCATGTATTCCCTCTTTTCTACACTTTTGATGCTTCTAGATTCCACCTCTTGGTTTTTCTATTTTTGCAAAGTCTTTTGATGGTAATATCGCTTACCATCATTACCATATTTCATCTGAGTCCGCATTCGCCCCCGGATGACTAAAAGAGTTTTAGACACAGTTTCTAAACCTTATAATGGTGTAATCAATTTACTATCTTCCTCTTTTTCCAGGCAGTCATCATATAAGTCAACGTCTTGGGTAATGTTTCAACCATGAGTTTGTAACTTCTAGTTAATTTTTCCACAAAATTCGACTGCATTCTCGGCGCGGTTATTTCTTGTTCCCAGCTCATAATTTCTCACTTCAAATCTATCTTTTCCTTCAGCCATCACTGCATTTCAGTCGCCAAATACTATCAGATTTTTCTTGTTCTAATTACTTATTAAAGTTGCTTGTATTCTCTATCCAGTTCTTTTATCCTGTGGTGACCAGTAGACCAAAGCAAAATTCCTCGGGCGGGCTTTTATATCTGCCACTCACGTCCTATCACACCTGTTCAATGTTTACTACCCCATTTCCTAGTTAAGCATTCAGTACCATGGCTAACCCATGTTGACTCTCATCTACCTCACGGTAGATTACGCTTTAAGCATGACTCCAATAGTCTCCGCTATCAATTCATTTCATCTTGTATAGCTACAATGCATCTGTGGTCCCTTGGTCCATTTCCGATGGCTGTGAAAGCTAGTGATCATGCTGAGTTGGCAAAAAATTGTGAGGATGCGCGGTAAAAGGAGCACTGAAGGTGGTAGACAATGGAAGGGTGACACCATCCGAGAGATAATAGTGGTCTCGGAAGCAGTGAAATGATGAACTCTGAATGCTAACAGATATCCCGATCAGAGGGCGTCATATTTCACTGGAGTGGAGGCTGAGCTTCCGCTGGTAACATCACGAAGTCATTTCAAAGCTGAGTCAAGGAAAACAGACAAGAAACACATAATAAGACAGCCATTAGAAGAGGAGATTACTATTTCGTGACGAGAAATGACGCATAAAAGAATTCAAAATTAAATGGGAATAGTTTGTATGAATGTACCAGATTTTGTTAAGGGAACGGCGAATGCTAGATGGCTTGTACAAAATTAATTACAGCAGTCGGATGCAGCGTCAAAGTAAAAAAACAGCGCAGATAACTGGGATTACGTTAACTAAACAGGGAGTTAATGACTAAGGTATTATCGCAGTATATATCGCAGCAGCGGTATATGCAGTTGGATAATAATAATAATAATAAATTTATTGTATTATTCTAGGAGTGAACTCCTTTAGAACAAGGTAGTACATAATGTGATGTGCAGGGACAAATAACAAGAAAATAAATCATATACTCCATCAGAAAACAAATAAAGAATAATTCGTTCATATAAAAATTAGTAAAGCCATCAAACAAAAAACCATGAGGAACCCAATAAAGAGTGATCTGTACATAGAAAAATTAAGAATGGAATCGTACAACAACCAGAGTAAAAAAAGAAAACTACACTTGAACTCTTGAACTTACACTTGAACTTGAACAGTGGTTAGTTCTTCAAACACATAAATTAACCACAGACATAGCAATGAACAAAATCCATAACAAAAAGACATGATCTAAGTACCTGGATCACAAACAAATAAATGTTTAATAAGTTTTATCTTAAATATTGTGAGTGTAGCACTGTCTTTTACATATTTTGGGAGGTTATTCCACAAATTTGAAGCAACAACTGTAAAGGATTTTTGGAATGTCGCTGACCGGAACTGGGGGGCGTACAAAAAACAGGGGTCTTGTCTTGTAACAACATTAGTGTATTTACTACTTGGGAGAAAAAGATCTATTATGTACTGAGGGCTCCCATATTTGAGGAGGTTGAACATGAAGCAGGCTATGTTATACTTTCTTCTTGATTTAAGATCAAGCCAGGAGAGCCTTTTAAAATAAGGGGTTATGTGTTCATGTCGCCGTAGATTAAAGATGAATCTCACACAGGAGTTCAACAAACGCTGTAGCTTAATATTCAGCTCCTCAGTTAAGTCATTGTACACGAGACTACAGTAGTCTAGGTGGGGAAGAATGAGTGAGGTAACAAGTTTCTTTTTTAACTGAAGTGGTAGTAGATTTCTATGGATTTTAAATTGATGTAAAATTGCATTTATTTTGTTGGATACCCTCATAATGTGTTCTTTCCAGGAAAGATTCATGGTTAATGTCAATCCCAAATTTTTCACACTGTTACTGAACGGTATGCTTTCTTCCTCGACCATTATCATTGGCAGTTCTGTGAAATTTATATTTGATACTATCTTGCTGTTACCAATGATAATGGATTTAGTTTTTATGGAGTTTAACACGAGGAAATTAAGCTTAGCCCAAGATGTGATAGCGGATACGTCCTCATTTATCTTATTGATCGTATCACCGAGTTTATTTGGAAGACAATGGCAATAGATCTGCAAATCATCTGCGTAGATCATGTATTTACAGTGAGCAATACAATTTGGAAGGTCTCTGATATACAACGAGAACAAAAGTGGCCCTAGAACGGAACCTTGTGGTACACCATTAGATGTTGTTACCCAGTTCGATATGTCTCCTTTAGAATCTTTGACAGATTGACGACGTCCATTTAGGTAGGAAAAGAACCAGTTAAGGGATGAACTTGAAAATTTGAGATTTCTCATTTTTTGTAGGAGAAGGGCATGGTTTACACTATCGAAAGCTTTACTAAAGTCAAACAGGACCAGTATTGTCACCATCTTTTTATCAATGGCGTACCTAATATCTTCAGTGACTTCAATTAAGGCTGTCTGTGTCGAGTAGTTCTTACGAAAACCCGACTAAAATGGGTCTAATAACTGATGAGCGGTTAGATGATCAATTACCTGTGTATAAACTACCTTTTCTAGACATTTTGAGGCGGTGCAGAGGATGGATATCGGTCGATAATCCCCTGGAGAAGTAGGAGTTCTAACTTTACTGATCGGTCGAATCAAAGATGATTTCCAAACATCGGGAAATGTGCTAGATATGAGGGACGAGTTGAAAATATCAAGTAGAGCTGGAATTACAGATGCAGATGAGGCTTTCAGGTATTTCACCGAAATTTCATCAATTCCAACAGAATTTGATTTAGCGTTTCGTAGGACATTCTGCAAGACATCAGGGGTTATATGGTTAAAGTAAAAATTTGAGTCGTTGAACGGAACAAAAGGTTCTATGGATTGGATGTTAGGGGTAAGGACATCATTACCATTTGGCAAGGGGGAGCCAATTGATGCAAAGTACTCATTCATGGCATTTAGTGATAGTCCGAGAACTGAAATTTTGTTAGTCTGTTTTACTAGTCCGAGATTTCTTAGCTCACGCCAAAGGTCATTTGAATTCATGAGGTTAGAGAGAGTACTTGTATAATACTGTTGTTTTGCCTTGGTCACTAATCGCTTAACGAGATTGCGTTGCCTTATGAATAGTTGGTATATGGCATTATTTTGGTTCGAATAGAGTTGATTCTCAGTCTATCCCTCTCTTTCATTTGTACCTTTAACTCAGGTGTAATCCACGGAACTATCGGTCTATTAAGCTGGATTTTTCGTTTTGGGGCGTAACGATCTAGGCAAGTTAAGAATGTTAGGTTAAAGCGTTCCACTTTCAAATCAACGTTAGTGGATTGAAGCACTTTTTTCCAATCCGTTTCAAACAATTCTCTCTGAAAGCTATCGGTATCGAAATTTTTATTTGATCGAAAGACGAGGGTGGATGGAATCATTTTAGGTGCTGTAAATTTGTATGTTAAGGCGATCTTGTCGTGGGCCGAGAGAAAGGGAACAGGGGACTGACAAAAAGAGGAAATCTTTTCTTGCGAATCAACGATACAGAGATCGAGAAGCGTGTGGCTGTTTTCAGTATGATGAGTGGCATCCAAGGGAAGCAAATAGAGATCGTTTGAGTATATAAAGTCATGTAGAAATGCACTATAATAGTTATCTCGGAACATGTCGGCATTAAAGTCTCCGACAATAACTATGTTATTAAAGGTTGGACTAAATTTAATAAATACATTTTCAATATCTGAGATATGACCGACCTTTGGAGGTCGATATACAACTAACAATAAGAGTTTTGAAAGATGAACCCCTGTTATTTCCATTACAATAAATTCAGGTCTCGACTCATATGTAGGTCCCGAAGTTGCAAGGACTGTTGAGTTGAGGCGGTTGTGGACAAAGGCTCCAACCCCACCACCGACTTTACCGATTCTATCATGACGATGAAGGTGATGATTGTGAAGTTTGACCATATCGTCGGTAATACTTGGTTTTAGCCAAGTTTCAGTCAAACAGATTACGTCTGTAGGATTTGAATCAAAGTTCAGTCGGAATTCATCAATATGGCACATTAGAGATTGGCAGTTCACAAGGCAAATATTTATTTCCTTACGAGACCTTTTGACTTTTGGGAGTAACAAGGGGGCCTGATGTTAATATAGTTTGTTTAGATCTTCTTCCGAAGCGATGGAAAGCCGCTCGCTGCCATCATCGACACGAGCAAACACACGTCCATTTCGTACCCACAGATAACGAATTTTTCCTTCCTTCTTCAAGTCGCGAGCAGCTGCGTATAGCCGTCTATTTTGTGGGGATAATGACTCATTGACGTAGATGCGGAGGTGACTCTGGCCCAAGCCTGTGTTTAAGTCCCCTAGTTTAAGGCTGGGTTTCCTCTTCTTGGCTTGAATGAGCCTTGTGGCGACACGGGAGCTTACGAAACGAGCTACTATCGTAGGTGTTTTCGGGGCCTGGGACAGGTCTGATTGGGGTTTTGGTCGAATGCGGTAAGAATAATCAATTTGGCTGGTCTCTATCTTAACACCTAAAGCGGTCCCCACTTTGCAGACAAGTTCCTCGATGATCTCACTGTCTTAGACTGGAATTCCACGAATCTCAATTGTATTACGCAGTCGTTCCTGTTCCACTCGACTAAGGCGAAACTCCACGTCTGCGAGTTTCTTCTTCAGGTATTCGGTGTCACTCGTTAAATGAGATAATGTTTCGGTCATTTTGGATAGGGAGGAACTTATTGTACCGATGGATTGGGTATAGTTACCAACTGTATCTTCCAGATTAGCTATGGATGCCTTAATCAAGACCTGGTCTTCACGTATCTCTTTCACCATAGCAAGCAACTCCTGCAAGGATCCACTGGAATCACTTGGGGACACACTGGGACAGGTTTTAACTGGAGTGTCATCACCGCGTAATGATCGAGCTGTGGACAAACACTTTTCACAATTCCAAGACTTCTGAAGCGCCGCAAGCACCTTTGCTTCCTCTGCTGAGAGTGACAAACACTGTGAATGTGAAACTTCGTAGCATTTGGCACACGTTAAAGTTGTTTGACCACGCTTAACGACTTGAACACAGATTGCACAAGAGGGCATTGTGAGCGAGCGAGAGCAGAGCAACCGATCCGCACACCACGAGAGCTGAGGACAGACGGATCAGATGGCATGACCAAATATAAATGGCAGAAATTATATGCTCTTTGCTAATCACTAATAGTTTACCTACGAGTGGACCTCTCTCCGATTTTTTGAATATCCACTTATTACACTCATAATATATAAATAACTAACACCACGCCGAGCATAAGATCCATCACAAGGTTTTTAAAACAGATAGCATAACATGAGCGTTAATTCCTTTCTCCCAAAGAAATTATTTGCTTTAATCCGTGGGACAAACGGAGGAAAGGAATTATAATTTTCCTATGAACCAGTTGATAGATTCACGCCACGATGAAGACATATTTCATAACGAAAAGAATAATATTGAGCAGAAAGTTCAGAATTTACCGGTCCAGTTTGATTTCAACGACAAATTTTGTGATTTTTTTCAAGTGGGAAAAAAATAAAATTGTTCAACATGATAAGTAAGCCATACAATTCAGTTTTCTTTCAGTGAGAGAAGAATTTATTCCCAAATGCATTCAGCAATTTGTGGATTTATCCATACCAGCATTGTTGGAGAAAGAGTTATCGCGAGAAATAGGTATTACGATTATAAAATGAACCCAACCATCGATTCTAATCAATAAAAAAAGTACATTGAACCTCAGAAATGGTATAACAAATGAGCACTCCAAGCCACAAATTTTATCGGTTTCAGCAAAAAAGAACGCAAGGGCAGAATCACATTATAAAAAGTTAGCCAAGAGGTAGTGTGACTGATTAGTTGATTTGCTCCAAAATTCCGTTCTTTAATCTGAAATGTAGTACTAATATCACGTTTTGCAGGATTCTTGTATCTTCGACCGATTATGTAGTAGTAAAATACATAAATACAAAAATTTTCCTTAGTATTAGTAGCGTACCTATAGTGTAGTGCATATTGGTGAAAGGTCCCCTCTTGATAGGACTTCGCAGGTTCTTGCTGATGGATTTTAATCATTGTTTCGTTAACTTAATTATCTACTTCTACGTACTCCCGTGCGAGCTGCCAATTGGGCGTGTGGCAGGGGATGTTAGGACACCAGCCTTGTAAAGATGTAAGGTTTTGGGAGGTGAAATGGTGACGTGTATTATGGGAGTGCATTTAGTGGAGCTCAGTTTTTATTGTGGTCGCTTATTGTGCGTGGAAAGAACGAGTTTTTGTATCTGTCTGTTTGGCAACATATTTCTCTTATTTTATCGCTTCTGTCAGACCTATAGATGAAATGAGGCGTCGTGATAATATTCTTTGTATCGCTCTGAATCACACAAGTCCTGAATTTCTCAAGAAAGTTAAGCCTAACGTGAAGCCTTCGAATCTCTAGGGGCTCGCACTTTCATCCCTCCAAAAGGTTATAGTACATTGCAGAGCAAGTTAGTGATAGCTCACCACCTGCCACACACCTTGAAGGTGGCCAGCACAGTGATATACAGTTGTAGATATTTATTTTCTTCCACTCTCAAAGTGAACGTTATATGCCATTATTTTCGTCTGTTTCTTATTCAGTGTACCTACTCCAGGTATTCCCGGATGCTATAATTTTGTATTCTACCTGCCAAGCACCCTTGAGGTGGCTTGCGAAGTTATACGTTAGGGTAGATGTTTTCCTCCACTGTCAACATGAATAATATGCGCCATTCTTCTCCTCTGTTTCTTATCGAATGTACGAGGTCTTCTCGTACCTACATCACTTACTCCCGGATGCTCCAATTTTGTGTGCCACCCACCACACACCCCTGAGCTGGCTTGGAAAATGATATGTAGGGGTAGTTATTTTCCCCCACTGTCAACATACTCCATTCCTATCGTCTGTTTCTTACTGAGTTGTACCTACTTCACTTATTCCGGCATGCTTCAATTTTGTGTGCCACCTGCTACGCACCCTTGTAGTCATTGTAGACACTGTCAACATGAATAATATGCGCCATCCTTCTCAAGCGCTTCTTATTGAGTGTACCTACTTCACATATTCCCGGATTCTCCGATTTTGTGTGCCACCTGCCACACACCCCTGAGGTGACTTGCAGAGTGATATGTCGGGGTAGATGTTTTTCTCCCACTGTCAACATGAATACTAAATGTAAGAGCCGTTCTTCTCTTTTGCTTCTTATTCAGTGTGCCAACTGCACGCATTACCGGATGCTTCAATTTTGTGTGTTCTCCAATCCATTCTTCAGAAGAATGGATCGTGCGAGATAGTTCAGTCGAACGAGCACGGGATTCGTGGAGTAGGGGGACGATGCGATGGTGACGCCGCGTTGGGTGCCGCTCCGGCGCCGCGAGGATCGCAAATTGGGAATGCCCTTGAGCGAGGAGGCGCGGGGTGGAGAGGAAGAGTGGGCCGGAAGGTGCGGCCTCCTCGTGCATTCCGCCCGTCAAAAGGCGCTGCTCTCGCTTTCGCGCGACTGCGAGAGCTGACCGAATTAATCGGAGACACCGGGGCGCCGAGCGGAGCGTCGTTGTTTACTCGTTAATTTACTATGAATTCATACACAAGTGGCGAGCAACTGAAATGGCGGCAGGGTGGAAGTGAGCGCTCTCGGTGGATGTAAGACCTTATAAAGAGGGGGCGTCGTTGTGGGACCCATCCTTCCTCCTCAGTTTGTTCATTTACTTAAGGGGTTGAGCTACGACTAAGGTCATTTGCGCCATTAAGAATAAAGGTAGTTTGGTGAGGGAGTCAATGCATCAAGGAGTTGTGGAAATCCAGCATCGTCATTTCTTTATATGCTCATTGAGTACATTGAATGAGAGAAATGCACCGGGTGAAAACGACAAATAGTATATTACGTTACTGGTGACTTGAGTGGCTCGTTGCTACACGGCGAGAAGTTACTGCTCGAACGAAGCAAAGGGGATAGAATGCCATGTAATGAATTTCACTGAAGTCACGAGTATTGTATACTACTTTATAGCTCGTGTGACTTAAACTCGTCGCCCTCTGCGGTAAAACAATGCAATGAGGGAGTGTAGTAAATCAAAGTTTTCAATCAGCTCTACATAGTTACTTTTGTTTACTTGTCATTTTCAGGTTTATCAGAGATATACGAGTACTATTCTATAGATGGGAGAATTTGAGCCATCAATTTGTTTTTGTGTTTGAAGATTGTCTCCCTATATGTGGGAGAAATTGAGCTACATGTTATAAGAGAATCTTCCAATTAGTTCCGGAATTAGTTTTAATAAACTAGCCAAACATACAAATGCTATTTATAACGTGGTAGTTGATAAATTTAACCCAGGATCAACCTCATCTACATTTAATAAAGTTCAATTAATCAAGTCCAATTACATGAATCGAATAAAAATGCTGCCATTACTATGAATTCCACCATAAAAAAATAATTTCAATCTAATACATTTCTATGAGTAAAACCACCGGAACAAATATTACCAGTTTTTTTTAAATTCAGATATTGGTTTACGCGTACAAGATACAACAGATACAAATTTAAATTAGTCTCCTGTGTTTTATAATTATAATGCTATAATAAATGGTGTTTTCTATAAGTTAAAATTTGATTCTTCTAAAATCAATAATAAAGCTGTATAGTCTACTTATGAAAAATGAGACTACGGATAAGAAGTTTGGAGAATCAGTTTGAGTAACTGACTATTCATCAAGTTCGTTAAGATTTAATTTATGTTTAAATGCATAAATGCAGCACGCTCTTCACTGTGATATTGATGAATTATGCTTATGATAATTAATAGTTGGCAATTACTCGTGCGTGACTCTCTCGTGTAGTTATGAGGTTGCTGTCAGCGTCACGGAAAAGCGTGACTCCAGTGCGAACTTACGTAGTGCTATAAAATTAAACTATTTTATTAAGTTGCTTAACATATGAATGTTAATATTAACAATACGACAGTTACAACTGATCTCCTATCATCATTACCCTGTTTCTTGTTACGTAACTTGCTGCCAACGAAAGGGGTCAAGGAATCCACAGGTTTACGTCCCATCCGATGGACAGAGTAATGATAGTAGGAACACTTGAAGCGCTGTCCACGTGACACTCAAGTATGAACAGAGTTTCAAGTGAAAAATTCCCTCCATTTCCAGACTTAAAACCCGAACGAATGGAAAGCGGCTGCTCTAACAACCAAACCAACCCGATCTCACTGCTCTTCCTCCGCCGAACGACTAAGGGTATGAAGCACTTGAAATTGAAGCTCCAGTATGACACGTGTGTATAAAAATGTAAAAAAAAATGTTGATGCGCTCTCTAATGGGGAAAAAGGAAGACTATGAAGATATCTATGAAAATAAAATGCTTATTATTTTATATATTAACATGTGTGGTTCATCACCTGAACTTCGAGCACACTTGATACTACTGCGAATCGCACATCTAAAACAGCGCATTTACGGCATTTCCTACGCTGCTTGAATCTTCCTGGTGCAACCTCCGCCTTTCTGTGCAAGTCAACTGAGAAGCAATCAACTTATTGTGTTGGCATCGCAGATGCCGGTGACCTACATTTCAAGTATTCCCGAGTCCACTATACTGCTTTAATTGTATTTTAGAGCATCGTGTCTGTTTCTTTTACGACAGATCCCATGAGTGTACTCAAGATGCAGATGTGAAGTATTATGGGAAACAAATGATGCCGTGAAGTTTTACCCAGGGTCGAGGTAAATTTTACACATTTAATTTTATTAGTCGAGGCAGTGATTAGGGGCTAATTATATTACAGAAACAATATATATAATAAAGAAAAATACAGAAAATTGTCTGAAGATACTTTTACATGCCCATTATATCCTTTACCATACGTATTTTAATACATGCTGTAGGCGCTGAGTTTAGTTTGATTTTTGGCGTTCAAATGCAATTGTATAGGTTTAATTTCCTATCCCATAATGAGTTTCTTTTGTAAGCGAAGGCGGTGAACTGCTTTTTCATTATGTTCCAGTGGGTATTTAATCATTTACCCGCTACTTCATAAGTAATCACGCACCAAACATAAATAATCACAGCAATGGAAAACCCCGGAGGTCGATGAAAAATAAAAATAATACTTCAACTACAATTTCAATATTCTTTCAAGGTTGCCTATGTAACCTAACGTACCATCATGCATTACAAGCCCTGCTGCAAGGTTACGGTGAAAATTATAGTGGAAGACTCTTAAGTGCCTGAAGTGCCTAAGTGTAACTTAAGGCCATTTAGCTCTGCGCAGAATGATAGTTGAAAAAAATCTATGAGGCTATAAATACTTTTTTTTAGTTTTAACCTTCATAAATATAAAAACTTCTTCCTCTAACTTACAGCGGTAAATTTTGAATTCTAATTTTTCAATGATTTATTACTAACTAAAAGTATACATATATTTAAAAAATAAAATAAAGCAGCATATTTTGAAGAACTGAACAGTTACAAGGGTCCAAAAAAGCAGCTAAAAAAAAGCTGCGCAAGACAATCAGTTCACTCCGGAGTGAAGTGAGGAGTCATTATTACTCTCAAGATTGCCAAAGTGGAAAAAAAACTTAGTATTCTGGAAGTAATCTCGGAAAAATGGCAATTTTAATGTACCCTAGGGCCCTTTATCAGCCCTCATTTTTACTTGAAAAGAGCGAGATCTGGAATTCCGACAGTGCCCCGACGAGTAAAATCAACAAAATTCTAACTACTCTTGTGTTATATAATGCGATACTTTCTACTTGGAAACGCTTTATTATATGGGCTGTACATTGAAAAAACGATTAAATAAATGTTTTAAGTGAGATACGAAGAATGTATTTTTTTTATCCCCCTACCATTGCATTGCCTCAATTTTATACTTTTTAATATTTCAACACTTTTGGAGATGAAATTCTTCGACCGAGGCTGAGTAAGCGTTGGAAACATAGCAATTCATTTCTGTTTTTTGGGAAATGGAAACTCATACGAGATATACTCCCATCCCCGGGAAATGACGGATTCCCCCAACAAAAAAAACCTCTATGGGGGAGAACTCACGAGGACATTTTCCTTTGATAAAAATTTGCCTCTCCGGAAATTTCGAACGAGCACCGTTTTGGAAAATATATACGCTGCGCAATTGAGAATTTAGGAGGAATGGGGATATTTACACAATCCCTATCCTTTCCGCCCCCATCAACTCACAAAAAATAACTTCTTACATATATATATATATATATATATATATATAGCATAAAAATGTCACAGGCGTGACTGGCAGTTACACATAGAACACACACAAAAAAAGAAAAACTCACAGATATTTTTTTATATATCCGGCGGACACAACCGCCTTCTTCAGAAATAAGTTGGTACTGAAATTGGCGGTTGTGTCCGCCGAATATATAAAAATATCTGTGAGTTTTTCTTTTTTTGTGTGTGTTCTATGTGTAACTGCCAGTCACGCCTGTGACATTTTTTATGCTATTTGTGCACTATACGTGTTTTTCGTCAAGTGGAGATATATATATATATATATATATATATATATATATATATATATATATATATATATATATATATATGTGTGTGTGTATGTGTGTGTGTGTGTGTACACATGAGAGGCATTAGATGTGTCTCCTCTGTCGTGATAGTGAGGCGTTATCATGACTGCGATGTGGTTGCGAAATGCGACAAGAGTCAATACATTTTCCTTCCTCACGAGATGCCTCCGTTACCGATGAAATAAGGTTGCCCTTAGGAAAACCTCAGGCACGCGCCAGCTTCAGTAGAACTCACGGCTCTCTGTGGACCGTGATGAATACATCCTTCCTTGGTGAAAAGATTCTATTCAAATAGAGGAATATTTCGTTTTCGGACGAGGAACAGAAGAAGAAAGAGTTCGGAGCGTCTGCGAAGACAAAAAATAACATTCCATCTCCCTTCGTGCTACGAAGCGAAGTCGCGGGGGAAAATAGAGTCTTCGCTTATTACCTCTCTCTTTCCCATGCTGGAGTACGTCAGTCATTTGTCTTCCCATCAGGGAATCCTGCGAAAATTGCGAGTGACGTCCCCCGCTGCTTCCACCACGTCACCAGCCCATCCCCATCTTCCCAGCACCACCCCTTACCCACTCGCTCCCCCTTGGCGCCGGGGGCCGCGACAAGAATGTCCCGGCGGCGCCTACGTCTCCGGAGAAAAAACAAGACTTATCCACGCACGGAGGATGTCGTCTCGCCCTCTCGTCCCGCAGCCAATGCTTCTTCAATTCTTTTTCGCTCCGTCAATATACGAAGCATTTCAGGTGGAACGGTAAATATCTAAGGCGGCCGTACCACGGACTACTTCGAGAGAGAAGGTTAGTGTAAACATTTTTGTAATTTTCCGACGTGCTGGGAGACGTAGGGAGTATTAGTAAATAAAAAAAATTGTATCCAGCGTTTCATAGCAGGCAAACATTTAAGAACAAATCACGCTGCATGAGGAATAAACGACTATTCACATTTGATAGTATCTGAGGGGACCCATATTAAAGTGTGGAACTTCTCGAAAAATTTTCGTTTTGAAGGTACGCATACGGACAGGGGCGCAAAAAAGGGGGGGCGGGGGGCATTGCACCCCCCAAGCACGATTGTGGGGGCTGGCCCCCCCAGAAGTTAGAGGTTGTGGCTTATTAATGGACACTGCCCGATTTGCAAAATTATTTGCGCCTTCATCCCTAGTGACTCCACTCTGATTTTGAACGCTGCGCAAAATTTTATATGGAGAAGATGAAAATTTATTTGCAGACTCTCTCCCCCCCCTACTCTCCCCCCTCCCTCCCCCGCCCGATTAATTAGCTAATACAGATTTTTCAAGGAGTTTTCCCCCCCCCCCCACGATTCGGGGGGTTGTTTTGCCCTTGTACACGGATACATCATTAAACAATCGAGAGATTGTTTAATGATGTATCCGTGTACAAGGGCAAAACAATTTATGTAGTATTCGGCATGTACTGAAATACAACTAAAGTTTGCAAAAGTTGATCAATGACCTTTTTTTTAGTTTTTTTTGCTGTTTGCGTCAACGGTTCTGGACGGTTGGATGAATAGAGTACTAACGTTCCATAGCACGGAATTAAATTCTGACAATGGTAAAGATTTTGCACGGGATCTCGATTGCTACAAGAGTGACATTTCGAGAGCCTCTGAAGAGTGTATACCTCGTCCGGTTTATGATACGTTAGACATGTGGACATCTTGGTACCTTTAACAAAAACAGACCGATACCAACAGCAACCACCCATCCCCCACGACACAATGGTGCATGAGAGCACAGTTGCCCGCAACCTCCCAAATTAAGTCACTCATTTTACGGCGAGAGGTGTTGAACAACTTTCAGAGGTATAAAAATCAGTAAATGTTGTTTTGTCCACTTTATCTAACATATAAGACACACATATGAGCTTATTGCAATCCCATTCTCGGATACATATGTACAGTCAGGTACGTTTGTATCAATTATTTCAGAATTGCAATATGCCTTTCTTCTCTTTTGTTGTCTCTTTTGTGCAATTACTTAAGATGTAAATCTAAAGCCTTTGACTTTAGATGCTCACTTCATTCTACTTTGTATCTAAAAGATGGCATTGTAATAAGCCAAAAATCGTGTCGTATATATTAGATTAAGCGATCTGTACGGTAATTACTGATTTATTTTTTCTCCAAATAACCCTAAGCACTAGGTAGTCCGTCTGCCTGACATCCTAAAAATGGTGGTGTTCAATCCCAGCATAGGGCAGGGGTGTTGTGTTTTTGGACTTGAATCGATTGTTGGGTTATTTTCGCAAGCATATTGACATCTATTCCCTTCCAGCCGTATTGCCTTTCCAATATTAAAACCGAGAGAGTGCTATTGCATGCAATATTACCTG
Organism: Ceriagrion tenellum; assembly: GCA_963169105.1. Lineage (NCBI taxonomy): Eukaryota > Metazoa > Arthropoda > Insecta > Odonata > Coenagrionidae > Ceriagrion > Ceriagrion tenellum. The sequence goes on from OY720634.1 coordinate 40,716,429, forward strand.
TATTAACAGCAAAGTACGACCCGCCTGACTCTATAAAGTTCACTGATATGTCCAGGCTAGAGGATGAAACAACTATAACCGATGAAGCACCTTAAAGTCGAAGTCTACCTCACCCAAGATTATCAAGGTCAGGTAGAAATCAATCAACAATAAAATGTATTAATATATAAAAAATATAAAAAACTAATGGTTTTCAACTACTAAATCCATATTTACTACAGATTTTTAAATCCCAACAAATTCAAACCAATTCCTATACGCTATTGTATCCATTTGAAGGCACAGTTGCTAAGTTACGAAGAGGGATGTTATAATAAATAGATTATATTATTTACGCAGATATGTTTTATGTTATTTTGAAAAATCGGATATTTCCCAACTGCTGTCGGAGGAAATTATTGACGTCTAGACGTTAAGATGTTCAGGTGTTGCACTATTCATAGTGTATCTGCATCTTACTATGCGTTGGACAAGAATAATCTCTCATGAATCAGACATAAATCGGATGATATGTTTTAATCGAAAGATATTTTTCCGGAAATTTTCATCTTCTCTTCTTTCAAGGCCATCTTAATTAAGAAAAATTAATGATGGTTGTATCTTCCTACAAAATCAACAGTGAATTGATTGTAAAGAGCCAATTTTAGAGTATCCTCACCCAAATTTATGGTTTTGCTATCAGACTAAGTACCAGGGGGTCAAATTGAACTCTACCTTTCCCAATCATTCCGTATTCCTGATTGAAGAACCAGTTTTATTAGTGAAGCATGTTACACTCCCCATAAATGATCGCTTCAATGATGCTCCTAGGCTTTTTTCTTTTATTCCCGAGTTCGCAATTTTTCCCCGGCTGGAAGTCGGGAAGCAAGGAAGCAAGGATGCTGAAAGAGCGGGGGTGAGAAACGAACGTGCTTTTATAGGCATCACGGAGGGAAAGGGGTTGTTTTTCATTCTTCGGAAGTTCGTTTCGTGCGGCGGGGCGGTCCGTCAGGCCTCCGGGGTCATCGGATCTTGACGTCTTTGGGGCGGTACCCTTCCTACAGGTGGCGTGAGCCTGATTCCCGCCCCCCTTCAAGTCTCAATACCGGGGCCACCGCTCCATTGTTGCTCGGGAGCGGCCGAGGGCAATTGATACAGCCGAATGGACGCCGCTAGCACGAAGAGGAGGAGGAGAGAAAGAGGCGGACGGAGGTAAATTGGGAAAAGGAGCGGAATGTATTGAGGGGGCGCTCGTAATAATTTTCGGATCAACGGACGCGCCTCTCCCCTGCTCCCACACCCACCCCAAGGACTCCACTCCCATCTGCCGCTTGTCCGAGCGGTCTCCGCCCACACACCCTCGCCTCGTCTTGTTTTTGCGGCTGCGAAGCGATGGGAACAAATGAATGCCGAATTCCATACCCCTGAGGCTTTGACTGGGCCCGTTCTTGCGTTCTTTAAATTTCTCCTTCTCTCTATTTGATTTATGTATTCGTCATTTAGACCACATTCAGATTGTAAAAATGAATGGACTATTGAGAGAGGAAATCAACGATGTGGACGAAAAGTTTTTTTCCGACGAAAAAATGAGAAAAATGAATGTTAAAAAAAATTATATCGAACATTTCAAGCTAGATGTTTGATGGTACGGATTTTATTCCCCACAGCAATGCCATCCATGCACTAAATCGATATTACCAAATTCGTGTCTTTAGATAGCCTCGCTCGCAATCAAGAGAGTGGGCGCGGAGCGGTTAAATTGATAAAATCGATGAAATGGGCCAATTTCTGGAAAAACGGCCCATTTGTGAGACTTTCAACCTCTTTCTTCTTCCAGGTATTTTTTGGAATTTTTTTTGGCCAAAGTACCGAAGAGAGGAGGATGAGCAAATGTATGGAATGGGTACAGAACTGCAGCCGAAATATTCGTGGGTGAAATGGGTATTCTGGCTGAGCGTAGCGGAGAACTAGTTTGCCATTCGGGAAAGTTTCGCGCTCAAATGCCGGTGATGTATGCTCCCAGTTAAATCCAGGCTGCGGTTTTATGGGCACCACGTGCAGGTATCTGGGATTAGACGTGCCGTACGGAAAGGAACCGCCACTAGCAGGGCATACGTTATTTAGTGCACCAAAGTACTTAGAATGAACAAGGCAAAATCTACCCTCCCTGTATCAAAATTGCTTCCAGTTAGCGGGTGCTTGCCATAATATTATACTAAGAAAAACACAGCGTGATCATAGATTCTTCCATAGAATATTTTACAATGGAATGATAATTTTCCGTAAAAATCTCCTGATCATTTTCTCAATCCAGTTATGTGCCCTGTATCGATCCGCAGATCGAGAAAAGTAATCGCCTTGTTTAACCACGGTACGTTACTTCTCTACCTGTGGAATACTTCGGTTATTTTCATAATGGGATGGATTTTGATATTATATCAGAAATGAATTTCATTAATTCAAAAGTTGTGACTCGTTGCCATTGTATAAAATTCATAAAAAAATTCAACGCAATTTAATCAAAATCCAATTTATTTTATTTGAAGCATGAAATACAAGAAACTTGACAGGATTATTAGACCTGAATTAAATGGGTAGCTCGTGAAATTTCAAAATGGAAAATTTCCATTTTTTCAATGAAAAATATCAAAAAATGTATTGAAATATTTTTTTGCAGCTCACTATAATTGTTTAAGATTAATGCTATTGAATTTTTTTTAGTTTTATAAGATATCGATTTTCCATAAAAATCTATAATTTATCGAAGAAAGCTAAGCCCTTAGGTTTTGAAGAGTATGAAGTTTAGCACGTAAATCAGAGTTTCACCACTACGCTTATGTAAAAAATATTCCATATTTATTCATAAGCAGTCACTCATTATTCAAAGCGCATTCTCTGTCCAAGATTTCTTGGAAACACCTTAAAAATTATGCTTTCTGATATGATGTTAACTCACTGGTCGTGGTAAAAACCATATTATTTCAATAAAATTGGACAGTGCGTTAAAAGGTTACAGGATTAAGGAAGCATTCTAATCAAGTAAAATAAACCAGTGCAGAGGCATCATTCGTAGAAAATAACAAGAAGCCTTCCGAAGAGGGGTTGATATTCCAAGTCTACCAAAAGTTGTACACAAATCTATGGAATTATCAACATCAACTCACGGTAATCAGTCTTTTTCTGACATATTCTCGATAGTCTCTCTGCTTCAACACTGCCATTTCACCTCCTGCGTGTCCATTCAAAGTTCCACTCCTACACGTACAAATTCTTCCTGAAGTATTCAAGTCAGCAATATATAACAACTAGCATCACAAATAGGTTTATTTGCTTATTTTGTATTGTCGGTAAAAAGTATGATTAAATGCAGATAAAACTACAAAAAAACAGTTCTAGGTTCTTTATAAAATTCGTGTTTTTTGCAACTGAGCATTGTTACAGCCAAGAGTTACATTCTTCAATCCAGTACGTAATTTTAATAATTTGATTAGAGCAGAGAATACCGGGTAGTCAGGATAGATAGGTGGATTGAAATTCCTTTTGAGAGCAATTTGCAACCACAAAATTATTGCTAATATTCTTCATTTGTCCTTTCATATTATATGCTAATACATTTAAAATAATAACTCGATCGTGTGCAGAATAACGAAAAACCTGCCTGTTGACTTTATATTTCCGAGTAATTAACATATTTTTTTAAGGACTCCCACTCCCGAGGGGTTTGCTGAGCGTCAATTTATTCACAAAGCAATACATGGGGGTATATACTCAATGGTTTGCTCCCCTTTATATACACATTTATAGTTGTTATCTCTCAGCGCCATCGAGTAATTAACATATCGAAAAATGGTTTCGTTCACAATTTTTGAATGGGATGCAACTGCCTTCACCCCTTGCCACCCCCGAATAACCTTAAACTACCCTCTGGCCATGCCATGCCCTTAAACTACTTCGCGAATTATTGTCAATATCTCAAAATGAGAAGAAATCACGTGGCTATCCGAGATATAAAACAATTTTACTCAAGTATAAATATGAAAATGGATGAATTTGGCATGATGAGCTTCCCTATTCATTCCATGCTTTGATTTACTGCGAGAAATTTCCAATATTTTGCTTGAGAAGAACTTCATTAGTTAGCAAGACTTTTGATATTTCATTAACAGGAAGTATAAATTACATAACTATATGCCAAGGACTAGAAGGCAATTTAGAACATCAAGACGGTGAAATTCTTCGTTATAAGTAGATAATCACCATATGATAGTATATGCCATAAAGGTGGGAATTTTCCGCCACCGAAGTGTAACTGTGCTTTTGCTCCAATCATATACATAATCCGTGAATTTTCTGAAGGAAAACAAAGGTCTTCTTTAAAGAACTACTAGTTGACAAATGAAATTTTCTCAATCGTGAAACAAGACGTAGAGCAGAATAAAATCTTTGACTTAGCCCTAGCATTTTATTGAATGATGATAAGATCTTCCGACTCTCACTGGAGTGATGGAAAATAAAAAAAAATTACCACGTCTATTTCAAAATGGAGATAAAAAAATCAATTAGATAAAACTTCAGCCTGTTACTTCGTAATATCTTGATTGTAGTCACAATATCTAATATCGGTTGCCATGTGCTTCAAGCGTTCTTTTTTATGACAGAAAATGTATTTAAAAAATTAATCAGTGGGATAAAATGGCTTCTATTCAGGGAACAAGAGGAAAATGGATCCGATCATTCTTGCTTCACTTCCCTAAAATGCGCACCTCGAAATACAAAAAAGAACAAGATTAAACCTGACGTCGCCGTAATGAGGTTCTCCACAGAGGTATCCCACTCAGGTTAATGAGATTGGAAACTCAGCTCGACTGACGATGCTTAGCGGAGGGTAGAGTCATTTTTAACATTGGAGGGAGTAGAGAACTCTTTCAGCAGCACATGTGAGTTCCCAAGTGCGCGTTTCGCGACGACCGCTTCCACGGGAGAACGCTGCCGCGTCAGCCGGCATCGGGCGCCCCGCGGAAACCGGTCAACTCAGCGGAATCGACGCAGCGAGTCATTTCCGGCGGAGGTAGAATGGGGAAATGTTCCGTCGGCACTCAACTCGACCTAGTCAGCGAGAGGGTCATAACCAGGCGCACTCCCTCGATTCCGAATGAACAGAAAACCACAGGCGGCGATGAAAGCCATTATGTCGCCCCACGTGGGAATCCTCGAGATGGGAAATTTTCGAAAGCTTTGTAGAAAACCACGAACTGTTACGATGGAGGGTGATTAGTGGTTCGCCTTACTGAAAATCTTTAAAATGTTTGCGTACAGACAGGAGTAGGATCGTATACAATGTGCGGTCTCCAACCAGCTCAACATTAGAGGCATACTTCCGAATAAATGGCTGGTCACTGTGGTCTCCCTGACAACGGAAAGTTACCCCTAACATTTTCTTCATTAAGGGGTGGTGTACTTGATTTAAAAAAAAAATCATTTTTTTTTCATAAAATGAAAGCTACAAGTGTCTAGAATATGTGGCAAAAGGATATTTTTATCCAAAATATATTCTCCGAGCTACTCCGTCATGAACGTACCTATGTCATGCGCGCTGAGGGACGCTCAGGTAGCAAGTTCACCGCGCGGCTCGAAATGCCTTTCTATGGACCGAAACGATTAGGATCGGTATTATCGCATTGTAGTAGTTGTAGGAATGTACTGTAGGTGAAAGCACGCGCAAAAAAGTCGATTTATCACAAAATTGCCTCTAACCTAGTAGTTCTCCGCGTCCGCACACACGTACAGTTGTTTGGAACGTTTTTTGCCGGCTGTGTTTCGATAAAATGCCGAAAAGCAGAGTAGCAGCTTCTAAAGTTCGAAGAAAACATTTCCAAGGAAACCAGTTTACGGCGGAAAAAGACGCGGATTACGTCAGCTCATCGGCAAAGAAGCTGAAAAATGTCAATTACGAGGATTTGGAGATTGACGTGAACTCTACCTACGTCATTTGCAACTTCCTCCTGTTCTTCAACGCGCTGAGTGAGTTTCTCGTTGGTAAATCTTGCTCCGGTGCGGTGAAGCTTGGTCGCAATCTCGGTTCTGGAGTGGGATTCAAACTTATAGTGTCCTGTTCGTGCAGCAGATGCGAAATACTGTCTTCTCCGATGTGGCATAATTTTATAATTTAATTTTTATGAAATAAACCGGCGATTTATGTTTGCGTTCCGCGTTCTGGGATGCGGACTGAAAAGTATGAAGACGTTCTGCTCCATTCTGGACATTCAAAACTCTTTCAGTGTGACCATATATTATAACTTCCTGGACAATATACACGCCGCATCGAAGGCCGTCTTTGAAGTTGTCCAGAAGAAGGCCGTGGCTGAAGAAATCAACGCCAACACTGCAGCTGGGGACGAGCCGACGCACTTAACTGTTTCCGATGTCGGGTCGTGGAAAAAAAGAGGATTTCCGTCGTTGTTTGGTCTCGCCTCACTCATAGAAAAGTACACAGTAAAAATTTTGGAGGTTATTGTAAAGTAATCATACTGCCAGGCCTACGCCAATTGGGCATCGAAAAAAGAGACGCCGGAGTACGACGCATGTAGCGAAAGCCACATCGACTGTACTGTGAATCACGCCGGGAGTGCGGGCAAAATGGAGGTGGACGGCGTGCAAGAGATGTTCGCGCGATCTCAGGATCTCCTCAACATAAGATATAAAAATTACATCAGCGATAGGGATACAAAGACCTTTAAAGCTCTTGTCGACATGTACCCATACAAAGACTGCCAGGTATCGAAGAAAGAATGCGTGGGCCATATTCAGAAGCGGATGGGAAGTCAACTTCGGAAATGGAAAAAGGACACAATGGGGCTTGGCAGGTAGGGGCCTGGAAAATTAACAGACAAAGTCATCGCGGATTTGACGCTCTATTATGGATTGGCGATTCGACGCAACCCTGATTCAGCTGCTAACATGAAAGACGCCATCTGGGCTACTTATTATCATAAGTGCTCAACAAATGAAAATCCGCAACATCATTTGTGTCCGGAAGGAAACGGGAACTGGTGCAAATGGCGAATTGCGGAGGCAGAAGGAAGCGTGGGGACCTTTGAACATCCTCCTCCTCTCGCTGACAACGTTGCCAAAGCTATCAAGCCGATCTACGAAGCTCTCTTTACCGAGGACCTGTTGGAACGCTGCACTGGGGTGAACATGCAAAACTGCAACGAGTCCTTCAATTCGACAGTCTGGAGAATAGCTTTGAAACACCTGCATTGCGGACGAAAAGTCGTCAAATTTCGTCATACATTGCTGCGTGCCTCTTCAGATCCATCTTGCATGGAGATCGTCTTTGCTAAAAATTATGAACGCGATGGACATCAATGTTGGCATATACCCATACGCTTAAATTTTGTTTGGAAATAACCAAAAAAAATTTTTTGGTCCGCTATATTAGATCCGCCATCTTGAAGTTTGTAAATTTTACTTCAGATTCGTAATTAGCGACCCCGAAACCTTATTATCACTGATAATAGTCGTTAATTCCGAAGAAATGGACAAGTTATCCAAAGTTAAACTTTAAACGCGTTTTTCGCGAAACCATTTTTTTATCACAACTTCAGGCACAGGACTTGATCTATTAATCCGATTTACATTCTGCAAATTTTGCCTTGAAGGATATACTTTTTTGTATGACTTATATCTAAAATGGGGGAGAAAATGATGATTACTTTTTTTAAGCGAGGCCATAGTTCAAAAAACAAAGTAAAAAATGCATTTTTTTCTTCAAACGGTCATAATTTGGTCAATTTTGATTCAATTTAGTTTTAAATAGCTATAAGTCATAGTGAATTTTATCTACTTTACTGTGACAAAATATTTCTGATTTCAGTTTAACGACCTAGGCTGGGCGCAAGAAGTTGTGGAGCAAAATCTGCTGAGCATCGGTCCACAAAATCCACCATGTTGAGCCGCCATTTTGTTTTTTTAATTATAACACACATTATACATATTTTAATATGTATGATTAATTAAATAATTTCAACCGTAGTTCCCTACGTTGTTTTATTTTCCTATAAAATATTATCAAACTCTATTTTTCAGCCAAAATCAAGTAAACCTCCCCATAAACTACCCGATATAGGTTAACCATACCAGTTTTCCAAAAAGTATATTTTACAAAAATTTACTTCTAAAGTGGTTGATACTTTTACGCATTTTAATTGAGTACTACTGAATTCCTTTCTCTTTGTCATCAAGAAATAAATTTGTTTCAATTCTTTCAGGCGTAATCTTTTGGAAGTCCATCATTGAATAAATAGTGGCAAATCAAACTATGTTTAAATTCACAGAGTAAGTAGGAGGCGGCTTCATCCTCAGCCACTGAATATGATGCAGGAGCGTTGAAACTAGTCGTATCAGTAAAAAACTCTGTGAATTTAAATGTAGTTTGTGTTGTCATTATTTATTCAAGAAATACATTAGTACAGCCATGAAATCAAGGAGGAATATTCTTAAATTCTCATATTTTAAAACAGATGGCGGAATTCAATGGAACCACCGCAGTTTATGAAGATGCTCATAAGATTTTTTTCAACATCTATTAATTTATAAAAATCAAATCGATGAAAAATATACCTGTTATCATGCCTGAGATAACAAGATCGACTTTATTGGTCGTCTTCATCATCCTAAGCTTTCAGCTAGTAAAAATGGTAGATGCTTACAATTTCCCAGATCTCTAGGAGTTTATGCTAGCGGTTTATTCGCAAAAATATTATATATTCGATGTCCTACTCTTATAAGATTTTATGTTTAATACCTTACCATACCATGATTTGCATTCGAATTTTTCTTCCACAATTCAAACTCTAAATTTACTAATACTCTATTCAAAATGTCTCATTATCCCCAAAACGCCCTCCATCCAATTAAACTGCCCATTCTCCGTTTCTTATGTAAGTCTCATTTCTTCCCATACAATTTCCAAATATTCTTCATTTGCTTTCCTTCCTAGTTTCTTATTCTCCCCTATCTTCTCCATATCGAAATTTTAACACTATATAGTGAATTATTTATGTATCAAATTTTACCCAGAAATAAATTGCTTCTAAGTGTGTGTTTACTTGGTCTGTTCCGACGCCGTTATGAGATGTGTAGACCACAATTTTTTTCAGCTGATAAAAATTCATTTCCATATATTTAAGATAATCTGCTGATAGCAACAGCCCCAATTGATGTCGAACTTGAAGATGACGTCATTTTCCTTGGCAACATATTGAAACAATTTATCCAATATCGACTGCTTGCATTGATCATGAACAGGTGCTGATGTGATTGATAAGATTTCGATTTAATTGCGCATGATTAAAATTTATTTATAGATAGTAATGCAGGTACAGGTAGACATTAGATCGATTGATCAAAGTTGAGCTGCTTTCGTTCCCGTTTTCGACTATCTTGGACCATTTTCTACGGTATCTTTGCCTAAAATTCCACTTTTACTCCATCGAGATCAAAGAATATGACACAATTCTTTTTATGCTCTCTCATAAAATCCTATTCTTCCCCAAAAATAAAAAAATCTCCATTTCGAATATCCAGCTCTAATAGAGAAAAATACTTTCGGCCCTTAAAATTTGGATAGTACTACAAAGCATAGATATCGAACGTTGATTTTATTGCAAGTACGATTGTACACAAGGCCCTGGTCAAACGTCGTTTTCATAAAAATATCGATCCTAATTTTATGCATAAAACACGACCCTATATGAATTTGGGAGAATGTTTTATGCCTCACAGCACTGAAAATCATTCTTAATTACCCAAAGAGTTTCAACATGCCTACCATGATAATATCTTGAGCATTCATATTCCGGGACGTTATAATAGCTAACTTATGCATTCAGAAAATTTGAGAAGATCGCAGAGGCTCTTGAGTAATACACCGATTCGCACTTAGGTTTAACTTGAGAACACTTCGAGTACAAAACTTTGCCGGTCATTTGGGACATTAAGCTCCTTACCGCTTTCCGTTGAGAGTAAGTAATGGCGCTTATTTTTTCTTTATTTTCTCTCCATTCCTCATTGAGAAACTTCCTTTATCGTCATTTCTCCTCACCTTAACCTCGAAAATGAACGCAATAAGTTACAGCGTCTTCATAACTCCTGCTTACGTTTTATTGTTAACATCCGTTACAATAACATGTCACGCCTAATTATAAAAAAATAAAATCCATGAAATTGGATAAACTTGAATACTTCAAAAACCTTCATGCTTGTTTAAGTACTGGAATCGAAAAAATACATCGTAATTGTGTGAAAACTTTATATATAATGCAGATTCCGGGAAAAGATCAACTCGAATCACTGAGATATTCTTTTTCTAAATACGATCCCTTAATATTTGAGTACTTCTTCCTCATTTCCTCCTACTAGCTATGGAATTGATTACCTGAAAATGTTAGAACCTCTTCTACAATTTCGATATTCAAGAGAAATATGACTGATCATTTATATAACTTAGCTTAAATTTCTCATATCAAATAGATATGATCAATTATTGAAATGTGGTTTCATATATGTACATTGTAATGTTGAATGAGCTTCGTCATGTTTTATTGTATTATCATACTGTTTGGTGTTGTTTCTATTACTCTTTATTCCATTATGTTTAATGCATAATTTGTATGTAATGGGATTGATTATCTACACTGCCTATTTTAATTTCTCAATCCCTAATGTTTGATCTTAAATTTGTGTATTGCTACCCAGATTTTCACATGTTTTGTATTACCTTATTCATTAGTTTTTTTTGTTGGTTTATATGTGCTTCATAATGAAAATAGTATGTATTGCTGTCACCATTGACATCATTTACTGTGGCATGTAATTACGTTTCAATGTTCCCGTGGACTAATCGTCTACGACTAAACTAAAAGTAAGCGACTAAAAGTCCCAGAACAATAAGGACTTTTTTCAATTTCAATTCAAATTACCTCTTGCTTCCCGGAGTAACCGACTGATTTCTGAGGAATACATACACAATCTCAACAACCCAACCTTTACTGGCAAAAAAATATGTTGTTTTGCGCGACCTAAACTTGTTCATTCTACAATTCGGGCGAAAAGGGACCAGCCTTTTATTCCTTTCACCCCTCCTCCTCCCCTCTTACTTGTTTCTTTAGCAAGAAAAAGCGATGGAGGAAAAATGACTTTCGATTTCGATCTGCTCGTCTCCCCTAACATCACCAGCGCCCAAATAGGAAGATTCTCCTTCGATTGGAAGAGGAGGGTTCGGGTGGGCAGCTGAACCTCCATTCTTCTCCTTGAGAATTTAGATATTTCCTATCGACTTCATCCCAACTTTCTTGCCAAGGAGACTCTTCCTATCATTTTGCTGTCCAACTCTCCCCAAAATTCTTCCCTTTGAACCATAGAGGGACGATTTTCAATCCAATTGCAATTTTCCAGAGCATACGGTCTATCTTCTCTTCTTTATCTAACTATTTTTTCTGTTTCATGAGTTTACAATTACTCTTGGCCTAATAGTAATAAAATAAACCTTTTTTCATATGCCGAACTTTTATCGGTATATTTTTTATGATTTTTATTTTTTCTTTACTATCCTTATCAAATTTTTTTAAGTTTCTTTCATAAAATGCACACATGAACTCTGACACGATATGTTTAGCAGCTTATTTAATCTGACTTCTCACAATGTTTTCCTGTGTTCAGTTTTTTCGTCAAGTATGCCATCCCGTCATCCTTATGTTTTTCCCACTCGTATGTACATTTCTTTCTAACACTTAACGTTTTTTGCAACTTTTTATAAGTGTAGATATTAATGATTATGTTCATGTTTTGTAACAGTTATAATTACATTTTCACATGGATGTATTTTTAATGATATGGAAGGGGGATGGCGAGGTTCCCTGTTCTTAAACTCGTGTCAATAAAGAGGAATTCATGTACTATAAAGACTTTTGAAAAGTTTTTAGCGTTACAGATCTAGAGGATGCCCGTCATTAATTCGCAGAGAGCAATTTAAGGAGAAACATAATACATATTTGCAAATGAGTGACAGCAGGAGAATGTCTATAAATGAAAATTATTATTTCGCGCTCAAGTCTTGAAATTATCATGGCCGACAGAAAAATAAGCCACGAACATTATATGTAATTAAGTTCTTTTATTGCCGGTTTTGGCACAGCAAAGACCTCAAAAGGTATATGCCAATAAAGCCATTTGAAAATACTCCCGTTTTGTGATATGAGGTCTCCTCAAACCACTCATCCATCCGAAATCCCCCTTACAGAAAAAGGTATTTATTCCAGATGATTTTATAATCCTGTGCATAATTATTTTGCCTAATCATTGAAAATGCGCTAAGAATTTTATTTTGGAAAAGGTTATTAGCTGCGTACCATTGTGTACGTTCACACAGACGTTGGGATGGGTAGAAGAAGTGAAATCATGTATTAGCGTGCAAATCGGCTATCGCTGGTAAATATATTTTCGACGACACATAACTAATATAAGACGGAGTGCTTGAGGAGTTATAATATGGATATAGACGTTGAAGTCTGTGGGCGAGGGCAAGAATGGGTCTGAGGTGCGAGGGAAAAAACGTCAACAGCAGCCAGGAGTGACCAACGAAAGTGGATTCGAGGGCATTGGCGGCAGAAGGCAAAAAGGGTACAGCTAAACTGTTACGGAGGTGGACGTGGGATCTACGTCACGGCCATCTATCCTGATCCCCGCAGCCATTTCCTCGACCACGATGACATTTCGGCACGCAGTTGTCTTTTCCCAGTGGCGCCACTGAAACCAACAAGAACCCTTATCTTACTTCTTTATCGGAAAAGTTTCTTTCACTCTCTGCATGTGAGTTCTATGGCAAGAACCCTCTAAATTTACTTACTTTATTGGCGCAGGTGCTACCTTTTGGAATCTATTGACATTTGATGGTCCAAGCTGAGCTTTTTCCATTTTTCTCACTGTGATAGCTATTGCTTTTCATACTTTTAGGTGGGAACTACAAAAATCGACTCTACTTAGCAGTCGACAAATGTCATTTTGAGTGGAGCCAAAAGGCCCTAAATTGAGAAAAAAATCGTGTCGTTAATATGACAGTCCGTTTTTGTTTTTTTTTCGTTTCTAGAACTTTCATTACGACCGAGAGATAATTTTTAGTGTACATAATGATTTATGGAGACCTTAAGGCGAGGTAGATTGTGGGAATTATTAAAAATTAGGTAATAAGCAAGCCGATTGCATATTCCACTGAATTGTGAACTTTACTAGCAGCTAGCTTTTTTAGAACATAGTTGTATTTTCGGAGAATTCATAGAGCGTCTTTTATGTAATATAATGTATAAACCTACTTTTGAAAGAGGTTAACTAAATAATCAGTTCCGAGGATAATCAATTTTAATATTATAAATAACGTATTTTAACGTTTGTAGCTGAATTTGGACCACTAAATCCCCGCGTACCAATCAATAACAGAAAGATCAGGGATATATAAACTGCAACGGCATGAGTTTTGCGTTATACCGTGCGTCCAATATTATTTTTAGCCGACAAATGTAAGCATAGTTAATTTACTGCATAAGTATAAGAAAAGTAACGCTATTATAAACGTATAAAGTTGTTTAAGTTATCAAATGCAACAAATGCGTTTTAACTGGTACTAATAAATTGCATGTTTTAGGATTTACATGTTTTTTTATTTTATTTTACATTTATATAAATTTACATGTTTTATGATTTTTCCGCAAATCTATGAGGGTAAAGAAAAAAATACAAACTTATTAACTTGCAGCAGCAAATAATGCACGGGAAAAATTATAAAAAAAATACAAGACAACCATAAGTAATGGGCGCTATCTCATGCTGCTAAATACCCTTATTCGAAAAATGTGTTGACAATAAAACAATCCAACACAATCCTGTAACACATGTGAGACTGAAGTAATTCATTCATTCCCATCAACCAACATCCCATCACGGCAGCAATGACGGCGTCTTGAATGAATGCTCAGCATTCATTTTTCTAAGGGATCAAACAGAAGGAGGATCCTACTCTACCTATTTCCTATTCTTTACAGGGTTTGCGCAAACGGACGGCCCACGAGGGCCTCGCTGTTCCTCTTCTACCCCTCAGGGGTCGGCGGAAGAGGAGTCTCAGAACAGAGTGGGCCGGTGGGGGGTCACAAGTGGACGGACAGAGGAGGAAGAGAAATAGAGAATATCACGTTTTGCAAATCCCCAGATTTACGGTCTTCCCGGGGATAACGGCGAGAATTAACTCGAGCAATGCAAAAAAGGAGAGAGAGCGCGAGAGAGATAGAGGCATAAAGATGGTTTGTGAAGTAGTGAGGTAGACGGGTCTGTTGTCCAAAATGAAGGAGGGGATTTTTTGGGAGCGGTACCTAAGTACTGGCGTTCCACTCAAACGGTACAAGCTAGATTTTCAGCTATGGGGTATATTTAACAATGATGGACCAATCTGTACGTGAGTATAGCGTGGAGAGTACTTTAAGCGCAACAGTTGGATATCAAAGTCGGCATATGCAAAAAAATACAATTTAATTTGCGTATCTTTTAGCGTGAAAGGCGTCCAATAATATTACGAGTAATTTCATAGGTCGTTCAATCCTAAGATTGGTTGACTGCAGCCCTCCATCCTTCCCTATCTAATACTATTTTCCCTTACCTCTTGGCATTTCTTACTATGTACTTTCCTCTTTATTTGGTCCATGAACTTATTCCTGGGTCATTAACTAGGTCTAGTCATTCCCGAGTCATTAAGCAGTCTAAAACGATATTCTATTTTATTGTCTCTTGGAACTTTTCCCTCTATTTTATCTTCAATTATGTTCTTCACAAACCCATTGTGTCTCAGTGTATGTCCATTCCATCTGGATCTTTTTTTCTGTATGGTGTTCTATATGGCCCTTTCCCCTTCTATTCTTCTCTATACTTCATAATTTCTTTCTTTTTTCCGTCCATTTTATCTTCAGCATCCTCCTCCAACACCAGGTTTTAAATCTTCTAGTCTGTTCTAGTCAGCTTTTCCAATGGTCCACGATTCCGGTCCATAGAGTGCAATCACCGTGCAAATGTTTTCACATACTGCTTCCTAGTTTGCAGTCCATTATTCTTTGAGCAGATCAGTAATACTTTTCCTATGAACGCCTTATTAGCTTGGGCTATTTCCCTTTTATTTCTGTTGTAATTCTTCTGTCCCACGTGATGGTACTTATATTAATGGTACTGTTGGTATTTAATGATGGTACTTATACTAATATTAATATGAAACGTTTATTTAAAGTAAAATACGCTATTGTGACTGCAGAAAAATTACTATTATATCAACTAATAATAACCAACTAAGTATATCACTGATCGATCAAATACACAGTTTGAAAAATTAGTTCTTATTCACTCAGTTCGTACCCACTCTGTCTGTCTACACTGTCCAATAGTTCGGTTCGGCCATTTATCTTATGTTCTACCAATAGCGTCTCCCGACGTGAGGGATAAATATTTGTGAGTAGGTGTTCAATTTGAAATACTTCTAGTCATTGACTAGTCCGCTCTGAGGCATTAATTAGTTCAAACCGATATACTATTTTATTATCCTTCGTGACAGTTATAGCTACAAACCTTTAATAAACACATAAACCATGCATTAGACGGAGTTGGATGCAATATCTTCCAGAGATTTCGACTCTAAGTGCCCACAGGCAACTCTGCCACAGTCCAAACACCTGCATGAAAATCGGATGTTTCACGGTGGAACACAAAAGGTTTTTTAATTGACCATATCAAACATCATTTTTCTCAAAGATGAATTTCATGGGGTGGTTTAGGGAGTATCTGTCTCTTACCCCTCGGACCCAGGTTTTTATTTTCATCCAAATTGGATATTTTTCACTACAATCTCCTCTCCTACTCAGGTTTCATGTGGGGAGCACTTCAAGTTCGGTGCGCCTTTCTTCGAAAAATAATTTCAACTGATTCAATCCTAAACTAATTAATACATTTCTTTGATGGTGATATCAATATGCAGGGTTTCCCTACACTCTTCTTCATTTTTCAGAAATATTCCTCTCCTCGCCAACTAACTCTTCTGTTTTGGTTTGTAGACTCTCATAGCTTTTCTTGTCTATGAAGGATGATTTTTTCGGGAAATGCTGCGTTTTGTTCATTATTAAACTCATCGTCTCACTCCTCCTAATGGAAGCGTCATCAAGAGAATGAGTGTTTATCAGCTTCAGCTTGGTCATATATAGAAGCATCGATGTCCGTTGCACCATTATTGGGCCGATTTGAGTCTCGTCCAGGAGACGTTAGCCGTTGGGATTTTACAAGATTCAAATCGGACTCACAATGGTGCAACGGGCATTGATACTTCCGTATAAGACCAAGTTGAAGCTGGGAAATACTCATTCTCTTGATGACGTTTCCAGTACGAGGAGCTAAACTTTGAGTTTAAAAATGAACAAAACGCAGTATTGCCCGAAAAAAATTATTCTTCATAACCCTTCTCTTATTTTAGTGCAAATGACTTCCGCTGTTGTCAAATTCTGAAGATTCCCGCGATATTCTGTGATACCGAAAAATAACAATCAATTCACAAAACGAGCGAATTGCACGAGTAGAAATTTATTTACGACCTAGATTTCGCTTATTATAACATTACCAGGATTCTGTAATAAGCAAACCTATGACCTAATAATGCTGTAATAGGTGAAACCTAGATCGTAAATAAATTTATACTCGTGCAATTTGCTCGTTTTGTGATGTGTCAGTTCAGCTGTTGTCCTTTTCTGATAAGGTTTTACTATTGCATAGGGGATAGGGGAGAGTTGGAACGACCTTGTGGCAATAGCCCTTTCAGAAGGAGTCCCCCTTCTATCAAAATTGAGGCTACTTGCTCTCACAGCAAACCCTGCCTCTAGCTTATTCATCCAACCCATCTCCCTTCTAACCACACCAATTCCAGTCCGGGTATGATGAACGTAATTGTTGCTGTTTCCACCGCAGCTCCAGACGGAATCCCCGGGAAATGACCAAGCCTCTGTAATGGGTTATTGTTTCAAGAAGGGATCAGGTAGTTTCGGATTGGCGTCGAAATAAAGTCTACTCCTCCCCCTTCCTCTTGCCTAGTGGGTTTTTCTGGCAGTTTAAGTGCCGATTTCCCACACCGAGATATGAGTCCCAGCAACCAAAAAATTTCACAGCGTCAGGGTAACAGCCTCAGTCCATTTTATGATATTTGAAGCGCAAGTTGACTTGTGCTTTTTGGAGTATTGATTGGCTAGGAAAATGCACCCTGTCAATGTAGCCACAAAGCTCAATCTGAGAGAGGAATCGGTTGTTTCGATCTCTCACCGAGACGCATTAGTTTTCACTATGGACATTTTTGACGTTATCTAATTAACTCCCTTTAAGTATCCCTATCAAATTTCAGAATCCCCATCAAAATTTGAATACTATGCAAGGAGCAGTTAAAATGCAGTTAACTCTCGGTGAGAAGAACGTAAACCTTTGGATCTCGTAGAATCTTTCATTTAGTGAAAGCTTAAGAAGTGTCTCTCTCCAGCCTTCCAACATGTCCCAGATAAAGGTGACAGTCTCAGACTGAACCTCGCAAAATTCTCTTATGACAAGGAGATTACAACAATTCCGCTAATTGGCTGGATTTAATAATAGTTGAACGTCCTTGTACACCAGGTTGACGAAGCTTGGGGGACTAAATGTTGGATAGTATGCGAAGGAACGCAATTGTGTAGGAGATAGATGCGAAACGTAAAATTATTGTAAACAATATCTCTTTCCTCATTCAATATATCCACCAACTTTTTAATGTTTTCTCCTTCATGTTCTAGCCAACTGACGTATATAATGACCATCAAATAAGTTATTACCACCAATGATGCACATTATTTAAACATAGGTTGAGAGTGACACAATATCCTTGTCTATTTTCAGCTTGTTCTTTGCTCTCTGAGGAATAATCACCAAAATACCCATTCCCAAATATAGCATCAAACAATTCAAAATTGCACAAGTTAGCAAAATTGCTTAAGTTGCTTCTTCGCATGATGGAACGTAAAACTACGAACTCAATGGCATCTTAACTTGAAAATCAACAGTGCCGAATTTCTTTTCTCCTTTTCTCTCTTCCACAACCTATCCTCCCCTGAGAATGTCACCCTCAAATACTTATCCTTCAACTCTCGACCCTGATTCCCTAAAATACTTCTACCCCTCAAAGATTTTTTATTACTCTTCCATCTGTATAGCTTCTTCTCTCTCACCTCTAATGTTCTAACCAACCTCCGATCCTACTCATTTCGTCCTGGTAGAATCTCTCACCGAAAGTTTTCACCACTCATCTCGAAATAAAGGTACTAAATTCGTCAGGTTCCTCGAGCGCAGAATGTGGGGCTCGCAGCCTCTCACGCCTTCCCTTTTTTCATTCATCCTTTTCGGATGAATGCACGGAAAATATACTCAGCAATTACGCAAAGAACCTCGATCGATAACGTCTGGCGTTCCAGAATTTCGCTTCGGTCAGCATTTGGCTAAAGCTTGACATCAATAGTCGACCAAAGTTCTAGTCAAAGATATTCTATCAGTCAAATAACTTAATCTTTTGCGAATAATTCCTGAATTAGAACTTCAAAAACTCAATAAAGGATACATAATTCATTCAAAATAAGATAATTTTTCTATTAACTGCCCTCTACTAAGTGAGTTTGCCCAAAACAGCATTAGTACTATTATTCGCTACAGTCGTCAATCATATAGAATTTATCCTTGTTAGAATGCAATAAAACTGCTTTAATTCGGGAAAAAAGTATTTTTTGCCGCACAAATGGCATGAAATTTATGATGTGGCCATCCTATCACAGACTTGGTGACTGCATAGTGACTTACGAACTGCGCATAGATTTACATAGTGACTAAACACTTGCGTACTAAACTGAATGATAAGATTTTAATTAAAAATTTCTCATGGTATTGTCACTTATAAATTGTAGACCCAGTACATTGACAAAACTATAGTATGTCACCTTGAATACACTTGGTTAATTGCACATTACATATTATTAATTTTTCAGAAATTTAAAGTTGGATGAAAAAATTCACAGGAAGTTAACCGAAAGAATGGCTTTCTTTCAAATCTTTCTCTAAAACATATGTAAATCAAAATTCATAATACGACCTGGACTCTCGGGAAAGTACGTTTACATGATAATTTTAGTCGGAAGAGAAGAGACATATTCTCTCATTGCAAGAGTTGCCAGCCTCGCTGCAGAACATCATTTGGAGAATGACTTTCATGAAAGTATGCGGTGCAGTATTTTAGGGGTTACAGCCGTTTCGAAATTAAGCAGAAAAGGGCTGAAAAACATCGTAGGTATTCATCCCAAACCATGATTACTTTTTTCACCTTGATGTAAAACATGAAACTGAGAGGGCGTGCGTCCTCCAACGGAATGAAAGGACTGCCACGAGAGCACAGAGGAACTCAACCGAGTCTGGCACAAGAGGAGAGAATGGAATTGAATCGAGCCCTGTATGAGGGCTAGACACCGCCGGAACAGAGATGGTTCCTCAATTTACCTACTGAGTGTAAGCACATATAAGCATATCAAGATCCACCCTTCTCTTTCTATTCAAATAGAAAAATAAAAAAGCTCTCATACTCCCTATCCGCCGCTTCATCTCTGGCTGATCCATATCCCAACGCCGTAAAAATCCTCCTTCCAGACTTCCATATGCCTTATACATGTGACTATCTCTCAACCTATCCACGACATCTTTATATCACCCATGTGATCCTATTTATTCTCCACCCTACATCCTTTTCCTCCAAAATAATCCTTCTACCTAGCGAATGTTTATTGGTTTTTTTGTCGACTTTCCTTAAGAGCGATTACCCTGAGGGAGGAAGAAAAGTATCCAATTTATAGAATAATGGGAAAGCACGATGATACCGACTCTTCCTTCGGTTTGAAATAAAGGTATCGATGCGAGTATCTTGTCTTCTATTCTTTAACATTCACGGGGACCGGTAGTTGGGGGCGGGGAATGCGTACAACATTTCCGCATTGGAATGCAATTTCAATGGCGCCGTCACGTCAGCTTTTTTTGACCATGGAATTGATCAAGTTAACTGGAAGTGGCCGTAGAAGTAACATTTTTTTACCCCTTGGAACCGTTTCATTACCGGTGTTGGAATTCAATTTATTTGATGGTGGCGTTTGCTTGATGGTGGCGAACGGAATCAGTAGATATGCGCAATATTGGTATTAGAAATACTTTGCCTCATCGTATTAAAGTAGACATGAGGCAGTTTAAATTTTAACAACAAAAATACAGCCATTTTAAAATTTGAATTTTTGTTCTAGTTTGACACGTCATTCTTTTGTCTTACCTTACTTGAAACAAGTTTAGTTGTGGGCAATGCATAAATAATGGAGATATTTAACTTCAAAAATTGGACTATGCCCTCGTTTGCCACGAGGGTCGGCGTATGTATACATTTCTTATTCATGTATACCATTTAAACACATAAGTTGGCCGACAAAAGTTTCAAAATATCACGGACATAAAGCATGGTAATAGTGCAGAGAATACTCAGAAATAATGATGATGACCAGACTATCAACAATATATCATGTATATGTACTTATCAGATTAGTTTTGGAGATTAACCAAAAGCCCTAAATCATTTTCTGTTACGCTAATTCAACTGAAGTTCTCACGAAAGTTTAATTATAGTCTTTTTAAAGCAATTACAATCTAACATGGTTAAGATACATATTTCGTGAAGGAGTAAATTAATTTTCAGACTTTGGAAAAAATCTGACGTCAAGTCTCATGGGAGAAGTTCTCGAGAATAATGGTATTTGCAGTAAATGTCCCCGAGTACAACCTCTTTCCGGATCCTTTTCATTACATCATCATGTTTGCCCTGGCTTTTATCCATCTTGTAATTACGGAAATATAGTTAAATTCAAAATCTTTCATTTTAAAAACCTATTATTAATTGAAATCAAACTTTGTTCGAAAACAGAAAATGTACATCATTTATATCCCATTAAAAATTTCGCACCCATTTTTTACGAGCTTTATATTGTAGTTCAGTGGTGTCACTCAAGCCAATCAAAACTTTTAGAGTAGAAAGTTCCTGAGCATGGATAGTATTATGAACTATACCCCTAAACTATCCTGACTCCAATTATATGATTCAATTGTTATCTAGTTTGACTATTTTTTCTGGTCGCCATTTCTCAAGTTTTGGAAGAATAATTACTCCCGTCATTTTCATTTCCATGAATTCAACGCTGACTTTATAACATTCCCTTCAAACTCAGGTGATAAACTCGTTTCTAGTAGTTCTTATATGTTACCATCCATGTTGTAAGGGAAATGAATACTACTTCAATAAATATCCGTATTGATATAGCTAAAACCCGTAACGCTCCAGAATCGGCCAATCAATTTCATTATTGATCGTTCAATCCTAAGATTGGCTGGCTGTATCCCTCCATCCTTCTGCTTAATAATACCCTGAGTGATGCAATCAATCAACATTCATACAAATGCAACAAGAACAAACGCGTCACCTGATAAAACTTGAGAACCCTGAGGAAAATCTATGGATATCCTTGAGCTTATACACACACCTCGGCAGTTAAAGCAAGCACATTGCCTGACTACTAACAAAAATGTATCCTGAGGTTTATGTAGTTAATGTTACAAATAAGCATACAAATATGCATAACGTCCAGGATAAACACTAGCCTATTAATTATACGAATTCATGATCGATCGCTATATTTCGAAAAAAATAACGATGAGACATTTTAAAAACACGTAATGTGTATTCCTGAGTTTGTTAACTAAAACGAGCTTATCGTGATCGAGAGTTAGTTTAGTCCATCACCTCGTATCAGTATGGGCCAAATTTTCCATTGTGGCATAATTCATTCTTCAGAATATTCTCTCAATAAAATTATCCTGAAGCTGGTTTGTTTGAAACCGGTGACAATAAGATTCGCAAACTACTCAACATAAGAACGGATAAAGTGCCTGGAATCAAAATTTAATCTCATTAGGTTGATTTTCTTAACTAAAAGAATCGAAGAAGAGAGAGATACTGGGTGGTCGTTGGCAACATAGCGATGAAGGATTCGTTTTGGGTTCCGATATAATGAAATGAGAGTACGGCAAAAATCCTGTTGAGGTGTTATTGCTGAAAGAGCAAAGAGGCTCTCAAATATTTACTTGGCTTGAATACCTCATACAGAGAAGATACTATTTTCTTGCATTCTATATTGGCATATACTATTCAGTGACCTGTACAAAAATTCCTAAAATGAATATCGCGGGAATAATAAACATTAAGTAAAACCTTTTGCAATGTAATGTAATATATGCACATTCCATTTTTATATAATATTCACGAAATAAAAAAGAAAGAATCATATCATGGCATGGGTATCCTTTGAGAATGGAGTATAGATACCAAATTGCGTAAACATGCCCATCATACCATCCATCAATCTAGTTACTCGATGGGCCAGGAATAATGGTATTATGCACTCGAATGGCGTCGTATCTCCATGCCTCATGCCCTGTTAGCTTTTCCAGGAAATGTTCAATCTAATTACCTTCACTGAGCCAGTAATCAAACGTTTATCATGATTATAGAAGGGCAAACATATATTTTTGCGGTACCTACCACTAATTCTGATAATTTACCAATTAAAGCTAATCAGAATATAATTGAATTATGTGAATTTATGTGCAAACTTAACCAATTTTACAGGGCCCTTTGGACTAGAATACATGTTCCAGAAGAATAATTCTCATCGTTTTCCCAAAATGCTGTATTACAGAGAATGCTACACAATAATTGAGGACCAGACATTTTCTCATCGAAATTCATGAAACAATTGGGTTTTTTTTATTAGTTCATGGTTAATGGAAGTAAACCAGACTTTATACCGAAAACTTTCACTAAGTCAAATAATGTTATTTAATTCAGAACTCTCAAGATTTTGGCGAGGACAAATATCAAATATATACATTGTAAGAAAAATGGCCAAGTAATAGGCCTTAAGCTTGGGCTAGATTACTGCACTAGTAATTTTTAGAGAATAGTTGCCTTCACCCCCATTTTTTAATCATAAAGAGACAAATGACCATCAAGCAAGCAGTATTCAAATAAGCTATGTAAAAAAGCAGTGGACAAAACAGAGAAAATAATTAGAATTCTCTTCACCGATTGAATTATTTGCAAAATGGTAAATAATGCTTTAACGGCAATCTAAAAATGTCCCTTTATTTTGAAAATTATATACGTCACTTCATAATTTTCATATACTTAGTCATTCATGTTACGAAAATATCAAAGAATACTAGTTAAATTAGCTCCGAAGTATAACATTCATCATCCTGGCTAAAATTTCACAAAAAGCAAATCTTAAGCTACGCCTTGATTAAGCCATTAAGATATGCTATTTCATCCCTTTAATGGTACGAGATGGCCTGCAGTGAAAAGTGGTATGCATTAAAATGTTTATACAATACTCAGTATAAAACATAATGAAGGATATTACATCTACGACAATTGTAAACATTATGTAAGTATGTATACTTATACAGACCCAAGTAGTTCTATTGTTAATCATGTCTTAGTATAGTTACCTGATCATTTTTTTCGTCCCCCAATTGGGGTAATTACTGGTAATGTACTTTTCTGCCAGCAGCTTCCCAATAAATAATACGTGAGTGACTAACCATTGCATGTTATTGGAGTATGTGCCCAAAAAATACTTCTCATACAACCACTGCCGTTTAAAAATTAAAAATAAATTTCCTTTGCCAAAAATGTCATCTTTTTTAAATGTGTGCCATTTTCCAATTTGAGCTTACAAATGAGGAACTATTCGTTTCAGTGTATCTCCAAACATGGACCTCTCGTCTAGGTACCAATTCATTGATGTAACGTCACGACCAGTGTTTCCTGGTGTGATGGAAAGATCCTCGCGTCTTGGAAATACTTCATTGATGTGACGTCAGGCAATGCGTCACCGCGTGAAACTCAGCGTTAAGGCTCACATCCTTTTTACGCTGCCTCTAGGCTTTTTACACCACTTCAGTCCCGTCCCATGGGACTCTCCTGACCTTTCTCTTCCACCTCCTCAGAGCACCTTTTTCCAGCATCACTGTACCTCTTCCCACTTATCTCCCCCTCCCCTACACATGTCCACACTCCGCCGCACTGTGCCAAAAACACATGCCTTTTATTCCTCCCATCTCCCCGTAAGAGGCCCACCCTCTAACTCCATCATCGCCCGCCCACATAGCGGCACAGGACCCAACCCCCTACGGCAGCCTCTCTCCCATCCCATCGCACCAATCTTTCCTCCTCTCCTACGCTCTCACATGGGGTCGCCCCCAGCAGCTTCCCACCCGGTCCCAAATTACATTACGGGACTGGCGACGTAACTCTTGTCCTGCCAAACCATGACATCCATTGTGACCTTCACTCACACCAAACCCCCCTCGGTGGACGGCGCGGATGAAGCCTCCCCTTGGGGAGGGAGGATACCTCCTAGGGAAGGGGAAAGGAGGAAGAATAAAGAAGGAAGAGATGACGTATGTGGGGCTTCGCGAAACTGGCATACATCGAATGCGTTACGCGATTTGCATAAGATTTTATGGTCAGATCTCGACCAATATGGCTACGCGATATATCAAATGGCGATAAAATGCGATATGCAATGTTGAGGTGGTCCCAAATGTATTTTCCGTTCACTCTTTCTCCTATTCCCAAGACTACACTGTTTTTTAAAGTACAGTAATGATTTTTGTCTTCCATTTTGTAAAAAATATATCTTATTTTTGAATTGTTTAGGTTTTTCATTGATTAATTCTTGAATCTGACATATTCATCTAAATTTGATGATTAGTAGTACTTTATATAAACATACTTGTAATTTGAATTGTCTTGCATTTGGGCACTCATGTCATGATGGTAGCTCCGCACAGTATGTTCTTGAAGCTAACTAAAGCTCACTTTTTTTTAAAAATTCATGTTTGTATACCTAAAATTGAGCAATAAAGCATCTATCTATCTATATATTTTCATCATTTACCTTTTACATCACTTCCATGCTCTCTGTCTTCTCTAGTTCCTCTTTCTATTATAAGATATTCATCTTCACCCATCCCTTCCTCCCTCATTTATTTTCCTCCTCAATCCTTCACCTTTGCTCTCCCTTCCTTTTTTATTTCCCTTTTCAAAACTTTGTGACGACTTTATTTCCCCATATGAGGCAGCGAGAAGCAAAGGGATGTAAGTGACAAAAATAAAATTTGGAATTAACTAGTGCAAACGATAGGGGAAGCTCTAATCTGTTTGGTGGCAAAGAGATATTACTAATCTATTCGACAGATGCTGCTACCTAGCGTGATTTAGATATACCACTTAATGAAAGCTCCATTTTGCTTGGTAGCGGAAGGATGCAGGTACACTTACATCTGTTTGCCGCTGAACAGACTGGTGTGTTTACTTTTGTGGAGTACATGCTGTTCATGCTGTTTTCATCATTGTTTTACACACTTTTTAGTGAATTTACTGAGGTTTACGGAATATTTTGAGTAATGTTTGTTGATATGGACTGCTGTCTTGAAAGGGAAAGTAGAGGTAAGAATAAATTCTTAATAATGAATATTTACTAAGCGGTTTAAACCATAACCTAAAAATTATTTAAAGAAAATTTAAATCAATAATATTTTCATTTTGAAAACAATTTTAGGTTATTAATGTTTTCTAATTAAAGCCCAAAAATATGTTTTATGGCTATTTTATTGTGTGCTTTAATGATTTTTAGTTTCTTGTGGTTTTACAACATTCAACATAGGCCTAGTCCTTCTGTCCATTAACCCAACTACTAATTACTTAAAGTATTATCCTAACCACACGTTGGTAATTATTATTATTAGATCTCGGGATACATATTACAGTGCTGTGGCTTTCAAAAGCATACGGTATTATTACGCCATAAAAAGTCTTTGGGTTTTCAGATCCTCCGGATGACACTGACGAAGATCACAATTTCGAGCCTGAAAATCATTCACCAGAATCGTCATCATCAATTGAAGAGGAAGAAGGAGATGAAGGAGGAAGACTCAAACAAAAGAGGACTAGAAGGTTGGTCAGGTGTGAAAATAAATGGAAAAGGAAAAGAGCAAAAATCCTGCGTGACTCAGGTAAAGAATATGTAGGCTCAAGAGGAGTCGTAGAGCCAGCTAAATTGGTCAAGGAGTATGATCATAACTGCAGGTATTCTTGAAAAACCATTTCTGAAGATGATCGTCATAAGGTTTTCAATGAATTTCGGACCCTTGAGTCCTGGGATATGCAAACAGCATTCATAAATGGATGTCTTGATTTAAATGTCTCTAAAAGGTCCTTAAAAAATACAGAAAAACACAAAAATATCAGTATTTCTGTAAAAATTTATGCTAAAAGGGTTTACAAGATATTTTTCATAAAAACGTTAGATATAACTGTAAAACGATACGACGTCATTTTCACCAAAAGATCAGCAAAGAAAACATGCTCCGAGCAATAAAACTGATGAAGCTGTTCTGCAAAAGGTAATAGGACACTTCATTTCCAAAATTCACTAGCCATTATTCAAGGAATAAAAATCCCAGCCTGAGGTACCTTGATAGCAATCTAAATGTTCTCAAGATGTACTCGTTATATGTTGAAAAGTGAAAGGAGGAAGGAGTGAACCCAGTAAAAGACACGTTTTATCGGTCAGTGTTTAACACAAAATTTAATCTAAGCTTCAAAAAGTCTCTGACTGACACTTTCAATAAATGTGATCGATTTGATAACAAAATCAAACACGGTGAAAATGATGATGAGATTCAAGAAAATAAAACCAAAAGAGAGCTCCACCTAAGAAAAGCGGATAAAGCTCGAACTGCAAAAACTGAAGCTAAGAAGTGTGCAGAAGAAAATCCGAACACTGTTAAATCAATTTGTTTTGACTCACAAAAAACATTGCCAACCCCTGTTTTGACCTGTGGCAGAGTGTACTATGCTAGGCAGCTGTGGACCTACAATCGTAATATACACGATCTAGGGAAAAACCATTCTTCAATGTTTATGTGGCATGAGGGGGAGGTCTTTTGAGATTCAAACGAAATTTGATCATGCTTATTAAAATATGCAGAGCAACTACCCCCCCTCAGTAAAACACCTTATTGCGTTCAGTGACAACAGTGGGGAACAAAATAAAAATCAGTTTACAGCCCATTTTTGGATGTTTATTGTAAAAAACAAAAGCCTTGAGACTGTTGACCACAAGTTTTTACTTCCTGGCTATTTTTACATGGAATGCGACCAGGACTTTGGGTTGATTGAAAAATCCAAGAAACAACTCCAGAATGTGTTTGTTCCAGATGACTGGGTAAATGCAGTTGCAGGTGCTAGCAGGAAATTTCAAGTGGTTAGGATGATCGAACAAGATTTCTTGTCGTCCAAAACCATGAATGAAAATCTGAAAGATGGTATTGATGGCATAGGCCAATTTCAGTGGCTTAGATTCAAGAAGGAAGAACCACTGACCATTTTTTACAAGACGTCACTTAACGAGGATCTTGAATTTTAAAAAGTATTCAATGGTCAAACCCAAAGTTGGGCGACCGCCAACAACATTTACACTAGAACCACTTCACAAACTACCCCCAAAAATTACAACAACTAAGTACATCAATCTACAAACTCTGATGTAGTTTTTGCCTCCAATTTACCATGGCTTTTATCTCAACTTGAAGCATGGAGCCAAGGAAAAAAAACTTGGAAAACGCCCGAAAAAAGGGAACAGTAAAGAGTCAACAGACAAGCAAACTGAAAAGGGCCAGCAACTAGGTACATCTGATCATCAATCGGCGATAAAGGAAATCTGGAATTAGATGACCTGGGAAAGATTTACGATACAGATGAAAATGTAAAAAGATGAAATGTTGTGTGTTCTATTGTGTAACTATAGTAACTACTTTGTCACATTTTTTCTAAGTTTGTAATAAAAATGTTTAAAAGGTAGTCTACTTTTGATTATCCTGCGATTATCAACAAAGTATGCTGATAGCTTTGTAGCAAAGAGGTGTAAGTTAAAGAGTTGGAAGCAAAAGGTTGTGTAAGTGTTTGCAAGGTATTTTTCAAATAAATCCTATTTAATATTAAATTCACAAAAAGACATGAAATTGCATTTTTTTAATAAATAAAATATATATGTAGAAAAAAATTGTAAAGAAAAAAATAATGGGAGCCAACTCTAGCATTTCCCACACGCTGAACTTTGAACTAGCTTTACTAAAAATTTTACTTTTGTCACTTACACCCCTTTGCTTCTCGCTGCCTCATATGGGCCAAATTTTAAACGACCGATTATCAAATCGGTATATTGCGATGTATCGACCATGATATGCCTGGGCAATAAAACTGCAATAACATAAGCTTTACGATATCACGAGTTGTGATTTGCTTAATGTATGATTCTTTAACACTAAGTAAAGGTCCAGAAATCTTTATCCGTGGTATTGGGATATCATTTAAGGTAGTTTGAGC
This sequence comes from Ceriagrion tenellum, assembly GCA_963169105.1. Classification (NCBI taxonomy): domain Eukaryota; kingdom Metazoa; phylum Arthropoda; class Insecta; order Odonata; family Coenagrionidae; genus Ceriagrion; species Ceriagrion tenellum. The sequence goes on from OY720634.1 coordinate 40,745,077, forward strand.
AAATATTATTTCACCAAGAAATCAATGAATTTACCACTTTACTTTCCGAAATATTAGTCAAAAAATGCCAGATGTTTTACATGGGATATGGTACATGTATTGCACTCCAGAGAGACATTATTTAAACAATGAGGAATTTATAATACCTACATGCGGTCTTAAAGCTAATGGCGTATAATTTGTAGAATTTATGAACCATTTTTTAAATAAATCAATTAATCACTGCAGTAATTTTTTTTTAAATTTCAAAAAACCTTCCGTTTTGAAGAAGTTTTAATGTGCCGCACGAAAATAATGAGTTAAGTTCAAGACTTATAGAGATACTTTTATGTAATTTATAAGAACTTCAGTCATATAGGAGTATAATATTGCAACATTAATAATGCAATATTTATTAAATGCTTCCTAGAGTCGCTGAAATTAAAACGTATAACTCGAATACGGTCTACGTTATGACTAGGTGACTATCTCGCTCAAACTACCTTAACACGTAGTGATTTGCGAAATCAGCACCTACAAAACTGAAGAAAATGCAATATTACCATCGTATCTCGATGTTGGACTTTGAATATCGCTTAGCTCCAGGAGTGAATATGAGAGTAGGGTGGTGCAGTGGAGGAAGGCATTTGAGGCGGACGAACATAGAGGAATGAGGGTGGGGGTTGAAGCCATCGCAAGGGCTTTCCGTTAATAGGCGCGGGCGTCGGTCCCTCTCAGATAAGCCATTTTCCCCAGGGAGTGGGAAGGAGCGGGAGGTGGGGGAGGAGGGTAAGGGAGAAAGGGGGTGGAGTGACTCTCCAGCCCCGTTAATCACCGACAAGGGGTCATGAAGGGAGGAGAAAAGTGCATGATGGGCTGGTGGGTGGGGGAAAGGTGGTCGTACCGCTTCATTGTTGCCATTTTGTTAATGGCACTGCTCCACTCATAATTTTTTTTACCCTTCGCGAGCTCAGGAGCCCTGCTACGGAATTGATCGGCGTGTTGCCACAGCCAAGCGATCCCACGATCTCCTCAGAAACGCACTCGTACTCTCGCACTCAAGAGGGATTAAGCCCTAAATTTAAAAAAATGAATTTTTTTTTCGTATATGTGGCCCTTTTTAGGCCATAAATTTGAAACGCCCATTAAATATTTACAAAAAAAGTTATTACGTCTTTTGCGACGATTATACTAATCCGAGGATCGCGAGTTCGAGTCGAGCCCAGGTGGATGTTTTACCACTCAGGACGTGGTTTTTTTGTGTTTGTCTGATGTTGATATAAATCACCCCATGTAAAGGTTTATTATGTGCTTTTTTATTTTTGAATATAAATTTTAGACTTGGAAACCAAAGGGTGAGTCGTGTGATAGGACATTTATTTGTAAGCCATGATATGTCAGCGAAAAGCCAGCATAAAACACTTATTTTTAAGGCAAAATAATGGAAATTGAAATATAAGGCATTAAATTGGGGGAAACTGGTCATATTTTCATATTGAAAGAAGTAACTGTATCATATTTCACTCTACATTTCACCAACCGACTCGGATATCGAACTATCATGTTATTTTAAATGTGAAATTAAAATCAAGGTGAAAACCTTGAAAGTGGCATAAAATGCCAAAACTCGGGTCGGTTGGAGAAATAAATCGGGGAATCTGATATAGAAACCACTTTTCAATGAAGAGGCAAATATGTGTGACGCGTTATCGTAATGGCTCATTTTTCAAGTAATCAGGAAGTATCAGGTTCTGTTGCAGTGAGATGCACTAATTAAATAAGAAGGCTGCTGAGGATGGACTGGACTTCATTCATTCTTCAGTCGAAAATTTCTACCTCAAAAATGCGTATCTCTCGCCTAATATTAGCCTTAAGCTAAATTTATTGCCTGTATTTATCTGCATCTCAAACACTTCCAGTAGCTTTGAAACTTGCCAACTTATATAATATCCGTCATTGAGATCCTCACCATGGGCATTGATTCACGCCAACCATCTCCACTGCTACCGTTTTCTGTACAAAGTTAACGAATAAAATATACATTCCTCGCCAAACAGTCTGAGTCTTTGTGCAGAGGAACAAATCATTTCCATTTGGTGGCACAAGTTTTCGAGCAATATATTTCGAGCACGTAAATGACATACTTTTGCGACGAACTTTCCCTCGTATTCCGATGACTGCATTTGATCTTGATGTCTGAACTGGAGACTTAGTATTTCTTCTGCGAACACATCTCTCGAAAAGTTTTGTAACTAAGAGCCTTGGATCTGGTGTCCTCTATGCTGCTGTGACACACTTTCTCTCTTCCTGCTGAAACCTTAAGCACATTGGGAAGGGAAGTTTGCGACCGCCATTTAAAGTCCTGGCTTCACAATGATGGTTGAAGGTGGAAGGAGATAAAAACACCCAGTCAAGAGTTGTTTCCTGATTTGAAGATATTGTTGCTCTAGCTGCACACAGTGGAGGAACTTCCATGAATAAAAAACTCAAGGAAAATGAAAATGACTACTGTGTTCCAGCAGAGAAATAGAGCCAAGCACATCGGTGATTGAATCTTACTGAAGTAATAATATATTACTCTTTCCAGGATCCTTGTGATATATACAACTATACACTAAATGTGATATTACATGATGAGCATCGATACGCTTATTTATAGCTTGTCAACAAGTATATTTGCACCCATCAGACCTGATGCCACCACTCCACAAATCCTCTCTTCAATAATTACCAATATTACTGGCAAAAATGAAAATGTATGACCTTTAGATTTTTCAATTAGTCAGTTCAGCTACAAAATGAAAGAAATTAATGACATTTCTCAAATAAAATATATTTTTATTATTAGATGACAAAAAACATCGAAATCAAAAAGTAATAACTTAAGCAATTATAGTAAACAGGAATGATACTCGTTAGTTTGTCAATAATAATGACAAATCAAATTAGATTTTTAAATGAATCACACACGACGAATGGTATATGTGAAATAACAAACATTATTTTATATTATTAATTTTGTAGGGAAGAGTTAGAGAACCATTCTGAAATACAACCATGTGAGAAAACTTCTTTGCTGATGGTAATACCTAAATTATGAAGAGAGTGGCTGGAAAAGTGAGGATTACTATGGTAATGAGACTGCAGCTACCAAGATAATCTTCAAAATAAGACAGTACATCATTTAAATAGCCGATTGATTGGAGGTACTCACAGAAGGGCAGGTTTTTTTGCCAAGGGTAGGAATAAGACGAGATCTCATCTAGACGACGTGATTTAGTGAACAGCTGCAGCTAGACTACGGCCGCTAATTCGGAGAATGGGGCCAAGAGCTCTCCCTTCAATGAGTAAATGAGGGAAATGACAACGCTCGGCACAGAAACACTCAATTCTTTTCAGAAATTGCTCGAACGTCTCAAGAAATCTAATGGGAAAGGTAGCGAGTAGCAGTCTCATTACTTTTGCATTGGGAAAAGAAGCTGCAGCTCATCGTCGCATACCCAGAAATTGATTACCGAGCACTCGCTGGAGTAAATTACTTCGGAGGTAAACTAAGTAATCCCACATTCAAATCTCTTCTAGAGTTGAAACAACTCGAGGAAGGTATCTTACTTGAGATAAGTGGAGAATAAATTGCTTCCCGCGATACTGGATCATTTATATGTTGTGGAAACGGTTAAAAAAATCATTTTCTCAAAGTTATCACGATGAAATTCGATAGTTTTGCAATTCGGTGAAAACAAGGGAAGGTAAATGGGAAGAATTTTCAAACAAAAAACGTACAAACTGTCGCACTCACTCAGAGTAATGACGAGTTATATCCATACCAGAAACGTTAGAGACTAAGATTAAAAATTTAGTCGAATTGTCGCTTAACAAAGGATGAGCTGTCAAGTTGTAAGATTTAATTACTACTTCGGAATATTATAATAATAAATAGTCCTGTCCGATCCGACGGTAACGACAGTGGCACGTCAATCGTGTCACTGAGGGTAGACGTCTTAAAGATCGAGATCAAAAAGGCTGAGCAGAAGACCTTGCTCAAGACACATACCGATAAGCCCATGCATGGATGTTTCCATGGAAAAAAATGGGCTATCGAAGGAGCTGAGGAGTTTGCCTTCCTTCGTTCCGCGGGTTTCAGGTCCGAAACAGAGGGTTTCGTTCTCGCGTGCCAGTATGGTGTTATCAACACTCTCGTGTACCGCCGAATTATATTCAAGGCGGAGGTGGCGGACACGAGATGCAGAGCGTGCCGAGCCAAGCCCGAGACTTTGAGCCACCTTCTCTCCGGCTGCAGTTATTACGCACAGTCAGCGTATTTAGCTCGGCACAACGCAGCTCTACGGGTGTTGTATTTCCACCTTCGACATCATTACGGCATCAACGAAGTACAGTCACTTCATAAAGTATCGCGACACACGACGCTAGCAGTTCGTATAGGTCGGCTGTCGAAGCTCAAAGTACGTTGGCCATCCTGGGTCGTCTTCGGTGACTATGAGAATCGTCGGGTACACTACAATATATATTCTAAGTCACGTGGGACTAAACTCAAACAGTGCTATCGACTTCGTCCGCGTTGGAAAGCTGACTTTAAAATTAATAAACTGCGGAAAGGAAGGGTATTCGCAACCCAGAGGTATCGTAATCATACTCGGCAGTTCTCTTGCGAAGATGAAAATGGAAAGAGCTCCTCTTCGCAAAACCAGCCCAACCCAGCGCGCTCTGATAGTGGGCTTGGTGAGAGGCGGGCGCTGAGTCAAGAGTCAAAAGATGTCATAATTTTCCGTTAGGCGGGCAACTTAAAATATCAGCCTGTAATGTATAAAAGGCTCACTAGTTCGCATAGCCTAGTCGATAGCAGTGCCCATTCTCCTTCATGCATAGGTTGGAGCTCGTATTTACGTGCATTTGGCTCTTCTTCGTTTTACCTTCCCTCGATTTCACTCGCATAATCACTCAACTCCATTCAATATTGCCTTTTCACCACATTCCCCTTCTTACTTCTTTAACCAAATACATCCTCAAGGCCACTCTAGGAGCAAGTCTGTCTTCTCCTCTGAACGAGAGCACTCCCATAATGCAGTCCCACTTAACCTGGCGCTTTGTCTCATGGAAAATTAAAAGTGTACCAGCAAATTCACATAGCTACCAGAGACGGCCCAGGATGGCCAACATACTTCGAGCTACGACAGCCGACCTATACGATCCGCTAGTCTAGCGTGTCGCGATACTTTTTGAAGTGACTGTACATGTACTCCCTATGCCCCTGGAGAAATTGAGTCCGTCGTAGAGAACGACAAAATAATAATCTGGTGGAATTACTCATTCCCCACCACCAGGCAGTTGGAGGCGAACAAGCCTGACATCGTTCTCCTCGACCGCCTATCGCTTTTCATGTTCGTAATTGAATTTTCGGCTCCGGCCGATACGAACTTGGACTCAAAAGAGGCGGAAAAACGGACGAAATATCAAGACCTGCTGTTCGAACTTCGGCAGATGTACCCGGGACACTCTGTAAAACTAGTAGTCCTAGTCATAGGTGTGCTTGGTGGAATCAAGGGCTCGCTGATACAGAGCATCAGCATCAAGTGTATTCCTGCTTGCAAGGCAAAGGCGGAATCACTTGCAGCCCACATGCAGAAGGCCATCCTCTTCGTAGCCACTGATCCGATGGGTTTCGGAAGTGGCTACGAACTCTGCACCGCCCCTCTCAAGTTCTCGGCCATTATGACGGCAACGAAACCTGATGTTTGCCGGGGACTCGGAGGGGAAAATTACAGAAGTAACAAAATAAATAATAATAACAATAAAAAAGCGGTAATTAGGAGTCTCCAGGAAAGAAGAAAAAATGTGATGAGGAATATTAACTATATAAAAGACTGGAAAACAGGGATACTTTTAACATACAATCGACGAGGAAAGATACCAAATAATATTTAGCAGACTCGATTTAGAAAACAATAGCACTAGGGAAAACACATCTTGCACCCACTGAAGAGGAATAGTAGGATCAAATATTCAAAAGCTCCAGGTGAAAGGCTGAGAGGAATTCAAAAGAAAATTCCTTATGGGTAAATTATACAATGAAAAGTTAATTTTAGCATTCACATTAAATATGCACTCAAAAATGCTTTATACCTAAAATGCGGAATAATCAAGAAAACATGAAATTGGTGATATAAAAATAACTAGGAACTTTTCATACATGTAAACGAAATTTCAAAGGAGCATTAAGGGAACAGAGGAGAAAGGACCTGGTAGAGGAAGATCCGTCTTAACCCTTGAACTCGCAGGGTGCATGATCAATGGAGGAAAAGTACAAGAAAAATGAAGAAAGAAAATACGAGAAAAAACTTATATTTAAATCATCCAACTGGTAAACAATACAGTCCTTCGATAAACGACTGAGAAACTCCTGGCTATAAATGCCATAATACTATTTTCAGGAAAAGTTATGCTGCCCATTTTAAGTAACGTGTTAGGAAAATCTATGCTATGTGGCAACTTAAAGGTAGATTATTTCTTTCAACTATGTCTAACATGCGGAGTGGCTGGAATGCCTCAAAGAATAAGCGTGAGGACAACTAACAGTAGATTAAATAAAAGAGAAAGAACAAACTTGACGAAGATAGAACGTGGAATTAAAACGTAGAGCAAAATATGAAGCCCCAAAAGTACGAAATTTTAAGCTCCTAGTACTGAGAAAATACTATCACCGAGGTATCTTGGTTGAAAGTAATCAGACGAAGATCATATTAAAGATAAAATAAAAGTTTTCCCCTGATATAGTCCATATGAGCCTACATGCAGCAAGCCCAGCAAACAAAAACTAATATATAAGAAGACATTGTCATCTATTTTACTGGTTAATAGTATCACAGCTGTTGAAGAGTGGGATTATATCCACGAATACTGAAATATCTTAGGTATACATAGCGCATAAAATTTACGTTCACAGTTATTTACAATTGTATTATTAGTATACTTATGCGCAAGTGAAAGAGACTCCTGAAAAAATATGGATGGATCCAGCATAACCTCTTTTGTCCAAGAGAGAGGAATGATAATGATGCTTATTCAAAATGGATCGAGAAGTAATAAAATAAATATAAATCCAAGCGCGAAAGATTGCGAAAAAATCATGCGTGTAGCTAAGCCGAGAGTTAAACCTAACCAATCTTTGGATTGAGAGCTACTGATTGATGAGCAATTTGTTAAGGAGACAGGCACCCACTTCGACTTGCACAAGAGAAATAATCTCATACCCAAGTCGAAAATGTTGCCCTGCAGATTTCGATCTTCCTTTTTTTCGTGGACAGCTAACTTCGTTTCGGTAGAGGAAGTTGAAAACATGGAAGGCATTTATATGTGCAAGGGCGCGGGTGTATTTGTATGTGAACATGTGCTGAGAGAAAGGGCTTAACTCGCTTCACCTGTTTCGCAGAGCACACATGCCGATACTCTCGGGGGTCGGTTGAAATGAGCTTCGGCTAAGGCGGTTAATCGAATCGTTGCCAAGGAACGCAATTACGTCGCGTTGTGCACTCTCCTGGTGCCCTTTTCGGGAGACTGTCCTCCCATCCCCCTCCACACCACCCTCTCCCCTAAATATCTAAACCAACCGGGTGAGAGGGTTGGAACTAATAGAATCAGAGCCTTAAGGCGTCAGTTCAATCAGCGTGTACATGCATGCCATCTTAATGTCCCTAAGTTCAAGTCAGTGAGCCGACGGCTAATCGAGTTACACCCCTTCTTCCGCGGGGGTATCAAAGTATAGCGGTATGGCGCAAGCCCGGACATTTTCGACGATAGCTTGGGACTCATCTCATGTCGCCTACTCGATAAGTGCCCACTTCGAGTGCTTCTATGGCAAGTCCCGCACCACTTGGTACTCTCGAATGAAGTTTAGAAAGTTTTGCTGACGGAGTGGGAGCTTTGAGGGTAAGATACTCAGACGAGGGAAGATATCCAAAAAGAACAGGATACAAAAAGAATGCGTCTCTTATCCGGAAACTTTGCTCAGTTCTTCGCTTCCTCGTTTGTTTGCAGCCGTTTTCAAGATGTTATGGGATTTTTATATTTTGTGAGCATCGAAAAAATTTTATTATGTAATATTTTGTGTTTTAATGAGGTCACGATAGTTTTTCGGACGAGATAGATGATCTGCGTGTAAGGTATTACTCGAAGAGAAGTGGAAAGTCATCCAAATTCTTTCATTTTGAGATTTAATTCGTTTCTCATCCAGTCCTGCTAGTCTTATGCTAGTGAGTTTTGCTATGATTTTTGTTTTAACCGCATGTAAAATTATTTTTAAATCTAAACTCTGAATAATTTATGATTTTTAGAGAGTTACACAAATTTTCCTGGGACTCGAGATGCTCCTCAGAGGAGGGTAAGATACTAAGGAATTGGGAAACTACCCAGAGAAAAAAATGCCTACAGTATATGTACTGTACTATGCTAAACTCAGCAGTTAGTGCAGTTCCAGTTCCTTTAACTGTACTGGACAGTATTGTGGTTGAATTGTTAAGGGTGATTTGTACAGGAAGTGTACTGAAGACTGGACTGCGGAGAGGGTTGCACTGAAAATGTGCTAAATGTCTGTGCAGGAACTGTACTGAGGATGAAACTTTACTGAAACCGTACTGTGTATAGTACTGAAAATTTACTGTTGCATTAGCTTTACAGCAAAAATGCTATATAATGTGGTTGACTGTACTGTTGGTTTCAATTTAAGTACAGTCTCGAGCACACAGTCCAGTCCACTAATAGTTGGAGGACAGATCCACATTAGTTACAGTACCATTTTTTCCGAGTAATATATAATTGGATGCTCAAAGAAGATAGAACTACCAGCTAGAAAACAGTATGTGAAAATATTCGTTTGGAGCGTAGCACTCTATGGAATGGAATCATGGACCATTGGAAAAGCTGAACAAAAAAGACTAAAAGCCTTCAAAACTTGGTGCTGGAGGAAGATGTTAGAGATAAAATGAACAGACAAAATAATAAAATGACGAAGTGTACAGAAGAATAGAAGAGGAAAAGACCATATGGAACATCATAGAAAAAAGAACAACATGGAATGGACACACCCTGAGATACAGTGGGTTTGTGAAGAGCATAATTGAAGGCAAAATAGAGGAAAATATCCCCAAAAGAAGACCAAGGAATAATTTCATGGACCAAATAAAGAGGACAGTACATAGGAAGAGATACCAGGAGGTAAAGGAATTTAGCATTAGATATGGAAGGGTGGAGGGCTGGAGTCAACCAATCTTAGGATTAAACCACCAATGATGAAGGAATTGAAAGGTATCCAAGATGCTCCCATAGCCGAGATTTAACACGTTTTTATATTCGATAAAATCGTCCGGGTGGTTACATTCGAGTATGTTTTAGCCATTCGAAGTTTATAGTCATTTTTATCATATATGGATAAAAGTTTTCCTTATTTTAAACACCAAATCAAATCTTTCAATAAATTAATTCGACATATTCGGAGGAAATGTAGCGAGTGAACCGCAAGGAGATCTCCACGTGGTGCGGTTGTTCTCCAAGCACTGTTCCGTTGAATGGATGGAGAACCAAAAAGAGTCTATCAAACCAGCCTCTACCATCGAAATCCTTAGGATCAGCAGTAAATTCCAAGATTTATTTTTTTTTGCTCTCCCGAACCTTAAGCTATGCTAACCACAACGGGTACTCACGAGATAAATTTATATGATCCCGAACCGTACAGCAGAATTTTTTTCTGAAAAAAATATTGCTCTGTAACAAGGGATAAGCTTTCATGCAATCATAAAGATGAATTCATTCCTCGACTAGAGAGTAGGAATATAAAGAAGGGCGATGAAAAATGTCCCCGGTGCCCAATAAAGGGAGATACTCTGGTGGACGCTCGGGAGGTGGGTGGGGCGAGGAAACGTTTTTAGGAAAGAATGGAAATAAAAAAAGAGAAAAAATGTATTCCTCCCAGTCTCGCACGTGAACAGGATTATAGAAAACTCAGCATTGAGACTGGGAGGGGAAGGAAAGAAAAGAGAGGGAATCGGAGAGGCTACGAGAGGAGGATAATAAATGGGAAACGAAAAGGTTGGAGACATGTATTCCACATCGCGTGAGCCATGATTCTTCATTTTTTTCGCTACCCCGTGCCTGTACATGCATATGCATAAATGAAAACAGGAGAAAATGGAAAGGTATTGCAGCCACAGAATTTTAAGGTGCAGGCTTAATTCCTGGTTCAATAAATTTTTTTTGTAGGGAGCAGCTTTCTGACACAATTCCTTTACAACTACCTATTTTGTAGTGTATGTTCTCTAAACATTTGGGTTTGTAAGCAAACTGTTAGAAGGAGTCCCTACTGGATAAAATAAACTGGGAAAATATCTTATGTGTGCGGTATCTAACAGTACTAAACATTAAATGACAAATTGGAATGGCTCGGTCTCGATACCTGGTACTGTGAAATTATTTTGTTAAAAAATCCCCACGAATCCACCTTCTCCACCTGCGCTAGGTTTTTCCATTTCTTCTTTTTCTCATTAACTTCTGTATACATATTATTAATGTATTCAATTTGGCCCATTTTATTGCAAGAATGAACAAATGTACGGGGAGATCTCATGTACACTCCAGGAAACATTCCGTTTGTTGATCAGGGTGAAACTGATGGCCTTAAACAAATAGATCCAAAAAAGTAATCTAAAATGGAACAGAATTTATTTTCAAGATATTACTTTTTCCCTTTGGGCGAAGAATTTCTATGTATATGTTCCTAAGACTGAAGATTTTCCATTTCAGCACATCCCATTCCAGCGTGTTTATGAACAAAAACTCTGTGTTGATGTAAAACTCATTCGTAACGTAAAAGCATAAGAAATACGGGGTAAATGAAAACAAAATTCACGGACAGTTTGGCGGTGAGAAAGGTCAAAAGTTGCCGATTCCACACCAAAGAATGCATTTTCCACCTATATCCCTCTCATCTTTTTTCTGTGTACCCAAGCTCTCCTTTTGTTTATGAAATAAAAATCCAGAGGTAATTTCCTGGCACATATTACTAGTTATCTAGTAAAAAGTCTCCTCAAAAGAGTGTTCTGGGCGCAAAAATATCGCTTTCATATTTTGAAACTACTTTGAAAATTTTTGCCGACAAGCAACTTATTTTCAAAAAATTCCTGTCGGCTTAGAATTTGAAAATATGAATAACCCTTTTCATATATCATTTATAATGCATTAATATTTATTATAAATAACAAATACATTCATTACAGTCATTTACATGACGTAAAATACACTTATGTCCATTATTTAAAAAATAAGGGAAAATGTGTGAGTATAGCAAATGATTCCCTTGAAATCTATCGGTGTTACGAGACGTAAGAAGTTCCGTGAAACAATTTAAGCAAAATATCTTGAAATTAAAATTAGGTGCAACTGAAAGGGATATAGGAAATGGAGCGCAAGCAAGATTAAACGAATATACCTCTGCACAAAAATACAGATTAGCTTTATTTTCATCTTTCTCCCTCATCCCTCAAAGCCCCAGTTCCATGTGGCTTCTTCTTTCGTCTCCGTTCCGCCCAAACCCACCGCAAATGCACTTAAAATCTCCGCCTCCGCCTCATCTCCCCTCCGAGTCGGCCTTCAGCGCGCTCTCGTCCCGTCTGCCGGCCTCTCCTCCCCACCTGAGGCCTATTTGCATTATGGGTGAGCGAGCTGGGAGGTACTGAGGAGAGATGCTGCGACAGAATGCAGGGGAGGATGGACCGGTGACGCCGGCGACCTGGTCCGTCTCACCTCCCCTCCCCGGAGGATAAATAATAACCCGGCGTACATCTCGCGTGGAATGTTCAACTGCAGGAGCGGAGATATCCCACGGCGACCTCCACGGTTTTTTTTACCTAATCCCTCAACATAGGAGGCGACATTGCTCTACTATCCTCCTCTATGTCTCTCTCTCTCCACGTGCTCGCAGAAAATTTGAGAGGTACACAGACTTACACTTGGGGTGTACACCTGGACAAAAATGTGTCCTTTTTAATGGAATCAGTCCCCATCATTTCTCCTTGCTCTTTCCTCTTCTCTCGTATTTATAATTTCCTCCTCAACCACGTGACACTGAATGGAATAAAATATCCCCATTGAAAATGTTTGGGATTTTTAAGGTGAAACTTTGTGGTGAAACTAAGGTGAAAAAATGAATTCCACACCGCGTAATATATGATTCATCATATTTTTTACTGCATGTGGTTGAGGAGGAAATTATAAATACGTGAGAAGAGGACAGAGCAAGGAGAAATGATGGGGACTAATTTCATTAAAAAGGACACATTTTTGTCCAGGTGTAGACCCGAAGTGTAAGTCTGCGTACCTCTCAAATGGAATCGGCCATCATTACATCTTCACACCACCATTGTGTTCGTCAATTTTATGTGTTCCTATCCACTTTCTTTCTACCTTTCTGTTTGAACCTTTATTTGTGTGTGTGTATATGTATATATTTTTTTTTTCTGTAATATATATATATATATATATATATATATATATATATATATATATATATATATATATATATATATATATATATATACATATATATATATATATAAATGAAAACAGGAGAAAATAGAAAGGTATTGCAGTCACAGAATGCAATGGTGGCATCCTTAATTTATAACGTCTCATGCATCTTCTAGTGAACATTACACTCGCCCGCAAGTGTAGCAGTTAATACGTAATGGATCATCTTGATCTGCACAATCAAAATTCTCCAGTGACACTGCTCATAGCTGCCCCTCTATCGAGTAAACCTCGGAGAATGTTATAAGCACACAATAAAAATTTCCACCCACGTCCTTAAGTAGTGAGGGTATAATGGATTAGAACCCTCACCCTCAGTTTCGCAGGGGATGACTCAATCCTACCTCCACAGAGGACGGTGATACACACTGTTGCTATGTTTTTTATATTACACCTGTTGATTTTATTTTTCCAAGTACATCGGACTATTTGAGCTTAAAACATTATTAAAGCGCTAATTATTATCTCCAATAACTCGAGAAAGAGACAACGAAGAAACCAACACGCGCAGCAATGATGTGACATTTCTTTATCAGCAGTGTCACTAGAGAACATTAATTGTGCAGATCGAGAAGATCCATTACGTATTAACTGCTACACTTGCGAGCGAGTGTAATGTCCACTAGAAGATGCAACCTTGCATTTACACTCGTATATGTAATGATATTCCTAATAATAGAATATTCCGGTGGTAAAATAGCTCCCCCAGTCGGATCTCCAGGTGGGGAATACTGACTGGGAGGGGTGCATCAGCGAGAGTGGATTTGTTTCGTGTAAGTCACACGAAGAAGTGTCTCGGCAAGATTATTGGGAACAAGAAACTAGGTCAGAACTCGGGGCTAGGCATGATGGAGAAAATAGTAAGGAGCCAGAGCTAAATTTAGGCTGAGATAGGGGTAATATGTTTATTGGGTGGGGAAATGGCATAAAAACTGTATGATAAGTAAGACGATTTGGGTACTATGATGGGAAATTATTTGCTTAGCTTTTGAGTAGTCTACAAAATTTAAAAGAGAACTAAAAAGCCAGTGCTAGGAGTAAGAACGCTAGAGTTGAAAAAGCATCGTTATTTCGAACCACATAGCACCGTAAATGTTATTTTGCATCATTCTATCTCACAGTACATTTAGCCTGAATTGCAGCGAGTCGGATTCCTGATTGATGAAGTTTACTCATTCATTCCCTTTGTCAGTCATTAGTGGAAGAACAAACATTCAAGTATATTACTGAACTGATTGAACGGGACATTCTACCACAGCCTGAGGTAAATTGCCACAAATAGTCAATTGTGTGAAACTCCGACGATTAGCCTTATCTCTCCCACTTAATCATTCCTCTTTCCAATTTAACGCCGCTCTCCGAGAGAAGATTATTTCAGCTGGGTAGAGATTTTTAATTTATCCAGTGGGATGCAATGATGTCGTATTCAGCGACGATTTAATTTGAATGGCAGCGCAGCGGTACAAATAGGTTTCCGCAACGATGAGAGCATTTCCATGTGCAGAATCGTTGATGGACGTTAACATCAAAGTTCTCATGGCTTTGGAAAAATAGAGGTACGTATCAGCAACTTTTAAGAAGTTGGTTGATTGCTTTAGAAAGTTTAATCGCTTATTCTGACCGGAAATTAACATTAACAATAAAAATACAGTCAAGCTACTGAGCTATTTGACTATTATAACACATATCAGAGTTTCAAATTAAATCTTGAGCGAGATTTTTTGTTATAACTGACGTAAAATCTTTTACAGTTGTGAAGTTTTCTTTTACAGTTGTGAAGCTCGGTTAATGATGCATTGATTTCTGCTTTGAGAAAGACATAACTTAGTGAGTAAGGTTTAAGAGAAAAATTCAGTGTGGCTTCTATTGTTGTTCGAATTATAGATCTCGGAAATTCTATAATCAAATGACATCGGAAATTAATGTTGCAAAATGATATTAATATTATAATATAATTAATTCAGCTTAATTTCTGTTGAAAATGGACATCACTAATACGTTCGGTCGCCCTAAATATTTTCCCCTCGTTTCTTGTAGCATCTTTGTACCCGAATCCATTATGTCTATTGTATTTACACTTATAGAAGATAACTTCCTGGAAATTTACAATGGCTTACGTCCATTAAAATTTCAAAAATTACTGTGAAACCATATCACGAATATGAAATGTGCCGCCATTTATTAACACTACAATGATTATATCTTTAATTAAGAACGGGAAAGTTTGCAAAAAGAAACAACTTATTCTCAAGCAACTACGTTGTTGACATGATTGTGACGAACACAATCGCTTACATTATTTTAGCGTAAATTCTTAATAAATGATGGAGAGGATGTAAACTTCAACTGTAAGGAAAATACCTTCGGGTCGTGAAAATGAGCAGGGGTACTATAAGAATGAGGTACCCTTAATATAAAATGGAAGTTGGCCCGAAGAAGAAAAAAATATAGGGTACGGGGAAGAAAATGTGGGACAAGTTATAAAGGGAAGTGCGATAAAAAATATTTTGCACGAAATGTGATATTATGCAGAGCACTAAGGGACTATGAGGAAAAATTTGGTTTTGGGGACGAGGTTATGAGAGACCGTGAAAAAATAAAGTGTGTGTACATAGCTGGATAAGGAAAAGAGGAAAAACCACTATGTGAGCTAGAATATTATCACAGGGAGTGAAGATTTATCCATGGTGCAAAAGCTCTAAAATATATTTTTATGCGCGTAGGAATAGCTAAAATATATTTTTATGTCAGTTGATCAGAAGTAGCTCAAACTCTTGTAGTATGATGGAGTGATTTTGTGGGAAAGAGTTGCCTATTTAAACCATAAATTCAGCAGATAAGGTTACATTTTCCGAACCCTTTCAAAGCGGAAACTGAGATTGGATACCATTCTTAATATGTGTCCAATATTCACATAACCTGTCCTCTATTTTTTTACATTTAGGGATTTAATATTTCATGCATCAATTCAGCAAAGGCATATTTAATTTAAACTATTGTCACATAATCGTCAACTTACTACTCTAGATAAAATATCCCGGGAGTGTCGCTGTGAGTTTGCCTCCACACTTAGTTTCATTCTTCAGTTAGGTGCACTACCATTCTTTCTTCCAATCCATAATGCCTAGTTTTTTTGCCTTCATGTGACATAGAGACATGCCTCCTTCACCCTCAGTCCCGTAGGAAAACATCTTCTCCACTACCTTGACCTTCAGGACCACATCACCTGTAATTTTCTGTTAAAACCACCACCTTCGCCGTCTTCTAATAATTCCCTTTAGCACTCGCCTCCCGCATTATGTCGAGAACTTTTGCAATTAACCGTCACTACAAAAATACCCACTAACCTTTCATATCACTATAAGTATCTACAACATCTATATTTATTCCTCTCTGACATCTCTTCTCTAATATTTTCGAGCTGCTCAGCCCTCAACATTGTCCTGAAATTCCAGGTCCGATTTTTATCTCCTTATTTCATCTACCTCCTTTTATCCTTATTTACTGCCATAGTACTTGTATCAGCTGTATATTTATTATTGCGAAATCATTCCTCGACATTGCGACCGCAGAGGCATAGCTATCCCCGTTGCTGGGCACAACACCCATGGCAAATGGCCAATTTCTAAAGTTTCCCCATACAACAAACAGCTCACCGGAAATTTTGTAGATTGACGAATAGGGGGGCTCAGCAAAGGATACATCTGTATTATTATGTGACTACTTATGTAGGAAGCTTAGCTCTTATTAGGAAAAAAATAGGATGTAAAAAAATTATTATTTAAATGCAGCAAAACTTACGATATTTACCAATTTCTTAATAAAAAACTGGAAGTGAATTTAAATATGTTTCATAAATGATAGAGTATACACAAATCCATCATTCAGTGAAAACGCTGGAACGAAAAAAAAAGGGTCGAGCAACATAAAATTTGCTTATTTTGCCTATTGTGTTGGTGTGCTCTCAGAAAAGCAATCTCCGGTGCATTAAAAAGGTATTTCCCAACATATGTTTGTTAGATGTTAAAGATGTTAGATGTTAAAGATGTTAAATATGTTTCAGAATGTTTTCTTTCAGATGTTAAAGAAATACTCAAATCTATTTGTCGAGAATTGGATTTAACAATGTACTGAACAGAATACGTCCAAGAAATAACAAATAATTTCCTGAGGTTACTATGATATTGTTACGGTTTTTATATAAAAATAAACTATATTATCAATGTGTAAATTGTGTAAAAAGAGATGTTATTTTCTGTGACAAATGTATTTTGATAGAACAGGTTAGTCAAATTAAGTACTTGGGCTTATACATTGATCAAAATTGTAAATGGAAGATTCATATAAATAAGTTAAAATCAGAAATGATTTCTATGGTAAGAAAATTCTACTTCCTCCGATACATTTGCCCTGAAAAAGTATTGAGGATGGTGTATTATGCTCTTGTCAACTCTAGACTTCAATATGGAATTACTTGCTGGGGTGGAGCATACTTTACCACCATTAAACCTTTACTGGTGGCACAAAAAAGGGTTGTCAGGGTTATTACGCGGTCGTCAAGAAAAAGCCACGCATTCCCTCTTTTTAGAAAACTAAATATTCTGCCATTAAGGCACTTATTCATTTATAAAGTGCTAAGAGTCTTTTATAATCGTGGCGGAGAAAAGGCCAAACCTAAAAAATATTTCATTAGACTTGAGACAGGCTTTAAAATACCTAGGCCAAAGAACGAAATTTTTCGTCATTCATATCTATATCTGGGGCCAAAACTTTTTCGTACTCTGCCAAAGGATGTGGCAAAGAAAGACACAGAATCGAGATTTGCTTCAGCTGTTAAAAAATGGTTAATGTGTCACGAGGAAGTAGAGACTTTGTTTCAAAAGATTGTATAAAAATGTATTAGGAATGTTAATTACTAAAATTGGGTTTGTGTTTGATTTGAGATTGTTTACTGTCAACTTAATTCATCTATTATATGTGGTTTATGCATTTTTTGTTTCCTAAATATAAGTTTTCGTTGAACTGTGTAAATGGTTGATATTGCTCAAGTTATTGTAAAACCTCAAGTTAAAGTGAACGTGTAATAACTTGAATTTTTCATTTTTTTTTTTTTTAAATGAATGCACATTAAGGTATAGAAGCACTAGAAAATTTTTTGAGAAAATGTGTTTGATAACTGAACAGCACCAGCTCTGCCACAAAAACTTTCAGATGATGGTAACCCCAAATCAGGTTGTTCCTCTGGGGTACCTATGTTCCTATATTTGTATAAATAACCAAATGTACACACATATGTATGGAATAAAGAATTATTATATTATTATATTATATTATATATCCGTCATACCTAATTACTATCCGGATCCTAGTTCTCAGTCAGTTTCCATGTAGGATGTTTGCCATTCAGCATTTGGTTATTTACGTTCAACATACTTTGAGAACTGAGGAATAGTTACAATTTAACCCTCTCCCTACTGAAGTTTAAATGCCTCGTTCTCCGCTCCTTCTTAACCCGGCCGAATCCAGCCGACCCGCCCTGCTATACTTGGGGCAGTCTTTTGAGCTTCATAGGCATCTGTTTCATCTTGAGAGTGTTTATCTTTGCTAACACAGGCATCCTTCTTGTCTCGCATTTCATTAAGATAAAGCAGAACGTCGTAATATCTGTCACCATAAGGTAAAAGCCCGAGAATATAAGGTGCTTTGTTCCAGCTTGGTATATCAACAGGGAAGTTATGAGAGCAGATTCTGGAGTCATTTCGAAGGACTTTTTAGGTGGGTCTTTTTTGAAATGAGGTGATTAGCGTCAACTTCTCGAGTCTAGATAGAGTTCTCGTTCTTGGGGCGCAAATTAAATTAGAAAACCCAAGGCCTGACCTGTGTTGTTTAGAATGACTGTCATATCTAATGGAGATATTCCTTTGTGAGTGGTCACTATCAAGAGCTCATACTTTTCCTATCTCATATGGCAAGTAGGCGATGCACAGCTCAAATAAAAAGGAAACCATCTTCCCCAATGCCCCTTAGTTCTGACCATGGCTTCTTTGAGTGAGGATACTATCGCAGAAGAAGTGAACAGAAGTGATTTTTCCAGTGATTCAGATAGTTCTAGTTGTTTAAATGTAGAGAAAGGATACAGTGATAGTGACAATTCAAGTGAAGTGGAACTGGAGGATGAAGTTACCCCAAGTACGAGTGATTTTCAACGTGATATTCAGATGCGAGGCTCATGGAGGGACGCCCTGATTTTTAAAGAAACGCCTGAGTTCCAAGAAGACAGAGGGCCTGTACATGATTTAGCGATAGGCGACAATGAATTTTCCTTCCTAAAATATATGCCAGGGGGGAAATTTTTTTGTGGCATTGTTAAGAATACAAACAAATACGCAGAACATTTTCAAAGTTCCACAGGAAAGGTTGACAAAGACTGGGTAGATGTTACGTACGATGAAATGGTAGCATACCTTGGAGTGCTTGTATACATGGGAATATTCGATTAACCTGAAAGTAGGGATTACTGGCATAGTCAAGATATTGACTGCTCAATTGTTCGTAACTGTATGACCTTTGGTAGATACAAAAAAATTTCAAACTATTCCCACATAAGTGATATAACTCAAGAAAAAAAGCAGGGAGAGGAGAGTTTTGATGTATTGAAAAAAATTAGGCCGGTTCTTGAGGTAATGGAAACTTTCCATCTAAAGTATAAATCAGGTCAGGAGTTAAGTGATGATGAAGCAATGGTTGCTTTTAAAGGACGTTACTACATAAAACAATACATCCAAGGAAAGCCAACGAATTGGGGATTTAAAGTTTGGGTTTTAGCAAGCTCCCATGGTTATGTCCTTCAGGGAAATGTATAATTAGGGAAAAAGGAAAAGAAGAAATCCTAAAATGTTTCTTGAGACGCAAGTTGTAATGAATTTAATGGAAAACTATTTAGGAAAAAATCATCACGTGTATTTTGATAGCTTTTTTAAAAGTGTGTCACTCATGGAATTATTACTTACGAATAACACATATGCATGCGCAACTACATCTCGTAAGACAAGACCATCTCGTAAGGAATGGCCTGCGGAATTAAAGTATCAAAAAAAACTTAAACTCCAACGAGGAGAGAGTCGAAATTTACAGAGCGGAAAAGTTACTGCTACGGTTTGGCATAATAATCGTGATATTTGTGTCCTTCAAACCATTTGCGATCCCAAGAATACAGTTTATGTACCAAGAAAAACAGGAATAGGGAACTATGACTACTAAAAATACTATGGTCTCCTGTCCGCAGTCAAGTGTATTGTACACCAAATACGTGGGTGGTGTTGATAGAGCTGATCAGAGAAGGTGCTACTACAACTTAGGTAGGAAAACGAAAAAGTGGTGGAAATATTTATTTGCCTTTTTGGTGAACAGTTTTATACTATATTAAGAAACCAATTCACACTCAAATAGTAGGCATGGAGTAACACAGAAGAAAGTTTTCCACTTTTTAGGCAGATGATAGGGAAATTCTCCTCCCACTAAGTAATAGGGAGTAAAAGAATCCTTCCGGTGGGCACATTTTCACCGAGACGGCGGCACTCTCTTACAAAGATCGAGAGAAGGAAATAAGTGTGCGCCTACTGCAGCTCAAAAAAAAGAACTTCCGCTGGACGGAGCACAGAAACGTCATGGAAGTACATAGGCTGCGATTTACCTCTGTGCAAATTAGGATATTATCTTCAATATCACCAAGAAAATGGATTGGAAGTAGGAAATTAAATACAATATAA